>JARUPZ010000003.1:11847579-12447579 GCA_031213475.1 Nereocystis luetkeana
TTAATATTGCGCAGTGATAGTTTGGTGTGTGTTATCAGCCTTATTAGCGCCTACAGTAGTAGTGTGGTATAATGTTAGTAGTAGCATGTAGGTGTCGAGGATATAGGAGTATAGGGTCATGCATGCATGGGGCGACTCCTCGGAGACTTATTATTTGTGTCATTCTCCAATCACGCAGTGGCCGTCGCTGTCCGATTCGTATTTTTTCACCGTCAACTTTTCCCTCTGAAGTCCCAAGAGATCATTGCATTGCATTATAATGAAAATATTCGAACGTATGTATTACGTAATAGAGTAGACCCGTAGGCACAGAAAGCCTTGCGGCGGCGTCTCATACCTGAATACTGCTGCTGTTCGAAAACTCGCTATTAATATGCTATTTATACTATTAATACAGTATACTGGAAACGCCCTGGGGCGCTATTTTCAGCGAAAACGGGCAAAATCCGGCGTAAGCGCCCCTTGTCAATACGTACAAAGCCGGAAAACGTCCTTGCCACACAGTAAACGCGCACCCCTTCGTTTTTGTTGGCGGGGTAAACAAACACGACCGAGCTGGCAAACATTTTGAGTGTGGGAATGGAGCTGTTTCCGAAGAGGGCAAAAGAGTGTGCTTGACATACGATGGTGGATACCATTTGGGTAGAGGTATGTACGTACGAGCTGGGCCAGCCGAGGTGCTGATTTTTTTGTTGATCGGCGATGCCCCGCTCAATATTACATACCAGGGTATTGGGATGTGATTTTTTTACACCGTGTTGATCATGCACCATCCAACAAACGGAAAACTCTCCTTTTGACTTTTTTTTATATTTTTGTTCGAGGGATATGACCGATACAACAATCCGAAAAAATACAAAAACGGCCATATGTTGTCTGGAAAAAACAATTACAACAAAGGCGTATTCTCAGTTTGTTTGCGCATGCGGTTCGAATATAAGGTTTAATTTTATGATCGAAACTCGCGAAATCGAGCGGGGCATCGCAGAAAAACCCAATTTTTTCGTAATTACTTGTTTTATGTATGAAAATCGTATATCTCTTGATGGGAGGCAAATTGGGCAATGAAAGTAATATCGATGTTCTCCTAGGGTCTTCAGCTACATCTCCACAAGTTTTCGCCTCGATCGGGAACGACGATTTTGTTGCGAAATTTGTGTTGAAAAATACTGTAGCCGTCTTTGAGTTTCCGCCGATAACTCGTCGAGATCGAGTCGGAATATATCAAATGTCTTAATTTTAATACCTGGTATACTTTTTTTTTCTGCGCGTGCAGTGTATGTAGTGTCAGGGTCAGTGCTTCCAAATTTTAAGTCCAAACTCGCAGTGGTTCATGAGAGACGACCTTGGATGGTTTATCCATTTTTCGGCTGGCCCAGCTCGTACCATTTATGTCCGACGAGCACAGAGAACCGAATATGTTTTAAGCGTTCTGCCTTTTGAAGTTGTTTCGTCACCCAGCTTCCTTACGTACGAGTAACGTTCTACCAGGTACCAGGTATCATGTATTGGTTCGTGTAGCGTGTACCGGTATATCAGGTGCCGATGTGTACGCTATGATGGGCTCGCGTACTGACGACCGGATAAGACACAACCCAGCTTCCCCAAGAGTTTGACTGAGCTTTATCGAAGCTGGGCGCCTTGTCTGCGCTGCTGGGTTGCTACATGACCAAACACCTGCTGCTGCGGCTGTGCTGTTGCTGTGTGTGAGAGAAGTGCGTGTTCTTGTCTTGTTTTTTTGTATCGCCCCAGATGGCTGAAAAGTATATTTTTGCTTGCAGAATGCCCGGCCGCGTTATAAACGCCCCCATAAGTATTTTCGCTCGTGCAAAATCATAGCGCCGCGGGGGGCGTTTAGTAGTACTATTACGGTAGTCCTCCCACAAGAACCGGCACAATGGACTTCCACTGATATGGATAGACTTCCTCTGATGCAGATGCACCAGGTAACCTGTGTTGCTGCTGTTACGATATATCAGCAATGTATTCATACGGGTGTGCGACTCACACTCGCTTTTAACTTTTAACTTTTAACACTTGCGGGGCCCAGGTGTTTCGACCAAGAAGTAGATTGCGGTATTTTCTCCTATAAAGAGTAGTGTGAGCTCGCAGCAGTACGATTATGATGGCGGTTTGCTGCGTGTCGTACGCTTGCGTTGGGACACTTGACGAGACCTACCGCAATGTGCTGGTAAACGGCCCACATGGCAAAGGCCCCGGGGCGCTATTTTCCCGCAAAAACGGGCAGGGCATCCACGGCTCGAAATTCCAGGAGTCTTGGATTTCAGAATACGCCACGGGCACATGGTAAACGCCCCGGGCGCCTTTTTACGCTCGCAATGTCATAATAGCGCCTACCGGGGCGTTTTCCAGCATCATTGCGTGTACTACGTAGCAGCCCAGGCTGCTTTTGGTGTGGGCGATGCTGTAATTGTCATTTCTCTTCGTGAGTTTTCTGGTACCAGGACAGTATACTCGCACATTGCTTTTTTCACCAGCACACGTTCTGCCTTTACGCCATCACCGTATCGCTATGTCCGTGATGTTCAGGGTCGATTACCCGGAGTCCGCCCAAGAATCGAGCTCCACGCGATATCGTGTCATCTGCCGTGGCCGCCCCTCAAGCAAGCACTGCTCCCACAGAAACTGGGGGCGATCGAGCAATCATTCTATCAATTACTGAGAGAGCAAGGTAAGCAAATGCTCGCAAACGTCCTTTGCTGTCAGCTCTGCTATACGATACGCCAGGTACATTAATATATCTCTCAGTATGACTGTGTACTTCTGCTGCAGTCGCTACTGTTGTGTTGCGGATTTCTCAAGGGTTTAGTCATATTAGCAGTATACACGATAAACATTGGTTGCGCATATCGTAGATAGAGACTATGGCAGACCATGCGCTGCTTGTGCTGATGTGCTGTACACTGAAATGCCCTCGCGCTGGCGGTTGTACTCCACTGCATGTCAAAAATCGGGCGCCATCATTGCTTCAATGTTGCTGAAAGGAGTTTTCATTGTTTGAACACGTTGCTTGGTATATAGTGATGTAATCAGTACCTGGTAGGGATTTCTACAGTACCCTTCACTGCTGTCTTATTGCGCTAGTACCTACTGTAGTATTAGGTACCCACGGATATATTCCTTCCTGTGGTATTTTTTTTCCCCCTACAATCTTGACCAATATTGTACCTGTAGCACCTTTGACACGAGAGAGCATCAGCTGTGAACGTAAAAGGGCCACTCTTAGTTGCCTAGTGTAGTTGTCTAGTATTCCATATTCCGTGGTATCCGTGCAGAATCACCACTACCGGAGGTTCTGTGCAAGCACAAGCGCCCTTCATCCCAAACAGTGCCATTCCAAAGCTGCGGTCGGTTGACTTAAATATTGCCTTAAATGGTGACTGTTGTGCGTCTATGGATCTGGTGGTGAGGCTTGCAGCCGCTGCCATATTCCCTGCACGTGGTAATTGCCGCTGTCGCACGCGGTTTAGAAAACGGCAGTTTGTCGTCTATATTACAACAGTCTACTCAACTAGTCGTGGGACGACTGCGCGCAACCCCTCCATGGTCACAAGTTCTGCGACAATGTAGGGCAAGGTCGTACTTGGCCAGCACCGACAATCGCAACGCGTGCTACCTCAACCGCTGCAACCACTCGTCGAAACCGCCAAGGGCATTTTTTGTCTCTCGTCCGATGTTGGTACAGGACCGTAACGCACGTTGCGAACTCGGGCACCCTGTGCACACTTTCCAGCAGTGACGAAGCTGGGCCGGAAGGATCTCCGTTTGGCAGCCACGTCGATTACGTGTTAGATGAGCGGGTCAGTTCGAGTTCGAGTATGTGCCACGAGGATATTGTGTAGCTGGTGTTTCTAAGATGGGCGCGGTTGGCGACAGTACTCGGTCGTATTACTGTTGTAATTAAGGAAACCCTAGGCGAAGTTAAACTTCCCTAGTGAACATGCAAAGCTATGCTGGGCAATTACGAAGTAGTTAGGACCCGTGTCCAAAGTAGGTGGTATGTATAAAGTTCCTCGAATTTCGCATACCAGTACACTGCAATACATAGTGCCACACCACTGTAGTTCCCACAATGAACACAAGTTGATGGCCGAAGAATAGACTATTGATGCTCGTAGCGCCGTAGCGCCCCAACTCTTAGCAGGCGACTGCCTTCACATAGTTCCCCCTGACGCTTTGGCCGATTGAGATCGGTTTAGATGCTGAACGATGGCTTTTGTCCTGAGTTTCGCGGGGCGTGTCCAATGGTTCTGGAGACGTGAAGTGATAAATGTAATGTTTATATTTATTCACCATGGGCAGTGATCATGACCGGCGCAAACATCCCACCAGGTAAAATGTAGAGACTGTCGTCCCCTTGACCGGTCGCATGTTTCCGCTGACACGCCGCTCTGACATATCAGGGTATTGCCGGATATTGAGCAAGTTACGGCATGACCGGCCCGGCCTTCAATTTAGGAGATAGCAGAACAATTCCGAAAAATAGTTGGTTTCGCTTGCTGTGCTGTATTTATGAAATGTGGCCCCCGATCGTTTCTCCAGGATGCAATGGAGAAATCTACGTTTTTATCTCGAATTGAGAGAAGCAGCGACTCCGTTTCCAGCGCTCAACAATAGGTGACAATTGCCTGGTTCGGTTGCGTAAAATCTCCCTACTGTGCAGACAACACGATCCCTCTCCACCTGTTTTTTTGGTCAAGGGATGCAGTGGTCTGAATACAAACTGCTACTACTGATACGTACTGTCGACCCCATTTATATATGATTCACGTGGTGGCCTGGCTCAATACATGCTCGTCCGCAATTATATCGTCGTTGCACGCAGGGCTGGCCAATTTTTCTTCTAGCAGAGGCGTCACTCCATACGCAAAACATCAAGGCCAATGGTGTAGTATCGCTCCTGTGCCAAACTCCTCGCGAGGGCAACGGTCAGTCGGTGAGGCCTGCGATTGCGTGCATTGCTTTCTATTGACGTGAATGAAAGACTAGCTGCAACTATCCCCCATCACCCTGGTTCCGGAGGGGTGGTTAGGTTTTGCTTGGGCGTGTGCATGCATTCAAAGCCACTGCCTTGTTCTGGCTCTGAGTGAGTACTTGTTCCGCGTGGGGTACTATCCGGGCACGTTGGACGTTGCTTGAAATGAAAGAGGATATGCGTGCCACACAGACACTATGCTAGGTGGTTGGTCTTGCAAGTTGCATTTGTCGTGTGTTTCGTAAATCTGTTTACGAGCTCTGCCGCATGATCAAGTTTTCCGCTGTAGGCATTCCGCTGTGTTCATAGACCCATTTTGGTTACGGGTGGATGCAATTTCTTCCTTGACCTCGGCACCGCACAACAATTGTTCTTGCGCACTTTGTTGTCGAAAGAAAGACCCTTGAAGCGGACAAGCATGAACGACCTTGCCTATTCAAGTAACACATGTAGCATTCTGTTCTCGCTCTCGCCTGTCAGCAAGCAGCTCTTGCACGAGTGACGCTGGTCGGCAGCATTGTGGACGTTGACGATGATGACGAGCTCATCCAGCTAAAGTGAGTGTTCCGGTCTGTGCAACATCAACAGGTTGTGGTGATGTGTGATTTGCTCCCCCAAGTCTCTCGATTGCAATATATGTTGACACGTCCTGGCTGGTGTCTGGTGTCTCGACTCAACTGATCCTTCCCCTGGGTCTACGTATGGCGCTCCTCAGGGCTTCGTTCTCGCTGGTGCATACATACGCCGACCAACTGACGCAGTCGCCCAGGTTCAAGTTTTACAAGGTGTGATCTGGAATACAACGCAGGGGTGGATGGCGGTAGATCAATTAGCTTTTAATCTGCGGTTGTTGTGTGCTCGTTGAAACGTACATGGGTCGTGCAGCTGCAACCGTCTCGTTTTGTTTCATCAACTCTCCCCTTGCTGGCTTGCCGCAGGGTTGATTTATTTACTACTGGTCCACTAGACCTGTTGCAGTGCAAGGGCAAGGTGAATATTTTGTCCTGCACGACGCTGTAAATCCCCGAGTTCGAGAACCTGTTGTTAGTTGTGTGCACTTGCAAATATCAAAAGACGCTGATAGTGAGTGAGACAGCTTTATTTGGCGGTCGGCGTGTAACCGCTTTCGTCGCTCGCCTCGCAGCTAAAGCCGGATAAGGTCTACTACGTCGGCGGATTTGGAGTACTGTCCAAGTGGCTTCCTGTGAGCGAGTACGAGGTGAGTATTGTCTTGATGGCTTTATGAATCTGTTACTGTACGTAGTGCGAATACTGCAGACTACTGGCAACATTTATAGGTAAGCTGTAAGATTGAGTACGCACACATCATAGGACGAAATATTGGGTTCCTGTAATTTGGTGTTGCCGCTTCGACCCTACTCGGAGCTTTGTAATATGTCCCACTTTGAATAGATCGCCGTCGCCTTCCACCTCCAGACAGCCAAGCCGGACATTCTGGCCGACGAAGCGTCCTCAATTGTGACCAAGATCAACACCGGCAAGTGAGTACGAGCAGCGAAATGCCTACACGAAATTTAGACCACCATTAATGGTGATCCGACTACTAGAATAGTGGCCCTCAGATCACGGGTGCAAGTTGCAATATTGGTGCTGCGGCGCTCGTCGTACTGTAGTAAGGAATAATCCCAAGACTCCTACTGCTCCGTTTCGGGACCTTGTCTAAATTATGACGGACGCAGTTTGGTGAAATGTTACTGATAACCTTTATTACGTCGCGTGAAACCTTGCTCTCGCCCCTTGTGTCATCTGCTTTATCGTTGCCTCGCCATCACCGTGCTCTGCGATTCGCAGGCAACAGGAGCTCAATACGGTCTGCAAGCACTTCCTAAACAAGGTCTCCCCTGACACGGTATCGGTGACGACTGTCGACCGTCTTGGCCTGGATTTGCGAGTGAAAGCCCGGGATCTCACTGACGAGTTCAGGATTGGTTTCCGCCAACCGGTGAGTAACCCAATAACATCATCGCAACCATCCCGCACGCAAAAATTGGTTCGGTTGATAAAAAATGTCCATTTCGTCTGGGTGCCGAATTTTCACCCCTTCAGACAACGCTCGAATTACTATCACTACTCGAAATGCTGTTAAATGAGCACACTGCATATATGGCCGCACGATGCAGCCGCTGGCTGAGTTGTTGCCCAGACGACAGCTCTGTGTTTAGTTCTTTGTTTGACCTGCAGCAACCAGGGTTCGTGTATTTTCTCCTTCATTGTTCGCCACTTCGTCCTGACAACTCGTTTCACGATAATATATAGTACCTGGTGCAAGTAGTGGTAACCGGTAAATAAGTACCTGATACGTATGATGCAAGTTTATCTTATCTGCGTACGATGTTTGAACGCGAAAAGGGATACCCTCGATATCGTCGAGAATGAGAAAGCATGCCCTGATGGCCGTGTTCTTATACCTTACAGGTTTCCTCGGTTGAAGATGCCAAGAGCGAAATAGTTAAGATTTTCCAGGAAGCGTGGGAAAAGGAGCATGGGTTTGAATGGGAAGATCAGGGGCCGCCCGTCCAACGATATGCCGAGGACATTTTGCGATCGTAGCATATGGACCGCATACGTAGCGCACTATTGTTATTGTGAGTGAACCGCGTTGGCAGTTTAACCTTCCACGGGGCAAATGGAAGGTTCCAGAGGACTTTTCTGAATGCGACGATTTTCCTTCGATAAATAAGCGCGTCGAAAGCTCTCCAAACTCGACATAATGGGCTAGTGCTTGAAGCTTGAGCAAGGCCGAGTCAAATATTTAATTTGCTGGTTGGTACGCTGAAGTCATCAGGGCCCAATCTTATCAAGGACTTTTACTTTTTCAATTTGATTTGTTTTTTTTTCTAATTTAATTTTCATCTGATTGGCCAAACAAGGAGTGAATCATCAAGCAGGCATTCTCAAGGCAAATGAAAAAAAAAAATTGAGTGAAGTTTTTTTGGGACCTGTTTCGTGTGATTTTTTTATTTCAAATTGGAATTTGGGAGTTCATTAGCCTTGATGTAGCATGTTCATGGTGGGTCAACACCTCCGGTGGAGTCTGGGGTGATCCTTGGCTGTTTCGGTGACCAAAATTGAGGAAATAAAACGCGAACCTCAAAGAGAGGCGACCGGAGCAATAGCCGCGCCCACGCCCACAGACCAAAGCAAATCGTACCCCGGCGGTGGCGCCTCAAAAGTGATCATGGCGGCCGCAAGCCCAATTTTTCGGCCTCCTCGATTCGCCAACAATCACGAAAACCGAGCAAAGGGAGCAAAAAAATGGAGGATACGCTCGAGACCTCGATAGCTGCATCACCGCTGCTGTTCCGCACGTGGCGCTTGAGGGCTCCCTCCGTCCACTCAAGACACCCTGAGAGCGATAGCTTCCCATCCTGCGCCACCAAAAAGAAAAAGAGCCTGGCGGCGGCGCGCACGCGGCAACGCAAACCTTCGCTCTCATCTACGCTCGTCGCTGTTTGTCGCGCGGTGCGTTTATTCCGAATTCTTTTTCGACTGACAATTAATACGCGGTTCCCCCATAGGACACAAACACGTACGTCCTTCGGAATCAAAATAAAATCATTGAAATACAAAAAATATTCCCAAATAGCGTTCCCCGTTAAGATGGGCCCTCACACCCCACCTATGAGACCGCTTCAAGCTTTTCTACACCTCCCATATAAGGTCGAAGAACATCCGGAATCTGGACAGATCCGTCCGCCGGGTCGTAATAATTCTCAAGCACGGCCACAAGAGCACGGCCAACTGCAACTCCCGATCCGTTGATGGTGTTGCACAAGACGTTTCGTGACTTCTTTTTCTTGCCTGGAGAATGGGCAGTCGGGGGTAGAGATGAAAATAAAAGGGTGGGTCAGTCACGTCGAATCCAATTTGTGGGAGAATGTTCTTGCCGAGTGACACGTGCACAACACCTCTCTAGCTTGTACGCCAATTGTCAGCATTCGTTCGTATTCCAAAACTTCACAAACCCTGGAGGGGGGTAGTAGTAGGTTAATCACCGTATTTACTCGTAGTATCATGAGGGCAAAGTTGAACTGAGCATTATTTACAAGGTTGGACTATTCCCCAGTGCCAAGTGGATCTACGCTTTTACAGCACCACCTTCTGTTGATGAACGAATGTCCGGAATTTTCGTCGGCAGAAATGTTTTCCAAGTATACCACGTCACAAAATCAATAGTTATGGGTGGACTCTTTGACTTAATGTGCAACGGGTGGAAGATATGTTCACCTTCTGGAGTCGGCTCTCGGTAGCGCAGGCCCATTCGGCGAGCCTGGAAGTCTTGGCAGTTGCTGCACGACGATATTTCCCTGTACGCACCTTGTCCAGGCATCCAGACCTCCAAGTCGTAACAATAACGAGCACCAAACCCGATATCACCGCTGCACAAGGACACTCTACGAAACGGCAGCTTGAGCGCCTGCGTTGGGGAGAAAATGGTATGCAATTGATTGCCCGTCAAAACAATTTATCCCAAAAACGTGGGTGCAGTCTTAAAAGGTCGGCCGGTTTGACTGATCGGGATGGGACGAGATTACTCGTGGTTGTTCATTCCATTGCAAGGATAGTTTGTCAGATTGAAATTCTAGGCAATCGACCCTGAACTGGCTGAACAGGAAACAAAATTAAATGATTTTGCAGCGGAACCGTGCAGTATGACTCTAGAACGTTGGGTACCGTCACCGGGGCAGCGAGTGCTCTTGACACAATGGTTAGCTCCACACGCAAGCTTAGCGCAAGGCATGCCTCAGAGCAGCCAGTGCTAGTCATCCAAGTGGCACCCTCGGGATAACTCTAAAAGTGCTGATGTTCCCGTCTTCTATATATGGACATCAGTTGGGCAATTTTGCTAGAATCTATCGCCAGAGTCTCGTCCGCCACCCTGTTTTTGCCCTCGCGAGCCTCCTGATCAGACCGTGGCCACAGCGCGGGGTTCCTACCGCAGGCGATTCCTGTGGCGTCCTCGTACAAACGCTGTATACATCGCGTGGTTCTACAGCAGTATGTCATCCCATGTTCCTGCATACCCCGATGGGCCTTCCGGCAAGCACAGCAACACTCCCAGCACCAATCACTGCAAGTTTATCTCGATATGCGCGCCCGTTCTGTCTTCCTGATTGACTCGTCTGGGACTTTTTTTCCTCTTGTGGAAAAAAGGACGGGTGGGGACGCTTGGAAATTATTAACTTTCAAAATGACTAATACTCAATCAGCAGCAGATTCTTGGGGCACAATGGATCCCATTCCAACCGTTCGAAAGCTCTTTGGGGGTACTTAAGACGCCCTGAACACATCAACCGTGAAGTAGCACCGAGGACCAAAGGAACCAATGATTATTTTTGGCTTGAGCTGACCTTCAAAACTGCCTCCGCGTGCTGTGTAAGCGCTTCATGCTCACTGCGGCTATCTTCCGGCGTTGTGACCTTCACCAACTCCACCTTGGCATAGATTAATTGCAGACAAGGAGAGGGGAAATCACACCGTGTGGTCCACTCGGCACAATTGAATATCGTCTTCGTATCGGGTACGTGAGGTTGGTCGCGCATTCGTTTCAAATGCTACTGGTAGACCCTACGTATAGACAGTGGCGTACTCGCACCGAGCATATGCCGCCCGAGAGCGTCACGCCAGATGTGTTAAGACAAGAATGCGGCACAGAAGGTTGATTCACCTTCAAAAATTGGTGCTGACGGAGAAGTCCGCGCGTATCTCGCCCGGCTGAACCCGCCTCTGCTCGGAAGCAGGGTGTCAAGGCCACCAACGATATCGGTAGCTGCGCGACGAGATAGGAAGTGTGAGACGAACGAAAAGTTAAACACGTGTCACCCCCGATAGCCTTCAAGTATAAAATTGTCATTTGATACACAAAGAGTACGTGCATACAAGTTAGACTGGGTGCATGCATTCCAGAAAAGTCAAATTGCCATATTGAAGTGGGATGCAAGACTACACATATCAACGGGCCCCTCGCTTGCCCAGGAAGCAGCTACCGCGGGTGTACCCAGAGGTATTCAAGATGCACAAAAAACAACTCAAAACATCGCACATAATCAAGCAACCCGCACGAAAGCTCGACGATACGCTGCACTCCAGAGGCGTTTCCTGTGGCAAACGCATCACGCTTTGTCTACAGTAGCACAATAAGCGCTCCATCGACACAGCTCTGGACGTCGAATACTGCAGCACAGCGAGAGCACAACTCCGCCACCTTACATGCTGCCCACTCTGAAATCAAGCAGGGTGGAGGCTACTGCCTGCCGTAGCAACGCGTAGTGGGGATTGCAATTTCGAACCTGGGATTTGTCCAGCAACTGGCCTCGAAGAATATTTGTCAAGGGCACTTCGCCGGTGGGGATCAAGAAACTGTCCTCGTTGGCAACCAAATGGTTGGTTTTGAAGAGATCATCCTCGAATTTTGGCAGCTGCCCCGTGCCTTCCAACGAGCTCCGTGTCACCAATAGCGGCACGGAAACTTCGGTGTACCCATGCTCAGTTCTGCCATCCAAATCATCGAAAAACAAGGACAGGTGTGAGTGAGGTAAACGCGTCTAGTCGCCTCCTTGACGGCCTGCCGAATGAGACCACATCGTTCTTTCGTCATAAAATCAGGATACTTGCACGAACAGAAAAGTACGTACTGTACACGAAAACCTTTGGTTTTACAGCACGGTGACTTAGGCCAGATTGAATAAGGATTGAGTGATACAATCAATAAGAGGCTTGCGAGGTTCTTTCCGTCTCGCGTAGAGCGCTTGGTGCGAAAAACTGCAAATACGCTGCCCGGATCGCTGTATCGCGCGTTTCCTGCAGAAAACCTATCATCGAATCCACGCTTGAGTCCCAGGCGCAGCTCACGTGTGAACGTCGAGTAACCACTGGCCAATAGCCCGCTCCAATCGCGCCAGCGGTCCTTTTAAAACAGAAAACCTGGACCCGGCTATTCTTGCCGCTCCTTCGGGATCCCATCCTCCGAGTTTTGCGGCAACCTCATCGTGCCATATGTACTCCTGAGAAAACATCGACACATAAAATACAACATATTTTCTGCATGAATCCACCAGGATCACTCTGCTGAATGACGTAATGTTCAGAAGAAATTACCCAAGGCGACACGGATTCCTAGAAAAGAGAAGACTATTTAATAGGAGAAAGTCAAATTCGCATCCTATAGTAGGCCCAGACGAATCTTCCAAAATGTCAACCCGCTATGGGTTTTGGAATTAGCGGTCGAAGGCGACGTGCATACTTGATACTGTTGTGCAGTTCTATCGTAGTTTTGTTGTTGTTGTTGTGGTTGTTGTTGCTGTTCTCACATGTGTGCTACAGACTTGTCTCGCACATAGCGACCCATTGTAAAGGCTACTGGTACCAATTATAGCGAGCAACAAGCAAAAGAGCTACTGCAGCATACGTATGATATGGCATGCATCTTCGACAGTTGATTTATCACTTGGATACGGAGACTCAAAATTTGAGGAGAGAAGCGTGGCCTGTTCGACTATGCACTCGATAAATACAGCCGGAGCAGGGTTCAACATGAGGAAACCACGGGCAATTCCCAAACCGTACCAAGCCAACACGCACGCTCATTTGTTCAGCCCTGCTAAATACTACACACATCGGACGGGGAATCCAGGTCGGACACGTATTCGTTCGCACCTCCCCGCTGTGAAAGTATTCCTGACCCCATTCGGTGACGAGTACGTTGTCATCCTCGCCATCGCCATCTGGAACACGTGAGTCCAGCAAATTCGGCAGCCGCATTAGCAAGGTGTTCATCTCGCTGTCCACCTGAGAGCACGGTGGGGGGTGCAAGTGTCAGGCCCATCCTGCGATCTGGTCATGCCCAGCAGCGCTGTCGCAGAAAAAGCCCCTGCCTCAGTTCCACGGATAAAATACGCAATTGTTACCTGGTAGGTGCTTGTGCAGACGATACAGTCGCCATCAATCAAATGCTTGCCTGCGTACGGCGAGCTGGCACAAGTCGTATTATTAGGTCTAGCATTCGAGACTTGTTTGAAAACTGGGGATACGTACGCACTGGCAATCACGCGTGACTGCATTCTTCTTCGGCAACATTACAATACACAGCTCTACTGCTGTAGTCTAATGCAACATAAATGTCACTGATACGTGGTCTCACAAATACGTGGACTTTTCACGTTGACCCAGTATTGTCGGAGCGGTGCACTCTACGTAACCGGGGGCCCGTGGTCATAACAACGCACAACACGTCTCATCAGCGACATGACCTCCTGCATCACACATACATCCAATTTTAAGAGCCACAGTCGCTACCGCGTGCAGTTTCATTTCGTGTGCCCGAAGACGGAAAATAAATAATACCCTCTATTTCCAGTACGAAATAATTAAATTGAAACCGAGGCCAATTTATTTAATACTTCTGTCGTGCTGTCTGGTTCCTCTGCCACGAGCACCAGAATCGACTACGATATGTACGCTGTCAAATTGCTGTACAGTAGTACAATATGTACACACAGCTTGAGTTCGTTTTTGTTCAAGTATTCGAACATGCACACACGAGTACCGGTAGCCACCTACGCAAAACAGAGTCAACGGAAACCGACTACTCGTACAGCTGCGAGTATGATATGCATATATGCACGCTGCTTGACGTGTAGTATAATGTGTACACGCACAGCTCCTTTTTATTCTCAGTTCAGATGTGTACATACAGCACGAGTAGCCACCAATCCAAAACAGAGGTGACCGGACGACAGTGAGCATTTGTCGCTGTCTGGCGTGCTACATTCAGCAGTAGACTATGTGAGCACTTTCACATTCTGTCCGTCCGCGATACCGTACGCGGTCCCACCTTGATGAAGGCCCCTTCTGCTGAATCAGCCACTTCGTTAATCCCTTCTACTTCTCGCTTCTTCGCTTCGGCTTTATCCGCTTGACCCGCCTTCATGAGCTTGCCGATCTGTTGAGCACCCACATGGAACCCATACAAGAATGAATGGCACCTGTAAATCTGTCTGCTGAGCGGATAGTATCCTACGAGTTTAACTCAAAATAAGACAGCTGGATGTGGGTACATTGATGGTGCGGGTACATATCATAGCAAGAAACACGATAGTGCGGGTACATATCATAGCAAGAAGCACGAAATGAAGCTGATAACACGGGTATATCTGCGATCGCAACGTTGCACACCTCGGACAGACCATCGATTCCCCCAGTTGACGATCTATATTTTCCAAGGCAGATCTGTTCCAGATATTTAATGCTTTATTAATATCTCATTTCGCCGAGTGGGACCCTTACAATCTCCAATCTGCATGCTGTAGCACATATTTCTGGGGTTGGATCTGTGCCATGTATGCAAAGCCTGCACAACCTCTTACAACGGCGGGTTATGAACTATTGATAGATGGTATACTTCGTATATGTATACATATGGTTGTCAAATTTTCGCACTTTTGCCAACTTTTCTCTTCGTACTAGCACTTTGGGCAAAACACTAAGTACTCGGACACGGGAAGCCCGGCCGGACACATTGGCCGAGGTTTCGGCGCGTTCCGTGCACTCTGGAGCGTGTGGCGGGCGCTCAAAGTTTTTCTTCCGGCGGGAGTGGATAAGACGATTTCCCTGGTTTCGATAGGAGAGGCCTTATTTTGTACGTACGTATCGGTAACATGTTGTCTGTTTTCTTCCCTGCTGCTGTTATAGGCTCTCATGAGCTAAACCAGGTACACAACAGACAACATACACAGACATGCATAGATCCCATCGTCCCAACGCTGCCGCCCACATGCCGTGCGTGGGCGGCACATCCATATGCGCGGTACTGCTGTGACTGGTTGTGTTTGTCGGAGCCTGCCGTCCGGCATTCCCGGCCTACCAGATTTTTTCATACGTTTTCCCCCAGGTTGACCTAAATCCCTGTACATTTTTGTGTGCTGTTGTACGGAGCACAGACTACCGCCCAGACAACAATAGCAACTGTCTAACAGTAGTGCACAGAGCACGCTTACCTCCAGCTTCCTACAACACCACAACCCTGATATCCAGCAGCAGCAGCAGTGGGCACACTTTGCGCGTATGGATGATCGTACTGCGGCTATCAAAGTTGATTTATCGGAGATTTCAATCGATAATTTGACCACGCCACCACCACATATCTCTCTCCCTTTGCATCTTCTGCGTATTGCTGTGTGTAATCCAATAATGCCACTGCTCCAGCTGTGCTCATACCAGTGCGCCAACAGCAGCAGCAGCAGGCTGCGTACTATGCGCATGTGGAAGATCCGCGCTGTACGCTCAGTTCTACTAGTGTTCGTTGTTGTTGTCATCGGCCTCGGCCTATCTATGCACGTACCTCCCGCAACGTGTGACCAGCATTTTTTTAATGTGCTCGGTACCGATCATCCCGGGATCGATATATGTTCGTCGAGTCGAGTACAACAAACCGTTCGTACTCGGACAATTATCGTGTACAGCAGCATTCGTGCGAAACATACTTACAGTGTCAATGACTGCTGTGTGTCCTACACTGCTGACCGGTAGGTCCCAGAGCCAGCTGAAAGGGGATCAGTACACCCTTTGTCGCAGTACGCGTATCTTCTGCTGCCGTATCGTATCACATCATCTGACATGACATTTTACGGCAGTACGTACTGCTGTACACGCAGTCGTACCTGTACAGGCTACTTTACTCTACTCTAGGAGATCCTGCAATGTTGTTTTAGGTTGCGTAAAAAACACAACGTGCCAGTTGTGCGAGCATTGCTGCTCTATTAATAGCGTAGATATGTCGTACTGCGCTTGATAAAAAAATCGTTTCCGAGGTTCGACTTGCGCCATCCACGCTCTTTCTTTTTTCTTCTTTTTTTCTTTTTTCCCTTTTGACTTTTTCTGTACCTGTACATCCATCTTGCTTTTTTTCTGAAAGTATGATATAATACAAGTTTTGTACTTTTACCCCCAGGGCGAAGACTTTGGGCGCGCTTACGTGGGGCGTGCGTTCATACCTCAACAATTCCGGCTACTCCCAATATTTGGGAATAAAGCAAAAAGTATGTTCGAGAAAATACTGCCGAGATTCTTCCGTACTATCAATAATACTTCAGATAGTACTGCGGATACTTTCGGGCGCGCACTAGTTCGGGGTTCGCTACTGCTGCTGGTAGTGGATACTCCTTGTTGTGCTTCAAGTATCTCGGGGTTTTGTACCGTAGGTACTGCGAGTACTAGTCTTCTAGCAGTATTTTGTCCGTTGGTAGTGTTCGTACTACTTCTGCAAGTATACTCGCACTACCGAATTACATACCCTCAATATGCCCAGTATAATAATTCGAGTATAAAGTATACTTCGACCCCCTGTGCACCGTGTCGACAATTCTCAGGCCCATTGTTCGGCACGAAACACGCCCAGATAGTCCCTCCCACAAGTGGGAGTTGGAGCAAATTACTTTCGTTTGGGACAACTCGAGTACTTAGAGCACTGACAGTATTTCGAGATATGCGCTGCGAGTACGTTCAGTATCTCGAGGTTCTGTACTGCGGATATTGCCTGTGCTCCAAGTATTTCGTGTTTCGATACTGCGGGTACATACTTGCCTGTGCTCTCGGGGTTCGGTACTACTCATACTCTCACTATTCTCAGTATTTGGGCCTTCTCAGTACTCGCAATGTTTTGGCCGCCAGTACTCCGATCGTGCTCACATTAATGATGGGTGGATGCAGCTACTACTTCTAACCAGGTGTGCAGGAATGCATACTCGTACAGTATTATTTCGCTCTTGCGCCACTCCCCTAGGAACCTCCCGGAGGGGAACCTTGTATATACGTATGTTTGAGAAATTTTCGTACTTTTGCCAACTTTTCTCTTCGTACGAGCACTTTTCGGCAAAACACGAAGTACTCGGGACACGGGAAGCCCGGCTGGACACATTGGTCGAGGTCTCGGCGCGATCCGTGCACTCTGGAAATCGTGGCGGGCGCTGAAAGTTTTTTTTCCGGCGGGAGTGGATAAGACGATTTCCCTGGTTTCGATACGAGAGGCCTTATTTTGTACGTACGTATTGGTAATCACATTTTTTCCGTAAACCATCCTGGGCTCTCATTACAACAGACAACATGCACAGATCCCATCGTTCCAACGCTGCCGCCCATACGCCGTGCGTGTGCAACACACCCTTATGCGCAGTACTGCTGTAGCTTGTTGTGTTTGTCGGAGCCTGCCGCCGGTATTTGATTTTTTGTATGTACTATACATACCCAGGCCGACGTATATCCCTGCTGTACATTTTTTTGTGTTGTTGCCCGGAGCACAGGCCACCGCCCAGACAACAATAGCAACGGTGCACAGAGCGTGCTTACCTCCAGCTTCCTGCAACACCACAACCCTGCTGCCCAGCAGCAGCAGTGGGCAAACCTTGCGCGTATGGATGATCGTACTGTGGCTATCAAAGTTGGTTTATCGGAGACTTCGATCGATCGCTTGACCACGCCACCACCACCACCTCTCCCTGCTGCTTTTCTTCTTCATCTTGCTGTGTGTGATCCAACATTGCCACTGTTCCAGCCGTGCTCAGCAAAGCACGCCAACAGCAGGAACAGGCAGCGTGCTATGCGCATGTGGACGACCCGCCCTGTCCGCTCAGTACTAGAGTTGGTTGTAGTCATCGGCACTGGCCTATGCACGTACCTTTCGCAATGTGTGACCGGTAGGTGTTTTGCTCGGTACCGATCATCCCCGCATCCATATGTTCGTCGAGTCCAGTACAACAAATCATTCGTAGTCGTGCAAGCATCGTGTACAGCAGCATTCGTACAAAAAAAGATGAGTTTACAGTGTTACTGACTGCTATGTGTCCTACACTGCTGACCGATAGATCCTAGAGCCAGCTGAAAGGGAATCAGTACACGTTCCTTTGTCGCAGTACGCGTATCTTTTGTTCATCTGGCATGGCATCTACAGCAGTACGTACTGCTGTACACGCTGTCGTACCTGTACAAGCTAATGTTGGAGATCCTGCCATGTTTTAGATTGCGTAAAAAACACAACGTGCGAGTTGTACGAGCGCTGTTCTAGCGTATAAAGTATAGACCCGCCAATAAGAAAGTGCCCAATAAGAAAATAATGCTCACTTTTGGAGAACGCTAAAGAAATTGAGGGGAAAAAAACGCCTCAGCGGTGAACTGTACACTAAATCCTAATAGCCTATGCTCATGGTAGTTTGATGATGGCGCCCCAATAATAACCTCAGGCTTACCCAGATTAGGTGCTCTTGTTGGCGGGCCCATACTGTAGATGCCATACTGCGCTTGGTATTTTTTTCGTTTCCGAGGTTCGACGCGCACCATTTTTTTGTTTTTTTTTAACTTTTTTTGTACGAGTACATCCACCCCTTGCTTTATTTTCTGAACGTATGGTATTACAAGTTGTGGATTTTTACCCAAGGGCGCGCTTGCGTGTGGCGTGCGTTAATACCTCATAATTTCCGGCTACTCCCAGTACTTGGGAGTGCAGCAAAGTATGTTCGAGAAAAGTATTTTTACGTGTGGCGAATGGATACGGATACGCAGGCGGTGCTTCTTTGAAAGGACCAACAAATTGCGTATAGACAGTTATTTGTTTTCTGCAATCGGGGAGACGAAATACAGCTGTAGGTATTTCGTATACTGGCAGTATTTCGGGGTTCTGTACTACTTCAGATACTACTACGGATACTTTCGGGCTTGCGGTAATTCGGGGTTCGCTACTGCTGCTGTTAGTGGATACTCCCCGTTGAGCTTCTAGTATCTCGGGGTTCTGTACCGCGGGTACTGCGAGCACTAGTCTACTATTAATAGCAGTATTTCGTCCGTTGGTAGTGTTCGTATTGCTTCTTCTGCGAGCACTGGCAACACCGAAATACCCTCAATTTGCCCAGTAGACTTCGAGTATGAAGTACACTTCGACCGTCTGTGCACCATGTTGACAAAATTATCAAGCCCATTGTTCGGCACAGAACACTCCCAGATAGTCTCACGAGTGGGAGTTGAAGCAAATTACTTTCGCTGGGGACATCTCGGGTACTTAAGAGCACTGGCAGTATTTCGAGACATGCACCGCGAGTACTCTCAGATCTCGAGGTTCTGTGCCACGGATATATTGCCCGCCAGTACTCCAATACTGCTGTCGGTACTCGGGCTACGTTTTGTTCTACAGTAGAGTATTTATCTGTGAAACCTGTATGTTACCCTGAGCACCAAGAAACATTCATTTTGGGGGAATATACTTCGTATACTTCGAAGTACATTCTTATTATGTTGTATGTGCTGTATCTTACTCAGCTGGTCACCAAAGTATTTTGGCGCAACCTCGACCTCGCGCAACTTTCTTGTACTTTTACGCTTACGCCGCATGCATTGAGTTTATCACCGCGATTCAATTGTTCAGGATCAATATCCACTTACCGGTACCCTGTTTTATATTATTATACCTGGTAGTAATAATGATCCCACACGATTTCCGCAAACAGTAGAAGTCTGTCCTCACAATATGTGTTCGTGTTCTTCACATTGGTGGGTGGATGCAGCTCTTAATACTAAACAGGTGAGCAGGATTTCATAGAGTATTATTTCGCGCTTGCGCCACTCCCCTAGGCACCCTCCGGAGGGGAACCTTGTACTTCGTATTATTAAAAATAAATCATGATCTGTCCGACGTTGTTTGTTGTTTTGTTGTTCTCACATTAACTCTCTGACGAAGGAGTCCGTGGTCACACAAAAGGTGCTGGAGCCCTATTACGGGGAACCATAGTTAACAGGACCTATGGTATACATAAAAACCTCTATATTTCACCATTTTTACCAACAATATTTGGTCCTATTAACTATGGTCCCCCGTAACAGGAAGATACGAAAAAAAAAAAAAATCGTCTGCCTCAAAATACGAGACGAAGAGAGCGCACACGAGCTTAAAACCAATGTGCAAACTGAACTAACATGGCCGCGGGTATATCCTCTCAACTATAACATAGACGTATGCAACGTTGAGGCCTTACGAGGATACTCAAAACGTTGGTGTCTGTACGGGTCAGCTCGAACTAAGCTGAAATAACACTGGTACAAGTACTGGTGATGACTCGAACTTCGCGAGTACGGTTCCAAGGCGACATGAGGTGTACATGTTTAGTACAAGTTGCTTGCCTCTGCAGACAAAGTCTTGCGTCGGGCTAGGGCCGCCTCCTTGGTCATGAGGAACTCGCGTCGGGACTCCATGAGCTCTGTTCACGAAAAGAAATCAAGCAATGAGAGAGAAAACATAGAGTGAATTAACCTCCAGCACCGCCGTATACAACCGTCAGGCACAAACATCACACCTGTCATCGATCGTGGAACTTGTCTGTTCCCTGCTGCCGTTGGCGTTAAATAGCATGTATACCAGGTACTCGTCATGACTCAGTACGACTGAGTACGAGCGTGCATGTTGGGGCAGTGTATACTCGTACTCGTATCCAATCTCAAATCCAGTCTACTGGTACCTGGTATCAACATAGAGAAGTGCTTACCTCCAATCCTTTCTACGGCGCTCATGCTTTCTTCTCCCATCCTCCTTGCTTTCAAATGCTCCACAACCAGTTCTGGGCGAGTCGAAATGAGCAACGTGTCTAGGGACACATCGTCAGCGTTGCCCCTTCCCTTGCCCTCTGCGTGGCTCTTGGTGCTCTGTTCAACTTGGGTACTCGAGTGCAGCGCCGCTGCATGTCTTCCAGCTTGTGCACCCGTCCGGACCAGTCGCGAACCGCCATGTATAAACGAAACGCATCGCGTAGACACGAACGTGGCTACAGCCATGGCACGTGCGCCTCGTGTGATCATTACCGCGTAGAGGATAGCACAACCAATGCCTGCTGTAATGTGTGTTTGTCATAGGCTGCTTCGCAGAAGGCAGAACCAGTGTTCATATCACAAGAAGGCGTTTACTCTACGGAAAAAATACTGAAACTTCCCCTTACTATTTGCCCACAGACACCCCTGTTGCTTCAGCCAAAAGCTAAGTATCACTGAGCGGCAACCCTCCACAGAAAAAGAGAGCTTGGTGCAGGAAAGGAGCCAATCATGTCAGACGTTAACGAGCTTTTGATTGCTCCTCTGGAGAAGTTCTCCAAGGACTCGATGCATCTCATCAAGAAGTGTACCAAGCCCGACCGAAAGGGTGAGTACGTTCTTCTACGCGTTTGGTTCCTCCGTCTTGTGCACCTGACCACCGACCATGCTCCTCGTGGCCGCCGTTTCTTGCGGGAACAGCACTAGCAATCGTCGACGGTGCCCTCAGATGCCACCGTCGCCCACGCTACTCGTAACTCCTCAGTGTCAAAGCCCAAGAGATGGGGGAAAGAGGACCGCACAATCGGAGAAAATCGAACGTTCTCTGAAATAGTAAATTGTTTTTTGGACGAATGAGCGGATGACCCGTGTTTGGTGGTATTATATACGTACAAGCCGCTTCGCTCCGCGGGCGGCCTACGCCGCCCGCTACGCTCGCTCTGGAAGAAAAAGTACATCGAACTACGCGAAGCGGACAGAAGGTCGATGATTGAACATATATTTTCATGATTGTAGTTGCAAATTGGCGACTTGATAATGCCAAGAGTCACATGCCGTACGAACGTACGTACGTACATACCCCAGGTAGGGTACTGATTTTCTTCCTTCGATCTGCTGTACCTGGTACCTGGTATGATATGTACCTGGTATGTACGCACGAGAAAGTACAGCATGGCGCAGCACAGCAGCACCGCAAAAACAATACCAGGTATGAAACCGAAAAAATCGGAAAGATAATTCCCCGTCCCCTCTCATGTAATAATTGTCTGCCCCTGGAACACCTTGCACCAGTCAAATAATAAAAAAATAATAAAATGAACAGCAGAGCTTCTCTCTCAGCCTCGTACGCCGCCCACCCCTCTCTCGACCACCTCGCCACCGATTCGGTCCGGGTAAAGCTTTCCTCCCTCTCTGTCACAGTGATCCCCGTTGCCCGCCCCGCGTGAAGCCCGGTGCTCACCGTGACCCTCGTTCGCCAGCTCGACGATGTTGATGGTCAGACGGGCGTTCGTCTCTGTGTATAGTTTAGCGTAGTCGCAAAAATAAGCACCGCTTGAATGTAAGCTTGCAATCCCGAACGATCGTTATGGACTCGTACATACTCAGTCTAATTTTTCAGATGGAGGCAAAAGATAGCCCATTCATGCTTCCCTTGTGTCTGGAGGCACACACGACGCCTAGCCACGGAAACCGCGACCGCACTCCTTGCACCCCCCCTCTACCCGCCAGCATCCGCCGACACCCGCGACGGCGCCGGGCTCGCCCGGGTCGCAGTGCTCCGACTACACACACGCACACGAAACGGAAGAAGAAAAAAGGAAAAAAGAAGGGAAAGTGCAAAAGAAATTTCAACCAGCCGGTGAAAAAAAGCTGAAAAGAAGCGAAAGAGAGCCTCCCAAACCGCTGAAAAAACAAAATCGACGTTTTCTTTTTCCGAGATTTTTGTTTCTCTTGTTCCGGGGAAAAAAGTGTGGCACGAGAAGCAAGCACGCAAAGAAAGCAAAGAACGCGAAGCAAGGATCGTAGAAGCGACAAATAATCGTGGGAGACCCGCTGAGCGTGAGGCAGGTTTATGATCAAGTGATTGTAGGAAAAGGGTAGACGTAATAATGTTTATAGGTATTGGCTACCGGGGTTGTATTGTCAATTCTCACGGGTATTGTATATACCTGGTACCAGGTACCTGGCATACAATCTCAACTGCACCAAGACCAAAGAACAAAAGCCGGTAGTGTAATAATGGCATCGTTGACTTTCAGCAGCTGCCCAATAGCAGTTTCACGTACTTGGTCCTTGTTTCTTGGCCGGTAGTGAATACTACTGTAAGGCCTATGCGGGTCGATTTCGAGCTTCAGAATTGTATTTTTCGATCTCAAAAACGAACTACCCTGCTTATGCAGTCTTTTTTATGCAAAATCTGACCGGAATTTTTTCGATTTGAGAATCCGATGACCCAAGTCGTCGGATTTAGGCCCTAAATCCGACGACCTGGGTCATCAGATTTTCAAATCGAAAAATGGCATGCTCTCTAAATTCAAGATGTTATCCATGACAGCAAACAGCAGCAGAACGATCGATGAGTTGGAAGGTGACACAGCTGTATAGCGGCGTCGCTTGGCGCCCGACGCTCGGGCGGCGGGCGGCGCGACCCTCCGTGGCCAGACGTCAGTCGCCTGGCGCGGGCTCGGGCCTAGAGACCAAGAGAAGCGCATTCGGCACGCACCTCTCCGTGGATACGTACGAGTACTTGTACGTACACTGCTGTACAGCAGCAGCAGCAGTCAGTCACAACATGGAACCCTAAATACCAAGACAGGTGGCTCTAGCGCACTCGCCACGTCTCTTCGCCGCCAGACCAGAGGCAGCCAGCCTTGGCTCACACACTTGGGTCCTACGCGCAGTGCAGCGCACCCAGCGCGTCTCTTCGCGGCGCCAAACCACAAAAACAGCAGTTGGTCTCGGCGTTTGCTCGAATTTCTACACACACAATAAACCTGATTTTTCCGCATAGGAAGGCTGTTTCGATTTGCCAACTTCACATCTGAAAATGCGATGGGGCCAAAATCTGAAGCTCAAAAATCGAACCGCATAGGAAACGGCCTAAGATCAATTTCGTGGGTTCAAGTCTCACCGAGTGCATGCATGCTCGTAAGGACTTTTTCTGGAGTACAGATTGGTTATTCCTTGTAGCGGAAAAAGCGCGAAAGCGTGAGTTACGTGGCTACTGTTGTACATTTGATGAAAATCGGCGAACAGTGGGAATGCTGAACCCTATGTGCGATGAAAATGAAGTCACGTACCGAGGGGGAGAAGGGGCGACACCTGTGACCACGGCTTGTCCAGAAGAAGCCCGACCGCTGAGGGTAATAAAACTCCTACCCTGGTACGAGTAAGGCTGGAAAGTGAAAGTGATTAAGAAAAAAGAAGAAAAGTACGACGCATTTTCTCGTCTTAGTTCTTGCCCAGTCGCGTTTGTTGTTTATGATGCGTTGACGTGCTTAACTTCGATAATACGATGGTACGAACGTGTAAGAATCGTAGAGAGCCTCATCGAACGACGGTCCTTGAGCAGTACCTGTACAGTTGTACATACCATTATGTCTGAATGCGGCATATGCAAACGGCTACCGAGAGAAGCTGTGTCGCCGCGGTTGGCATGTGTTCCGTGCTCGTAGCCATCGTGAGAAAGAGAAAACCCTCGGGCTGGAAGTCGACCGCATTTCACGATCAAAAACTACAACTAGAGCAGTTGCTCGTAGTCGGCGAGACTTGAGCCAGGCAAGCGAAGCGAGCCACGAAAGCCCCCCCCCGGCCGAGAGGCCCCACAGGAGGCGCCCCAGGAAGGCCCTCCGGAGGACCCCGCTGAAGGCGCCGCCGTAGGCCAAAATTACCAGGGCATTACTCGGGATTCGGGCATACCTCGCGATGAAAGTGAAATCCCGAATCCCACACAAACAAACCCATCGAATCCCGTCGTGGCTAGATCCCGTGCGAAACATCCCGTTGAATCCTGTAGTTGTCGAGTCCCGTCCCGGGGAGTCCCATCATGGCCAGATCCCATACAAATAGTATCGTGAAATCCCGGAGTACCTGATCCAGCGGAATATGATCCCGGAGTCGAAAATACGCCCTGAGGAATGCCCTGGAAATTACGGTATACATATACCAGGTATGAATATGGCCCTGTTATAAGACATTCACGTAAAAATTCAACCCCAAAAAAATTACTGAAGTTTTACACGAGAAAAGTACAAGTACTAAAAATGGTGATGTAGTTCCCCTATCCCGGACTGGGCGAAACTGACACACGGCTGCAGGCAGTGCAATTTGTTTCTTCTCGTCGTTGATTGTCAACGCGCGGATAGAAAATCAGCTCGTGCGACGATAGACCTTCGATGTCGACATAGAAGGCTCATCCCGCGGCCAACCCGCTTGGTGTCGAGCAAGGCCAACGAGTGTAGATGACGGCCTCTAAAATATCAGGTGAATCCATAGTCTACGAAAAGCTTGCCGGCGGTGTCGAACGCCTTTGACCCAAACCTGAAATTAATCATTTTTTTTTTTTTCGCCATCCGAGAGGGATCGAGAAATTTTCTCATATATTTTGTGCACACCAGATGTTGATTTTTTTTTTACCACCGTACGCCTGTCCAGCGGCCGCCACATATACGGGCCATTGTAAGACGGTAACCCTAGGATGGGTCGGAGCCCCTATCACGAGCGCGCCCCGTTCAGAGGTTATGACGCAGCCGTTTATTTTGTCGATCGATATCTGTCGAGGACTCGTAATCTCGCCGCTTCGAGTCGCAACATTTGGCTTAGTTTTTCTGTAGCCGATCTTTGCCCCAACATATGCCCAACTATTATTTTTTCGGGATTTTCCAAATTTGAAACTTTTCTTGCAGAATCGTGCTGATCCACTTCCAGACCACTTCTTATGCAGTCGGATTTGCAGTCAGTTGGAAATGGTGCTATCAGCACGTTCGCACGAGCTTTTGCCCCGAAAATGTGCGAAACTGCTGTTTCTTGCCTCAGAATGGCTTGGACTTTTCTCCAAGACCTATCTAGAGCTGTTTCCCGCTTCTCCAGGTGCCCAGTTGCAGGAAATAACCTCCGGTACTTTTCCGATTCAACTGGGTCAAATTATAAAATACCCGATTGGATCGGAAGGAACGTTTTTTCCGATCCGGTCCCTGATCGTAATCGTTTTTGACCCAGTTGAATCGGAAAAGTACCGGAGGTGATTTCCTGCAACTGGGCACCTGGAGGAGCGGGAAACAGCTCTAGATAGGTCTTCGAAGTCAAGTCATTCTGAGGCGAGAAACAGCAGTTTCGCACATTTTCGGGGCAAAAGCCCGTGCGAACGTGCTGATAGCACCATTTCCAACTGACTGCAAATCCGACTGATAAGAAGTGGCCTCACAGCAACGGGTACTGAAAATTCTGGCGGGTATCTTTGCAATTCGAGGCTTGTATGGAAACGTTGCGTTCCCGTTGTCATCGTTCTCATGAAAGGCGAAAAAACACAATCTCTCGCAAACCCAAAACGTACCAGTTTCATCACCCAAAATCTGAAGTCCAGTTTGATGTGGCCATCTCGAGCATTGTGAGCTTCAGATTAATCAAGGCTCAAGGTCGTAAACTGGATCCGAGCCAATATTTAGGTTATATGCGTACACTATTTATTGGCTGCCCAGCCCCCAGCAGCAGTACTCGTTTCATACCTCTAGGCGGCACACCAGTACAGCTGCTGCATATACAGACTGAGGCGGTCGCGTACAAGCCCACACTCGCTCGACCCTCAGCCAGGAACTCTCACTACGGCATCGGGGATGGACGATGCGATGTGAGCCATCGTTAGGAGTTGTCGACAAACGAGCTGCCGTCTGGCTGAGCAACTCGCATATACTGGCCCCACTGCTGTTGTTGTGAGCCTGTGTTTTATCCCTGGAAAGCCGACATACGATGCTTTCGACTCGCCGAGCTCGCTCGGCATCTGTGTACCGTCGCCGCTCGCTTGGGGCCGAAAAAGCTGCGCGCGCAGAGGCGGCACGTGCTGGGCGATGGTGGCGTGGCTCGATTCTAAGTTTTTATTTGAACTATTTGATAGTACGATCGGGGTTCCTGCTTCGTGCAGCAGTTCTGCTGTACATAGAACCACTTGCTTAGATATCTCTCTCTGAGCGTGCTCGGTTGGTACATCCCTGGCCTCTCAGAGCTCCCACTTCGAAATCGCCTCCTTTCATCACTTGCCGGACATTTCCAGCGGTTTTTTGTTTTCTCCATTTCTCTTGGCGCTCTCGGTCCTTTCTTCGTTTTTTTCTTCTTGCGATTCGTGTGCGTGCGTGTACTCCGAGCACGGCACCGCGGGAGAGCCCGGCGCCGTCGCGGGTGTCAGCGGGGGCTGGCGGGTAGAGGGGGGGTTGCAGGAGCGCGGTCGCCGCTTTCGTGCCTAGGCGTCGCGTGTGCCTGGAGACACGAGGGATGCATAAACGGGCTCTGTCTGGCCTCCATTTGTGATTTTGGATGGAGTATAGCCGAGGTATAAGGGTCGCTCGAAATTGCAAGATACTATTCAAGCGGTGCTTATTTTTGCAACCACGCTGAAGTTGAAGGAGGGAGACGGGGCTGACTGTGGCAGAGAGTGAGGAAAGCTTGACCCGGACCGAATCGGTGGCGAGGTGGTCCCGAGAGGGGCGGGCGGCGTACGAGGCTGAGAGAGCTCTGCTGTTTTTTTGTTTTTTTTGTACCGGTGCAAGGTGTTCCAATCAGGCAGAAAATTATTACAGGAGAGGCACGGGGATTTTTTTCCCCTCCCGAATTTTTCGGTTTCATGTTAAATTGTTTTCGCGGTGCTGCTGTGCCGTGCTGTGCTTTCTCTTTTTTCGTACATACAGCATATCAAAAGAATAAAATAAGTACCCTACCTGGGGTATACGTGCGGCAACCGCCCGCGATGCGAAGCGTATGTGGCGTCCGAGCTGTTTTCTCCTGAAGCATGGCGGCGGGACTCTTGGCATTATCAAGTCGCCAGTTTGCAACTGCGATCATAATTAAAAAAAACTATATCCAATCATGGACCTCTGTCAGGCTCTGCTTCGCATAGTAATTTGATGTACTTTTCCTTCCTGAGCGAGCGTAGCGGGCGGCGTAGGGCGCCCGCGGAGCGAAGCACCTTGTATCATATACCAGGTATCTGGTACAGCAGTACGTGGTTTGCATCCCATGTGACATGTTTTCTCATGTGACATGTTTTCTCTCGGCTTCTGTGGTCTCCGTATCATATCTACGGATTTAAAACGCGCTCATGAGAATCTACACCTTCCTAAAATACTTCGAAAATGAAGTCACAAAAAGCAGGCCCATTTTTTAATCTCACAAAATCTTGCATAGAAAATGTCCTTATTCCGCTTTGTAACTGATTACAAGGCGCTTCGCTCCGCGGGCGGCCTACGCCGCCCGCTACGCTCGCTCTGGAAGGAAAAAAGTACGTAAAATTATGCGAAGTGACAGAGGTCCACGATTGAGTTTAGATCGTGATTGCAAACCGGCGACTTGATAATGCCAAGAGTCCCGCCGCCATGCTTCAGGAACAAACAGCTCCGACGCCAGCTCGAATGCCATATATGTGCTTCGCGTCGCGGATGTCGTACGTACGTACACCCCAGGTAGGATACTGCTATCTGTACTTATTTTCTTCTTCCGATATACTCTTATGTCTGTACTCGTATGTAGGAAGAAGGCGAAAGCACAGCACGGCACAGCAGCAAAAAAAATGAAAATGAAACCGAAAACTCGGATAGGGAAAAAAATCCCCGTCCCCTCTCGTGTAATAATTTTCTGCCTGATTGGAACACCTTGCACCCGGTCAAAAAGAAGAAAAGAAAAAAAACGCACAGAAGAGCTTCTCTCTCAGCCTCGTACGCCGTCTGCCCCTCTCGCGACCACCTCACTACCGATTCGGTCCGGGTAAAGCTTTTATCACTCTCTGCCACAATCAGCCCCGTCGCCCGCCTCGCGTGAAGCCCGGTGCTCACCGTGGCCGTCGTTCGCCACCTCGATAACGTTGGTGTTCAAACTGCACACCTCCTTCTTTCAAATTCAGCGTGGTCGCAAAAATAAGCACCGCTTGAATAGTATCTTGCCCTCCTGAACGACCTTTATAAACTCGTACATACTCTATCAACAATCATAAATCGAAGCCAGACAAAGCCCGTTCATGCATCCCTCGTGTCTCGAGGCACACGCGACGCCTAGGCACGAAAGCGGCGACCGCGCTCCTTGCAACCCCCCCTCTACCCGCCAGCACCCGCTGACACCCGCGACGGTGCCGTACCTCCCGCGATGCCGTGCTCGGAGAACACGCACGCACACGAAACGAAAGAAGAAAAAAGGAAGAAATGGCCGAGAAAACAAAGAACTGCTGGAAAGGTCCGGCAAGTAATGAAAGGAGGCGGTTTGGAAGTGGGAGCTCTGAGAGGCCAGGGATGCACCAACCGAGCACGCTCAGGGGTTGTGATCTAAGTATGTAGTTCTATATTACCATTGTATAGGGTATTATCCAGAAAACGGTATACCGGGTGTGTTTGATGCCATTCGCCGGTACAGGGGAAATCCGCCACCAGAACACACCTTGCGTCGGCAGCGCCGATTGGCTAAAGCATCCCTGTCCCGGAATATGAGCACAAACGCCAGGGTTTATCGGCTTCCATCTTATCGGGTTGGAGTTCACCGTTAAATGATGCGGTGTTCACCGTTGTATGGCGTGCTTAGCACCAATCGATACGCCCATCAACGTCAATCTATCTGTCAACTTGATAATTGAACAAGATAGCACCATACGCCCCACGGAGCAACAGCACATTTGTTGGGCCATCTGCAGCTTGTCCAAGCCGTTTTGACCAGTGTTGATTGTTTGACTGCCCGAGTTATTGTTTGTGGCTGCGTTAACATATGGTAACGTCTGTAAGTACACTCATACTTCGTAGTTCGACAGTAGCTGTCGGAAAACAATACGACGAGAAGGCTCCCGGACATACAATACTGCTGTGGGTATCAACATGGTACATCTGAGTATCTGTACTCTCTCCCATCATGACACTCTCTTATTTCATCATATAATACGAAGTATGATACTACACCACTTCTCCCGAAAACCAAGATGATTAAATTGCCGAAGTCGTTCCGTGGCTTCATTGATGGCCATGCCGGCACGAAGATGGTCAATAGAGTTCCGACATGATACAGATCCCCGAACCAATGTGTGTGTTCTGACCCCCGACATTGCTCTGTTGGTCTCATGTTGATCCGTGAGGCGTATGGTGTTGTCTCGTTTAGTTCTTAAGTTGACGTTGGTCGGCGAATCAATCGGTGTGTTGCACGCCATTAGACGGTGAACTCCACGCCAATTAACGGTGGGAAGCAAGCCGAGAAGATAACAGCCGTTGTACCCTGGTGTTTGTGGTAATATCCCATTACGGAGGTGCTTTATGTAGCCAATCACGCTGCCGATGTAATGTGCTCTTTGTGGCAGATTTCCCTTGTACCGGTGAATGGCGTCAAACAACCCCAGTATTTTGTTTTCTGGCTCAACGCCCTTTTTTATAATCAACAAATAATGAAATTATAATTCCACATAGTGTATCGTCGAACGGGGATGCTGCTGTAAAGGAAATAAAAAAGGTCAGCCAGTGCATCTGGAATACGCTTTTGATTCGTTTAAACAACACACTCAGGAAACCGATTCCTTGGCTACCTATCAAGTAAAGATTGGTGGACAAGTTTCCCTGAATCAGGCGACGAGTACGAGGTTGATGTTAGCACTATTCAGTCAAATCGATGTAGAAACATTCGGAGCACTATTACTTTGAAAATAAATGTATGAAAAGTAGCACATTTAAAGATCCCAATGCTCGACGATTCGCTGAACCTACTTATAACATCTACCTAAAAGCTCAAGCCAACAGCAGTGTCTTCTCAACACGCCACCTGCGCTCCTTTTCCCAATATGAACCTTACCTGGAACCAACTTTCACATTGTAAGCTCCGATCATCGCGAACCGCTTCCCTCTGCTGTTTTTTTGTCATGCAGAGTTTATGCAAGTGGCCAAGGCCACAACCGTCGGCTTCCTGGTAATGGGTTTCATCGGTTTCTTCGTCAAGCTTATCCATATTCCAATCAACAACATCATCATGGGAGGGTGACCTTCGTTGTGCCTACTTGTTGATGGAACAGCGGTTGCGTGGTCGCTGAATTTGCCCTATCGTGCGGGCTGCCTCCTTAAGGGCGAAGCGGCCGGTGTCTTGTTCAAAGATTTTTCGAGCTTAAATTTGGTTGTAGAGGTTTTGTAGTCTACAACGTAAAGCACGTGGTGGTACTGTTCAGTCCCCGTCGACAGATGTCGCTCGTTGAAAGTAGCTTTCGGTGAGACGCCCTGCCGTTGAGATAAAAACAAAGTAACAGCTCATGGAATTCCTGGTGGAGTTAACATCCCAATACCGTAGGCGGTTACACTGTTCTGCAAACTTGCGGGTGGGCAAACAGCCCCACATGCGCTTTCGCCACATGCGCTTTCGCCTTGCTTTACAACGCCAAGACAGCCGTCGCTGTCTGATCCATCATCCGTATCGAGGTCGAAGTGCCTCTGCCCAGTGCAGACGGCCAACAAGGCTGCTGAGGGATGGAAGCACACGCTGCCAACAGCATCAGCTTGGTTATTGAGCGAACCAACGAGTGCTTCGCTTTCGATGTCGTACACGAGAGCCCGCCTCTCCGTAGAACCTGTCGCCAAGTAACGCCCACTTGAATCGATGTCGAAGGCAATGCGCTGATTCGTGGCTCCTTGCCGTTCAAAGGTGTGCAGCGCCTGAACAGTAAACACCACATGAGGCATGAGGTATGTTGGGTTTTTATCGCCTCTTCTTTTTTTTGGACAAATCGCACGTTTAGCGCTGCAGCAGAAGATTGTGGACGTTTCGACATTCCGGGGGTGCTCATGGGGTCGTGAACCATAGCGCTGAATGAAGTACGAGTACGGCGTCAGTAAAATGTCGACCACGTTCCAGTTCTTTTTGCGATTCGCAATTCTGCATACACTACGCGACAACAATTGATAATCTCCTATTTTGGCTAAGGCTCGCGGCTTATTATGGTGTCAACGTTGAGCTTATTCTTGCTGTTGTTGAGTTGTTGAAGGAATCAGAGTGGCGTTCCTCGCCGAGCACAATGCTCGGCTGTAACTTCTTGAGTTAAAAATGAGGCCAGCCTGAAATTCTCAACTCTTGAATGATTGGTACATCTCGCGTACTCTTATCTATCTCACTATGGCAGCTCTACTCATGAAGAATATGTTGCCGCCGAAATAAAATGGGAACGGCATGGAGGGCACCGCGTAACAAGCTCGCAAGCTCCCTTACGGTTTCGATGCAGAGTCTGCACCAGTTATTCACACAGCAAAACAGAAAGGAAGGCTTCCGACAACAATTACCAAACTACCCGTTCTACATAATAAGTATACGGGTTGAGTAGAAAAAAGCGGCAAGTTCTCAAGATGTGCAACGTACCGGCAACAGGTGAAGATAAATACTATGCCCGCATGCGATTTTGATATGTAGTTCAGACGGTCTCGTTGACAGAGTATTTCACTCGCGTCTCATCAACTGTTTATAAAAAAAAAATGAGCAAATGTTTCCGACTGACGGGGCTCCTGAACTGAAACACCAACTACCCAATATTGTTGGAAAACACGTGCTGATTTACGTGACTATTCGTGGTATCCCGACATGGGCCACCGGATTGTTCATCGGGTTAATGTGTCGTCTACTGTATCTCAAAATCGTATTTTGGGAGGGGTATAAAACTCCTATTTGGGAGGGGTATAAAACTCCTGAAGTGAGGAGCCTCAGAAAAAAATACTGTAGGTGTAACACTACCGTGGCATGAGTAATTCGGATTACTCACACTACTGCTGCTGTAAAGTTGAAAAAAAAATCCTGGGTAAAACCCTGTGGCCCACCTCCTTTGTCCGTCGTATGTCCCAGCACACAATTTCATCGTCCTTGCGCGAACCAGAGAAGAGTAACCGACCATTGGGTGCAAACTTGAGGTGCGTTACCCCGCCCATTCTTGGCGTCGCCAACTCCGCGACAGCACGTCCACGACTAAATTGAGCATACAAGCGCGCGGAGACACATGAGGATATTCAAGCACAGAATCACAACACACAGGAATGGCAGGTGGGACAGGTGTACGTATTCCACCACAAAGCCGCGTGCGTGCGACACAATTCAGTAAAAGAGACAGCAATAGCAGCAACGAAAGCCGACGACCAGCCGCAAGATGTGACCCCTGCCTATCATCAGCCCACCTGTTCGCGCTGTAGAGACATATAGTCTTCGCGTAGGACCCAGCGGCGAATAACCCCCCTCCGGAAGTGTCAGGGGAAAAGGCCAGAGCAGATATAATCCCACGTTGCCCGGTTTTGCTCTTGCGCGTTTTGCAAGTGGGCCGAGCTTCAAATGATCGCCCTGGCTGGGCCACGTCGAAAACTCTGATCATTCTATTGTAACCTGCGGAGATGAAAATGAAGGGTCAGACTCGCAACGTGCCTTTGTGTAAGGTCGCTTAACGAAGAAGGGGTTAAACCCGAACTTTCGCGTGGGTATCAGGTTGGGTGAGAAATAGGTATCTGCGTGTCAACACGCGTATGCATCAACAAGCAGGAAACGATGAAACGCAAGAATGAGTTTTGACAGTAACATAACTCCGGCAGTACCAGGGTAAGCAATTGCACATACGTACGAGGCACGAATAATAGCACAGTCGAGACAACACACGAATGGGTGCGAGCGATGGGAACATTCTAACCTGGGGTACGCTTACCTGCGAAGATCTTGTCGCCGTTTGTGTTGAAGCAAACGGAGTTTGCCGCGACCACTTCGTCTAAGTGGTCGTATGCACGATACGTAGCCCTCAGAGTGCCGGTAAAAGCATCCCACATGTGCAACGGGTGATCTCGACTGGTACTCACGAAGACACTCGTCGCCGGCTCAGCTGAGGACATGTGTGGATACCTCCAGATAGGCGTGCGGAAAACGACGTACACGGTCTAGTGAGGTAAATTATTGACGCATGTGGTGTTAGTCATTGGTCAAAACATCGTGACGCAATCAATGCAGTGGCCATCAATCGGGGGGAGGGTTAGAGAAATTGGATGTGGACGAATCAAGGAAGTGCGCCTACGGACCTTATGCAACTCGCTTCCCCATTCGTCACTGCGGCATTGATTGTTGGTGTACTTACTACTGCAACCAAGAGTTTTGGGTGAGACGTAAACGTCCAGGTTCAGATATCAGTATTTTCTGGTTGGTGGGTTTCAAGCTATTTGAAACGGAAAACACAGGACCAGAGGATCGCGTTGACGTGGTTATAAAGTTTCCGTGTTGATTGGCGAGAGTCTCGCCACGACATTGCTGCGTAGCCCTGCCGGATCTTCCGCCCATCTTTTAACCCCCCTCGCCCTGCACTGAGCGTTTAACTCGCAGTACCGCTGCGCATACATCATCGCTGGCATCGCTGCAGCATTCAGTAGTTTCTAAAGGAAAGGAAACCAACGCCATACGTAGTCACACGATCTAGCTACGTATGTATGTCGTCCCTACGTACCCGAGGCAGGGTCGCCCGCAAGACAGAGGCGCTGCCCTGGCCCCATCTACGATCAGCGTTTGCCCTAGAGTCGTAAGTGCGGTTCTTGGCACATAATAGATAGAACCCGGTGGGCGTTTGTGTCGTGTCACACCCTCTCGCCCCTTACGGATACCGCCCATTTCGCCCTTAGGCGCTACCGTCTTTGTCCTTTCCGCCACCATGTGCCCAACCCTCCCCGTGAGAGACGTGCACTTGTAACTGCCGCTGCTGCCGCGCTCTTCGCAGAGGAGGTCGACAACTTCGAGAGAAGCACTCTCCGCTGTCCAAAAAACAAATGCCCATTTTGCACGCGTCCGGCTTCGAAGGCACTGTCTCCGCGGAGGGCGCTCCCTCTAACATAAAGGCGACGGTTACTGTATCTCGAACTCGTGCACTGCTGAGCATCGCCCGTAGATCATCCCTCTACGAGTATGTTTCCGTCAGTGTTGTCTTCAAAGCTAGGCGGAAAATTGGGGCTTGGGCGACGATAGCTCCTATGGAGTCCACGCGTCCACGGCCATGCTTAGTAAAACCGAACTCTTGACAAATTTATGGGGGGTACCAGGGAATATCGTTATTTTTTCCCGCGACAGGAGTATGGTTTTCAAAACCTAACATGTGTCATACTATTATACCCGGTAATACTTCAAAAGGCGTAGCATCAGCCGCCGACGTAAAGTCAGTCAACTGAAGGCTTTTCACCCGCCCCTTTAGAGTCTTGCAACATCTTGGAGCCTACATACAATACCATACCTCCCCAGTGTATCCATGCTGTTCCAACTATATTATCGCGCGTCTGTGTACAGCGGTAAAAATACACCTCGAGTACATTGCATGAGTCGATGAACCGTAGAGGGGGTCAACTCACCATGCGAAATCATATATCGTTTCCCCTTCGACGGAGTAGAGGCATGGGCTCCAGTCCTCATCGCCGCAAGAGGTTGCGGATGATCCACCATCTTTGCTTGGAGTGGAAGGAGCGCCGTGATCTTCCTGCACATGCGAGAATAGTAAAAATATACGGGGGTCGACGTTGAACGAAACGAATGTACAACCTCGTCGCCATGGATGGCAGTTTACATGAACATAAGTACTCAAATAGTGCGACCCTCAACTCTCTCGCTCGGTATATTCTCTCACTTCGCGCCCCTCCTCTGCCCGTAATTGCCGATCGAGAAAGCATTGTTTTCCTCGGGCTCTTTGCGTTCTTTGCTTTCTTCCTTTTTTCGTTAGTTTGTTCGCTTTTTCGAAAATCACACCCAGCGCATCTCAGCTCATACAAAATCCAACATGAAAAATATCCCACACAAATTTCAAGCTTGTTTCTTCCAAGAGTCGGGAAAAAGTCATAATATTGGGCTTCGAAACTCGAGTCAGAATCGAAAAGCAGTAAAAAATGAGCGAGATAGCCGCTCCTGCACTAAATTCATAATAAAAATCCAGTTTTTTTGTAAAGCAAACCAAGAAAGGATTTTCGGAATTCGAATCTGAATCGAAAGCAGTCAAAACCAATTGGTTTAAATTGAGCGAAATACAGCAGTAGCACGGTACCAGGTATAATACTGTAAGAAGGACGAAGTACCACGTAGTACAACAGAAGCCACAAATTACACCCAGCTTAGATCAGCTCAGATCGGCAGCGCTATAGCTCAGCAGCGCAGCTCAGCTCAGCACAGCAGCACGGTAGTGGTTTTCGTACATACCAGGTATGTATCTATCGTGTATACGAAGTACGTGTAACACGTACAGGTAGAATACAGTAACAACAAAGAAAGGGACCACCCGCCACGCGAAGCGCCTTGTATATACTATCCTATGATCCGGATAATATTGAATAGTACACACCAGGTACCAGGTGTTTGATACCGTACCCGGTACATTACGTGATACAAGCGCTTCACGTCGCGGGCGGTTCCGCCCGCTACGCTCGTCGCTCACGAGGAAAAATGGAACGGAACAGACGGCCCACGCAATTAGGTGCAAAGAGGCAACTTGCAAATGCCAAGCTCCATCCTCGATCCCAGGTAGGGTACTCACTTTCTTCTTTTGATATGTTGTATGTACGAAAGAGGAAGCAGGGCAGAGCAGCACCGCAAAAACAATAAAAATAAAACCGAGAATTTCAGAAAGAAAGAAAATCCCCGTTCCCTTTCAGGTAAATGTTTTCTGTCTGATTGAAGCACCTTGCACCGGTCAAGAAAAAAACGAATACCAGGTAGCACGTATTCTCTCTCATCCCCGTACACCGCCCGCCCCTCTCGCGACCACCTCGCCACCCATTCGGTCCGGGTAAAGCTTTCCTCCCTCTCTACTGCAGTGAGCCCCGTCGCCCACGTCGCGTGAATCCCGGTGCTCAGACTGCGGAGCTCTCTCTGCGAACTTCAGCTTGGTCGCAAAAAAAACACCGCCTGAAATTTATTTTGCCGACCAAAATGACCCTCATAGACTCGTACATAATATAACCGACCCCACACCAGGAGGCCAGACAGAGCCCATGGATGCTTCCCTCGTGTGTCGACGGAAACGCAATGCCTAGCCACGAAAACGGCGACCGCGCTCCGTCCAACCCCACCTCTACACGCCGCTGACACCCGCGATGGCGCCGGGCTCGCCCGCGGTGCCGTGCTCTGGGCACACACGCACGCACACAAGATAAAATAACAAAAAAGAGAAAAAGGCTCTCGCGGGCAAGTAATAGAAGGAGGCGGTGTCCAAGTGGGAGCTCTGAGATGCCAGGAATGTACCAACCGAGCACGCTCAGAGATAAATATATCTGGAAGTAAGTCTATATTTCGCACAGAGTATTTAATACACTGGTACATATCATGCCCTTCGGTGTATGTATGTATAGATGCTCGAGTTACACAGGCCGGAATCTGTCGCCGCAGGAACGTGCGGGCCGTGCGCAGTGCGGGCAGGAAAAAAACTGTGTGTAGCGAAGTACACGACACGGAGTGTCTCACCCCTTGAAACGCACAGCTCGGGACCTCAAAAACCCTCAGAACGGCATCATCACTTGATGTCAGCAAGCACGTCCCATCTGGAGAAAAAGAGGCACCTTTCACGAAGTTGTTCGCAGTCGGTGCTCCAACCATTGGGTCCTGGAGTAAGCGCGAATCAAAACGCGGGAAACGTGAAATATGGGAGTGGGTACGTATCATACTACTGGTTATAGCATGGATAGCAACCGCATCAACTACAGCAGTAGTACACGTACAGAAGTAGGATAAGTAGCGAAGGCCCACAGCAGTAGTGCACGACACAAGACTACTGTTGTGGTATACCTGCTGGCGATGAAAAGTCTTTCTGGCCACGCACACAGGAATCACGGAGGAAAAATCCAGCAGTCCAGTTGCACTGTCTGTGTCTTGTTCCATCTCGTCTGCTTGCCCGCTCGAGTTTGCAAGAACTTCATGATCTTCGTGGCCTTTTCTTTTGGTGGCGACCGTGGTGTTATCCACATCCTCGGAAAGGCTTTCTTCCATTGGATTCGCCTTTGTGAGAGCTCGTGTAGTGGGTAGGGGTGTGGGGTGTCGGTGTTGAGCGTTGGGAGCCTGCTCAAATAACCGCAACCTATGTGCTGTGACGCTGTGACAATCGGAGGCCGGTAGTAGGCAGTAGGCAAGGAGCAGCACCAGAGCAGCGTACTGCTGTATCGCAGTATGGCAGTTCGCTAAGGCCTCAAGTCACAACCATTAATTAGACCGCAACCTCACAGTCTCGTGAGGTTTCCATGCATTTGGACAGGCTTTTTTGTGAAGTGTGTAACAGTAGGACACACCCACCCACCAGACAGCGCAGAGCGTATGAGACCAAGCAACCTCAGACAGGGCTTAAGCTGAAACTAAAGTAGCTGGAACTGCTGTCTGGCGTTCTGGGCCAGTGTACGCTCGTAGTAGTCGTAAGTTCGGTAGGCCTTGATCGACCATGCCGGCGGGACGAGATTCATACGATGAAGCTGGCGTAGGATTATTTTCCGCGATTGCAGATACTCTCAGATTCTATCGCTGCATTCTGTATTTCGCGTTGGGTGGAAACTACACCAAGTGCCCATACTTCGTCAGCAGGCTCCAGGTGCGGATGGACCTTGGTTGGGTGTGTGTTCTGAGCTGTGCTCAGTGATGAAGGCTGATTCTGATATCATCATGAATAATCGCGCTCGTCGGTTTTTAAGCAACGACATAGTCGACCCAAGATGTTGCACGATGACACTGCTTGCTGCGTGCCAACGTGTCAGTATGTTGGCACGTCATGAGCAGGCATGAAAATGGCCAAAACACTGCAGTAGTCCTATGTATAATGCTATTTAAATACGACCAGGTAGTAGCTACTGTATGAGTACACCGGTATAGAGCGTGCGCATACGTCATCACGCTATTAAGAGCAACTGACTCCGTGTATACGTACTGCTGCTGTACTACATACTACTGTATGTAGTACAAGGCGCTTCGCTCCGCGGGCGGCCTACGCCGCCCGCTACGCTCGCTCAGGAAGGAAAAAAGTACATCAAATTATGCGAAGCGAACAAAGGTCCGCGATTGAGTTCAGTTTTTTCAAGGACCGTAATTGCAAACGGGCGACTTGGTAATGCCAAGAGTCACGCCGCCATGCGTCAGGAAAAAACAGCTCCGACGCCAGCTTGGATGCCACATATACGCTTCGCGTCGCGGATGTCGTACGACGTACATACCCCAGGTAGGGTACTACTGTCTGTACTACTTATGTTCTTCTTTCGATATGCTCTACCAGGTATGTCTGTGCTGTATGTACGAAGAAAGCGAAAGCACAGTACGGCACAGCAGCAAAAACGATGAAAATGAAACCGAAAACTCGGAAAGGAAAGAAAATCCCCGTCCCCTCTCGTGTAATATTTGTTCTGCCTGATTGGAACACCTTACACCCGGTCGAAAAGAAGAATAGAAAAAATCGCACAGAAGAGCTTCTCTCCCAGCCTCGTACGCCGCCCGCCCCTCTCGCGACCACCTCGCTACCGATTCGGTCCGGGTAAAGCTTTTATCACTCTCTGCCACAATCAGCCCCGTCGCCCGCCTCGCGTGAAGCCCGGTGCTCACCGTGGCCGTCGTTCGCCACCTCGATAACGTTGGTGTTCAAACTGCACACCTCCCTCTTTCAACTTTAGCGTGGTCGCAAAAATAAGCACCGCTTGAATACTATCTTGCCCTCCCGAACGACCTTCATAACTCGTACATACTCTATCAAAAATCATAAATCAAAGCCAGACAAAGCCCGTTCATGCATCCCTCGTGTTTCGAGGCACACGCGACGCCTAGGCACGAAAGCGGCGACCGCGCTCCTTGCAACCCCCCCTCTACCCGCCAGCACCCGCTGACACCCGCGACGGTGCCGTACCTCCCGCGATGCTGTGCTCGGAGAACACGCACGCACACGAAACGAAAGAAGAAAAAAGGAAGAAAGGACCGAGAAAACAAAGAACTGCTGGAAAGGTCCGGCAAGTAATGAAAGGAGGCGGTTTGGAAGTGGGAGCTCTGAGAGGCCAGGGATGCACCAACCGAGCACGCTCAGGGGTTGTGATCTAAGTATGTAGTTCTATATACAGTAGTACTGTTTGGTGCACACGCTTCAGGCAACGAGTCGTTGTTGGTAGCGTGCATCTATCTAAAGTTCGTCTGATGCCCAAAAACAATACTTTAGTCGGGAGATCTTGGATGCCCAATTTATGGTACGAGCAGCAACTTAGAGAGGAGCAAGTGCAAGTGCAAAAAAAGTCCTACACACATTCAAAATGCACGCTTCTCCCTACGCCGGCATGTCCGGCACCGTCTTCCAGAGGTCGCAGATTGGCAGTACAGCTGGTACTTACGCCATGCTTGTCGTGGCCACAGCGATTCGCGGTTGCTCTACGTACGACAGCAGTGCGGTTGCAACTTTTAAAGTTTGCTGAAATTGTTATTATTCGCCCTCGCTCTGATGCTCGTATTATATTATATGTATGTCGCCTTCTGTCACCGTGCACGACGAAAGCACCACCAATTTCGTAGCGGTCGGGGTATCGGAAGGCCCCTTAATAGCATCTCCGTCCTCCTCTGCTCGTGTTCAAATCCGTCCTGGTTTCGCGAAGCTTGGTCTTGTTGAATGGCCTATTAATAGTCGTCGTGGGAAAAGGGAGCATACCAAGTACAAGGTATACTATCACACACCACTCACCAACAACCATCCTCAGGTCAAGCACCAACACCACCAACTGAACACAGGCAGCAACAGAAGCTTGTCGCTAGTGGTGGTTGTGTTGGTTGTGTTTGCTGCTTCTGGTTGTGGCGGTGGTGGTTATTTATAAAAGTATGATTCGTACATGTTGTGTGCTGCTGCGTGCGTCAAAACCCCCATTAAAAGGTTTTTGGGCTAACGCACATCGTTTACGACCATAAAAGCGATATCCCAAGACTACGAGTATTTATCATTTTTAAGGTTAGCTGAGTGCATTCGCTTCAAACACTCAGCCAAAAAACCCGACAACCAACCGTCTTTTTCGAGACCAGTTAAGGGGGTATACTGAAACCAAGCAACACTGCACTACACGCACACCCGCGTGTTCGAAGCACGTATTAATATGATAACACACTGGATGACGACGACGTGTTTAGACGTGTACGAAGTCAGTGTCTCGTCTGTATGTACCGGTATCCTTCGTTCGTAGACCGGGATGATAGGCACAACAGACAGGGAGATATTTTTCATACCCGCTGCATGGTTCACGTTGATAAAAATAGTGCGCGCAGGAACGAGATGATACAGATCGTTGCGGGGCCCGAGAAACTCACGAGCGACTGCTGTATGATACCTGGTGCGTGCGAAGCTCTCGCTGAGATACTTTCGACTTTCAAAGAGAGAATATTGAAGGATACAAGGGTATAAAGTACACAACGAACTAATACAAGCTAATTCCTCCGCATCTGGCAGTTTTCGCATTCCGACGTTTTTTTGTACCGTCACACAAATACCTTCTTTGCGCATAGCAATGCGTACCGCGACAGCATTTAACATGCGCTTTGTGTTGAGGGTGTTCAGCGAGTTCGATGTGCCGCGCTGTTTTCAACTTTCAACATGTACGTCGTATGTGCGTGGTATTCTTCGGCGTACGTACGGTGGTAGCAGAGCAGGGTCTAAACTCTAAACTCGGGTTACGAAAGAGCATACGATGCTTCAGCATGCTATCCAAACTTGTTTTCCCCGTTTTATCATGTATGATATTACTGTGTGTGCTTTTTTGCATGCGCGAGAGCGCGAGCTTGCTAAATTACATGAGAAATCTCGTGCAATTCGAATGTTGAAAACTCTAAGTGCCGTCAAGATGAAGCATGTACCGACAGTAGGCAGCGACCGTAGTGGCCTACCCGGGTACCGGTTATCAAATATACTCATATTCAAGCGCTCCACTTACAGCAGAGTCCGTAGTAGCTCCAAAGTCGCTCTATTTTGTAAAATTATCGCAAACACGTTGTCAGCCGTGAGTACGCGTCTGATTGAGTTGTCGGTACTCAACTTTGAAAGCTGTGTGATATACCCGGTACCTGGTACCTGGTATATAAGATTGACTTTTTTTTTATCCTGTTTAATTGTGTTGCACTTCGCGATCGATGATGATCCTGTTTTCATGATTTTCCATCCATGAGACAGACAATTTTCATCATTGCCACCCTACCACCGTGGGGCGGGTAGGGCCTCTTTGTTCCCTATTACGGGGGACCATAGTTAATAGGACCAAATATTGTTAGTAGAAATGGTTAAATATATAGGTTTTTATGTATACGACAGGTCCTATTAACTATGGTCCCCCGTAATAGTACATATGTATATATATGACGGACTGAACGACTCGATCCGGTGAAGATGAACTCGGAGAAAATGCCATCGTACGCTATGAAAGACGGTATTTGGCAATCAACAATTAGTCATTTATGGGCAGAATCCCTTTTGCTACTGCAGTAATATCCGATACTATAATTCCAAGTAGTCTGTCGCTAAGGGCCCATCTTAACGGGGGCTTTTGTTTTTTCAAATTTTATTTTTTTGTTTTTTTTCTAATTTAATTTGCATCTGATTGGCCGAAGAGTGAACGACCAAGCAGGCAAATTAGAAAATTTGAATCTGAGTGAAAAATCTTTTGGGACTTTTTCCGTGTGATTTTTTTTATTTCAATTTGTAATTTGGGAGTCCCTCGGTCTTGATGTAGCATGTTCATGGTGGGTCAACACCCTCGGTGGAGTCTGGGGCGATTCTCGGTCACTTCGGTGACCACGATCGAGGCGATAAAACGTGAACCTCAACGAGAGGTGACCGGACCAATAGCCGCGCCCGCGCCCACAGACCATAGAACATCGTACCCCGGCGGTGGCGCCTCTAAAGTAATCATGGCGGCCGCAATTCCAATTTTTCGGCCTGTTCGATCGGCCAACAATCACGAAAACGGAGCAAACGAGCAATAAAACGGAGGATACGCTCGAGACCTCGATAGCTGCATCACCGCTGCTGTTCCGCACGTGGCGCTTGAGGGCTCCCTCCGTCCACTGAAGACACCCTGAGAGCGATAGCTGCCCATCCTGCGCCACCAAAAAGAAAAAGAGCCTGGCGGCGGCGCGCACGCGGCTGCGCAAACCTTCGGTCTCGTCTACGCGCGTCGCTCTTTGTCGGCTGGGCGTTGCGTGACGCAGCGCATTCTTCCAGGTTATTCCGAATTAGTTTTTTATTGACTAATATTACGGGGGACCATAGTTAATAGGACCTATGGTCTACACAATAACCTACATATGGACCTTTTTTTACTCGCAATATTTGGTCCTATTTACTATGATCCCCCGTAATAGTACGCTGTTCCCCGATAGGACACAAACACGTTTTTTTTCGAAATCAAATTAAAATTCATTGAAATTAAAAAATTATTTCCACATAGCGTTCCCCGTTAAGATGGGCCCTAAAGAATTGGTTGCAGTTCTAAGGATTACCTTAAACAAACCCCGGATCACACGCACTTCTGAGAAGCGGCTGCCTTACTCGTAGCCCCTTAGAACTGCCCCCACGGTTTTGGAGACAAAGTGCGTGGAATTAGTGTGGGATACAGTTTGCAGTGGCATACATATTGCACGTGCCTTCATATGTACCAGGCACCAGATATAGCGCTATGAAGCACGATGTTATCGTGTTATCGTCTCCAAAAATGTCGCCGTTAGACGGGAACTCACAAATTTTATTCGACGGGGACGAAGGCCGACTCTTGTAGGATTATAATCCAGAATCCAGAACAAGTTTGCCCCGTTGTGGTGGCGAAACCCACACAAGGCTCTGACTTATTTTTTCTGTTCCAAAACCTGCCCGAGGCAGCAAAGTACGTGCTTCAGACGCATCAGTAGCCGTCGCCACCAAGTGCTCGCCTCACAGAGCACAGGTCGCTAGAGTACTTAAGCGGTGCGTGGCCCGTGTCTGGGGTTCTGGCTTACGGCGTGAAGCCTGGTCCGTCTCTGTTCCAAGTTTTTACTGGAGAGAACAGGAAGTCATTTCCGATCAGAAAAAAATGATCCAGAAATGGGTCATGCTCCCATGTCCCAAGCGATATCTCCAGATACAGGCCACCTACGACCCTAAAACTTGGCAGCGAGGATTTTCAGATCAAAGGAGCATGCACCCTTGGAAGTGTTGGCATGGTCCGTGCTCTGTGAGGCGGGGACTCGCGGCGGCGGTGGGTGGGTGCTGTGTGCGAAAAGCACGTTTTTTTCAGTGTCCGCCGTCCAGAAATGGCCCATAACTACCGACGGCAATGTTCGCGGATTTCTGCACGATGAAGGGATTTTGATGTCTGGATTCCGACCCCAAAACAGTCGGCCTATATTTGAAACGCGCCTTAACTTGAGACATTTTTTTAGGCAGTTGCCTTATCTAGTTTAGCAGTTAGCGTTGAGGCAGTCGACGGTAAGGCATGCCTTAAACGTAGCCCGTTTTGCTTCGCCTGCGGCGAGCCTTAGTTAGTTGCCTGCGCGGGCCGGGCCTACCACCAACATGCACAGACGCTTCGCTTGCGCACCTGTCTCTATCTCTCGTGTCGAATTGCTCATCCCTGGAGCTACGACGTATGATACGACACTTTAATTGGTATACTGCCACCTATATCATACTGAGCGATGGTAAATCTAGCGCAAATGCACCTAATCCAACTGATTGGTCGGATATAACAACTCACACAAGACAATTAAACATGCTTGCGCTACGATACAGCTGTGGACAATATGATGTCATACACAAGGAGGTACGGAGGCAATAGTCTTAGGTAGCGGATACCCTCAACAGGAACCAATTATCAGCTGCTCGAGTGCAAAGGTACTGCCTGCACTGACCGCGGTACTCATACCATGTACCAGGTACAAAACAGTACAGGACGCGCAAAACTTAGTCCCAAGCTTCTCGTGCGTACCGTGGATTGATGCAGGCGCGTGTCCAATGCTACTCCCTGGCTCTCATCTTCTACCTGTGGTCGAAGCCGCATTATCGCAACAGCACCTTCAAGGAGGTGGGTCGCGGAGCATGGGATTCCTGCGTTGGTACCTGGTATGTAACAGTTAAGTCTCAGAGAATGCGAGGAGTACGTATCTCGGCCAATGTTTACCATGTTACTGCTGTCTGCCTTGCCCACATTGGTTGGTTTCGTCTTGGCTCGCCCGAACTATTCTGCTGAGCAGGACATGATCAAAAACCTGAGGAATGTGGCTATCCCGGGCACAGGTATCCCCATGAGTTGGCACTGCTTCTTCAAAGCAACGGTGTACATCTTAATCCTGATCCTCAATCCTGTGATGTGCTTCCTGTCAGCCATTAACATGCAGCGGAAGCATGGCAGGTAAGGAGTTGTCCTAATTGTCTGTTGGCCTCTTGATAAGTTCACACAGTGTTTTACCTATTCCTGTAGTGTAGCATGCGGTTCCCGACCTTCATTTGGTAGAGCAATGTGGCTGACGATATCCCCCCGCACATGTGCACGCTCTAGCTCGAGTTGGCTCAACTACTACATCTGCCGTAACACGGTTATTGGTGCTTTATAGTCTTTTATGTTTTCCGTTGTTTGGCTTTCCTCCTGAGGTGGGCAACACGTCACCTTAGATGCGGGGTACACCAGTAGCATACCACGTAGACCGCAACATTCGACCAATATTTGTTGCCGCGATGATCCATATACAAGGGGCCGGTTGTTCGAAAAATCGAGGCAGCTTAAAAAACAGCCGATAGTATCTGCTCCTTTCACCCACGCCGCTTTTCATATGTGCGGATGGTGTCGATTTTTGCTGCATCGGCGACGCAAATTAACGTTATTTACTTTTTGTACAAACGTAGCACGTTGTTGTTCAAAGCGAAGTTTGGTCGAGTGGCTTGCTGCCCATTCCCGTGTGCGTACTTGTAGCTAGCGAAAGCTGTGAATGGGTGCGGGTGGTGGTGGTGGTGGTGGTGGTGGTGGTGGTCTGATTAACTGCATAATCGTGGATGCCGTGCGATTGACCCGAGAGCCCTATACTAGTTTTTGTTTATTTTTATTGTGTGCGTTGCAAACAGACCGTGGGCTCATGCCTATGTTGAGCAGCTGCTTTGCCCTCAAGACTGGTTCAGCTTCTGGCGCCTCAACTGCCGCTTGGCCAGCTACCATGCTCTCGTCACGGGAAGTAAGGGCTACGGCCAAGAGGACAAGGTGCGCTCTACAGCAGTGCGTATCATTGTTGCGATATACATTGCCCATTGCTCTCTACTGGAGCCGATAGAGATCATGGGTTATCGGCGTAGCGGGAGATTACCCATAACAAAGGTGATCTGATTCTGTATCACGCGACACGCTGCGCCGGACTGTCACTCGACTGTTCCCGGTAGCTCGCCGTGTTTCAGGGCAGCGGGTTCGTCGACATAGGTAGTGATGCACGATCGAAAGATTGGGACCGTCTGCGTCGGCATGGCGAGATCGGCACCAAGCCGTACTACCGAGTATTGCCACTCGACCGACCTCATTATATTGTTTTTTTTATGCCCGGTGGTGGAATGCGCCAACCAAGCTACTTAATGTTAGGGATGGGAATGGGTTCGGTTTAGACGTAAAAGAAAAAAACATCTATGCGACAAACCTTCCCAAAAATCCCCAAAAAACATGACTTTGAAAATAGTTTGCCACTACCCTACTAACTTGGTTTTAGAATACATTCACAGTTACAGCAAGCACCTGATTACTCGACACAGGAAACGAGCTGGATTATTGCGTGCGACAGGCACATGAACCCAGTGGAGACATAGGGGATGGCAGATTATGCCTTTTTTCTTGCCACTCGACAGACCTCATTATATTGATTTTTTTATGCCCGGTGGTGGAATGCGCCAACCAAGCTACGTAATGTTAGGGATGGGAATGGGTTCGGTTTAGACGTAAAAGAAAAAATCAATCTATGCGACAAACCGTCCCTAAAATCCCAAAAAAGCATAACTTTGAAAATAGTTTGCCACTACCCTCCTAACTTGGTTTTAGAATACACTCACGGTTACAGCAAGCACCTGATTACTCGACACAGGAAACGAACTGGATTATTGCGTGCGACAGGCACATGAACCCAGTGGAGACATAGGGGATGGCAAATTTGCCTTCTTTCGCAGATTTTATTTTCATTCATCCGATTGAAAATGTGCGGAAAAAAGCGATTTTTCAGGTTGTGTTCGTATTTTTCTCTCTAGGGAACTGTTTGACATTACTGGAGAATCGATACGTGTCATCCCCTCTGTTAGGACTTTGCACACAGCAATGCAACCCGCGCTTGAATCGGACACGTAGCCGAAAGAAATTCGCTCCAAAAGTTAACCCTCTTTGAGTCAATTCTTCATGGGAAATTCGAGAAAAACGTCCCGAGATGACAGTGGAAAAAAACGAAAAAAGCCATCTATTTCAACCAAACACCTTGTCTTCATTGTATCGGGCAAACGGTGCCAGACATGAGCGCGGCCGCACGCCGAGCGATTGCCATCACACCCAGTGACACCGCCGCACCGAAGATCATCTGTGATCTGGCCTTGATGCAGCCGGAAGCGAGTCGCCCCTAGCTTTCAGATGCGAACGCATCATCACTGCTGTCTCACGTGAGAACATTATCGAATAAAACACACTCTACCGGATGTACCGCTCTGTCCTGAAATGTAGGGAACGCTTAGGTATAAATTGAAAATTAAAAGATTTCTTAAATTTCCAGACAGAGTGGTAGGTACGATTTCGGGAACATCCAGCAGCACCATGCAGTTTTCAGGCGCGTAGTGAATGCAGCCTTGGCCGCAAGGCTCAAGCCCTGCTGCACGCACAGCAACAACTTGCCTGTGAACGAGAGCTGGGGCGCGCTTCCACGGAGGTGCGGACAGCATCGTCGAAATCCCGGATTCGGCGAAGTGCAGTATTGCGACACGCAGTCGATGTCGATGGCTGTGTCAGGGTATCTTCTCGCTTGTTACGCTTATGCCCAGCAGCAGCAAAACAGGACCAACTAGCCTGCGACCTGATCTCTACATGTTGTAAGCTGCCGCCCGTCGGTCCCAAGGGGTCACGAGCAACGTGTGATTCGCTCACGCTCGCGCGTCCGTGTCTACGCTGTTACTCTACGCTCGGGGCTTGGTGCTGCTGGCAGCAGCACGCTTGGTCCAAGAAGCAAGCCTTTTATTTGTTAGTGACGTGATATGCGTAGTTGCTTTTTAGTGACGTCGTTTGAATTTTCCTATAGCTGATTGGTTCGCTCATTGAAGGGCTTTATTCTCAGCTATAACGACCAGGGATCCCGTTGTGCCGAAATCTACGTTTAAAATGAATCAATTCCCTACCCTAACTGTATACACAATTATGCTGACGTGATAATTTCGTACCTGGTACAGGCTAGTTCAACCATGTCGCCCCAAATTTTGTCCGCCACGAATGCCGATCGCAATATCTACTCGAGTATCACATGTTTGGTATCTTACCGACCTAAGGCTGGCGCTGAGGGCAAATTTGTGTCCCAACCAACCATAGGCCTTCGAAAAAGGTCAGAAATAGTCAAACGTTTCCGTCGGAAGAAAGCATACGTTATTCATTTTCTTTTCTGAACCAACCGCTTCCAGGTACTCCAAGACATGTCTGTGCATTTTTCCAAGGCTTATCACGGTGTGTTGACGGGACGGGACGTTAAAAGCGTCGTCAAAATAGCCCCGTCGTCCCGTCCCGTCGACAAATTCCCTGACCGTCGTCACTTACCGTCCCGTCCTGCTGTCAAGTCTGCCCTTCTGTACTTTGCCGTCCCGTTCCGTCGAAATATCCTCTCCCGATGTACTTTACCATCCCGTCTCGCCGACATAATCTCTCCCGTTGGAAATTACCGTCCCGTCCCGTCCCGTCGCGATACTGTAAATTTACCGTGCCGTCTCGTCATCAAAAACTGCACCGTTGCCACATAAAGTCCTCTCCCGCCGACACAACTTCCCCGTTCCCGTCCGGGAGACTCTGGTGCCCTTCGTCTGTCCCCACCCATTCCCACCAAAAAATACGAAATCACGAAATTTTGAGTTTTACAAATATGAAATTGGATTTACCTTTTTCATTTTATAGCAGAAGCTGTGCTGGTACTGTGATGCATTTATATAGTGAACTGAAAAGCAAATTGCGAATGACCACTTTTTTTTTCTCGAATTTTCATTTTTTTCCGTGAATTTGTATATTTCATATTTCCATGCGCAACACCTATCACCAACTGCCAGCTGGCCACACACAAACACAGACTACTCATCTCACGGCCGCCAGTACTGGTGTGGCCGGCACGGACGCCATGCATGCAAGCCTATCTCGCAGGCGGGGTCTATTGCTCAGCAGCGACACCAGCATCACCACCGCCGCCGCCACCACCTCCACCAACGACCACCTTTATCTTCCTCCACAACCACCAGCAACACAACGCAAGCACAACCCCGGAACAGCCACCAGCTGACACCGCAACAGTGCTTGGGGCAGAGGTGGGAAGGAATCAGAAGACGTCGGTCGAAAAAAGAAAAACGTCAAGTGCACGGTGGTCGCAGGCCTCGGGACAGCTCCCAGGGCGCAGCAACCAGCAGGGCGGGAAAGAAAAGCTCCGGGGCAAGCGGTCTGCTGAGCCACCTGACAAAGTGCTACCCCCGAGTACAAGGCGGCGATCGACGCCAGCCGTCCATCGACACCTACCAGGAAGAAGCGTGCCCTCCCGTCCCGTCGTCGAGTTTTCTTTTGCCGTCCCGATCCGTCGTGAAAAAACTCCGATTGCGCTTTACCGTCCGGCCCCGTCACGAAAAACTGTACCTACCGTGCCGTAAATAAAATAATCGTAACAATTTACCGTCTCGTTCCGCCAAGGAGAAAATATTTACCGTCCCGTCCCGTTGTGAAAAAACAATTGTATTGTACCGTCCCGTCCCGTTGTGAAAAAACAATTGTATTGTACCGTCCCGTCCCGTCGCGAAAAAAAATCGTTGTACTGAGCGGTCCCGTCCCGTGAAAAGATTGCCCAGTTTTACCGTCCAGTCCCGTCGATAAATTGTACATCTGCTGTCCCGTCCCGTCCCGCCCCGCCGTCTTTTTATGTCCTCGTTTTACCGTCCTATTTTCCTTTTTTTCCCACGCCAAACAAGTCAAAAGTGACCCGTCCCGTCATGATTCTCAGTCACAGTGATGAACCTTATTGCATTTTTCGCGCAAATATTTTGAAGAACTGACTGCGAACCCACTACTCGCATCGAGTCGTATTTATCGCGAAAAGTTGATCCCAAACTGAAACTACTTAAGTTCGAGTTTACGCATTATTTTTGGCACCTTTTCCGCACACAAGTCATAATTCCCACGCCGTTTTGTAAGATAGACCCTGCAACTTGTCACGCGTGTTCTTTGAACCCCTGCCGACCGGTTACGTACTGTTTTCTCTTTCTTTTCGCCTGAAATTTTGGATTGTTAATGACCCAAATATCCCCAAAATACAATATCAACAAGAACAACCAAAAGGTGTCCGGCGAAAAATAAATGAACGAAACAACCATTGTGCAACGGGTTCATGGGGTTTCATAGAACACGTATGCCAAATGTCAGGGTCTATCTCCAAAAAATGGCGTGTGCATTGGGTGTTCAATACTTTTGAGGCGGTATGCTGGAACGAGCTCGCACATCAAAACAATATTTTACGACGTAATATGGCGGTCATACCGACTCGTCGCCGTTTTTATAGTGTTTTGCGTCTCCTGATGTCCTCGCCTCGTGCCTTGGCAGTGGACCTTCCTTTCAGATGGACAGAGCAAAGGTGTACCGATATCTCCTTTTCTTGACGTGCCGGCAGTCGTCATCAAGGATAAGAATGAAGAGGTGAGGGAGTGCGAGTTCCAAACTTCTTGGGCAGTTATAGATGAGGGCATGCAAGTAGCGTTCGACAGAGATGCTACCATACACCATCTACACAGGAAAACACTTTTCGAGCATGAGAGTGACGACCTGTTCATCTCTCGTTATGATTATTACGCCAGGGCGGCATGGGATTGTTTTTCTTCAAGAACGCAACGGAAGGAGGGAACTGGATAATCCAGGAGAGACTGGAAAACGATGCGTTTGTTAGCTCCCTTCTTCCGGACAACGCCCCTCTCTCTACCATGAGGGTAATCAGTGCATCAAGGCGAGAACGACCACGATAGGGTTCGGTCAATATCTACAGTACCAGGGTAGTTGCTTTGGTCCATTTTGTGTGAGGCTTCTCAATGTGGTCGAATGCACGAGGGTCGCTTCTCGTACAAAATCAGCGCGGTATTTCATTGAAATGCTTTGTGTGGGAGATCCAGCGCGCAGTGAAGCAACAGGACACAGGCTACGAAGAGCGTACGATAGACGGACGAAAACGAGCTGGGGCAGTGCGTGCTACCATCGCCTTAGCGTTCTTTGCGTCGCTCGTCTCTGCAGTCGTGGAATGCGCGTAGGGGGGTATGTTGTTTGAGTTTTGTTTGATCACGCACTTTATTCGTGGATTGATGGATTTATTAGTCCGGCGTGGCAGTCACCTGCCTTTCCTGGGTTGTATGCCAGTTGATGCTTTAGCTGTGCATGGGATGGTTCAACATGCCATCGTTGTGTGATTTGTGTTTCCACGTCTAACAACAAGGTATACTTCGTATTGTCTAATTACTTCCTCATCGCCCGCACAAGGTGGTGGCTGGAGAAACGGAAGGGGGGGACCCCGGGTCCGGACTGCATCGAGTCGCTGTCGTGTGTTTTTCGAGCAGGTCGCCAAGGTGCCGACACAGACCATTCATCCATTTTGTTCGACGTCGACACAAGCACAGGCACAATATTGAAGGGTACCACTAACGCTCACTGGTACGAGATAGGGCCCACGAAGGCCTTCAACACGCCATGGGTGTCCACCCATGATATGACGAACCATCCCGACAACAACAAGTGAGATGAGGGCTGGTGTATGTCGCTGTTAACCGTGTTCCCGCGCCCGCTCTCTTACTACAAATAACCATGCACAGCTGTACACTCCACTCCACGTTCGTATCCGGCGTAATGTCACGCATCTATGAATAATGCTTGCAGTCACACCACCTCGGCGGGACCACTGCTGCAGTAGTTTTTATTCCACGTGATTTCCACTTTAATTTTAATGTGTATGGTATGCTATACAAAGAGAGCCTTGTCTTCGCGAATGGCATGTCGACATCCGCACCCTCTCTTCTGGAAATATGTGTGTGGCATGACCGGTGCCATCAAGAAGCATACACTCGATATCGTTCTACCAGCTACGCGTGCGCTTGCATGATCGATTCTCTCTTGCTGTGCAAGTCAACCGTGCCGTTGTTGCGTGATTTCGTGCATGTACGAGCCAACCTTTCGATTCGGTGCAATCCCTTCTACCCATGATCAGGTTAATCACGGGTGCAGTCGTCCCGGATATGGAAGCCAAGCTCGCCCTCGTCGCAGACGCCCATTTCAAGCTTCTGCCGGACGTCCCGCTCGTTGGCTGGGACGTTGCCCTAACCTCAAAAGGCGTATACCTACTGGAGGTGAATCTGTCCTGCAACTTCTTCAGAGGCTCCTTTGGCCTGGAGTCGTACGTGCAATTCATCCACGACTACTTCGTCGCTCTCGAGGAAGAAAGGGCAACACATGGAACACATGCCAAACATGAATGAGTATGGATATTTGTTGCCGACATTCTTTCTATTGATCAGTTAATTGAAGGGAAAATTCTGAGAGCTGATATAAACGGCCTTGAACCCCCGCGGGGAGTACATGATCGATTTCCTCCACGGACAAAGTGTCTCGACGGGGGACCGCTTGCTTATACGGAGTATCAGTTGCTTGAAGTCCTGTTGCAATGTTATGATCGTAATCAGAGGTTTTGCAGGGTTGCGCCTAACGACCCATAGGCTGCGTACTATTAATAGTGCTCGGCCGAGTTGAGATTGCCTCTGGGAAATGTCTATTAATAGTGTTTGTCATGCGTTTCGCGCTTTTTGGGCGTTTGCAGCTAGACATGGCATGTACCTGGTATATGAGGTTCGAGGTTCGCACGATAGCTAGCCTTCGAGGAACGATCTGGTCAAAGTATTTTTGCTTTAGGGGAGGGTCCCTCCACATTACATTGGCTGTTGATATTATTTTATGTTTATACTAAAATATAACATGGAGGGAGACCATCTAAAAAACAAGATGACGGTGCTGTCCGCTGGGAGACGCGCTTTCCGCAGTTCTTGAAGAGACCGTCCAAGCAGTGACGACAGGCAGCATTCCGGCGGCGGATCTAGGGCAAACCGGCCTGAGATTTTGAGGGAAATAGGCGGTAGTCCGAATTTCCACTTCATACAGCAGCACTTTCTGTAAGTGAGGTGATTAGGGCATAGCAGATGGCGTTGAAAAAGGCCCTCCGCAACAGAAGTTGTCGCAAAACCGCTTGGCAGGTATTTATCTTGGCTACTGCCTTGGGAGTTTTCGGAAGCCTTAAAAGAGCCATTCGATAAGCTGCTTTCTTCTGAGCGGAAAAGCAAACACTCTCGCAGGCCATAATCGCCAAAGGCACACGTGCTTATGTTTATGTCATGGCGGGCCCTTCAGCAATGCGCGGTTGGTAGGTGCGAGGTGCAAAACCTGGCGAAGCACACGGAAAGCCAGATATTTCAAATGTGTGCAAGGCAGGCGGCATGCCGATAATCACCGCAAACGTAACATAATTCAGGCTTATTGCGTCCACAGACAAGATAACCATCCTCTAGATTGTCTAGGGATTTTTTTCATTCGTACCCGGCAGGTTTCCTTGTACGTACATCATCGTTGCGCAACTTTTCAATCGACGTCTCGATCACACCAATCATCGACAATGCAGCATAATATAGCTGGATCTTAGCGACCCTCTGCCCGCTGAGACCCTAGATTTGCTGGCCTGAGCGCGCACAGGTGCGTGGGTTGTTCCAAGCACAACAAAAAAATAAAAAAATAATCGGGGGGGGCTAAGGTACGGTTGACAGCTGAGAAGTCAAATGGGAGGCGAACAATTATCCACAGTAGTCACATCAGCTCGGGGAGAGCCCTAATGACCAACGCTAGCCCAATGTCCGCATGGCGGGGCTTGACGGTCTTACTATAAATAATCTGCCCTATATAAGTACTATATATAAACAGCAACACTTACACGAAGGAGATGGCACCGAAACGGATGGGAAAATAATTGCCGGGTACAAGTATAAGTAATACCTGGTACATCACAGCAGCATTACCGCGTACTGATGGTGCCATCCTTGAGAAAAACGGGTAGAGCCTCGCCCCCCCTGGCCGCCCTCGCCTATTGCTGCACTCTGTATCTGGTATTACCATAATTACTGCTGTCGCTTCCGTAGAGACGAAGGTGTACCAAGACGGACAGCGTCGGTGTCCCTCGTGGCAACTGCATCACACGATGGGAGGTGCGGCTTCAGATTCCTCACCCAGCCTCCTTCTCAAGACGTAGCAGTCGGGAGGATCGGTGCGCTGGTAGTAGTTTTCGATGGTTTCCTCGACATCAAAACCGTGCTCCTGCGATGAGGCACAGAGTGAGTGTGCAGGGATTAGTTGGTGTAAGCAGTTTTCCACGTGCAGTCATATACCACGATACTCCTCTATTAATAGTAGTAGAGCTCTACAGCAGTAGCCTAGAGGAGTAATCTTTCACAGGAGGGGCAGCCTGTGACTTGGATGCAAGGAAAGAGCAGGCTATATACGTACCAGGGTACAGAGTAGTACAGGAGTACAACCTACAGGGTAGTATGCACCAAAAATAGGAGTGTGACTTCGCACCCATGTTTACGGAACATTCAGGAACAACTGTTACTCTGTAGTACTCCACACGCTGGTGCCCACCTTGTAGAAACCAACTGCTTCTTGGTTACTGGTCTGCACGTGCAAATAGACTTCTCGGACCGACGGGTAGCGTGGTAGACTGCCCAAAACGCGACGGAGTAGATGGGTGCCGACGGCACGCCGTCGCCATGCCGCAAGCACACCCAGGGTCATGATGTACAGCTTGACATGTCCATCTGGCTTCTCTGGAGGCTCGATTCGACAGCAAACCGCCCCAACCACGATGTCATCCACGTACACTGAACAGAGCGAAAACAGAGATAGAGACAGCAGTGGGTATCAGCAACAGCAAAAGCAAACATGTTCACACGTGCTGGAAAGCAACTGGAAAGCCACGTTCAGACGGTTCTGGAAAAGGCCGTACACGAGGTTCTGGACTGGCCTCCTGTATATATGTAACGAGTACCTGATATTAGTACATTACATGACACTACTGTCGTATGTGGACCAAGCCACGAAGCAAGCCATCGCGCGGTAATGTGGAAACGCAACACGCTCACCGTACTGAGTGAAATCCGGATTGGCACTGGAGACGTCGATGTAAAATTTGTCGTGATACCGAACAGGGAATATGGAAGTATTCATCTTCCTCAGGTGATGGACGTTGTCCTCCGTGATGTCCCCAAAGGTGATTTTCCGCCCACATGATGTTGATACTTCACCCATCTCGCTGGGCTCTGAGCTTCTTACAGCTTCCAATTATACCTCCACCACACGCCGTTTGCGGGAGCCAGTGCCACGAACGACTACACCGTGATTCACCGTCGTCCCGGGAGCGTGGCAGGTAGCAAGGTAGGGTGGCGCGGTGGTGATCTGTTGCTGCCTTTTTTCGTGTGGAGGTGTTGTTTTTAAACGTCAATCCCGCCGCAATTTGTCGCGAACGCCTCCTCGATCAGCCGTTACAAATGAAAGGCTGTAGACACTACGAGCGACGAGCGACGAGCGACGACGCGCAAACATAAGTCATGTTTAAGTCGTGCTGACCTGTTCAACCTTCTATTGGCAAGGAATGGGTAGTATGGCGACGGATAAGCACAACCCGGCTCTGTCTGGCATCCCTGTTGTATCGTGGACCAAGGTGTGCTTTTGGCGGCTTGGCTTGCTCGTCGTTTGCCTCCTTTATCAAATACCAGGTAGTTACGTATAGACGCACGCACGCCCCACTGCTGTCCTTGATATAAGTAGTATATATAGAATGACGACAGACTTGCCGCACCGAGTCAGACTGATTCACAGCATCAAACTGATTCAGGGCTACAGTACACCTGAAAAGCCCCCCTGTAAACATTTCATAGTACAAGGGTAGAAAAGAAATGTCATATATATGCCTTGATCTCACTCTTCACTGGAAAAGCGTACCTGGTAGTCATGAAAGGTGTAAAGGCTCGTGGCGCCCCCTTTCACGCGCGCACTGCCAGGCATCTACGAGCGGTGAGCGTGTACCAGCGAGAGGGGGACACACATGCGTTGTTGCCGACTTCCAGCTGGTGGTGTTTGGAGGCACTTACTACAAAGGAGATGTGAGGGTGGTCCGCCCCCGTGAGCTGTGAGGGTTGACTAACTGATTAATCTGCATGATGAGTGCTCTGTTCTAGTGGTCTAAGCATGTGTGGGACGATACTACTGTGCCTGTCGTATGGGGAATGTATGTGCTTCGAATACGTACATATTACACCTGTGCTCACGGTAACTAGGGTGAGGTTTTACGGTCCTCGTGTGCCTGTTTCGTTTATGCGTTGGAGTTGTTAAGGTCACGGCGGACCTCTCAGGAATCTGTTGTCGAGCAGGCGCGCGTAGGCGTTTCGCCAAAATAGCCAAACAAATAGGAAATTGAATACGCAGGGGATTTATTTGAAAACACGATTCACTTTGCGAAATCCCAGAAAACACTTCAAACAAAAGTGTCAGAATTTGTGGACCTCTAAAATCTAAACACCCCGTACTCGTAGCACGCTCGATCGAAGTACCGTAAGTATGTACGAGTGTGATACAGAAGTTGCAAAAATGAGTTTTGAGGAAATTGTCGATCACAGCGATCACAGCTTTTTTTTTTAATTAATCGAATGAACAAGGATCCAGAGCTCGGCCCTTCCTTACCCCTTTTTAGGCCTAATCATTTAATACCTCCCACGGAATCGTATGTTGCTGTCCGCATGTTTTTCATCTTAGAGTCATTCTTATCGGAGAGCTTTTTGTCCAAATTTTCGACATTTTTTTCGCGCAATTTTTCAATCTTCCATATTTTCCTGTTTCTTTTTTCCAAATATTGGAATGTTAACGAACTTGATATTTTTGCTTCTTCTGGAGAGTTTCGCGAATAGTGACAGAACGCCTCCGTATATCGATACATATCTCTAATTATTTCCAAACTTTGGAAATTTTGGAAAAAACGCTCTCCGATAAGAATGAGCCTTACTATCGTAAGTATTTCAAAATATCCGACATGAGATCAGCAATTAATTTTGGAGTGACTGCTGTTTTTTCATCGGTGACGTGGCCATGATACTGCGCTCCCGGGCGATCCCGGGCGTGGAATGAAAACACTATTAATAGCGGTTTTGCGTTTTTTTTGTGCTGCTGGCCCGCAGCTTCGAGTTCACAAAACCACCTCATGAGTCAATGCTGGCTGCCTACGATTTCTGTCTGGCGCACCCGACACCCATGCGCTCCCCATCAGGAGTGCGCCCCAGTTTCGCGGGCTATACGGTTGCTTGTGAAGAAGTGTTGTTGTCCGCACGTGAAGTGCATACGTTCAGGTGGGGCTTGTTTTTTTAGTCAAATCGAGTCCTCCGCAGTTCGATTAAGTTCGATCGCTGTTGCAGTTCCTCCAAAGTCGACATGTAGATCTCTTGGGATCTTCGAAAAAAAGACAAACACCACGCTACTCGTTCCAGTTCCGTATTGATTTGCAAAACAAGTATAGGAAGGGGAGGGGGTCAACAAATTTTTTTGGGAACCCTCCGGCCGATAGGGAGGTACAGTGCCATACTGCAGTAGTTCCTATAAAAACCAAATCAGACCAGATATAGACCACAGTACCACACTATTTCTCCTATGATGTATAAAGCAAGTACCATACTAGAAACTACGTAGCCCTTGAGCAGGGAATGGTAGGAAATTACCTCATTATTCCCAAACGGCAGGTATGATGGTACACACAATACCACAATACCACCCACAGCGCTTCTGCTTAGCTGCCTGGCTGAACGTCGGGGTATACAGAGCATGAACACCGCCGAGAGCATGAGCACCGTCAATGCCGAGGAAGCAGGCACAGACTTGGGGACCCTCCGGCTCATCGAGGGGTAGTATACCACACTAATTCCTATATAAGCCCAACAAGACTAGGTATAAACCGCATTACCACACTAAAATTAATTCCTTTGTAAGCCATGTCTCATTCTAGAAGCTACTTACCCAAGAGCAGGGGATGTTGGGAAATCATTCGCGCATTCCGAAAATGTATAGACACGGCCTTTCAGATACTACAACGTCACCCGTCGCTTCTGCTTGGCCGCTTGGCTGAACACTGGCAACGAAGACCATGACCATTGCCGAGAACATGAGCACTGTCGATGCCGAGGAAGCAGGGAATTCTTCGAGGGCCTCCCGGCGGAAAGGTGTTCTGGTATTGACTTGGAATACCTTGAAATCCCTCTAATTACTTGAGTTATGGTATTGGGAGCGTATTTGTAATACTTGAGAGGCGTATCTTAGATGGGATAGAGAGGTTCAGCGCGAGGTTTGTCCGAGCCCCGTCGATTGACTTTCCATCGTAACCGGAACCGTAAAAAAGTTTTCCTTCTTTACTCTCTAAGCAACCAACACGCGTGAGTACCAACGAGAAACTTCTCGATAGGAAAACCTCGCAAGGCATACTATTCGTATCCCCCTGGTAGTCACTTAACTATCGGCGTCGTCAGTAGGACGTTTCTCGCGTTTCAGTCGACACACTCTCGCCCACCCTCCCCCCGCTAGTGATACAATCGTGCATTTCGTTGAGCGCGTCTATTTACAACCCATGGGTGATTAATGTAAACCACCACCCATTCAACTAAACCCAAATGCCAATAATGGAATAAGTACCGACCTGACCCAACTCGGCCCCAACTCAAACTTTAACCCTGGCAACATACCTGACCCGCAAGGACTGTCCGCGGTGCTGTGTTCCGACTGCACTCGGCAAACACTTGGAGGCAGTCTCTTGGGCCAAATAAAGCCAAAATAGCCAATCAGACACATGCGTGGTGATTCACGTTCACCACCCATAGGTTGTAAATAGGCACTGGCCTTTTTGTTGACGTTTTTCCTGTCCCTTACGGATATACCTGCTTGGTTTCCCCTTTTATTGGCGTTCTTTCCCGCCTTCGTAGCCTCGCCGTTCAGAGGTGTGGGAGGGGAGTTTCAGGAGTCGCATCTTCGACTCATGGTTTAGTTGGTGGAACCGGGTTTCCGCGAAATTCCAAAATTCTGCGTATTACACGGCTCATCAGAGTGGGCTAGTGTTGTGTTCTTACCTTGAAATACCTCAAAATACCGGTGATTACCTGAGTTTAGGGTTGGTGTAGTCATTATGGTTGCATACATTAGAAGTGTTTTAGTTCCTGATCTGTTTGCCTTATTCCAAAGCATACACTCGGCATACGCACATATAAACAAAACGAAACAACAACGTTGAAAGCCAAGTTATAGGAGACGCCAGAGGCAGGTATGTACACAGAACAGGGTTTGCAGGCGAATGAGACAAACAAACAGCACGAGAAAGAACAACAATGTTTTTCGGCCCTCCAATATACGGGGGAGGGATAGTTTGGCCTGGGGCCTGGGGTTCAGATTCGCGCGCACTCTCGAGACGTCCGTGGAGAAAATACGGACGGCCAATCTGAAGAGAATCATAAGCTGCTGTGAAACTCTTAGCTGATATACCCGCTCTCTGCTAAGGAACGAACCAACCGAAGGTCCAAACACACAGCGTCAAAGTAGCGGCGGGATTCACGATGCCGAAAACAAGTCTGTATATTAGAGTCAATCGGAAATCCGGGGATGGGGGTTGGATAAGATCCTTCGTGACCTTGATATCTAGTACTGAAGAAACGTGCTTCGTATTAACAAGGATGTTATGATTGAGTATCCGTGCTATTTGTATGCACTATTATAGTATATGTTGAAGACGTCTGGAGCAAACGTTGGGAATGGAGGTAACACGCCGGCCTTCTCATGCGTGCCCCCGTTCTCTCTGCTTACGTTTTCGCGAAGGGCAAGTTTGTATACCTCGACGACGTCTGGGTGCTGGACATCGAGTCGATGACATGGCAAGAAGTTCGGTGTGGGGGGGACATACCGAACCCTCGGTATGGGCATTCATGTCATCTTGTTGGTTCCCGGATGTTCGTCGTCGGCGGCAAGGGACCGAACGGGCAGCTTTACCGAGATGTACATTTCTTAGACCTCGTTGACTGGACATGGGTGGCAGTAAATGCCACATCTACGGGTCCATCTCCCAGGTGCATGAATCGCAGATTACTACTAGTCTTCTTGAATGCCTCCGATATGTGCTTGAGTCGAAAGTAGATGTGTCGAGGGCAGTGCTAACGTTTCGACGGGCGAGCGTTCGTCCGACTTGTTGTCTCATTCACGCTGTAGACGTCTTTATAGCGCAATACTTCGAAGCATGTACCCGAGCCAATCACGACTGTTTGAGAGTAACATCATACTTCGACACCCCCAGGTTTTGGCAAGCATCTGTCTTGGTAGGGCACAAAATTGTCGTTCACGGCGGCTGGAATGGTTCCAGCTGCTGTTACGAAGATCTGTGGGTGTTCGACACGGATTCGTTCGCTTGGATGCAACCGCGATCTGGAGGGCTACCACCGACAGCAAGGTGTGTGACGGGGATACTCGTCGCCATGAAAGCGAATACCACGGATTTACAACACAGCAGTGTGCCGGTAGGCAGGACTTGCAGATGGTGTCATCGTTTATTCTCGCTTACCAGGTATAAAATAAGTATGTAAACTGTATTGCGCTGCTTGTATTCTAAAAGAGAGGAGGTGTGCCGGTATACATGCCATTTCTTTTTGTATTGATCACAACTTTCTCGCGCGCTATGGACGACAAAAAAGGCAACCCGCACACCTAGTAGATCCGAATGGCCGAACTGATGAAACGTAGTACGCCAAGGTCCTTCCGGCTATCGTTTAACTCACGATAACTCACAAGAATTCCTAAAAATGTCCTCGATTCTCTAAGGTACGGGCACACGATGATTTTACTGCCGGACGGGCGAATACTCTTGTCTGGAGGCGCTACCGTGGACGAGAAACGAACTTTACCCACTTACCACAGGGACCTAAGGCAGCTGGACACAGAGACTATGCTTTGGTCGAAAGCAAAAACTGAAGGAGGTGCGTACGTAAGAAGCGGCTTATTGTTTTTATACGTTGTATATCACACCTAACCGCGATATTCTTGGGTGTTTTCCCGTTCTTCGGGCACTTTGTGGTGACAATGATGTACCAGGTATGCCTTCCTCCTACGTCTGAATTGACCATTTAGTGATTTTTCGTTGTGGCACATGCCCACCTCAACCAACGATCGAAATTGCCTCGTTTCATTCGTTTATTAGCAGGTGCTAGAGTGTCTTCTCGCTGCAACCATACATTGACGTCTGATGAAAAGGGACAAGCGGCGCTTCTTTTTGGCGGGTGGGGTCTGGGGGGTCTACAAAACGACAACAATAAACGCGTTGGTGCAGTGACACTTGCAGCTTGCAGCATACCTCCACACCAGGCCATTTCAACCGACCTTCCAATTCTGAGGGGTCGCGGCGAGCCAGAACATAAGTGAGCGACTTTTTTCAACGGGATGTTGTTCTACCCGGGACTTGGTATTCCTACGTCATCCCCCCCTACGACAATATTCAAACATTCAAATGTTCCGACGAGAAACCACATCTTAGTATGCTACAAAGCATAAGGAGTGCACCGGTACTTTTTGGAAATATTCTCGAATCACCAATAGCATGTCAGTCTAAGGTACAGCCCCCCCGCAACTACTTCAGAGGTCACAAGATAACAGCTTAATGCACCGCAGGAACCGCCACTCGCATCGTTGCTGCCTCAACGGCCATTTACAGTAGTCTCATAGCTTCGTTGATATAGCAAAAGATACTTGTACGCAAGTTGTTTGGTCGTTACGCAAGCTACTGTGGTCTCTTTCGGGACGCGTCGGCTGTAATCCTGTCCTCTGCACCACCAAACACAATTCTCACTCCGGTCTAACTCGATACAGGTACGGCCATACATGTGTTTCCGTTGGGAACGCGTTCTTTGTCTTCGGTGGCTGGAATGGGCAACAGGCAGTCAACGACGTTGTGGTTTTGGAGCTCGACGACGCCCCGTGATTCCAACCGCAAATTTTGGGATTCGGACGCCGTGGCTGCGACCGCTGACTGCGACCAAGTTAGTCTCTTAAGAGTGAATAACATTTTCCATTTGGGGTACATGCGCTTTTTCAAACAGCACAGCACAACAGTACAGCCAAAAAGCAGGCCGTCCGCGTCGTTCTGAGAGTGTTACACCTGGTACACCTTTCGGTGTTTTTACTCTGTACTGGTAGGTAACTCCAGTCGCATACCACAGTGGCGACGAGTACGTCACTACGTCACCCACACGCTTTATTCTAGACGGTTTTCCCGTCCTTGCTATTGCTAAACATTTCCTCAATCTGGGTCTCGGAGTACATCGTGGCAGCACGCTCTTCTTCTTCTTCTTGAATGAGCTTTTCTTTCAATCCAGGGTGGGCAGCCATGTAGGCGTCGTATTCCGCTTCAGCTTGTGCGTTGCTGTCCGGCTCGTCTGGGTTCTGCTCGCGGTACAGCTCTTTCAAAGATTCCAGCATAGCAGAGTAAAAGTGTCGGTCTTCTGGCTTGTGCGTTTTCTCCAACTCAGCCATCTCTTCGTCGAGGTCGGGATATCTCCTTCGGTATTCCAGGCGCATCATGTACGGCACGTATTCCATGTTCCAGCTCATGTTGATCTCGTCGTCCTGGAAGGAAGGTGAGGCGGAGGACATGTTCGGGGTCACCACAGAGCGCACGATATCATGCGTCTTCACGACTCCTGTTTCCCGCGCACGGTCGCCATCTCCTTGTCCTGCACAGGCGGACAAACGCCCCGATCGATACCAATGTGTTTCGACACAGTCGATTTGTTGACGCGAGAAAAAGGACACCCGCAGTCAGAACACGGTTTCCTACCAAAGCGAACTACTACGTACCGCACGCTGTAATGGTGTTTTACCCATCCTACCAACGGTATCAACTATCAACGCAGAGCTTTGCTTGTCAGCAGAACGAAGGACTACTACAGTAGTATGCCAGTTATGCTATGGCCCGACCTTGTTGAAGTCCGGTTCGGCTTCCAGCTTTCCGGCAGCCTTGTATCCCTCGTAGTACTCCGCGAGGTCTCCCGTGATGGTGTGTTTAGGGGTCCAGCCAAGCAAGCGCTTCGCCTGGAACAATTTTTCGTGCGGAATCGGAAGAGCATTTTACGACGTGAAGCGTGAGGCCGGCCGGTCCATGATCGAACACTGAAAAAGTTCGCATTTGGTGCCATCAACGGGCGGATTTAACGCGCTCACCACACAGGGTACACTTCTAACGACTGCGGCCACATCATTTTTGCAGTCCAGAGAAAAAACAAAATGCTGGAAAAAAGAAGAAACCTAAAACATGGCTCGAAAAACGCCGAGAGCCACGAGCCCCTGTAGCAGCGTGTCCTTCCATGGCCCATGGTATCCCCTATTGCAAGGTTTTCGGGCTATGAAGCGCTTCCTGTGGGATGAAATGAAAGTACGGCGAAACCCCAGCCCAATCCCTAACCCGAACCCTGACCCGAACCCTTGCAGCCAACACGGGCCAGAAACACGGCTGCGCTGCTTTCGCATCGAGAGAGAAACTTCTGAGCTGCGGACCGCGATTGCGGACCATCATTTTCCTTCCTGGCAATAAAGAGGGAACTTAAACTGCCGGGATTTCCCGTCCAGAGAGATTGTTAGAACTACTGACGACGACCCACGCGTTAAGTAAACGCCGTCACACGCAGCATCAGTGCTGGAGCAGTGCAAAGGGACCTTTTCACTGTTGACAATGAAGTGGTTGTTGCGGAAGGGGAACCACCCTTTCTTGAGCTCGTAGTCTGCCGGCTCGTAGTAGTACGCCATCTTCGAGACTGTGGGCGTTGCCACCTGCCAAAGGAGGCCAAAGCCAAATCCAAACGCAAAAAAAAAAAACTCCGGCGTTTGGGTCAATGCTGTCGAACAAAGATCATTGCCTCATATGACACAATTTCTTGTTCGAGCGCAATATAAATACAATGTTGACATGCACGGAGGAGGTGAAAAAAAAAGGCGAGAACGGCCTCTTTGATATTACCGTTAAACCCCTCTGTATCACACATTCCAAAAGGCAGAGGTGGGTGCACGTGGATATGCCGAACGTGGTGGAAGCAACGAATGAGGGTCAGAGGGCAACGCAAACACGTGGTTCCGCGGGCCAGCCCGTACCTTCCCAACTTCGCGGAAGAGGCCGCTGTAGGTGATGTACCTGTCGGAGGCACAGTTGAAAACCTGCAGACAGCAAAACATTGCAACATGGAGAGTCGTCACAATCATTAGTAGCCATAGCTCGTACCTGGTACAAACTGTCAACGACCTTTCACGGATAAACGCAGTTCGTTGGCGGCGATCCACTGAGGAAATAGTGCATACTATACGTTCCTATGCTCGCGTTCGACGACTACGGCGTCTGATACCCTGGTAGATTGCAGCTAACCGCAGGACACGTGTGCCGACTGGGTCAATTCTCACCTGGTTGACAGCGTTTTCGTTTCCGACGACGCTAGCGAGCATGGACGCTACATCCTCCGCGTGCGTGAGGGCGACGAGCTGATCTCCGTGCAGGGGTAGAGGAATGAACTCCAAACCGTGCACAACACGATCAAAGAACCAATCCAGGTAGTCACGCTTGTTCGTGAGAGGGCCGTAGATGTACTGCGGGCTGTGAAGGGAAGCAACGTTGCGGAGAAAACACACGGGAAACTCAGCCACCAGTTCTACACCGAATAGCACACGGAGGCAACAAAATGTTGCCCACAAATGACCCCTCTTAAGGAGAGGAGCGTTCGACTCTGTAGACAACGTAGTTCCCGCTGGTTGCCCCCTGCAGTGAGCACCGTCACCAAACACGTTGGTGCTCTTATGACTTGTACCTGGTAAATCCTCCCGGGTATTTAGTATCTCCGAAATCGTCAACGGAGCATTCCGTCGCGTGCCCCTAACCCGCGGCTGCGATGAAAAGCGACTCACCGGAACGACGTCCAGGGGAGGCCCAACTCGGCGACATGCTTCTCCACCTGGCGCTGGCCGCTCTCCTTGACATCACTGCTCTCCGTGAATGGTACCTGCGAAACGCATGCTGTAGGTTTGAATATGCGACGAGTCCTCGAAGCAACACATTGAAACAACACGGTTACGTTGATCTTCACGTCGGCAACGCTCATACAAAAGTAACATAAGCAAGTAACGAAACTCACCTCATCACTGTCCTTGTACATGCCGCCTGACGAGACGTAAGCGTAGTTCTTCACTCCCCTGCGACGTACGCGAAACGGCGATCTTGGCTATTGGCTCATTGCTAGGTATAGGATCGCCATCAATTTCAACGAATAGTCTGGCACTAAGCAGATAGCAGTCATACATACCCCTCTGAAGAGGCTACCGTGAACTGCAACCCCAACGGTATCATACTAAAAATACCTACCAAGTACGTAGTGTGCACGTTACGTACTTTCGGAAGTATATGTTTCCGTAAAAACCAGCGTTGGCGAAACTCCGTCCTGTAACTACAGCCGCGTTTGCAATGTGTTGAAAATGGCACCATTCGCACTGGAATCAGCAGTCATCTCCACGAACTATCAGCGATTATGGACCATGCATCGGCTACATCTCAAGTACTCCAGGTACCAGGTACTCGTCGGTACGCACCATGCTCGGGCACAGTCCGCCAAGTCCTGGCAGGTGTCAACGTCCTTTGCGTAGTTGTCGAATACGTAGTCGAAAGATTCTCCTTCAGGGACGAGTTTGCCTACGCCCTCAGAAAAGTCCCCCCACACAATCGTCGCCCCCTTGCTTTCAAGGTCTCCGTAGCTGCACGCACCGAATAGAGTGGAAGGAGCTAGCGGGATCAGCGATTACTATTACGCGGTACATGGCAACACTGCTATACCTGGTATATTAGTAAAATGATACCTGGGTCCGTATGTACCAGGTACTGCTCCACATAGTTCAGTCCACGTTCATCCCTACCTGCCTATCACGCGAATTGCCTGAAAGGTGGCATGGGTAAAACAACAACAAAGAACACCAGAGCCAGTGGCGACGAACGCCAGAAAAAAACATGGCGAAAACCTACCACAACGACTTCAATCTTCGAACCGATATTCCGGTCTACTGGTACTGGTACAGCAGCACTCGCCGGTCGCGAGAAACAGTGAAGATATAGTCGTATACCGGTACTTCGTATCAATATTGAGGGTTTGTTTGCGTGTGTATACCAGGGGTTGTTCGGGGAGACAGACGACGACCAAACCTGGCGAAGGGTTGCTTGTCCTTGTTCTTGCCGGCGCCATCTTGCAGTAATGTAACAGAGATGTCCTTCTCGATCAGCTTCAACGCCAAATGGTAACCGATCTCCCCGTGACCACCCCCCTTGTTCTGGGCGATTAAAGCTTTTCCTGTTTCATGGTTGTTGAGCACGGCAGAGGCGGGCGACGGACCGTACAGGATACTTTCATCACTGTGCGCAGTCATTCAGGAGCAGTACAGTATGCGGCAATGCTTGTATTTATTGTATTATATACGTGGTCCGTATTCATCGCTTATACAGCTCAACTCCCAGGATCTTTGGCGCTCAGCAGTCTCCTGAACAGGTGAACAGCGAACAGGCAGGGATCGAAGGGGTCTATCATATTTGACGTAAGAAACAACCCCGGGGGATACGTAATTCCCGTTTTGCTTGTCTTCATCAACCGGGGTGGTTTCCTGTGTGGTATCTAATGTACCCCGGTGGCATTTTTTTTTTTTTTGCTCATCCCATTTATTATCTTCGCCCATCTTCTTCTCTCTCTCCTTCCAACTCAAACTCAGATCCGGGGTCACATAGCAGGCTCTTCTCCCCCCTTCCCGCTACGGTACGTGCCTTCAATTTTATCGCGAGAATATTTCAGCCTTTTCTTCCCTCGTCGACTCGCATCGAAGTGTGCCTACCCACGCTGCAAGGCGCTCTCAACAATTGAATCCTTTTTATTTTTATTTTTACTTTTGCAAATAAAGTCAAAAGTCCGACCCACCTGGGGCTCGAAAGCAGGACTCAAACACAAGTAGAATTCGAGGTTAACCACTTGAACCACCGGGGCGACCGGGTATTGGAAATGGTTATTCGAGTTTTGTGTTTTTCATCATCGGGGGGTGATTTGAGGGCAGACGAAGCGCAAAGCGATCGCGGTCCCGCTGTTGGCTGAGAGCGCGCCAGCAGACCGTGTCGAGAGAGCAGGTTTCGCCGGGGCCACAGGCGCGTGCTGTCCACGGTGATGGGCCGCCCACCAGGAAGGGCTCTGCTTCTGTTCAATGTTCTTGTTGTTCTCCGCGATATGCGATGCCGAAGGTTACTGGTAATGCTTTTGTGAGGACCCCGAGTGATACTATGTCTTGTTTTTATGGAAGGCAAATCGGACAGGGGTGTGGTATCTAACATACCCCGGTGATAAACGTGCCTTTTATTTAGTTTCACTTTTCAACACCGGGGGTGGTTTCCTATGGTGAGGTGGTACATATATAGGTGAAGGGTGGTATCTTACGGTAAATACGGTATTTACCTCCCACTCCAGGGAAAGAGTTCAGTCGTTGCAGCCGTTGTCGTAGCTACAGTAGCAGTAGGTGTACGCTAAACACACTATTAGTAGTACTATATTTGACCACGAACCGCGGATGGAGGATAAAGCGACGCATGAAACACAATATGTATTTCAAGGCCGAAGGAATCCCAGCTCTTTGTGGTCAGCTCTCTCTTTGGCTGGTTGGTTTGTTGATGAATACAGCAGTGCGGCATAAGAGGATAAGAGGCCAAAGGCGCAAAGCGCGGTGTCGTCTACAATAACAGCAGCACTACTGCTGAACTGCTCTTAGTGTGCAGCAGTTAAGGCCCGTCATTAATAAATAAATCAGCAACTGTACTAAACTGACGCTCGGCCTCTGACGAAAAAATAAGGATTCCGGTTCAAGAAATGCAGCTCAAACTTGCCGACAAGATCAGAAAGAAATCAGCATAAGAAAAACGACGCCCACACGAAATGCAAAACGAGATCGTTTCGGAAACGCCGAACGAAACAACAAACGCGGACTACACAGCCCTGTACTGTGCAACACCCCCCGGACTCCTCCCGCAGTGTGGAGGCTCCTGGCTGGGTTGTTTTCCCTGCATTTTTTTAATTTCCCACCATAATTATTCAACCGGATATCCAGTCAGTCCCTTGCCCCCAAACATCGCCAGCCACTTTAGTTTGTGGCAGTGATGGAGATTGCCCCCGAAAACAGTGCCGATCAATTATTGAAAAATATTGCCCAACAAAAGGCAAACTTGATATTTTCGGCAATCTTGACTAAAAGAGGCGATCTCAATCTCGACCTTAATCTCTATCTTCATCTCGCCAAATTTCAAGCGGTTTAGAAGTTTTATACCCGTACGTAGCTCCTGTATACTTCGAAGTACGACGTATGTATGTTACGCTGCTGGATGCTCAAAATTCAACTCCTATTTAGCAACGAAAAGACTACTCAATCAAGTGGTGTCCGACTCGCAAAAAACACATGCTCAAAATGTCATGGAAAGGTGTACTACAGCAGTGCGGTACTGCGACCGAGCATCTCATGACACTCTTTTACAACTGCAAACACTATCCAACACTATTAATAATTCCGAGTAGTTCGTACGCCAAATGTTGGAATGTGGTGTTGTTGCTGTCGATTGACGGCACCCAGCCGTGACGGCACTCGTACACATCTCGCCCTTGACAGTCGTTAAGGTACTCCCCCGTCAGGAAAACTAGGATAGTGAGTCTAAGATGGTCTTGACCGGCCAAAAGTTCAAAATTTGACCATCAAACGACTTCTCTCTTCTTGTCTAAAAGGTTTACGTTCGTAGCCCATTTCCTGCGGTTGCGTTGTTGAGCTACCAGGTATTTGTTATTGTGTGGCTGTGCGGGGTATGGGGACGGACACGGAGGCGCGTTATGTGAGGGGTGGTATGGTACGTCGATACTGTGGCGGGGAGTTCAAAGATCGAGGTATTGACTTTAATTGATCAATCTGATTCTAGATTGAATGATCGGCCGCCAAAATGATCAATTCAATCTCGAAGGGGGATAAAACAATTGCAATCTTTCCAGAGCAATTCAATCCCAATCTCCATCACTGGTTTGTGGACCGTTTGTTCATTTCCCGGCCGGGGTTGATGTGACCTGCCGGCGCCCCGCGTGATCGCAGCCCCAGCGATGATCCGGCATCCTCCATGCGCGATGGCTTTTTTTTCTTTATATATCCTCCTTGGAGATCTGGGTAAAAAAAGCTTCCGCCCAACACACTTTCTTATTTGTGTACCGGTTCTAGTCCATCTGTAGGACACAGATTTTAACACGACACTCCGCCAGTGTACATGTCATGAACTTGCCGGACCTCTTTGATCGACCCCTTTTAGGTTCGACTGAGAGAGGTAGGGATAGCCACCCAGGAATCAACAGCTCATTTTGCTCTGTCTTTTACCTGGGTAGTGCGAGATTTGCCTGCGCCTGTGCGCGATGGCGCTTTCCAGAGCCTCGCTCGATGGCCTGAGCACGTTGGCCGAATAAGATGTACCTGGTACCAAGTACCTGGTAACTGCTTCTATAACGTGCATCGGTGTGTGCAACGTCAAAATGAGCACAATTCTCGATGAGAATGAAGAAAACCCGACGAAAAAGGTTTTCGAGAAGTCATTGGGCTACACCGGTGGATGAGAACCCTGAAAAACATAATTACACCAGATAAGAAACGCAGCGGTTGAAGAGAGTCCTATAAAATAAGGCACTGAGCCTCAACTTCAAACTGACGTTTGTTAATATAATATTAATATTAATAGGAGGCCTTTTTTGCTGTACTGCAGTTGCTGTACGAGCGTATTGCTGTTGTGCTGCGGTACGCCGGTATATATACGCGTGATACGAAGTCAACATCTACGAATGATTGCTTATATGAACTTATATACCGTACCAGGGTATGAGGATGAAAATGACTTACCAGGTACCAGGTACCAGCCAGGTACCCGGCTGCCAGGTAGACACATGAGCATGAGGATGATCATTGCGCCGCTGATGTAATACAATAATCAAACACTGGACCACGCGTAAGCGTAGCCGGTAGCAGGCTATAGAAGTCAGGTGATCGAAACCACGTCTTCAGAGTTTAGAGATGGGTTATTAATAGCATCCCAAGCCGATCAGCTATCAGCACAAGCTGAAGCCATTTGCGAGAGGTACCTTCTGGTTCGATATACCAGAGATTTACGAGGATACCAGTGGGCGTACTTCTACGGACACGTACTTCGAAATGCTCACCAGAAGCCACCACCGTGTCACGTTGTGATGCTCGACGGGGGGATGCATTTGCTCTGCTCGTCACAGGGATCGAAGGCGCTATAAATGAGCTGGCCAGGCCGGCGCCAGCCAAGAAGCACAGGGAGGGAGCGACGACCTTCATTGTCCGGCTACGCTGGTGGCCCACGTACATGTACATGTAATGATTGACATGTGGATGTAATCGTAAATATCATGGGTTTGAGTAAAGATGGAGGCCACATGTATTCCGGAATGCTAACCCCGAAGCTAGCTAGCCTTGCTGCTGTGTGTGTCTTTCTGCTGGTGTCACTGCTGTACCAGCGAACGTAGGCCAGTTGATACCTTCCTCTCCGCTATGGGCAACCGCCGGGCCGCCCTTCTGGGGTTGGCCATGATTGTTCTTTTGGTCGTCGACACCGCTGCAGGTTCCTCGAAGGGTGCATCACGACCAGGCAGCCATCGGCGCTCGGCAGCGAAGGCAGCAGGAAGCGCCAGCCGCAGTAGCCGTAGCAGGGAGGAAGAACGTGATTTTCGTGACCATCTGAGCATCAAAGACGGGGTTGGAAAGAGCACCAGGAGGCCGAAAACTAAGTCTGGGAAGGAAGCACGGAGCCACGGCTCGGCGAGAAGCCGTTCGCGTCCATCGTCGGCATCCTCTCGATCGAGCTCCAGGTAAGCAGCGCGGAACCATCACGGAACCGTACAACGCCTCCGCAGTTCAACATCTTGTCCACGCCGCCAAGGGAGCAGTGTAGCTGCAGTGACAGCGAAACTTGGTCATGCCAGTGGCGTCTTACAGTGAATGCTGTACTCAGCGGTAGTCATTGTATGTCGGCCTTACATCAGACGCCCGTGAAACATGCGACACCACATTTTCATATTTTCATACGCCTCTGTATTGGCAGATATCATGAGGCTGGCCGAAGTCGGGACCGACAGAGCCGCGGGCGAGGGATGGAGCTGGTGCCCAGCAGGCGCAGCCCACCCAAGAGCAGTATGTTGTCAGGGTTGGCAGCTACGATGAAAGGCAAGGCCGCATCAATGCAGGAGGATGCCAAGGGAAAGGTATGTCACCGTCCCTTTTTATTGCATCCTCGCTTTCAGCAAGAGAGAGCAGCAACGTTGCACCCTCCTAAATGGTGCCCATCACTTCGTTTGTACCAAGTGCCCACGAATGCCCGTGGGTCTGAAAAACCTACCTGGTACAGCGTGTACACCGTATTCGACGGTGTTTTATCAACCTATCGTTGTATACGACACCCCCCGAGTGTACCACCCGGGTGATGAAAATATGTAAATCCCGAAACAACTACCCTATTTATTTGTCATCGGGGTACACGTTGTATATATATGTACCACACCCCCTGCGGTGTCACGCCTCATGTTCATTATGACACCAAGATATAACCTACCAGTGGTGAATGACAGCGTGACGTGAGCAAGCACGCAGCACCCATGTACCGTGTACCCATAATAGATGTGCGAGCGTACGACAGGAGAACAACACAATGTAGGTGAAGGAGGTAGGTTGCGAACGCGTGACCCGCTGCAGTGGGAAAAACTCTTCTGGGGCCTGGGACGCAACGACTGCTGCTACCGGTACTCGAGGTTGCTTGGATCACGTGTTTTTTGCGGCAAACCACACGCCTCCTGCTGCTGCAAAGGCCCCCACTATATAGCGCACCGACAAGCAAGCACAAGCGTCTGCCACCAAAGCTCCCGCCTCCCACAGCAGAGCACGCCAGGCACTGCATCTGCTGCTAAGGCCCCCACAATAGAATAGATGTGCAAGTTGGCAGCAAAAGCTCCAACCACTGCGACCACACCCCTTATCACACCCCTTGCCGCCTTCGTGGAGTGTGGCAGCAAACCTCCAACCACTAGCTGCTACTGTCACAACCCTTTTTTACACCTCTTCCTGCTTGGCGTGTGGCAGCCGAACTCATTTGCAACTACTGTTATCACGGCCATGTTATCACCCCCTCTAGAGTATACCAACCCGGTGATATGCGCTATCTAATCCCCGAAAAAACGCCCACTTCGTCACCGGGGTACGCTGTGTATCACAGCCCCGGAGTATAACACACAGCTGATGAGCTTTTTAGAGCCCCAAATGTTATCACCGGGGGTGTGGTGTACACCGTCGTATACGGTACTCTGTGGGAAAATCTGCGCCGTCTGTACTGCTACGAAAGTGGTCGATAGAGCTTTGCTGATAGATTCGTTCTGAAGTTGAATTCTAGAGCTGAAGCAACGAGGCGAGATCCCAAATTTGATCCCCTTATTCGAGTATGTATACATCGTACCTGGTATCGGGTACGCGTGGGCGAACACGTTGTCTCAAGACCTTGCTATCACTCTCATTTTCAGGATCGGTAGTACCTAACGCGTACAGCAGTGCGTGGTATATACCAGATACAAGGCTTAGGTGAGTGATGCCCCCCGCTCATTGAAACGGACCCGCAAGACCTTGATGATAATCGTAGCTGCGAAGATGAATGCTGCTCGCAGCGGACATTGCAAGGCGTGTGTGTGGACAGGTGACAACATGAGCGAAAATACGTCATTAATTGGGCTATTCTCGGGGCCTTGGAGGAGCGTTCGAAAGCAATCGGGTGCGAACGGAGTGGAATTGAGGTCGCGTAGGTCTGCCCGTCCAGGCACGATCCCTATTTTTTCCCGGACAAAGATGCTTAAAAACTTTCCAAGTACAGCGACTTCGCATTCCCACGAAGGCAACGCCGACAACAGCCCATGATTCTCCAACAAGTCTCCATGATAGTCCACACGACAGTGCGTACTCCTTTGCTGTCGCTGTCCCACAGCATTGTACCAACACGGCCGAGAGCTCACAACACGCCAGTATTACTCGAAAATAGTTTTGACATGCCTGAAAAAAACACAATGCTTTTATTCCCGGTAAAAATGATCTCCAGGTTTCCAGTGTAACACGTAATGGGAATACACTCCATGGCATACCCCAGGACACGATCCCAAAAGCGAATAAAAACCCATAATGTACGTGGTAGTTCAAGAGGTAGTTCCGTGTAACGCATATAAATCTCCGGTGTAGACACGGTACAAAACGAGCAAATGTGAAAGGCCAGTACTGGGCATCGCGGTTTGCAAAAAACAACAGGGATGTATTTACGCTTTGGGTAACGGTAGCACGAAGGAAGATAACTGGAGTTGCGGGTGGGTAACAACCTTTCTTGAGATACAGGGGACTGGAGATGTGGGCGGATATCAATGTAACAATATTTCTTGAGGTAAAATGCCGGTAAATGTTACATATGAACGTTCCGCCATCTCTGGAACTGTAGAAAACCCCATGATGTACGCGTAGTACTCGTATGCACTAGAAATTAAAAAATGGAATGAAGGCGTGCTTAATGAGGCATATAGAGGGATGTCGGAGTTATAATATGATGCGAAGTGTATTAATATGCTGGTCTGATGGTCACCGCTTGGCCGACTGTAAACGCACCTTTTTTTTCTTGGAACGTGCTCTGGTAAAAAATATGTCAGGAGGGAGTACGCGCCTCACGTCCGTGGAGGTAACACGCGTCTCACGTTCGTTGCTGTACGCGCTGTGAGCCCAGCTTGAAGCGGTTGGTGGTGCGCTCAGTGAAATTAACGGGCTGAACGCTGATGGAAGGACTACTCGCAGCTTACCAAAAGCATTGTAATAATCTTATGGCGAACGTCTTTGACCCCCGAGTATATGTGATCATAATTCGCGAAAACGACGGCTCGGCTGCAGCGGACCAGCTCTAGATCACCATGGTCATACGTAGTCTCCTCATGTCGGACAATGAGTTCGTTCGAGTCATCCTGAACTGCAAAACTAGTATTATACTCGCAGTGCATGCTTTCGTGCAAGGGCCTTTGCCCTGTTTTTGGGAGAATCTTCGCGTCGCGTCACCAGGAGCCGTTGCCACCTCCGTCCAGGTGACGGAATGGAGAAACATCGCCAAAACGACGGTGTGGTTTTCTAGCAAGATGGAGAAATTCATGATCCAGATGACGTGGCCTGACGATGGCGTCCTCGACGATGTCTGGGTGAAGGTAAGCGTTCTTGCTGTTGGACAGGAGGCGGTGCATACGCGAAGCAGACCCGTACGAGCGATATATCAGCAAGATTCGGCCACACCGGCGGAGTCTACTGGCGATGAAACTCTGGACTAACTACGCCTGTCCACCATATCATAGCTTTGTTGCACTACTATTAGTACGCCAACCTGCACGAGTGATGAACGCATTTTACCTGCTGAATGTTCCCAATAGGACACGATGAACTTTCTGGAGAGCGCTGGAGACGAGCCCCCTCGATCGCCCAACAACCCGAACAAGCGCATTCTCAGAAAATTGTGGTTACGAATGACGGAAGAGGACTACCGAACCAAGCTCAAGGCGTTGCAGATTCTGCACCATACCACAATGGATCTCAGCCCGGAAGCTCACGCCAGGTAACTACATGATACTTGAAGACACTAGTAGCTTGCACCGCTGAGCCATCGTAGCGGTTGCGCGTGAGGGATCTTGAGTAGCGCCACTGCAGTAGCAGTTTTGATTCAAACCTGTTTGCTTCTTTACCTTTCCTTGTCGCCGCGAAGGCAATGACCTCCGATGTTCTCGGAGCACTTACCACGTAAAGTTTTATTTCTCTCCTGTTGGGTCGTGCACGTCTTGTAGGGTGAGGAGCCAGTTCATGAGGATGCGAGACGAGACCAACCACAAAAACCGCAACGAAGTGTACTTTGAGGTGAGCTGGGAAAAGAAAATTGCGCACCGTAAAATTACCAATTCGCCCATGTACTTCTTTCTGCATTTCAAAAGGATCATAACCCGCTGGTATTGACTTCGCAGACAGGCTACCTTAGTCAGCACTCTGGTGAATCGACGTGTAGTTTTGATATCGTCACGGCAAATTATCCGCTGGCAGCACGAGAAACGGGCATGCAGTGGGTGTTACTTTGAATCGATTTCGACGATATCGACGTATGCAGCATCAGGCCGACCGCCACGACAAGCATTGTGGAGAATCGAAGAGGCAGCCCTCCTAGTATAATGCCCATGGATGAACGGACTCCCGGTACGGCGTTGTTGCTACGAAATGACACTTCAAGCGCCACAAGCATATGGCAAACCCCAGAAACACACTTCGTCCCGAACAAACATTGTTTGGAACTGCTTCTTCAGTTTGCAATCGCATGCAGTCGGTGTGCGAAACGGGTGTAATCCTGACGCTTATGTTTCCCTCTTCCACCCACGCACTGCAGCCAGCACGTATTGTGGACGTGACCAGCTCTGGGATGCCGTTCTTACCGCTGTTGCGGTCGTACTCTTCCTTCACGTTCAAGAGAATGACGGAAGTACAAGGTGGACCGAAACAGGTGTGTTGAATGCTCCCTCTTCACTACTGTGGATCGGTCCCGCCTGTCTCGAGGTGGCCGGCTGCGACTGCGATGTTGGCGTTGTCTCCTGTGTACTCGACGAGACTGATTTTATCCAACACGCGTGCCGACATGTGCTCCGCCCCCCTTGTCACGAATAGCTGATATCGACCATGCGAAGCAAGAAGACTTCCCAGCAGGAAGCGGTGGCTCTGCTACGGCGCTTGGACAAGCTCATATGCATCGGAACGCGGTGTACGGTGAGAGGCCCGTCGTGTTTTGATGAACTACAGGTAGGTCACATTGGAATACACGTCCCCGGCCTCACTATTATTACTAATATTTGATATAATGGCACGTTTGAGTTGATGATACACACGGATGATGTGAGTCCCCGAGGTTGTTGCAGCACGAACGTTGGATATAGAAGTACGTTGTTTTTTCGTGTGAATCAGTAGTTTTGGACAAACCACTCAAGAAGACGGCGGTTGCCGTAAAACATTCTTCCAATGACCTAGGTGGACCGCAAGACCCTCAACACGATTACAGGCCAGGTGATTGCGCTGGCTGCGCGAGACATGATGAACCTGTGGAAGCTGTATGTGAAGGTGAGGTTGATTGGTTTTGGCCGGCGCAGGGAATCGTATTTCGTAAGCAACAGTGCATAGAAGTCACTAGTATTGTTAACGTAGCTTCTGCAGGAGTTCCCTTTGCCGGTCGCGGTGGGGTGTCTTTTTTACTGCCCCGATCGCAATCGAGGCGATACGGTGGTGGAGGAGCAAAACCGTTTGGACATCGGCACTTCGTGATGAGGCCATCTAAGATTGCTGCAGATATGCCCCTCGGCCGCTCGAGTAGTGATGAGCCGTCCCACTGTTGACACGTACCGGCTTACGTGTCCACACTATGTCTCCAGGGGCTGACAATATTGATCAGGGGAGGCTACAAGGAGGGGAAGCCGGCTTCGCCGGAGGCTGTCGCGGATCTTCTCCGCCAGTACAGCAAAACCCAAAAGACGCTCCAGACGTGAGTATACGACTTTACCAATCCTGAAGGGCTCAACTGTACTGTAGTAAGTGTTGCAGATTCGAGTAAAAGCCTACACGGTGGTTATCGCGGATGCAATAATGTGGCGTGTTTTTTCCTTCAAAAATGAGTACCTCAAGCCAATGGTGACCAAACTGTGTGCGCGCACGCACGCGATTATTCGAGGTGGCGCCGGGCGAAGCGCGGAACATACTATTAAAAATTCAAGCTCGGACTAGACCTTACTTGACTGAATTGCCTCAATCCGGTCGATACTACGAAGAAATTAATTATCGGCTCTATCAAAGTCTAGAGGAAGCTCGTTTCCTGTTGCTTTATCCGGATCAGCACTTTTTTTTAAAGTTAACTTCAATGTTGACGGGCATTTGCAGATATCTGACTCGCTTCAAGAAGATTATTCGGGATCAGAGGGTCTATGAAGATAACCAGGTTGACCCTTCAGCATTGGAAACGTGCTTGGCATCTGTCGCGCCGGTGGAAGACGCGTCTGTGACGGCCGAAGAGGAGGGAGACGAGGTGTGTATCGTGGCCTGTGCCAATGCTTCGTCGCTCATGCAATCCGTGGATACTTAGAGTAGTTGTAAGGTATCCATTTGGAGAAAAATGCCCAATAAAGTGAACCCGAAATGTTGGGAATGCTGTGTGTACGTACGTGAGGGGAGTTTCTATTTTTTAGGCCAGATCGAATGTTTCAGTATTTTTTTCGTTCGTGTCTTTTCAATCGGACAAGCAATGCGCTTGCAGATTTTTTACTGCTGTAGTCAAATAGTCAAATCCCGACCGTCAACAGCGGGGGCTGGGGTTGGTAAAGTGCGGGAATAACATTTTTTTGTCTTTCTCGGGAATGGTTTGGTGATTGATCAGTCGGGGCATCGGGGCCAACCAAGTACGAGATGGCGCGCGAGGCAACTTCGCATGTCTTCACATAAAACACGTCCCCTACGACGTTTGTGCCCCTCTATAATAGGAGAGCTTCGAGAACGACGAGGACGACGAGTAGTATCAAGGTGGCGCAAGAGAAAGGCGGCAATGCATTCTCATGGGTTGCTATTATTAGGAGCGCCAATGGACGTGCTGGCAGCGACAAAAACAACGGGGAGCTGCGCACTCAAAAGCACGTGCCCAGGTTGTACCTTCGGACAGCCCGGGCAGTAGCTGTACGGCCCAGTTTGATGAATTATGCAGGCCTTCCGAGGTAGTCTGGGACAGCAGGAGGAATACGATAGATGAAATAGTCAGGATTTGCTCGAAGAATCCAAACCCCTGTTAACGCCCAACACGCTTGATCAGCGGCGTCCCCACTGGCTTGGGGAAACTCGTCAAAAGGCAAACTTTCGAACACAACACTCCCAAAAGAAGTGATGGCCTACGCGGCACGGCAAAACTAAAGAAGGAAATCGTCCTTTATATTCCGTTGATCACTGGCTCTCTCGGATTGTTTAATCACCAACTATGTAATTGTTTGGTAAACTCGACCACAGGCTGCCCGCGGGAGTTCTCACAGTTGAGATGCGAGCTACATCCCGCGTAACTCTCTACGAAGAACGCGGAATTGGCTCGAAGACAGCTGCGGTTTGATCGCCGGACACTTGCTCCAAGCTGCCGCTCCTCCAAGCTGGTGCCCCTCCCTGACACACACAGCCAATAAAGAGCAGGCGCGAAGAAAATACTTACGTACTAGTATATATTATAATAATGAAACTCCAACAGATTGGTCATGGACTACGTACGCATCGGGTGATGTGTTATGGTGTCGACATTTCGCGTCGGCAGTCTTCTCGGTGGCTCAACACATGGTCAACATAGTGTGAAAGCGGAACGAACACCTTGACAACGCAGCCTGTAGACATGACTATCTCTTCTCACCCCAGATTCGCGAGCTTGCATCGCCATCTCAAAGTCTGGCAGTCCGAAGAGGTGCGCATTGACGGAGAATTCATCATCCAAGCACTGTTCTAAATCCATTGCCCCCCCTCGCCTCACTTGCTCGAAAATGACTTTGAGGCTGAGAGGTGACGACCGCTCTGCCGCACGGAGGTGACACGCGAGCGAACAAAGCGCAGCGTACGTTGGTCTGTCATAAAACCAACGCCATCACTCAAGACCCATACGAGCGAACATGAACCAGAGTACTTTCAAGCTCTGATAGGCGCAACATCGAGTCCGTCGTGATGCGGGCTCCGTTGGCTATGCTGATAAACATCATGCTCAAACTCTACATTTACCAGGCATCTACTCATATCTATTCGCCCCAATGTGCCTTGTTACATCATTGAAGAGGGTCGAGATTATAACAAGCTGTGTCTTTAGAAAAAGTCAGAGTTTTGCAAAATGGTCTTCACAGCAGGAGTTAAAATAAGACGGCACGACAAAAATGAACACAAAGCAAAGAAAGACAGATACCGAGCAACTCAACTATTAACAGCAACTACAGTATCATATGCAGATCTCTTTCCCACAGCCTGGCGACTTGTTCTTGTTTCAGAGGGTTAGTTGGCAAAACTCGATGAAAATCGACGAGCAGTCGGGAAAGCTGAACCGTCTGGACGATAACAATGAAACTGAGAGAAGGGACGACACATGCGACCACGGCTTGTCTAGAAGCTGGAAAGTAAAAGTGAGATACCCCCCCCCCCCCCGGGAAAATACGCGATTGGGCTCTTTTGAAATCAGGTACCACACTCAAGACTCGCAACTGACACAATCCTCCCTCGTCATCTCGTATCGAAATAGTGTACTGGTATGCGCAATTGATTGTATTCATTTCACGCGATAAACAAAACAAAAACAAAAGAGCCACGACGAAGATCCCATATCCCCGCCCAGTACGACCATGAGTAGTACCGATAGACAGCACGCAGACGCTCAGTATGAGCCAAACCCCGCCTGCTGGGGTGCCGCCTGTGCCGATGCCGACTGGTCTCTCTCGTCACTCTCACCAACTCCAACTGCGACTTCACAAAATAAAAGACAAGCACACAGAGAACAGCGCTCGAATGCACGTCATCGAGGACAATAACAATTAAAATATACTCATCCTAGTGTAGTGAGCACTTTGAGCTGCTGTGTATTTTGACCTTACCAATATTCTTCAAAGCCATTTGCGCCCACGGTTCACTTCGCCCTCTCAGGTTGTCAACTATTTCCTCCACGCTTCCTGCCGTGAAAACTTGTTCCACCTGAGTCAAACCATAAACGTCCATCAACGTCAAAATACTAAACACGCGTTTCACCTCACGTGGGAGGAACATGCGCCAGATATCAGGTAGCACACAGCAGATATGCTCATTATAAGAGCGCAACGTCAGAGAGGGGTGCAGGTGGATGAACCACATGCATATTCACAATCCAACTACTCGTACTATAACCCCAATCGGTTGGGCATTGCGAAACTGTGGATTAAATTTAATTAAATTAAATGGACGAAATCGGAAGCACCGTTAACACGGAACATGTGACAATTTGCCGTGCGCTCGTGAGTGCTATATGAATGCGACCATAATATTAATAGCCATCGTTTGTGTCTCACTCTTCACCTGAGGGAGGAGCTCACGAAGGAACGGTGTGATCGGAATCCGACCCGTCCTCTGATTTAATAAGTCTTCCGGGAGAGCATCCACGTTCCACGACAACTCGCCAGATCGCTCCAGCAGCGTTTGCACGGCAGTTGGGTCTCCGCTGCAATCGGGTGTTTGGTTTCCGAATGGTCTGGGATCCTGATTGATCTGTTGACAGGACACGCGGACGGTACATTCACTTCATGTCGTAGACAGCGCCTGGCGATTGCCGTTCCAACGTGAGTCACGATCATAATCAATCATCGCTAACGCTCGAGGCGCCTGATACGTTTCACACCAACTGCCATGGTTTCCGCAAGGATTTCCGTCCGTCATTATTTCTCCGTGATATACCCGCCCAGGCGAACATGATCTCCCACCTCAGCTAACCGCTCTGTCATCATCTCTAATCTGCGATGAGTCATATAGCTGGTGGCCAGCTGCGTGAAGAACAAGTCCGGTCCCTCAAGGGCCATCCCTGTCAACGCGAGGCACAAAGCCAGCGATTGGTTTCCATCAAGCAGTCGAGGAAGAGCGTACGAGAGGCCTCCCGCAAGGCCTAGACCGAGAGTTGCCTCCGGCACGAAAAACACGGAGTTCTCCGTGGCAAACCTGCAGTTCATAAAAAACATTGCGGAATTGAAGTGTTGGCCAAACCTTTCATCCTACTCCGCAAAAATACTATTAATAGAGAAGGTGGCGACACAAGGCCAAACTGAACACAAGGAAGAAACGGAATAGCGGGTATACTCTGGGAATCTTGATAAACCAGTATTTCGCGTTCCTCCCGATGCTTTTGATGCATACTTTGCTGGAATTCAGAGAAGCTACGAGTGTCGCGAACCACGATTCACGACAGACGCGAGGCAAATACAGTAGACTGCTATCATACGTACGCAATATCGGGTCGCTTCTCACCGATACTTGCCCATCGCGAGCGCGTACCCGCTCCCCACGCACGAGCCATTCAGCACCGACACCACAGGGGTCTCGCTGGCGTCCAACGCGGTCACTAGTCGACACAGAGCCTCCAAATTTTGTCGAACCTATAGAACAGTGCAGCGGTGTTATTGTCAGGTATCAGAGGGAGAACAGGCCGTAAGAAGTATTTCGAGCTTTGTAAGCTACAAAACGTTTGATGAAAAAATGCCATTTTGGGAGAAACGGTCGACTACGACGAAAGATACGTACTGCTACTATGAATATCGTTGTGGCCTTTCGCATGTATGCAAGCGAGTTAAAAAGGGGCAGCAAATGCCGCTAGAATTTCCAATTGTACACTACGTAGAGGTCAGGATAAGGACTGAATACTGCACAACGGTTGTCTCAATTTACGCGAGCTTTGTCCCGCGTGGTCCAAACATACCCGGTAAGAGGGTCTAATTTCGGACAACGTAATACACCGCTCTAACTCCGACGGTGTAGTCACCATCCTCCGTACTACACAGTGCGTAGCGGCCAGGTGGCATTCCACCATTGTATCGAAGGTTCTCTATTGTTCTGCAGTACGATTCAGAGCTATATTCCACACGAATATGTACATATATATTAATAGAGTTAGTCTACACCTTTTTCTCGTTGGAAATGCGCAGATGTGCGAGATCCAGTCCGCTGCAGAAATACTCCCCGTCTCCGTTGACCATGGACACCTGCGGGGCACGTGCGGTCAGAGCGTCAAGGCGATACACGCAATATACACTTGGGGGCTGTTCGTCGTAAGTGAAATACTATATCAGCACCAAGATACCAAAAACTCACAGTACCCTGCGGTTCCAACAGCAGATCCATTATTAGTGTTTCCTGTCTGCGAGTACCTAGGGCACGCCGTCGTGGGTCTATCACACGCGCTCGAGAGCTTGGTGCTTCCTCCTTGACCACTGTAATCGGAGCACGTCTAGGAGCACGCTCTGCATCATGCGGCGGGCCACTGGTGTACTGATGCCATTTAGGAATTGGGGGCGTGATCCGCGCCTGTCTTCTCACCTGAGCCAACAATCCGCAGTGTACTCGTATATGTTCATACTAACAAGGGACAACTCAAATACCGCTGTGTAGCAGGGTCTCACATTTACCATGAAGTTCTCGTCCCACCACGTCACGTGTTGGCGTGCTTCTGCCAGAGACAGGCTGTTCACCGTAGGGACACCCTATCCGCCAGGCACCGAACGAAGAAGCAACGGTGGGGAGTTTCTTCAAATTGATGGCGTTTGAGAACACAAGGCTCGCTCCAGGCCAAAAAATGTCGAGTGGCTGGACTTCAATCAAACCCGGATCTTTGGCATTGCTATCAGTGGCAACTCGAAATAGGATGCGGTCGTATCTGTACTCCAATACCGTGTGCCTTCTTCTACGAAATAAACTAATTCACACTCGTACAAACAGTAGCCCGAGTAACTGAATAACCAATTGTATCCACCCCTGTATATTTTGTGTAAAGTCCATATTACCAGGGAGGGGTTAGTTGGCGAGCATTGCGGTTCCTTGGAGACAAACACTAGAGCATACGGAAATATCGGCCTGAAGAAAAAACAAGCGTTTCACTTCGCTTATTGCGTCAGGCGATGTAGATAGTCGACTATGAACAAGCCAAATATCGACTTCAGTTCGTAGTGGAGATAGAGAGTAGCTCCATACGAGTATGCATGTTTTGTCGACTGACGCAGCACCAGCACCAGGGCAGGTTTCAGCTCAATACGGGAGTGGTTCTCTACTGGTGTGATATGGAGTAAGAAGAGCTCATGGTCCACCGTTAAGAGTGTCGAGCTGAGAGGTTGTGTAGAGTGTAGAATACGTATATACTGCTGTTGCATGACTGCTATACGTGTCAGCTACACCACTACCAGCGTATGTTGCGTACTGCTTCTACAGGCAGTAAGTACGTAGTGCCAGTAAGCGGCCCCTGGTGCATACGGCCTGGTATGCATTACGTAATCTTCTTGGGTCTTCAGAGGGGCAAATTGGGGGGGTGTCTATTACAGGTACGAGATAGTCGCCGGTAAGGGATTGGTTTGAAGTTTTTTTTTTTTGAGGTTATAGTGTTTCCGAAAAATTCCCCTGGAAAAAACGCCCCCATACACAATGGAAACCCCAGGATAGTTGCACTGATGGGTGGCTTGAGCTCTCTAGCTAATCGAGCGCGCGCAGCAGACATCAAGGAGCTGTAGGTTGTAAACTGGCCAATAAGTTGGTGACATGCAGACGACACTGTCGCTATGTCTGTATATATACCGATATATGTGAGGTAGATATGGCCCAATTTCCTCGCGACACACAACAGGGGCTCGTTCATGATCGGGAGATCATTAATGATTCTCCTTGAAAGGGGATGATAAAAATGCCCCCCCTGCCTTAAACCGTTTCAGGACTGCAGTCCCATTTGGGGGACAAACTTCCGTACCAGGTACGTAGTATTTCAGTGGGTTGTGCCCAAAAAAATACTGCAGCCCCGTTTGGGGGACAAACTACTTAGGATTTGAGAAGGTTGTGCCCAAAACGGGACTGTAGTCTCAAAGGGGTTGCGGTAATTCAGGAAGCGGTAGTATGGCGAGCGGTAACGACTTTCAGCCAAAATCGGTGATTACCGGTACGTCACAGCTCTGAATTGCGGCAAGATATGATTCGTACATCGCTGGAAAATTGACGATTTAAAGCAAAATACAGCAACGGCCACTGCGTGATTGGGGGATGATACATCTTAGTGTTCGAGTAACAACGCAAGGAGTCGAGCGTGCGCAACATGATCCTACTCGTACTGCTGCGCGCTCACGCTACTCATAGACGGCTGATAAACACAACTGCTGTTGTCGTTGTTTTGGTCGCGCCATCTCCGGGTCCCAAAAAGGTAGCAGACGGACTTTCAATGATGCCCTTCTATTTTCACATTTTCGCTACGTACACTGTTTGTGACAACATCGCTTTGCATCTTGAGTCTTGAGAGAACACGGGCATGAGAGGGTGCCCCCCATCCCCCAACACAGAATCTTGTGGTTTCGCTCGTGACAACATCGCTTTGCATCTCGAGTCTTGAGAGAACACGGGCATGAGAGGGTGCCCCCCATCCCCCAACACAGAATCTTGTGGTTTCGCTCACATCTGCTTTTTTAAGCTGGAGAGCACGGAATCCACCATTCATGTCGGTCAGCAGGTGCCCACTAGCTCCATGTCGCTGCGTGTGGCAAGCAAGTGCAGCATGGTGTGATGGGTGAAGTCAGCAAACAAAGAGCGGTGCACGATCACCCACTCAGTGTGATGGCAGAAAAAGGACACATTGCAACACCACAATGACAATGACACATGGCGCTGCGCATTTCCCGAGAGAGAACGCACAAACAGATGTATCACCGTGGCGCGCAGGGAAGGCGACAACGCAACAGGCTTGGCTGTCTTGGTTGCGAGGAGTGGGACTCTTTGAACGAAGGCGTGTCACCGTCCTCACCATGTCTGTAGAAGGGGATAAGACAGCACTCAAGAGACGCCTTTGCATGCGCCCGTTGTGAAGTCGCCGGAGTGGCATACATCCAGACAGCATTGCGCCCTCAGCGCGCGAGCCACCTTTATACTGCACACCTACTGTATCTATCAGGTGCTGTGCTGTGCTCAGTGGCAATGTCGCTGCTGGCTGGGGCGCAACCTCCTTTTCGCGTTTGTGTGTTGACACGTTAGCCCCCTTACAAAATACGTTTTGGAGTTTCTTGGAACTCCGATGGAATTATGGTATCCCGTATCCCGTGCCACCTGTGTTGACACGTGTTCCAGGCAAACGTGACATCCAACTAACCGTGTTGTGTACCTTCGTCGTTGTCGTTTATAACCATCCTCAGCATCACCCAGGGGATATCGGCGGTGGAGCAAAGGGCCGCGTTTCCGGTGGAGGTCGATCACCCGCCGGCCGATGCCGAAGTGGGGGTCGCGAGGAACCGACAAGCGGGAGCGCGCCGACAGCTGCAGAGATCAAGGCCGCACTGGAGGAGAACCGAGCGATGTTGCAAGAGTTGGGATTGGCGTGGGTTCGCAATGCGTCTGAGATTTCTCACGCCTTTCAACTTCCACCTCATGTGACGGCACTGAGTGCTCGCGTTGTCGCCGATTTGGAGAAGGCTTTGGCCACCGCTGAGGCTGAAGCTGCGGTTCATGCGGCGACGATCAGGGAGGCCGCGCGTCCGTTCGGTCTTTGCGGGAAAATGTGCAGTCGGACGTTGGTCGCCGAACGTACCAGGCCGCACTCTCTGTGCTGGCGGGAACCGGGGAGCGCTCAGAGGGCGTTTCCTCGGCAAAACGGGCGGCCAGCCTTGGTATTCGACCCCAGACGTTCCGCGACGCGCAAGGGCGGATGAAGAGCGCACGGCACGACCTTCCCCCGGCCGAGGCTGTCGCCCAAGGTGCTTACGTGTACAACGAGCGAAAGACGAGGAGCGACGCGACTTTCGAAGAGCTGGTAGTACTCATGCGCCAGTTTTGGCACAGTGACGACGTCTCTCGGGCTACAGGCAACTCAGGTGAGATTACTTGCGGGGAAAGTCGATTAAGTTATATTGCAGAAAACCCAACACAACACATATACCAGGTATCAACTTGTGGTTGAGAGTGCCCATCAATAATCTCATTATCTTCCGAAATACAAACCGCTCGTCTCATGACTATGAAATTCACTGCAGGCAATAGGGATATGTATCGAGCATCGATGGCGCGGGATGCGCCAAGTCACCCACGGAGGCAGATCAACATACAGGGGGGGGGAGATGAGGTGTACAAGCGATTCCTTTTGTGGACAGAGTATTTGACAGGGCGAAGGATTCACCGACCCAGGCCGGACCTTGTTCCTGAACACTAGGTGCCCGTGCCTAGGTAAAAGCTACCTGGTATTATTCATTTCGCGGTGTGGTGTCGGGGCAGCTGAGGGTCGCTGGTGTATGCAATAGCTGGTGTATGCAATACTTCTGTTGCTCTTGTCTAGGCGGATACTTGCGATTGAGGCCAGTAATAGTGTGTGTTAAGTTAGCTTTATGGTGCCGTCCGCGACGTTTAAAATGTTCAACATTCCTCGCATCGATAATTGGTACTCACCGATTTGTTTTAGCTGCCTGATACTATTGATACTGCTGCCTGCTGTGTGCTGTGGCCTCCTACTGGCCCGGTATACAATGCAACCCAAAAGAATCCTACAGCGTGCTGTCCCCTGTGGTACCGGCCTGTGGCCCGTATGAGTACATCCTGTTGGTACCCGAAGCGGAAAAGCTCATACAACTGTGCCATATAAAACAATATCATGTACTACACTGATACTCGTAGCCGACACTGTTTGTTTCAGCCACCTGATACTCTGTGCTAACGTGTGTGGTGTGCCGCCTGACACTGACTCGGTATTATTAGCTGCAACGTGGTGTGTCGCCTGGTATAATACTATTAATACCGGCCTGGGTGTGTGCTCTTGTCATCAAAACCCGTTCTTTCTATCCGTCGACATCCAGCACAACCCGTGCCCGTGTCGATTCTTCAATACTAGTATTAATAGTAGAAGAGAGCTGCAAGTTCTGTGCTCCCAAAATTACGCCACAGAGAGAGATACTAGTAATATGTTGTTTATGCAGTTATTAATAGCAGAATAAACAACGCAATGACATGTCATAATACAGCAGTACTGGATATACGATAGGCACGACATAAAACACATTCTATAAATTGGAGATACCTACCTGGTACTCGTATTTTTTATCAGATACCAGGTACCAGGTACCTGGTATATATATGTGCCATACATACAGCAATATAAGTACGCAGTGACTCAGAACTGAACAAATGTAGTTCATCTTCGTTCAGTTCATCTCATTCATCGAGTTGTATGAACAGAACGACCGCCCCCGTTAGCCTGAAAGTCCGAATGCTGAAGGCCGAGAGGTGATTGAGGCCGTGCTGTACGGGTGTGTGACGTGGACCCTCAGAGCGGAACACTTTGCCAAGCTTCCAGTGCCGACTTCGTACTGACCATGCCACCCTCTCGTACTCGAAGGCCCTCAAGATGACACGTTGCGAGACCATCGAAACGACAATCCGTAAACGGCGGCTCTTCTCTGGGGGGGGCGTGGCACGCGGCAAAGGAAGGAGCGATTACGCAGCCGGGTAATGTTCGGGACGATGGAGCTGGTGGGGAGAACCCGAAACCAGGCGGATAGTTTAAGACTTGGCATAGATGCATAGTGGAAGACCTTCCGAGTCGCCGAAGGGTCAACGGAACTTGCCCCCTTGGTGTTTGGAGTTGAGACCGCGCTGTGGTCCACTGCAGAAAAAAAGGCGGGGAGGTGGTACCGGGGGGTCCTCGAAGGAGCCGAACGATTCATGGTGAGGTGGCACGAGGATGAGGCACCGCTGAGTAGGTAGCGCCGCGCATCCACCGTGGGTGATTTCCAAGGGAATCGGAGGAGGGGGGGCAACAGGAGGAGGAGGGGAAGCAAAAACCCAACCAAGGAAATGCGGGGAGGGGGGGGAACAGGACGAGTAAAAGGGAAACTGCAGTGGACGAAAGTAGGAAGGAGATGACAGACAGGGTAGCAAGGCACCCGGCTGACTAGTAAGTGGAACATTTCTATGCTACTCGTGCCGCCCACTGGTGCTGCTGGTTCGAATTTGATCTTCCTTTGTCTTTTTTTTAAATGTTTGCGCTTGATCCTCTGTTATCTTCATCTTATTTTTTTCTCTTCATTTCTTATATTAACAAGCCTTATGAAAGGAGTCGAGTGGCGTGGGTGGATGACGAGCCAGCATTGCTTGTTCCGTACCTGGTACCAGGTACCTGGTATCTGTGAAGAAGGTGTTCCCTACTGAGGTAAAGGAGTAAAACATCGATCGATTACCCAGCCCAGGGTAATCCTTATAACATTCTCCCCCCCTCTGAATGACGGAATTTTCCAGGTAATGAAACGAAGCGGGTAGGTCAGCATACAGACGTATACGGTGCTGACGCCCCAATCATCCCGCCGTTCAGAGGGGGGGGGGGTGTTACAAGGATCACTTTTTTTTTTTTTTTTTTTTTTTTTTTCATCCCATTCATTATCTTCGCACATCTTCTCTCTCTCCTTCCAACTCGAAACTCAGATCCGGGGTCACATAGCAGGCTCTTCTCCCCCCTTCCCGCTACGGTACGTGCCTTCATTTTTTTATCGCGAGAAGATTTCAGCATTTTCTTCCCTCGTCGACTCGCATCGAATTGTGCCTACCCACGCTGCAAGGCGCTCTCAACAATTGAATCCTTTTTTTTTTTATTTTTGCAAAATAAAGTCAAAGTCCGACCCTCCTGGGGCTCGAACCCAGGACTCAAACAAGTAGAATTCGAGGTTAACCACTTGAACCACCGGGGCGACAAGGATCACTACCCTGGGCTGGCTAATCAATCGATCTTTTACTCCTCCTATAGCTCGGTAGGTAACACCTTCATGTGAAGCGGGGGGCCCGATATAAGCTGGTAAGGGGCACAGGGATGTCGGTGCTGGGTAGAGCACGCTGCTTGTAGTTCACGAACTTCTTATTATTGGTCCTCAAGTGAGTTGAGAGGAAGGGGGAGAAGTCGAGTCAGCGGTTGTGTGCTTCGCCAGGAACACAGCTTAGCCCAGACGTTGACCAAAGCTAACCTGGTATCCAGATACGAGTATTCCCATACAGAAGATTCCCAAAGCGCTACGTACGTGCAGCCATACAAGATTCGCATACGGGTATGTTCCCAAAACGCTACGTGAAACCGTAGAAGATTCGCAAACGGGTATGTTCCCAAAATGCTACGCTTAACCGTACGAGTATGAGATTCGCAAACGGGTGATGTACGTTCCACAACCTGCTGCGGCTACCTGGAGGGTGCTTTGTGCTTCGGTTGCCTGTTATTTTCCCTCGGTTCTTAGTTTTCCTCTTTTTAAACACAGTGCTGTTATTTTTTCCTTGAGCTCGTTCTTCCTAAGTGCCTGCCACACATCCCCTGCGGGGAAGCAAGACAGTTTTTTTTTTTTTTTTTCTGTTTCTATGTGTGTTTTCACATTAAACCGTTCTTTCTACCCGTCGACATCTAGCACAACCAGTGTCCGTGCCGATTCTCCAATACTAGAAGAGATACAAGTTCGGAGAGATAAAAATTTTGTGGTAACAAACCTACGCCACAGAGATACTAGCTACGTTCCCACGTATGGTAAGCACAACAGTGTGTGTGTTATGCGCATTAAACCGTCCTTTCTACCCGTCGACATCCAGTGTCCTTGCCGATTCTTCAATCCTATTAATAGAAGAGATACAAGTTCTGTGGTCACAAAGCTACGCCATAGATACTACGTTGCCACGTATACTACATTGCCACGTACCAGGTATGCAGCAAGCACAACAGTGTGGGCAATGCAATGCCATGCCATCATTGTCTGACGCCAATGGGCTGGGCACAGTTGACGAACGCAGGGCGGAGACGGCAGACTGGGTAGCAAGGTACCAGGCGGACTAGCAGGGAGAACCTGACTATACTACTCGTACCACAAACTGCTGCCGCTACCTGGAGGGTGCTTTCGGCTTCGGTCTGCCTGTTATTTTCCCTTGGGTCTTTTTGTCTTAACTCTGTTTACAAGTACATAGTGGTGTTTTTCTTATTTATTTATTTATTTTCCAGCTCATTATTTTCAAGTGCCTGCCACATCCCCTGCGGGGGGGGGCACGACAGTTTGTTCCTTCTATTTTTTTTCATTTTCTTTTTCTCTTTCGATCTGTCTTAATTGTTTTTTATTTTTCTTTGTTTCCTTTCGTTTCTGAATTTTATAGAATGTGTATGTCGTGCCTGCCGTATCCGCTTCAAGGACCCCCCGGTACCACTTCCCCGCCTTTTTTGCTGCAGTGGGCCACAGCGCGGTCTCAACTCCAAACACCAAGGGGGCAACTTCCGTTGACCCTTCGGCGGCTCGGAACTCCCTGAGGTCTTCGACTATGCATATATGTCAAGTCTTACAATGTCCGCCTGGTCTCGGGTTCTCCCCACCAGCTATCGTCCCGAACATGCTTTGCCGTGCCACGCCCCCCGCAAAAGAGCTGCCGTTTACGAATGGTCGTTCCGATGCTCTCGCAACGTGTCATCTTGAGGGCCTTCGAGTACGAGAGGGTGGCATCGTCAGTCCGAAGTCGGCGCTGGAAACCAATGACTCGCAACAGGAGTTGGTGGTGAGCCGTTCGAAGCTTGGCAAAGTGTTCCGTTCTAAGGGTCCACGTCACACACCCGTACAGCAGGGTCTCAATCACCTCGGCCTTCAGCATTTAGACTTTCAGGCTAAGGGGGGCGGTCGCCCAATCATACAACTCCGGGCCGAAGCGTTTGAGGCATGGTCGCATGATACGGATCCATCGGTCGATTTCGAGCGAGAGGTCAGCGTTTTCGTGGATAATGCCGCCTAGGTATAAGAACTGGGCCGTCTGCTTATATCTCTGACCTGCTGCTTCGATGGCGAGCGGTGGTGCGAGGGTTGTCTGGTCTGGTGTTTGTAGAAGCATTGTCTCTGTCTTATTTTCCGACACCGTGAGGCCTGCTGCTTCGAAGACAGCCACGATGAATGCCATCTTTTTCGCGAGCCCTTCAGCCGACTTCGAGACAATTCCTGCCTCATCGGCGTACAACATGCCCCATACAGCCCTTCGCGCGCACGCCAACGGCTCCTGCTCCTCCGTTCGAACTACTCCAGCTTCACTGAGTTGGACCAAATCCCTCACGATGGCTTCGTCTTGGCTGAAGCGTCCTACAATAGTACGACGTGTAACGCAGCAGCGAAGAATACGTTGAACAGTAACGGTGATAACACACAGCCTTGCCGCAGCCCCTGCGTGACATCAAACCATTCCGAGTGTTCGCCGTCATCAGTACACAAGTCCGCATGCCATAATTCTCAGCATCTTGATTGGTACGCCAAAGCGTGTGAGTACCTCCCATAAAAGCTCTTGGCCAACAGAGTCGTACGCTTTCTGCAGATAGATGAAGCACACATACAGGGGGATTTTCATTTTCGGATGTTCCTCTGTCGTCCGAGCTCTTGCAACCGACGCACGGCGAACAACATATCAATCGTTGATCGTGCGGGGCGCAAGCAGCACTGTTCCCCCGGGAGTAATTCCTCGGTCTCGCAGTAGTTGCTGAGGCGGGACACTTCCATGTCAACAAAAAATTGCCTGCGTGGGCAACAAGCGAAATCCCTCTGTAGTTGTTGCAGTCAGTTCGGTCCTTCTTTTTGTGAAGGACCTCGATGATTGCATCTTTCCATTGCTGGGGGACTTCTCCTGTCACCCAAACATCGACAAGGATGTTTTGATGACATGGCATTGCATTGCCTACTGCTGTGCTCATATTACTGCGTACGTAACAGCGTACACAAACAGCTATTACGGGGGACCACAGTTAATGGGACCTATGGTATACATAAAAGCCTATATATTTAACAATTTTTACTAACAAGATTTGGTCCTATTAACTATGATCCCCCGTAATAGTAGGATCTCTGTAACCTAGTTTTGTGACCACATAATTTTTATCTCTCTAGGATCGAAGAATCGGCACGGACACTGGTTGTGCTGGATGTCGACGGGTTGAAAGAACGGTTTAATGTGAAGATTGCAAACACATGGCAGCTGAAAAGTTGGTTGTGTGCGCCGCTGTCCGATTTATTGTTATTACGGGGGACCATAGTTAATAGGACCTATGGCATACATAAAAACCTATATATTTAACCATTTTTACTAATAATATTTGGTCCTATTAACTATGGTCCCCCGTAATAGTTGTGCTCTCTCACTAACTCTCAAATCAAGGAGTCCGTGGTCACACAATGGTTGCAACAAGAGCGAGCAGTCTCGTTATCGCTATGGCTGCCCAGGGGGTGGGGTTCATACAGTAAGCAAGGTACAGGTGCGCCTTGGAAAGTTCTCTCTCTCGTTTATTGATTTTTCTCCAGGCCCCCCTACTAAAAAATTGCCTCGACCCGTAGGAAAACTGCGGGCACCATATACCTTTCTCGGTCTTCATTACAGCTACAACAACTGCTGTAGTGCATGTGGTGTGCTAACCCTTACAGCCCTGCACGTTACAAAAAACTAAATATGAGGGGAATTCCACTGTTTTCTCCCCCATACCGGGAGTGCGGTCCCAAAGGGACAATCGTTCCGGGTGTACCTGTACAGTATAATAGCTCCCGTCGAGCGGTTTCGTCGTGCGTCTTGAGATCCATTCTCAATGGAAGCGAGTCAGTTGGATTCATTTTCGCAGTGTATTTGAATGCCCATCGCGCGTCACTTGAAGGTCAAGAAATCGCACGGCGAGCGCCCAGTGCAACGAGCACGGTTCGACGTAAGCAAGCGAGTCGACGAACGCTGGAAGTGTTGAACTCAACGTGCAACCAAGAATAAGGGAGTGTACGGGGGTAAATCCGTAGAGGTATGGGGGGACGCGGCCGATCATAACGGCTTCAACAAATGGCGATTATAATCGCAATATATATCAGTACCATGTACTGCTGTACATAGTTTCTGGCAGCAGAAGTGAGTATCGGTATAGCTGCCGTTTGCAGTACTAAGTATCGGTATGTAGTACTGCAATACTGCTGTATGCGGCAGGTGTGCGAGCTGCTAAGTCCCAAGATCCCGTTGATCGATAGTTTTACGATGTTTCGGAACCATCCTGCCTGGTTACTGCACGCCCAGCGCCACTTACTATACATGTAGTCCAAATAATCTACTTGCTATCCCATCGAATCGTAATGTAAGGGGCAATGGGTTTATGCCTCGTGGGCGAGCACCCGTCGGCGGTCCTCCGACCGTCCTGTTTCGCCCCTTCTCCTCAGAACCAAGGTCAGCTCCGCTTTGTTCAAGGGTCAAGTACTGGACTAATATGATTCATAGCAAATCACTGACGCAAGCGACATTGAGCCTCCCAGACACGGAGGCCGGTACCACCTCAAATCGAATGAACACGTGTAAATGAAACGTGAAGAACGAAAAAAAAGCAGAAGCAGCAACGCCTCGTCAGGATGGAGCCTTCTCATCACTTCGACCGCTTCCCTTGCCCTTTCTTGGACTTGGAAACTCCTAGAGACATGCACAAACAGCACCGAAAAAAACAAAGGTGGGCAAAATGTTATGACCAAGCATGCGGGATACTTTGTATCCCTGGACAGGTCTGCCTATCAAGTCGGTACTCGTTGGTACTCACGTGTGTTGTGTGCTTAGAGGCAGAAAAATAGCAGCTTTATTCCTTTCGTGCACGGGGAGACTGAGACCAAGCTTGTGCCTCTGGAAAACCCCTGGTGTCCCCCCTAAGATACGCCTTCCAAGTATTAATACTACAAATACGATCCCAGTGCCTGAACCCAGGTAATTACCGGGCTTTCAACTTCGTTCAAGGCGGTATCACAACAATAGCCCACTCTAATGAGCCGGTTATGCAGAATTATGGGAAAATAATGGAAACCCCGATTCCACGAGGTAGAACATGAGCCGAAGAAGCGGCTCCTCAAAACCCACTTCCACACCTCTGAACGGCAAGGCAACGAAGCCGGCAAAGCACGTAAAAAAAACGAAATAAAGACCTAGCCTAAGGGGCAGGAAGAAACCGTCAACGAAAGTCATTGCCATGTCACCCACAACGGGGGGGGGGGGCGAGGAAGATGCATGGAAAGACGAAAACAAAAAGTCGATGTGTGTCAGAGAACAGCTGAAGCCAGCAAGCAAAGTATGGATATCACCGTAAAATGAATACAGAAACATGCATGATAAGCTGGATCCGAACTCTATCAACAGACGCAAAATTATTCCCATTGCGTCGGAGCACAGATAAACTTGATATGATAACTACGGTTGTACTGTAGCTGTATCCCTTCCTCTCGTGGGTGTGAATTAACACTGTTAGACTGTTAGCATGATTGTTAAAATTGGCCACCACGTGTGGTGCAATAGCTGATGACAATATAGCAATGGTGCCTTGGTTGTGTGCTCGAATAAGAGCGATACGGTGTCGAACCCGGGTGCATGCACTTTGCCACAAGTCAAGTCTGGGCAAGAATACGCTGCTCGTGCAGTAAGCTGGTTTAAAACGGGCGAGAGTGCATGCCATAGCAACTGGCGAGGGGTTCGCTGCGAAGAGCGGCTGCACGATAGTAAAGCTTGGAGAGATTCGAGGCCGAAATGGTATCCCCTTTGTTCGCTAGAACGAGTCCAGCGCTGAACGCGGAGATATGAAAGTCCGCAATTTACGAATAACTGGGTGTACGAGCAACTTGTCCAGCGTGTACGAACAACCTGTCTTGGCAGGGGAGCTCTAAGCTCTAATTGCACAAGCTGCACCATGGCACCATGGGGTAAGTAAGGCCCCAATACGATAGGGTAAGTAAGCCAATACCTTGACGAAAATCAGGGGGATGTCCCGCAAGCGCATACATTGGGCGCTCTAGACGATACGAGCGACGGTTGTTCTCTCGGCACAAAAAGGTCGCGAAACACCGAGACAACAGCCAACAAAGCCGAGCATGCCGAAACTTGCGGCATCACCTTCTAAAGTCTGAACGCCAATGAGCTGACGCAGGTATACTTGATCATACTGCCGGCTGTTTGTAAAATAAGTGTCACGCCATGTGCGCGCGCCATGACCAGCAGAAAATATCAGGGACCAGCGGCGGGTCTCCTTGCTCCATCACAGCCAGTTGGCTAGACTAAGTGGTACAGGTCAGTGGGCATACGACAGTTCGTATGAAGCTACAGCGCGAAAAACACTGGAATAATGATAATGCAAGGACTAATGGACCGGTAAATGTCAATATTTTATTCTTGGCATTCTCATAAGATAATATATGTGTGCAGCCAGCAAACTCTCCGACTTCCGCCGGCTCCCGGCATCAGTATAACCAGGAGACGACGATATGTGACCAGTGACCAGTACCTCAACAGACTGTCGTGCACCGTTCGAGAGTTAGTGTTGCACTGCTGTAGGGCACGAAAGACAAGTCCAGGCCGACTATGTCTCCACAAGGTGTTGACCCTTTTGGGACCCACATATTGTATACCAGGTAGCTACTAGAATAACGTAAAACGCGACGAGTAAAGGACGGCCATATCAACATTTTACGAAGAACGTGCAATAGTTCAAGCACTACTACTTAGAAAGAACTTGCAGTAGTTCAAGTACTACTATTACGGGGGACCATAGTAATCAGGACCAAATATTGTTGGTAAAAAACGGAAGTATATAGGTTTTTGTGTGTACCCTAGGTTCTATTTAATATGGTCCCCCGTAACATTAAATACTGGTATTTGGGAAGAACGTGCAACAGGTCAAGACTGCTACTACTGTATCATCATATCATCATGTTGCGCGCGTGTCGCACATCTCCTTCGGTTGCAATTCCAGTACAGCCCCCACCAGAGCAGTCATACGGATACTACGAATCCTATGAAAAGGTTGCTTCGTGTGGCCGATGCCGTAGTCATCACTTTGTTTCAAAAATATTCCCCTCTGAAGCCCCGAAGGGGTTGACTTCCAAATTATCATAAGCAACAACATATGGAGTTCGTATGATACTAATAACTGTCTGCTGCGTATAAATAGTACCAGGTACCACGTACGCTGTATGTACCGTGGCCTTTTGGCACACCCATAGTACAGTTGGTACACTATACGAACGAGGTTTCCACGTTGGTCATACTGTACGTAGACTACTGTAGCAGTAGAGCAGTACCAGCCAGCCAATCAGGTACCTGGGGTGAGGCCATCTCCTATGGAAGGTTTTTGAAAACCGACAATAATGTGGACTCAAAAATAGACGCGCAAAATTGGCCGACAATGTTATCATGCCCCATATTTTTTCAGATTTTATGTTGGACAGTGAGATGCCGGCGTCCCCGGTGGCTTGGTAGGTGGTCCACGTGCCTATCAAGATCAATTTCGTGGGTTCAAGTCTCACCGAGTGCATGCTCGTAGGGATTTTTTCTTGCATAAAAAAATTGATTGGTGGAAAGCGCGAGAGCGTGAGTTAGCTACATTCGACGAAAATCGACGAGCAGTGGGAATGCTGAACCCTATGCGGGACAAAAAAATAAAGGCACGTACCGGGGGGGAGAAGCGACGACACCTGTGACCACGACATGTAAAACCTTCTACGAGTTAGGCTGGAAAGTAAAAGTGATGACTACAAAAAAATAAAATAATGTCTAATCAGTTATCACATACCAGGTATGCCAGATAATTGGCAGCCAACAGCGGGAGGACGACAGCTGCGGCAGCGTGCGGTACGCGAAAGCACCTCTGAGACTGTTTCGTTTCCTCCCTAGACTACATGGGGATCGTCGCACCGGAGCATCTCAGTCCACGCAGAAGCATGGTAGCTGGTACTCGGGACGACGGAAACACCACACGCACGCTTCAAATTATTACGGGGGACCATAGTAAATAGGACCTACGGTACAGACAAAAACCTATACCAGATATATTTTACTATTTTTACTCACAATATTTAGTCCTATTTACTATGGTCCCCCGTAACAGGAGGGTTGTCTTTAGACGTCAATTTTTCCTCCTCGCTGCCTGTGGTGCTCTCGTTCATCACATCTAGCTCTCTATCTCACAGACGGCAACTACCCTCGTCCTCCACCAGACAAGTTGTGGCTACTCAACATCGCAACTGCTAGGAGGGAGCGGCAAGGCTCTACAAGTCGAGACCAACACAATCCGATCCCATAGGCTCGTGGTGATGCCTGTGATACGCGCGGGGGTGGGTAGCAGGACACGGCAAGCAACACAGGCCCTGTTGCTTGCTTGGCAGATAGATGCGGCGCCTCGTTACGGCTGTATTCGGCATATTTGGACGCTTGTTGCCTCCCACAATGTGTGGGAGCCTTACATGATGCAAATCCAGACGCCAGTTTCGGACGTGGATTTTAACCAAAAATGGAGCCCCATTTCCGGTTGGAGGCCGTCCCGAGAATGAATTCCAAAAAAATTGGCCGGAAGAATTACCAGTGTCGGGTCCATAAGGTTGATGTTTTCGCGGCCCGAAAACTTCGAAGTTGATTATCAAAAACCTTCCGGAAGAGATGGCCTAAATACTACAACTATTATTAATCGGCGAGCTCGCTTGATAGTTTGAGCGTTGCGATAGAGAAGAAAGCCGCAACGGTCCAGTACCAGCACCAATACCAGGCTTATGGTAAGAAGAGTAGACCGATAGAGATTTTATACTTGATGTCTGGTAGAAATTTTATACTTGATGTCTGGTAGAAATTTTATACTTGATGTCTGGTAGAGATTTTATACTTGATGTCTGGTAGAGACTTGATACTTGATGTCTGGTAGAGACTTGATACTTGATGTCTGGTACTTGATACCAGGGCACTCCTTTCTATAAATACAAGGGTGATATGGTTGGCGGTGTGCTCTCAGCGCTCCTCATGCGTTTTTTAGACGTATGTTTTTTGCGCTTTTGGTGCTAGCGCGCGATGAGGTTCAACTCTCGGCCAGAAACTCTCTCATCGTATCCTCGACCCCGACTATGACCCGGGCGGCCTCGGGCGTGCTTGCGGCGTGCCTTGGATGCCGGCTGACCCGGTGTGCTGTGCTCGTTTTTCACAGAATCACTTCAAAATCATTAGCTATGAGTTGTACCAGTTGAGTGGTCGATACTGAGTTGGACGAGTCATCGATCCTCAATTTTGCGAGCTACCGGTACGTGATTTATCACAGTCTCGAGGGCAAAGACTTTGGATGACGTCCTACCTTCGTCCCGTCAAACCCTCTTCTAAACATGGTAGTTTTGAGCATTGGGATGCCCTTGACAGATGCCCGTCAAGGGGCAAATGTGCCATCAACCGGCATCTATGCTCCCTCGTGACGGTAAAATAATCTGTTTTCGACACCAGCACCCAGATTGGATCTCTTCTCCTTTGGCCGAAACGGGAGAGGCCGCGGCTTTTGACAGCTCATGGCGGCACGAGCGTGGTAAATAGGGGCTGGGGTCGCCGTCGCCGGTCTCGTGCCCCGTTGTTGCGCGTGTGTTGAGGGTTGGGCGTTGCAGAGACGGGCGTCGGAATAACGATTCAGGTTGTTTTACGTGTGAAAGCACGAGTTTTCCCCAAAAATGTTGAGATTCGTAGGCACATGGTCGCGAAACGAGCGTCGCAAGCCTCTTCGGCTGCTGTGCACACCGGGCGACCAGGCTCCGTGAGGCAGAGAAAACGGGGTCTTCGGTTTCGACCGAATAGGATGAGCCTACGCCGCGGGAACAGCGGTACGGTGGTGGAGGTACAAACGGTGTCTACGATTTTGTTTATTGTACACGCAGCAGGCAGTATAACATGAATCGTGGAGTGTCGGTTGTGTTGTGGGGGCGTTTTTATGTTTTCTTATGTTACCGTCAAGAAAAAATAAAAGTTACGAACGAGTGCGTGTGCGGGATACGACAAGGTACGGTGACGACGTCGTGTTTCTTTTACACCCTCACGCAGCTCCCCTCACAGAGTAGGTCAGCCTGCAATATGTTTCGTTGCTGACCCTCGAGGGTGCGACTATGATTTTCCTCGTCGTGCCCCACCGTGCTCCCCTGCCTCGACTGCTGTACCGGGGCGGCCTCGGGCGGGCGTGATGTACTTCTTGATGCTGCTGCTACGTACCACAGCTGACGTGCTCTGCGGCTGCTGCTCACGCAGCTTCCCTCATATAGAGTAGGCCAGCCTGCGATATGTCTCGTTGCTGAACCTCGAGGGTGTGGTTCTTTATTTTTACGCTTCATATATATTTTTGCAGTCTCACTATTACTTTAAAGCTTCTGGACAAGCCGTGGTCACAGATGTCGTCTATTTCCCCCCCCGGTTGTTGCCTTCATTTTTATCGCGCAGAGGGTTTAGCATTCCCAACACTCGTCGATGATTCATCTATTTTTGCTTACTCGAGCTCTCGAGCTTTCCGCTCGTCAAGTTTTTACGTAAGAAAAAGTCGCTACGAGCACGAGCACTATGGTACGCCTCGGATGACCAAGCTCAGCTCGAGGCCAGCATATAGCTGTACCACTCGAGCGAGTCAGCCACCCTAGTCGACGCGAAGTGAGAGAAGATGCATAAGTTTATTAGAAGGAAACAAAGACAAGATAGAGACCGCTGTGGGCAATGTTTCCCAGCAACAAGGACGCAACATCCGTTATACCCCAAGATCCATATATCCATAGGAAACCCGGGGATGTCCCCCGGATGTCCCCTGACAACGACAGCACGCACTCGGTGAGACTCGAACACACAGCTTGACCGTAGTAGGGACGAGATTCACCTACTACAAAGTAACTCCATCGGGGACGCCAATCTGCCTTTCCTCGTCTTGCCCAACCATGTCCCCCTGCCTCGACTGCTGTGCCGAGAGCGGCTTCGGGCGTGCACGATGTGCTACTGCTGCTGCTGTTCACGCAGTCCCCCTCACGGAGTAGATCAGCCTGAGATATATTATTATGCCTCTCCTCCTCGTGCGCCACCGGGCTCCCCTGCTCCGACCGTTGTGCCAGGGGCAGCCTCGGGCGTGCATGATGTGCTACTGCTACTGCTGCCGATGTTCTGCCACTGCTCTGGTGCTGCTGCTATGTATGTGCTGCTGCTACTGCCATGTCTGCGATATGTTTTTGTTGCTGACCCCCGTGAGCACGGTTATTATGCAACTCAACCCCTCCCGGTGATGTGTCTCTACATCTTGAAGCTGAAAAACGGATCCATCTGTCTCGGAAGCAGTTCGAGTACCGTCCTGCAATGGATATTTATTTGGCCTCTCGGCGGAGGTCTCGTGTCCGAGTAATTTTCGCATGGTCCGTACCTGTACGCTATGCTATTGCTGCTGCTGCTGCTGAGCTTGCTGCACCAACGTAATCGCCGGCGCTTCGTACTGCCGATTGATTCGATCGACTGCTGCTCAACTAACTGTCTTGTATCTATCTGTATACCAAACATACGGTACGGATGCTGAGCGTCTCGTACGCAGTACTTTGTAGTACCGCTTGCTGCTTCACGAACGAGTAATGCGTTGTCGTGCCGAGTGGCGGATGGCAATGTTAGTTCCTCTTGTGTTTCCAGCGTTTTCTTTTCTCACTCAAAATAGTTTTTTTTTATGCACCACCTGGCAGTACTGTCGCAGTAACAACCTCGAGTTGCATACCGGCACGCCTTCACCCATTACGGGCATGCGCGGAGTCGCAAGCGGGCGTCAGCCCGCCGCGGCGAAGCCCCCCTTGTGATATGATGTGATTTTTCATGATACGCATGCATATGCCTGGTGGACAACCTCTCACCTCGGCCTTCGTCGAGATCTCGCTTCCACTGCCGCCACTCCCGCTTATGGTTCATCACGACACCAGGGATTTCCTTCTCTGCCATTTTCACCATGTCCGGGACGGTGCTTTGCGGGTAATACTGGGGAACACAGGAGCATCGAAGGGGCAAAGTCAGGAGACGTGAAGGACCTTCTGGGTCAAGTACATACCAGTACTGTTGAATATTAATAGTTAATAGTAGAACCAGCGGTCCGTCACTCCGCCAGTTGGAATATGCGAATTGCGATTAGGGTAGAGGCCGTGTGGTGGTTGGGTGCAGATGACCAGGCAGAATAGAGGTACGCCTCGTAACTCGTACCTGGTAACTCATACCAGTACCAGGTACCAGGTACCAGGTAACTCATACCAGGTACCAGGTAAGCAGTAGTCGTGCACAAACCAGGCTTGGTAAAAAAGGCTCAACAGCCGTCGACATAACGTCATTGGTAATACTCTGAGGTGGCCATAGTAGCCCAAGGCTGCGCTCGAAAATCCTCTACAACACACTACTTCACCTCCATCAGGTTTACCTTCCATAAATATACACCAGGAACCAAGCAAGTAGCTGCACGTATATAGCATAATGCTGGGCTGCGCACGAACGCAGTCTTCGAGTTTGGGCTGTCCGACTTGCCCAATGCCTCACCTCTGCTATCTTGTGGCCGATCATATTCTTGCGCAACACCTTGTTGCCTGAACGCCCTTTACTAGCTGGAAGATTGCCAAATATTCGCCGCGCGGCTTCTGCCACGCTCTTATTCATCGTGAGGTTCTCACGTACTGTATGACTGCAGAACTGCAGCGTGCCTGCTGTGGAGCAGTGGGACAGACAACTGCAGACAGCACAGGGTGAATGGTTTTTTGAAGAGGTGGAAGCCCTGTGCAATAACGGCACTGAAAAGGTTGGAAACCCCACAACTTCAAACTTTGTCAAACAATGAGAATGATAGTCATTCCCATTGTTGTCAAATACCAGACTGGTATAAAGGATCGACGTGGTCGAGGCTATCCACCTATATCGACGCGACGCTGGCGACGACAGACTCGAGTTTCCGCTTGCTATGCAAAAATAGGGCAGTTTGTGGCTCATGTCAGGTTTGGAGAATCAACGATGGTACATCGAGGAGATCCCCGCGACAGACGCACAGGAGGAGATCGTCTTAGCAGGTGTTGCAGCTCACCATCCTTCCGTGCCAGTTGAGGCTGAATTGGAGAACACGGGCGAGCCCTTCGTCGTTCTTGACACGGGTTCAACGGCACTGGATATAGATCAATCCAAGGTGAGGGCTTGAAGGGGTCGATATTATGTACCAGGTACGGTGATAACTGACGTTGGCCACGATGGGTGTGTACTATACCAGGTGTAAATTACACCGCTTCTTCTGTAACCAGGTACCCCAGCAGGTATCTTGCACGATCCAAAATATCCAATTGTATCCGTACACTCGTACGTGCGTAGGTATCAGGTACCAGGTACCTGGTTATGCATGGCGTGCAGAGAGGTTGCTCTGCTCGCGGGTTCCAGTGACACTTCTTCTAACAATTTGGCTGACCCTCTCCGCTTCCTGGCGATTCCATTCGATCGAAAGTCCTTGGAGTGGGGCAATCCTTGACTCGCACACGGGGTTCGTCGGCTGGGCGCGTCGCGGGTTTGCCCGACCCGCTGCCGCTCCGCCTGTGAAGTACCTGGTATGGTCGTACGAGTACTAGTACTATTAACAAGTGCATTCAATTCGCAATCGATCGTAGGACTCTTCTACAAGTAGTGCTGCTGCTCTGTGCACTACTACTGTGTTGTTGATGTTGTTTGTTGTTTTTCTCACATTAAGGCTGGGTTTTACGCAATTTTTTTCGAGTGATTGAAAAAGGCAGGAAGTCGGATTTTCCACCGGCAAAAAGCCACACCAGATCGGTGCGCCATGTGCCGTCTTCTCGTGATTTTGGTTTTATTTCATGGGAGAACTAAAAAAGCAGAACACAACCGACATTTTGAACTCCACGTGGACCACGACACGAACGAGAGTCGCTCACGCCGGGTTGGGCGATCAACCTTCACCACCAGCTCCTCGAAGGAAGCAGCGGAATGTGGAAGCCCCTGGGGAGCTGCGTAAGGGGTTTGCTAGTCGCTGGACCAGCAAGGAGCTCTCGCCTTCGCGGAGCATGAGCTGCTTGCGGCGGTCGTAGTCAGAAAAATACCGTTTGATTGTTTTGAGACTGCTGCTGTAGTCTCGTCCTATTCGTTGCCGAAGTTGTTTCGCCTAGAGCAGCTGCAGTTGGGCAGCCGCAAGGGACACGATGGTGGCCAAGGTACTGATGCCCTCCCTCTCCGTGGTGGCCGATGCACAAGTGTTGGAGCCCAGCTGTGTACAAGCGTAACCAAGCATGTAGCGTCGTGACCCGTCATGAACCCAGTCTATAACCTAGACAAAATTGTATAATGCCACCGAGGTCTAGTGCAAAGCCAAATTTTATCACTTTCAGAGTTGATCAGAAAAGGCTGCCAAAAAAAATCATTTCATGGAATTTCAGGAGTGATAAAATCTCGGAGGAACATTTTTTCCACCAAACAGGCCCCATAAGACGTGGTTTTGATAAAATTTGATCAGATATGGGACCAGATACCCCGAAGCCTCCGTAAACAGTCATATAATCACCTAAAAAAAAATTGCATAAGATCCGGCCTCCTCTGACGAAGGAGTCCGTGGTCACACAAAGGTGCTGGAGCCCTAGAAAGATCCGAAAAACCATAAAAAAATCGATATTCGGCTGCCAAAAAAAAAGTACAAGAGACGAAGAAGGCGCACACAAGATAAAATCAACGTGCAAACTGAAGTAACATGGCCGCGCGTATATCCTCTCAACTATACAACGTAGAGTTCCCCCCCTTCCCACCACTAACCAACTCGTGGCTGCTGACTACAGCGGCTGCTGTCTGGAGTGCTGCCTGCACCGTACGAAACGCACGGTAGTCGTGAACACAGAGAAAAACACGCATGATGTCTGGGGTGCTGTCAGGGTGACGGCTCGCGGACATGCAGTGAACAATACATTGACTGGGGAAGGGTGAATTGGAAGTGTCATGTCACAGTGTTTTTGTGGCTCGCTTTTTTGACGAGAAGATGGTTTCCGGGAGACGGAGCGAAGTCACCGCGTTCTGGTAGCTCGCTTTTTTGGCGAGAAGATGGTTTCCGGGAGACGTGTTCGTGGGAGCGAAGTCACAGCGTTTTGGTCGCTCGCTTTGGGGAGAAGGTGGTTTTCGTGAGTCGGGTGTAAGTGTGAGCGAAGCTACATGGTGGCTCGTTTCGGATCGAAATTAGTTTTCGGTTAGTCGTGTGTTGATGGGAGCAAAGTCAGAGTGTTTTGGTGGCTCGCTCATTCGAGAAGATGGTTTCCGGGGGTCGTGTGTTGGTGGGATCGAAGTCAGGGCGCTTTGGTGGCTCGCTTCGGCGAGAATTTGGTTTTCGAGAGTCGGCCGTTGGTGGGAGGAAATTCACAGCGTTTTGGTGGCTCCATTATGCGAGAAGGTGGTTCTCGGGAGTCGGGTGGTAAGTGGGAGCGGAGTCACATGGTGGCTAGCTTTGACGAGAAGATGATTTTCGGGACTTGTGTCGTGTGTTGGTGGGGTCGAAGTCATAGCGTTTTGGTGGCGAGTTTCGGCGCGAAATTGCTTTTCGGGAGTCGTGCGTTGACGGGATCAATGTCGCGGTAGTCCCTTGGCGAACGCACAGCGAGCACGCTGTTTTTGTTGATCATTTGACCTGAACGCGGGAAATCTCGACATTAAAATCCGTTCTCGGATGTTTTGACACCCCAAGGTTTCTTCATGAGTTAAGCGCGTACATGCCCGGTAGTTGGGCAAAGGTAGTCCATACTCCAGTCCAGAGTGCAGGACTCAGGTAGGGCCTGCTGGAACTCCACAACATGGCATACTTTATATTCCTTCCGCCTGTGTCTACTTCGACGGCCCGCATGTCGTCCAGAGCCTTGATGGCATCTATTAATAGCGGTGGCTGGAACGCGTCCTTGATGAATGTTTTCGCTTCCTCTCTATTCTGCACGACAGTATCTTGTAGGAACAGCCCCTTTAGGCTCTGCGCTCCCGACACAGCAGTGTACCCTTGTCGCTGCGCGAAGAACCCTCTAAGCGGTATCCACAGGGCTGCTCGTTCGAACCCTACGCCCTGCACTCGTAGTAAAATGGAAATGCGAGGGGTACTGTATAATCAAGTCCCGGGGTCCAAGAACAGGGACGAAGAACGAGACGGAAGTGTATCGTATACGCATCCGTGGAGGGAGTTTCTGTGTGAACTGAAGGAAGAGCAGGTGCGGGACTGCGTGGCACTGTGATGCACAGCAGGACCAACACACAGCACACAGCGCACAGCAAACACACACAGCACGCACCCAATGCCCAGATCGTACGGCACACACAGCAAGCACACAGAACACACAGCACGCAAGGAAAACACTGGACGCACAGCAGGCACACATAAAACGGGAAATAGAAAATAGCACGCAGCACAGCAGCACAGACAGGTCGGGGTTTCCATAAACGTGATGAAATGGAAATGCGAGGGGCACTGTATAATCAGCCCCGGGGTACAAGAAAAGGGACGAAAAGGAGAGCAAATAATATCGTATACGCGTGGACGGGGGTTTCCACGAACGTGATAAAACAGGAATGCGAGGGGCACTGTATAATCAGCCCCGGGGTGCAAGAAAAGGGACGAAAAGGAGACGAAACTGTATCGTATACGCATCCGGGGACAGAGTTTCTGTGTGAAATGAAGGCAGAGCAGGTACGGGACTGCGTGACACTGCCATGCAAAGAAGGAGCCAAACACAGCACCCAGCGCACAGCAAACACACACAGCACGCACCCAATACCCAGAGCGTACGGCACACAGCAAGCACACAGAACACACAACATACAGGGAAAACACACTAGACACACAGCAGGCACACAGAACACGGAAAATAACACGCAGCACACTCAACGCTGGTCAATCATTGGTGGGTCGCTACCGCTCCAGATCAGTCTCGGGAATCATAGGTTGGTGGGACTGCGCTGGTAGGTGCAAACTCGAAAGTATTAGGTAAGATTTTTAAAAAGGAGCAATCGAACCGCGAAAAACCACTACTACACGAATATCAACGATCGCCATCTCTTCCCGGAGTGTCTGACACTAAAGGTGCAGCACAGCTATGATACCACGCCCCTGAAAATTGCTGGAGTCATTCCCCATGTGGTCAGGGTATACAACTCGCCAACACTACAGAGACCAGTGACGTTAACAACAAGTACATACCGCCTCGTGAAAACTAAAAACCAGAAAAAAAACGATGACTGCTTCTCTCGTGATGGTGTGCGCGCCGGTCATGGGTCTTCGTGTGCCGTCCTGCTGCCGTTCTTCATGGCCGCCTCATCGCTAAGGAGCCCAATCCGCCCGCTCCTTTGCACGTGCTTCCGTTGCCACTCCCTTCCAGTCGGTTCCTCCTCTCTCCCGTCCCGAAAAACAAAATGCTCCTCGCACTTGCGGTTCTGATCTGAAGAAGCAAAAATTATCGCGCAGGGTGAGTTCATTCCGTCTCTTCCCCGCTCGTCGACGCTCTGTCTCCCTCCTCCTTCGTCGTCGAATCCAGCCTCCTACCGGCGCAATAGACTGTGCCGTAGTGTGGCCTGTGGTGGCGCCTGCCTCCGCGCACGGACATCCCGATTGAGCATTGTTGCTCTGCCGCAGCTGCCTAAAAAAGAGACGCGCGAATCGTAGGTCTCCGTGCCTGACGCGTGTACAGCAGTATGAATAGTATTATCGTGTGTCAGTAGAGTCTACATATGGAACCGACGTCCCTGGTGGGAGTTGGTCCGCGTGCCTACTAAGATCAATTTCGTGGTTCGAGACTCACCGAGTGGTGAAGGACTTTTCCCTGCACGACATTGACTATTGATAGCGGAAAGCGCGAGAGCGTGAATCAGCAACATTCGATGAAAATCGACGAGCAGTGGGAATGCTGAATGAACCCTATGCGCGATAAAAATGAAGGTACGTTACGGAGGGGAGAAGGGACGATACCTGTGACCACGCCCTGTCCAGGAGATCGCTTAGGGTAAAACCTTGTACGAGTTGAAAGCTGGAAAGTAAAAGTGAAGATAAAACAAATGAATACACAAATACAAATACCCCCCCATCCTCCTGCAATTGGTGCTGAATACTCGAAGAACAAGATCTACTCACAGTGCGTGCTGCTGCTTGGTCGCTCCGTGCTACTCGTACTCGGTGTATATCAAGCGGTATGTTGTCATGTTGTCATCCAATCGAGAAAAATGTCGAGGGGTGTGCTCGTAGCCCCAGGCAACGGTAGCCCAGACTGCATGGCGGTCTATGAATGGATGTTTTAGGTTCTATGCCGAAAAGTAAGCGGAGTGACCGATCACCACGCGCACTATAGAGGGACGAGAGCGGGAGATTCAACGCCACGCAACGCCGTGCACAAACGTTCTGGGCGCGATCCTTTGGCTACCCCACTTCCTTTTGAAAACAAGCACGTGCATGATCCATGATTCCATGAATGTTCATCCGAAGTACAACGCCAAAGGAGACGACACAAGTTACACCGTGTTCGTTCGGTCTCTTTAAATGTCAGTAGTTACGTACCGGTTGGTACGATTGCCTATTGTGATTATGTTACTCTTGACTTCTGAGATTATTAGTGGTAACACGTGACGCACAAGGGTCACTTCTTCTCTACCCCTACCCTGTCGGCCCTAAATAATGCGTGACCTTTGCCTGAAGTCTGTCCTAAATAATGCGTGACCTTTGCCTGAAGTCTGTCCAAAACCTGAGCAATACTACTTGCACTGGCCTCTTTTACGGTGAAACCTCGTCCCGGGCCATCTTTTCGTCCATTTGTTTCTGATGTCCGCGGGACGCCAGAGGATCAGCCACAACCTTGGCGTACGTGCGCCACTCGGTATTTTGTTGCGCGGGGAGTGAAACGTGGGCTCGGAAGTATTTTGTAAGGTCCTTGAGACTACTGCCTGAAGATCTCTACGTCGTCTCGCCCTTGCTTGTAGCCGTGGTCCCCCTTTGCCTCCCAGAGGGTATGCACCTCGGTACGGATTGGTCTTTCGCATTACAAACTGCAAACCTCGTCTGAATCATAATCATATCGTGTTAAGTGTAATAAACAAGTGGAATATTTTTTTGAGTGGCCTCGAAACAGGTTCTTGGAGGGTGCTTACTTGCGGGCAGCTCATGCACCGGTACGGCAGGGTCTTCGAACAAACTGACCTTGAGCTACTGGTCGCATTCGACAAGCCGCTCCAGAGGACAAGCGTCGGCCCAACGTCACAGATGCATGAGGTCATCGATTACCACAGGCCCCTTGGTTGGTGGGCTATGCCCGCCGGGAGGGTGGCCTGCCACTCTGCCCAACACCTTCGTTGCTTACTCCAACCGACTTGGTGTTTCCCCTGCATGCTCTTGCCTTCACCGGAGTGAGCTCTTGTCTTCACCATACTGTCGCTGAGGATGTAACACTCCCGGTGTGCGCGGACCATTCGGTTGACTTGCTCCGTGATAGACGTGCATACTCACCACGCGTGGACTCCCTACGTTGAGTATCATGCTGTCCACGACGATGCCAGAAATGCCTGCCTCAGCCACGAGTTCCGCCGGGGGCATATTCCACAGTGCATACTTTTGGTACTTATGAACGCCTTGACGATGAACAAGCAGCAAGGTCACATCCTTGTTGGTAATATCGGCAGTCTGCTGAAGACCTGCGACCCCTCCCGGGAAGGCATCAGCGGGCTGAAAGGCCACAAGCACAGAATATTTTCGCCGGAAACGTGTTGTCATCGAAAATAGCATCGCGTCAATTCGGGCTCATCTGCCGCCCTCCTAGGTATCTTCGTTTTCCCATAGCACTACCAAACGCATGTCATGCCATGCCCGCGAGCGGAGCACTTGAAATACACATGCTGGACCACTCGCTGCAGATATGCTGTCGATTCAAATTTCAAGACGCTACAAACTGATGCATATCTGGATGCCCTCGCACCAGGAAAGTAACGTCAACAACAGCAGCACTAGCCAAACGGTACACGCACCGTTCGGCGACTCGACAGTTCAAGGACGGGAAGAATCATGGGCTTGCAAGGCCATAGAAGCCAACTCATCCGCACAATCACCATGTCCTAGAGGAGGGTGTTCGTGGACGAAGGTCAGAGCTCGAAATTATAGTTGATCAACCGACGTTTTCCACCGATTAAACTATTTCTTATTTTTGTCATAAACACTGCCTGGAAGATATACTGCAGTAGCTAAACCGTGTTGGTACTCACGTTCAGTCCGGCTGATGCTTAGGTAAGAGGTTTTGCTCGAAAGCAGGCTTTATCAGAGAAGTTAATCGTCGAACGGTTTTAGCTAAAATCTCCTATTCGTCTGACATATCCACATTGTGTTTATTTACAGCGAAGTGTTTTGGACTCCTCCAGGTGGGCTCGAAGTATGTTTTATTCGGAGGGGCCGATGCGCACCAGCAGCACTTCGACGATGTTCACTGCTTCGACGCAGCAACTAGCACGTGGGAGAAGGTACGCTCTTACGCACGGTGCAGCGTGTATAAGATTGGAGGGGGCTATAATCGCCGTGGGCAAGGAGTCGGCGGGGTGGATTTTGCAAATTGGAGGCTGTCGTCATGACCCCCCCCCCCCTGCGAGTATCTATTTTCGGGGTTGAGTATCGAGGGGTGAAAAAAGTAGTGTGAGATCGCGGCGATTAAATGTGGCCATCCCGTCCGCACGCCTATATCTACAGCAGTAGATGCTACGCAACATCGCAACAACTGACTTATTTACTTTTGTGCGCACACCGACCATAATTTGTCACGAAGCGTACCCCTTGTCCCTTTCGCTCCACCTCTCCGGAATGATATGCTCCGACCAGACTTCAGTGAGTGGTACTCCACCTTCGTCGCGCTGTGGGCATTCGGCCGTCGCGCTTGGGGAGTCATTGGTGGTGTTCGGGGGCATGAATGGACAGGATGGTGTGACGTTCAACGATATTTTCGAACTCCGCACCGGTAAGCTCGCCCTCGTGCCTCCCTTTAATTGAAATGCCATCAAAAGCGATAAGGGCACAACAGGACGATGTGGCTCAAAAATCGCAAAACCATGCTCCTAGACAATCAGCATATCACACGTCCAGTCGTGTCATAATGAAGAGTCCTTGTCGTCTCACCAGATCGTTTCCCACCGCGTTCGACGGCGCATTCTGATTGGATCAGGAGTTATGGAGTGGGTATCCCTCCCATGTGCGGACACCCCTCCACGCAATTCGCACGCTGCAGTACTCAACGGGGATACGATGCTGATCATAGGGGGCGCTTCTCCAGACGGGCAAACCAACGACGTCTTCGCCATCGACTTATCTGATCGCTCAAACTTGGACTGCGTACGAGTTTCCTGCCACCCGTCCGAATCGGGGGCATGCGTCGTGCGATCAGACGGCGTCGGAGATGTTCCGTCGGCGAGAGACATGCACTCGGCCTGCGTGTATAGCTCAGAACTAACTGGTGGTGCTGGAGCCACGATCCTACTTATGGGCGGACGTTCAAGTGCGGGTGTGCTTCAAGACCTTTTCTCTCTAAACACAGGTACCGCATTACATAACAACCCAACACTACATGCATAAGCCGAAACCACACACATGATTTCACCAGTAGGCTACAACATAGTAACACCTTGGAACGGACAGCTCAACGACCGCCACTCGTACCTTGTCTCCACAAGAAGCCCTCAAAGACGATTCGTCAGTTGCATGCGCCCTGCTGTCACTACCACGGCAAATATGCAGCAACGCGTTTTGTTCCCGTCGCACACATGACCGCATATCTGCACTCCCGTGGGCAGATACCTGGAGCTGGAAACGATTAAAGGATGCACCTGTTGCACGATGCGCCCACTCAGCCTGTTTCTTGGAAGACGCTGGAATCATGGTGATCCACGGTGGTTGGGATGGGTAAGTGACTCTGATTGCGAAGGAGGGGGGGGTTCTGCCGACGTTTGGCTGAAGGGTTGACGTTTAGTGCCAAGCTTGTGGTTTATTGCTACAGCAATAGGGAAGCAGACCCATCAGAAATCCACGCCTACGGTGAATTCGAATTTGGAGGGGTAAAACCTGACGTTTTCGCCTGTGTTGCGCCTTGTTTTGTTCAGGGGGACCCTTGTGGCCGATGACCTCCATTTGTACGACGTGCGGACCGAAGAATGGACCACACCAAGCGTGCTTCCTCGACCGATGGGTCGATTTGCTCACACAACGTGCCCTGGCGAGGGGAGCAGTTTGTTTGTCTTTGGAGGAGTTAACCCGCACGATGATTTGACAGACGTTGTGGTGCTCACGGCCCCATAGCACGTCTCGTACAATACGCGTCTTGTTGTGTGCTCGCTGTAGGCTGGCGACGAGAAATGTAGGGTATGGCATCATACCTGGCAGACGTTGTCTTCATTGTGATGTTGATGCTTCTTCAATATCCATCGCTTTTCCAGTATTAGAGCGATTTTCTCGACACGCCGAGGTTTCCATACCCCGTGTATTGCGGTAGCTCTCCAGGTCTGGAGATAAAAAAGGACCCGAAATCCCGGTAACATGGGTTCCAGCCCCATGGATTATTTCCAGGGTCAACCTGAACCCTCAAATGCATACACACACAACCACGGGACCGTCTATATAGCAAATACCGGGCCCTGGGACCGTCTCTACGACTACGAGCAGTTTACACCCTCAATCCTACCGGGGTCAATTTTGAGGCACTAGGTAGCTATTCAGGAAACCCACGAGAATACTGTGACCATCTCGAGCAAAACAACCGTGAGGCCGTCTGTAACCTCTATTGACATTCGCACCCGCCGACTGGGGATTAGGGTCATGGTTTGAGTTCGTCTGGTGCCGCGAAGTGGCGTTTAATAGGTCAAGTGCCCATCGATTCGGGTGTTTTTTATTGACCCTTGAGGGTCCTTTCAACAGTTTTCGGACGAGTGCAAGTGCTCCCTTGGCACCTCAGGCTCTCTCTACTGTTTTAAACGAAGAAGGTGCGTGAAATCCTTGGCATGGTGTTGAGCAGGGTGGTTTGGTTGACACACAACACTGCTTGGGGTGGCAATTGAGGTAGCCTTAAAATTGTTCCAAGTCAACATTTGGCTAAATGTTCAAGTTGAGAACCACGCCAATATATCCCGTCTTCACCCTCCTGATGTTGCTGGTTCGGGAAAGACCCCGCGAGAGGCAACTGATTGAAGCATAGGCTAATTTCCCTCCTCAATTCTTACCGAAACGGAGGAACACGAGAGGCTTTGTGCGCACCTCTGCCATTAATGTATCGATGGTCCAACAAGCATTGGCGAAAACGTTCCTGTCCATCGGCCCGCTCTTCTTAAGATTTACCGTTCGTATTCAATGTGGGTAGGATTATTGTGTAAGGATTACGAGTACACGTTGTTCCCGCTCTGTCGAAGCTCAACGAAGCAACAACAAAGAGGGGTTTTGACATCCCCGACTCCATACCGAGAAGCAATTGCACATGCCTACCCTACCGTCTTCCCATGACATGCCAACCGGCACTGTGCGCCCAACACTCGTGCCGACGATAACACTGCTTCCGTGATCGCAGCTCCCCCTGGAGCCCCCCCTCCCGGGCTTCTGGTGGTGCCGGCATTGACCCAAGAGCGCTAAATTTCCCGAGCCCACCCCTCCCCTGCCCCACGTTGTTATAAATGCGGTGTTGGGAATAATCTGTTCTACCCTCCCTGCCCAAAACACCCCCGCCACCGCTCGTTTAAATAATGTTTCCTCCGTGCCCGTCGCTCCGATGCCGCGGTACAGGGGGGTACCTAAAGATATACTGAAGTTTACCTTCCTAACACGAGGAGCTCTGTAACTTTCCTAAAACAATATTTAGGATCTTTTCCCCCATTTTGTTTCCCCGCATACCGATGGACATTCCCATAGGCTAGGCTTAAGCTAGGCTTACAACGGGTACAAGGGTAACTCGTCCGCTTCTTCGACGGTTCCGGAGTAATCGCGGCTACGCTATCTTCCGGCCGGCACGCAATATAATTCGCCTCTTGGACCGGAGAGCAGCTCGCGGTCTCTCCAGATTCATCAAGTAGCACTTATTTGCGCGCTATGCGCGCATCGTAGACAGGCCACGCGTGGATCTGAATTTGTCGGTCATGCATTAGAGCTGGGCTCCCCTTCGTAGCTGTTTCTGGTTTACACAATTGACCATTTACGGAAGAACCTGTTGGTTGCATAGCACTACCCACTGGCCTACTGTGGTATTTACACGTGACAAGGCAAGTCAGTGGGAAGTTGTATACAACCAACTAAATATATATTTTCGAGTTCGTCGAATCTCGCAGACTTCTCGACAGTGATCTGCAGAGCCCTTCCCTCCTAACGTGCTATTAATAGTATTTGACCCAACCTTGGTGGTTACATAGCACTACAGCAGGAGTACCCACTGGCCTACTGGCCTACTTATTCATAGTCATGTGACTACAGTAAGTAGGCTAGTGGGGAGTCTTTTCCAACCACGAAAGATGGGTCGCGACTTGGATTCTGATTTTTGAGCCGTGTCACGATTGGGGTTTCACTTTGGAGTGGACAATTTCTCCCTGGCGAGGCTACAGAACCGTTTCAACCATTGCCATTGAAATTGACCACCTCGTACACAACATTTGTATCCAATGCCGACATTACGATAACACCTCTACCGCAGCACGTTTCTTTTCGCAGATTTCATGTTAAGCACGCGCGCTGGAGATGTTATGAACGATCAGGTGGCGGCAAGCATCGTCGTACGTACGGACGGACGAGTCGTCCTTGGCGAGGAAACGCGTCTGCAGTCTGCAAATAGAGGCTTACCAAGCATTCTCTGTGACCACCCAGGTCGCGATCTCACGCCGAGTGTACCTGTACCAACTGGCACTGAGGGACCGCCAGGCTGCTATAGGGGAAGAAGGGAAAATATCGGAGCACTGCTGCCAATGACGTGGGAGTAGCATGTTGACGAGGAGTAGATACAGGGTGAACGAAAGTTTTTCTGGGGAGGAGGGCGGGACTAAGAGCCCTTAAGAAGGGAAGGCGAGTATCTGTAGGTTCACAGTGATAAACGAGGGACAACTGCTGCGGTAATAGAGGATGTTGGATTAAAGTTGGAAGGGAATATGTACGATACATTGCCGGAGGGCAAATTCAATAATAGTAACAATAATAGTGGATATATTCGTGTGCTTCTGGACACTATGTAGTACGTGGTGAGGGGGGGGGCTCCGGAGATAAAAACATCATGTTGACATTAATGGAACTTGAAAGCACACATTTTGGTGGCTATATAAGCACTACCCGCTGGCCTACTGAGTCATGTGACAATGAGTATAGGTCAGTGCTTAGTGTTATATAACCAACAAAACCTGGCGTTTGATTTGATGAGATGCGTTTGTGTGTTGTACTCCCTCCGACCCTTCTATCACTGCACAAGAGACAGGCCTGAACCAAGAGTGTTGCCGACTTTGACTTTTCCTTTCGCTTTCGATTCCAGCTTTCGGTTCGGCGTCGGCGTTTCTTGAAATTACCGCAACCACGTTCTGCTTCGTCTCTTCCTACAAGCCCTTCTAAACCGACTGGCACCTTCATGAAGTGCTAGAATACATGTGCCCCCCTTCCTTCATTGCTGTAACGATAGGCTGGGCCCTTCTTGCGTTAGGTTGCGCGCACTCATCGACCTTTCTCCCCTTTCGCGGTTCGGCTACGGCGTCGCTTGCGTCTCGCTTTTTACTTTTTCCACCGCTTTCTTGAAAAAAATGTCGAGGCCGGCCGAAACATTCAGGACATTTTTTTTGTTGAACGTCCTCCCGCCCCCCTATGGCTGTACTGGTAGTGACAGGCAGTGGCAGGTTATGCTAAGGAGGTGAATTTCTCACTTCACATATCCCCCGGAGATTGGCCCCGGTGTACCTTACATTAGTCATTTCACGATTCCTTTCGATTCCTCCTCCTTTTGCCCCTTCGAGGTCGGCCGAGGTGTTCGTGACGTTCAACTTTTTCCAGGGCTTTTCGCGGGTCAGGTCAAACCTCATGGGTCGGATTACCCGCGATTTTTTTTAAGTATGTTGACTTGACCCAACCCGACCCGCGAGATATTGAAAGCCTCTTGACCCGACCCGACCCGACGCGTGAGATTTGAAAATCTCATGACCCGACCTGACTCGACCCACGAGATTTCAAAACCTCCTGACCCGACCCGACCCGCCACCTTCCGATTGACCCGTGAGGCACGGGTTTCATGCGGGTCGGGCCATCTTGACCCGCGAGACCTTTGACCTCGACCCGAAGGTCCGACCCGTGGATCTGGCCCGTGGTTTGGCACTTCAAAAACAATTTTGTGTTAATTTTAGTGTCCCGCAGCGATATATGACCTGGCTGTAGTGGGTATAGATGGATGCGGGCATGCGTATATGAACTTGGCGGTGTTTTAATGTTTGAATATGATACCAAAGCAGTATTACTGAGTGTTGGTACGAGAGAAGCTTTAAGTAAGAGAGCGAGAAGTGATTCAAGTGTCGGATCCACGAGCCGAATGCGCGGGTCCGATCCGCGGGTCAGTAGAAAACAACTCGCGAGTCATGCTGACCCGACCCGCGAGTAACCCGCTTCTCGCGGATCATGACCTGACCAGACCCGCGAGCTTTTCATCAACTCTTGACCCGACCCGACCCGACTCGCGAGACTTGAAAAACTCTTGACCCGACCTGACCCGACCCATGAGATTTGATAGTCTCTTGACCCCACCCGACCCGACCCGTGAGATTTTGAACACTTCCTGACCCGATCCGACCCGACCCGTGACATCTTGAACACCACGTGACCCGAACCGCGAAAAGCCCTGTCTTTTTTCTACCCCCCCCCGCCCTCCCGAGCGTAGATGTTGGGGCAGGAAGGGCTGCAGTTCTTTTCGCAGCACACCCCTCCCAGCGCTTTACCTCAGTCTTCGGCTCTCGGCTACAACGTTCATAGTGCGTGCTCCTTTCGCCTTGTTCGCCTTATGGGTTGAGGTTGTCGGTTTTTGTCCCTCAACTCCCCCTCGTGCTCGCGCATTCTGCATCGCTCGAGATGATAAGACCGTTCCACCTTTGCCTTTCCGTGTGTTCTGCAGAGACCGCAAACGGCATCCAAGATTGCTTTTTGCTCTGTTTCCGCCTACTGTGGGGCGTTGAATGTAGGTTCAGAATCCCGTCTTTTGGTTTCTCCCCATCGTGAGGACGGGCCCTAGCCGCGGCTATACTCAGTACAATGTAGCGTGATGTTTCCATGCCCCTCTCCCGCTGACATCAGAGCGGATTGAGATGCGCTCTCCGTGCTCTATCGCGCCCTGACCATGCGACTACGGTCACGCATGACATGAGTACCCCCCCCCCGCCCTCGGCACGCTTCTTCCATTGGGTCGGGGTGCTTATTTTCACTCTTCCATCTGCCATCCAACAGTGTGCAACGTACGTGTCAATCACAAAAAATGACGACAAAACTTGTACGACATTTGAAAAATTGATGATGCCCAAATATAGGAAGCGTCATGTAAGATTGTGTGTTCTGCCTTTCTCTTGCGATACTTTTGGCGGTCTAATTGAGCTGATATGTCTCACTGGCCTCATAAAGCTGTTACTGCTTCAGAATCCCTGAGGCATGAATTTCAGAACGCTCGGAATTTCATTGTCGTTCGTCTTCTTGGATCACGTTTAATCGTCTTTTCACCTTGTAAGGTGTGTAGAGGTGTTCGAGTGGGTTAAGAAACGCCTCATCTTGGACCCTTTTAATGAGTACCGGTACAGCACTAAAACTGTCCGGTTAACTTGAGGTCCCTCCCGGTTTACGGTGCATTAGCATACGCGCCCTTCGGGCTATCTTTTGGTATTCAAGGCAGAATGGCATTGCCTAAATAGTATTCTGCATTCTGGTACAACCTCAAACATGGAGTATATGGGTGCTCTGTAACCCAGCTGGAAAGAGTTGTCTCCTCGCCCCTTGTCGTTAGGAGGACATCAGGCACCAGCAGACATCAGGGCGAGGCAAGCGAAGAACATCAAGCACATTTGGAAAATAGCAAGCTTGACGAAGTCGATTTACAGCAAGTAGGGGTACAAATCGCTATCTCGTATCTATGACAGTGTATTGTAGTAGACTTCGTGATTTGTCCGGCCGACGATGCCACTTGTAACTGGTATCCCCTGGTACGTGGCATTCATTTAGTACGGCTTGACTATTTGATTCAAGGTACGGAGCCCGGCGAGGTGGTGGTGACAGGACCAAATTCTTGGGGCACCAACCGCTGTAGTTAATACTGAGCGCGCGTGAAACAAACACCCAATCGAGTGGTAGGAGGTGATGCTGTGGCACGTATGCAGAACCCACGGGCGCATCAACATCGTGGGACGTACCAGCGCGGTGGTAGGATAGGTTGGTCGGTGGTGTTTAACCTCAACGAGGGGCATTGCCGTCGTGATTTTATGTTAAGGGTGTAAGCGGTCACTGAACCAAAGTAGGGCAACAGCACAGTAGTGTCGACGTCAGCGGTACTGAGATGACGTTCTTAGCGAGAGAGAAGTTCGGAAAGCTTGGGGGTGCGAGATGAATGGGTGGAATCCTAGAGGTTCGCAGGCGGGGGAGAAGCGGATTGCAGAGAAACGTATCGCATGGCGACGGCTCCGACTCATTTATCGCGAGCCCGGTCCGTATGGTATCATATGATCATATATGCATGGTTCTAGTGCTCTGCCACGCAGAAGAAGCGGAGGTGGGGAGATGGTCGATAAACTCGTCGACGGACTTTTGGAAGGTGGAGTGAAGCCGGCGAAGTCCGTGCGGGGGAGGAGGAGGGGGGAGTCGATCTTGATTCCACGGGCGAAGGCAGAAACAAATATTATTTTGGAATGGCTAGGGTCGGTCGTGATCGCGCTCGTGGCGGGAGGGGGCGTCGCAGGGTGTTGGAGTGTCGGAGAGCACGGCAAGGGGCGATCTTCGGTCGTCAGGACTTGACAACTCTGGTCTCTGATCTTAAGAATATATGGGCGAGCGGGGGCAGGGAGTGGACACCCTCGGAAGCACGGCCACCGGTGTTCGGCGGCCAAAGCCATAGTCGTCGGTGGCTGTGCAGTGGAGGACTCAAGAAGAGATCAGGACGCCGACGAAGCGTAAGATGAAGGTGCCCACGAGCCAACAGAAGCGCAGAAGCGCTGCCGGTCCAGTTGCTCCTCCCTCCGTGTACAGTGATGGTTTCAATCTTGAATGAATGCGGAGTAGGAAGCATGGCGTATAGATACATGCCAGTAGCAGGTAAAATATCTCGGTAAATGGTGGGGGTGCATATTCAAGTGAGTATACGCAGGGAAGGAGAATTGGTTAGATGAAGTTAGTGGTATTCGATGAATTATGTCAGCTTTTCCATTTTGAATGAATAACGCCCTGCACGTTGTCAGAAGGCAAATAAATACTAAAAATGAGTGACCCTGCTCGGAAAAAACGCCCACAAAGCGAGTGAGTGCGGTCACCCATGGCAGACAGGCAGGCTTGTCCAAAGCGATAGCAAAAGGTGGAACCATTTATTTGCGATGGCCGGGACATTCCCAACCACGAAGAAAAATCATATTGATGCAGACTATGGTCTTACATACTACCTGGTAGGTACCAGAGGAATTCAAGCCCGAGTAGCATACACTCGTCGCAAATTGTTGATAGGTACAAGCCATATTATTCTGACGCATCGAGTTTCTATACTCTGGTGATGCTTTTTTTGCGGGCGAACGAGAACAACCATCTGAAAAACCTTCCGTCAGCGGCTCATGGTGTTTTGTTTGTTCGTTTGTTTGTTTGTTTTTTTCTCATCCCATTCATTATCTTCGCACATCTTCTTCTCTCTCTCCTTCCCACTCGTAACTCAGATCCGGGGTCACATAGCAGGCTCTTCTCCCCCCTTCCCGCTACGGTACGTGCCTTCATTTTTATCGCGAGAAGATCCCAGCCTTTTCTTCCCTCGTCGACTCGCATCGAATTGTGCCTACCCACGCTGCAAGGCGCTCTCAACAATTGAATCCTTTTTTATTTTTGCAAATAAAGTCAAAGTCCGATCCACTCGAACCCAGGACTCAAACAAGTAGAATTCGAGGTTAACCACTTGAACCACCGGGGCGACCGGCTTCTTTAGAAGCATAGAGTCGAGAAGAATCTTGTAGTATAGACCTGGATGCCTGTTTTTTCTCAACCTGGCGGATAATAGTGGCCGTATTGTATCCCCCCCCTCGCTTTAAAATTTGACGATCGCCGCAACTGGCGGCCGAGTTAGATCATTTGTTCGTGATGGAGAACCTTCACTCCGCACAACGGGAATTATCTCATCACGTACCGGTAGTGTTTATGCCAAGGCACCCACGAGGCAGTTACATGGTATGGCTGTCTCTGGATTTGGCCACGCTGGAGAAAAAACAAGTAACTGCCGCGCTTTTGTTCTGGAGAGTTCTTCACTTACTTTCTGTTAGTCGTGTATTAGAAAAACACTACACATTGTCGGATGGCAAGCAAAATAATAATAATTAATTTGACGCTGTCGTCTATGTGCGAGAAAATCCCTTTCACAGGCGGCTCATAGTAGGATGCAGCTCACCCTTCATGCGACTCGCCGAATACCTCACGGCGCTTTGTTCTTGGTGCTAGCGATGTCTGCCTGGTCGGTGAAAACCATCCGTCCTGGCCTTGTAGGGATGTGCGGATCTATCCATGGCCATAAGACACTGCGGACATGCATGACAATGAGCACACCACCTCCTCCTCACTATAATATATATATATATATATATATATAAATAGGTTGGGTCGACGTCGGTTGGCAACGACGCTGCTGTAAAACATGCCGCTCACTACTTGACTGTTGAGCTAGACAACCAGGGTGGCACCGTTTTTTTTGGGGGCGGTCGGTCACAGCTGATGGTCGAGTTAGATAATTTGTATCGGGTGGATAAACTTTACTCCGCACAATACAAAGGGCATGATCGCTCGTATCATACATCCCTGGTACCTGGCAGTGTTTATGGTAAGTAAGTGTGAAGGGGTTGCCTACTGAGCTATAATAGGGGTAAAAAATCGATCAATTGCCCAGCCCAGAGTAATTACTACCAGAGAGAGGTATTATTTCTCTTGCCATCCGACAATGTGCAGCATGATCGTCAACATTGATCACTCATAACTTTCCCGAAAGAAGAAAACCTCGGAAACAAAGGAAACCTATGCAGAGTAATCCTTATACGAAGTAACACTCTCCCCCCCTCTGAACGGCGTGGGGGGTCAGAACCGTATACGTCTGTACGCTGACCTACCCGCTTCGTTTCATTTCCTGGGACCTGGGGAACCAGGGAGATGTGTTTTCAGGGCAGGGATGCACGCGCAAGCTTTTCTTCTTAAAATGAAACGTTCGAAGTGAGGTTCGAACCCGTGACCTGGACGACGCCAAATATGAAGGTGTTACCTACTGAGCTACCAGTGTTATACAGCAGTGTACAAGGGTAAAATATCGATCACTTAGTAATTACCCAGCCCAGGGTAATAAACCTTGGTATAATATAAGGCACCCAAGAGGCAGTTGCATGGTACTCGCATTACTTTCTCTGGAAGTGGCCACTCCGTGAAGTAAATCAACTCATTGAAGCTGTCATCCATATGCAAGTCCGCCTCACAAGCGGTTCTTAGTACGATGCACAGCCCACCCTTCATGCGACTCGCCGGACACAACACGGCACTTCGCGCTTTGGTGGAAACAATGTCTGCCTGGTCGGTGAAAATCCGACGTGCTCCGTCCCGGCATTTTAGGGAGATGCGAGAGTCTAAGGTCGTACGACATATACAGTCACATGCATGATATATCGAGTACATCTCCCCTTCGCTCGAAACGGAGGCTGGGGAGGGTTAAAAATACAGAAAAAAAGAAGACCATCTATTATCAATAATGTAATAATAATAATAATAATAATAATAATAGTATTTCCAGCGCTCACGCCGTTTGTGGCGAAGTGCTACGGCACAAGACCCGCCGACGTGTATTTTCGGATGGATTCAGGGGAGACCGGGACGATCGCCTGCTCCAGCGGTGTCCAGCAAGGGGACCCCATGGGGCCGGCTATGTTCTGTCTGGCGTTGCGACCAGGACTGAAGCGTTTCCGACAGGAAATCGAAGGAGAAGGAGTGGAAGCCTTCGCCTACATGGACGATGTATCTCTCGGCTTTATGGGGGTCACGGCCAACGCGATTAGAGCTTTTGCCTTCCTCCGGCGAGGGCTAGACGACATCGGCATTATGGTCAACCCCGCCAAGACCGTAGCACTACCACCCAAAGGACACGTCCCGACGGCGGAGGAGATAACGCTCATGGAGAGCGTTGACGTCCGCATCGCAGACGAAGGAGGGGTGACGGTGGTGGGTGTCCCGATCGGCTCGCATGAATACGTGCTGGGGCGACCAATGGAGGTGGTGAGGGATGGAGGCGCGGACCACCTTGCACGCTGCCTCGCTAACATGCCAGACAAGCAAGCGGCGGCCCTCATCACCGTCGAATCCCTCGGGCAGCGGACGGGCTACCTCGAAAGGGCTCTGGACCCGGGGCTGTCACTCGAAGCATGCCGGAGGGCCGACAACAGGGCTCAGTGGGTCTACGAAAATATCCTAGAGCTACCGGGAGCGGCGGACGCACAGTCGTTTTTCCAGGAGGGGTGCCCGGCCAGCCAACTGACTCTAAAACCCTACCAACAAGCCCAAGCACGCCTTTCTACGGGAGCAGGAGGGTTAGGGCTGCCGTCGACGGAAGCGAGGTGAATGTCTGCCTCAATTGGGAGTAGGGTGGGCATCCTGCCGGAGGTTCTAGCAGACCTCACGGGCCCGCTAGGAGACAGGGCAAAGAGGGGTCTCCCTCATTCGAGCATCATTGCTGAGCTCGGTGGCAGCCTGCGAGAGATCAGGGACACGTGGGGCGTGACTAAAGAAGCGATGGAGGGCATCGTCCCCGAATCCTGGCTGGAAGGGAGCATGGGTGCAGAGGGGGACCTGGTCCCAGGGCCCCCTGAAGCCGACATGCTGGCGGCGCATGTTGCCGTAACCACTAACTCCCGGAAGGCTCAACAGAGGTTGGGCAAGCTGGTGAATCAGGGTCGACACGCTGCACACACAGCCTCGCTGGAGGGGCTACCCGAGATTGCACGCCCACCTGGACCAGGCGACCCGCTGGGGGGGAGCGAGACCAAGACCTTCGCCAAAGCTCGCTACAGGAGTCTACAAGGAGCAGGAGCCACTGCTTGGCTTCGGGCGAGGCCAACAGACTCGCTCCGTGTCATACCAGCATAGGAGTTCGTGGGCATGGGAAGGCGCTTCATAGGCATCGAGGAGCACGTGGCGGTGAGGTGCCCCTGCTGCGAGGCAGCCGACATAGACACACGCCACGCACGCATCTGTCCCAGAGCAGGGGCACAGGTAAACCAACACCAACCGTTGGTTCACGCGATCTCCCGCACGCTGAAGCGGCTGGGAATCCCTCACCAAGTGGAGAGCGGCGAACCGTTCACGGCAGACCGGAACCTGCGGATGGACATCGTTGTCAGGAGAGGAGGTCTTCGGGACGCTCCTAACAGGGAATACAGGGAAAAGTCCATCCTGCTGGACGTCACCCATGCAGACCCGCAAGCGCAGGTCCACCTGCGAGAAGGCAGCGCTGATCATGATGGATCAGCTGCCTCTACCTCCGAGGCGCGCAAGCGCCAACACTACGCGCGTCCGGGACATGTGTCCTTCGACGAGCGGAGCCACAAACTAGCCACCTTAGCGGTGGAAAGCTTTGGGCGCCTCGGGGTAGAGGGCAGCAACTTCATCGACCAGCTGGCAGCTAGCGTCGTGGGGGGCAGGGATGGTGGGTCGATGGCAAGGAAGGGGGTAGTGAAGGAACGCCTGCTCCAAATCGTCTCGGTGACCACTCAGGTCGCCTTTTCGACGAGGGTGTCGAGGTTCAAGCTTCAGCTTAGGGACCGCCAAGAAGGAAGAAGGAACAGGGGGGGGAGGGACGACAGACCCACACCGATGGCGTGGGGATGGAGCTTGGATGCAGCTTAGGATTCAAGAATAGAACGTAATGAGAAGGAAGGAGCAACTATAGCAAATAGAGTAGACAAGCCGAAAGTTAGCACGGAAGGGAGGTAGACTTGGTGCACGGGTTTCCTTTTGTTTCCGTTGTTTTCTTCTTTCGGGAAAGTTATGAGTGATCCATGTTGAAGATCATACTGCACATTGTCGGATGGCAAGAGAAATAATAATTGTACGGAGCTCTATACTCATGGTGGCACTGGATACTGTAGGAGGTCGGCAAGTTGAAAGAAGACCCCGCCCGCCCTCCCTGGGGGTTGAAGTACGGTGGTACAGGTTTTACTGTTTGTAGGAGTGTGTTTATATCGGGTGTGTACTCTATATATACTATTATTAGGTCAAGTGTGGATAAGATCCAGCGTTAAGTCTTACTAATATTCATTACCTGGTATTTCCCTTGCCATCCGACACAATGTGCAGCATGATCTTCAACATTGATCACTCATCACTTTCCTGAAAGAAGAAAACCTCGGAAACAAAAGGAAACCTTATTATTGATATATATTCCAGATTCATTCATGAGCAAAACAAGCCCTCTATTTCAGACAATGTCATACCGGTATAACACGTAAAAGGGCTTTTTTTGTTTTCCATTTAATTTGTGGGCTGTTCATGCATGATCAACACCGTGTCATAAAATCACATCACATCAAAATAATACATACAGCAGAATAATACGTGGTAGTACTGTGAGAGGGGCGTAGACTACCGTTTTGATTAGCAGAGCACCTTGGCTGGCCCAGCTCGTGCGAAGTATGATATATGTACGTACCCACGAGTATATAAAGTACTAGGTACCTGGTAGGTAGTAAATAGTAAAATAAGTCTGATGTGAAATGTATACCACAGGTACCTTCTACCTGGTTATTACGTACGGTTGTTAGTGGATGTGGTTATTTCACACGAATCATTGATGAGGAATAGGATCTATATAGCTAAGATTAATTGATGGTATGTGGGGAATGGAAATTGGAAAACGGCTGGCAGAGAAGCGTATACCGGTATGAGGAATAGTATACTGCTGATCTGCTGATTTACGGAGGAAGGGTATTCGGTTTATATATACGTATGGAATGACATCTACCTACTACGCTGTGCTGCTATAATATTTATTGTCGGACGGCAAGCATAATAATATCTAAAACGATAATTGATTGATTCGTAGAGGTCAACACACTCTTTGGAAACAAAAACGCGGTACATGCACATGAACAGAACACGGCCTCCTCGCACATCATCAGGTACGCACATAATCAGGCTATATCATACCACAGACAGGTACTATTAATACAGCAACAAATAGCGGTATACAGGTACGTTGTAAATTCAATTGACAAAAGGGACGTTGAAAGAAAGAAGTGCCTGCGAGTATTTTTATTTTTCGTCTGTTTTACCGCGTCAACTACTGACGTTCCACAACCCACACCCCAACATGCACGGTAATATGGTAATATGGTAATATGGTAATATGGTAATATGGTAATATCATGACTCGATATATATATATTTTTTATTTTCGATCTTCCTTGGAGATTTTTTTTTTTTTTTTTTTTTTTTTTTTCATCCCATTCATTATCTTCGCACATCTTCTCTCTCTCCTTCCAACTCGTAACTCAGATCCGGGGTCATATAGCAGGCTCTTCTCCCCCCTTCCCGCTACGGTACGTGCCTTCATTTTTTATCGCGAGAAGATTTCAGCATTTTCTTCCCTCGTCGACTCGCATCGAATTGTGCCTACCCACGCTGCAAGGCGCTCTCAACAATTGAATCCTTTTTTTTTATTTTTGCAAATAAAGTCAAAGTCCGACCCTCCTGGGGCTCGAACCCAGGACTCAAACAAGTAGAATTCGAGGTTAACCACTTGAACCACCGGGGCGACCGGCGTCTCTGTCGTATGGTAAATAATATCTGGTCTCGTATGTATGTACCAGGGTATCCACTTCCTGGCCGGGTTGAGTTCTGGTGTACCAAGGGCGTACATAATTTTTTTTGACCACGAGCCATAAAACCCAGGAACAAAGCCTTGGAGGAGTGTGAGTGAGTCTCAAGGCGTGGAGAAGGGCGACACATATCATTGGGTGAGACTTCAGGATGGGGTGCTTGTGTCTTCTGCTGTACAGAAGGAGCTCCTCTACTGGTAGACCCCCGGACTCCTGCCTTCCTTCGCTTGTGGCCTGGCTTGGCCAAATATGTTTTTTCTGTATATTCCCGGTTTATATTCTCCAGCCTTTTCGATGTGCAGTACACGCCCCCTGCTGAGATGCAGCAGTTTCAGCAGAGTGCTTGTGTCATCCGCAGCGAGTCCGTCGCGCGTGCTGTGCGTTCCTACGGCAGACCCAAACGTTCTGTAAGTTCTGTAAGGTCGGCGGCATGGATTGGTGTGATGAGATTGTTGTGACTCGACCAGGTGTGCTCTTTGCCTTTTTTGGCTTGTTCCAAGCGAGTTGTCGTTCCGCCCCACTCCCTCCCCAATGAGAGACGTGACAGAGGCGCAATGCTAATCGACCTTTGACGAGAGAGCATGGAACACCAGCGACAGCTACAGGGTGGCTCATGGAACATTCTCAACATTCAGTGAGCTTGAATCACAAGCACGAACATTGCCTTACTGCTGTTGCTGTGCTGAGCCTGTGCCAACTTTCCCATTGGTGCAAACCACTGCACGCGAAACCTGCTTCTTTCAGGTCGCAGAATTCGCCTAGCTTGGCATGGGGATCTTTATTGACCCCGACAGCCTGCCTGAGGATGCCGGAGGGTTCGTGCAGCTCATGTTCCTGACCGCCGTATACGGTTATATTCTCTTCAGGTTTGTCGTCCATCATCTGCAGCATGACGCAACTTTGCCCATCTATGTTTCGGTCCATGGGAGCAGCCATGGCCTTCATAGATCAATGGGGAACGATCGACCCGCATCCAAGTTGCAAATCCACTGCACTGCTCCTGCTTCTGTATCGCCCGTGGATATATCCGGATGACCAATGCCGCAAGTGTAAACGGCGCCATGCGCCCTCCTTCTATTAATCAGCTGATCAGTACCTGGTACTATTATGTTAATATTTAATACTGTTGTGTTTTCACATCGCTACAACATAATGCAATCCATGGTCGCAGGACATATACCAGTACTCTTTAATACTCGCCTGACTCAACAACTGATCAATTATATAATATGTATCCCGTCTGTCTGCAGCGCGTCCAACATGATATCGGACGGCTCGGAGCTTCTCCTGCTTGTTCCTGCTGTTGCCGGTCTGGTGGGTTCGGTTGTGCTGCCGGTTTTGGGTGCCGTTCCCGACGGCGCCATAGTCCTCTTCTCGGGGTTGGGCGATGACGCGCAGGAGCAACTGTCCGTCGGCGTCGGTGCTCTCGCGGGATCGACCATCATGCTTTTGACCATCCCCTGGTGAGGGTGTTTCTTTGTTTTCGTGTGGTGTCTTGGAAGACTGCTTAGCAGCTGGCTGTGTGAACCCGACGTCGGTCAACGTACCTGATGTAAACAGCCATTGCACTACGTAACCGTTCTGTTTTATCGAAAATCTGGCTATTACCGTGAGTGCTCCGTTTCTTCGTTGCTTTGGCTGGTGCGTACCCGACTGATCTAGCCACAACCGACCACTTGTGTATAGTAGTAAATACTATTATTAATAGTAATAATACCAGGTACGTACGTACTGCTGTAGTCCTTGTAGGATTGTGTAGAGGCTATTGATACAAGTGCTGCAGGTAGGGCTGTGGGCTGTGAGCTGGCTGACTTGACGAAACTATTCAGTTGGCTATATATTAATATTAATAGTTACTGCTGTAGGTCTGAGAGGTACGTACGAGTATGGTATCCTTTTCTGCCCAGGGCTGACCTGTTGGCGCCACATTCTGCGTGTACTTCCTTACCAGGTACCCTGGTATGTATTTATGTATTTATTTATGTATTTATGCACTCTGTTTACTTACACCAGGTACCGGGTGTAAAATACGTTTGTCGGGAATGATGGCTACAGGACATATTCAGTTGCCTTGCAATGCTTGCTGTAATCTTCCCCCACACGGCACAGCAGTGCACATGGCACACCCGGCGACGCACCAGCCTCGAGAGTTCAGCTCCCCAGAGCACCGTGAACGCGATAGAAATGAGTTCATACGGAATATCCGCGAACTACGATATGATTGTTTTCAAGTTTTTCATTTGTTCTCCCTGAATCCGGAAAATAAATAATTGTTATTATTAATATTTTCATACCAAACGCACGACTATTAGTTACACACTCGTAAAGCTGTTCCCATCGGAGCTCCTACGTTTTATTTTCGAGAGAAAATGGTGCCCAGCTGCGCAAGAACACACGGACGGTACGAGTACGTACGAGTATTAATACGACTGCAGCAGCAGTGGCATTCGGACCCGTGGTGCTAATTCAGTCTAGAGAGTTTTTTTTTTGATTTAAATACTCAGTACTATAATAAATACATGCCATCTTGTTGTTGTTGTTCTCACATATTAACTCATCGCCACAATACAATGCAGTCCGTGGTCACAGGACAGGCTCCAATAACCCTGGAGTAGAAATACCTCGGTAAAAATAAAACAAGCAAATAAGAGTACACATGATAACTGAAGCACATCTACACCTCCGACAAAACATTAAAAGGGAGGTCCGCGCACGCACGTATCAGATACATGCGGTACGCTGTACAAGTCGCCACAGAAACCGAGAAGACCACGTACACATTAATACCCAGAAAAAAATAGACAGGATGAAAATAACAACTCGACGTCGAAAAAACGAAATCAAAATCGAAAATTATCACAAATATTTAATCCTAAAGGAAAGAGAGAGAAAAAAAGTTCAAGTCAGGCGAGGAAGCAATAGAAGCAAGAAATCAAAAAAGGGAACACACAAGAGAATGCGCAAAAATTCGCAGATTGCAGGCTCGCACTGTTCGCGAGGGGTGTAGAACAGAGATACGAGCAAAAAGACAAACATACGTACTCGTACTCCGCCACTAGAACACCTGGGAAGCAAAAAAGAGACTACGAGTATTATTAATAATGAACTTATACCAGGTATGAAACGAAAAGGAACCAAGCAAAGCATAAAACGAAAGCAGATAGCAAAAAAGCACAAGAACAAAACGGAAGATACAAACAGAGGCACAAAGAGGTACAAACGGGAAAGAAGGAAAGATGAAAGAAGGGACGAAAAAGGGACAAAAACGGGCGGGGGGGAAAGATGTAAGAGTCGACGAGGGAAGAAAAAGCCGAAGCTTTTTCGCGATAAGAATGCAAGCCAGGAACACGCTTCCTATGGGCACGTTTAGAAAAAAAAAAAGTTCCCAACTTTTGGAAAAGCCCGAAAAAACAAATCTGGGGCCGACGTTGAGCCAACATCGGCTTGAGAAAAACTCAGGCCGATCTTTGGTTCGAAGCGACGAGATTCCGAGTCCTCGACAGACATCGATCGACAAAACCAACGACTGCGTCATGAATTCTGTACGGAGTGCGCTCGTTAGGAGCTCCGACCCACCCTAGGGTCACGGTCTTCACACCATGGTCGGTGTCATGTGGCGGGAGCTGACCAGGCGCATGATGAAAAAACAATTGGTCGCTGGTGTGCACAAAACAGAAGACAAAACTTCTCCATCCGTCTCGAATGGCGAAAAATAGGCTTTTTTTTTAGGTTTGGGAGGATACCGTAGGACGCCGCCGGCAATCTCTCGCCCCCTAGACCATGGATCCACCTTATATCTTCGAGGCCGTCATCTACATTCGTTGGCCTTGCCGGACACCGAGCGGGTTGGCCCTGGGCTGAGTCTATGTTGAGATCGAGCGTCGATCGTCGCACGAGCTGGTTTCTATCAGCATGTTGAATTTGCAAGCAGAAGAACAAATTGCGCCGCCTGCAGCCGTTTGGGGAAGAAAAAACAATACATTTGTATTTTTTTCCCACAGCGGCGGACGAGGAATTTTTCGGCTGTTCTTTGAAAGCGATGTTTGAAAAAAAACTTTTGGACTTCGCGTTTCCATTGGCATAGGTCTAACACCAGCGGGTACTTTATCAATAACAGGGAGGAGAGAAAATAAGAAGGAAGACAGGGTAGCCCGAAAAAAAACCCTGGCTAACACTCCCTCCCCCCTGGCGGGCCGAAAAAATAACTCGACTTTTTTTTTTCTGAAAGGACTTTATTAGCTGACACGCGTTGACAAGCTTTCAACGTCACCTTCCCTAATTACACTTAAAGTAAGCTCTTGTGCTTCGTATAGTACAGCTACGTAGCGCGACGTGCTTGTTTTCAATCGATTTCACGGCGACTGTCATGACAGAGATTCGCCCAATGTACACCATGTGCAGCCTGCGTGGCCTGCCGTTTGTGTTGTTCACATTAAACCGTCTTTCTACCCGTCGGCATCCAGCACACTCAGTGTCCATGCCGATTCTCCAACCCTGTTAACAGAGAGATACCTGGTACATGTTAGTTATGTGCCTGTACAAGACTACGACACAGCATGTTCGACGCAGAGATACTACTAGTAATACTGCGCTACCCCGTACATTGTTACGTGCGCAGAGGAGTCATTGCAATGCCATGTCTCTAGAATTTAAGCTTTGGCGCAGACACGGGTTGTGCTGGATGGATGTCGACCGGTTTAAAAAACGGTCTATGTGAAGAACAAACAGCACAGGTGTCATCGTACTGGATACGGCAGGCACACATACGCATTCCATGAATAACTTGTGTGGAGAGGGAAAAAAAGCAGAAGGAACAAAGAAAATCAAATCGAATCGAAAAAAAAACAAGAAAAGGGTCGTGCCTGCGCGAAGGAGATGTGGCAGACATTTTTTTTTTTTTTTTTCGCTCATCCCATTCATTATCTTCGCCCATCTTTTTCTCTCTCTCCTTCCAACTCGTAACTCAGATCCGGGGTCACATAGCAGGCTGTTCTCCCCCCTTCCCGCCACGGTACGTGCCTTCATTTTTATCGCGAGAAGATTCCAGCCTTTTCTTTCCTCGTCGACTCGCATCGAATTGTGCCTACCCACGCTGCAAGGCGCTCTCAACAATTGAATCCTTTTTTATTTTTATTTTTGCAAATAAAGTCGAATGTCCGACCCACCTGGGGCCCGAACCCAGGACTCAAACACAAGTAGAATTCGAGGTTAACCACGTGAACCACCGGGGCGATATATCACAAATAAAAGAAACAAGTCATACCACAACGTGTAAAAAACCGTGTGAGTTCTTGCGTCATGTATATATATATTTTTTTCTTTATTATTATTTTTTTTCTCTTTCGTCTTGTCGTCTTTGTTTTTGTTTTCTCTTTGATTGTTTCCTTGCGTTTCTCTATTTCATAGAATGTGTATGTCGTGCCTGGCGTACCCCTTTAGAACCGCAGTCCCGTTCTGGGGACAAACCAGTCAAACTTCGAGTAGTTTGTCCCCAAAACGGGACTGCGGTTCTAAAGGGGTTAATATTAATAGTGTGATGACATGGCATTGCATTGCCCACTGCTGTGCTTACTGCATGCCTGGTACGTGGCAACGTAGTATCTCTGTGGCGTAGCTTTGTGACCACAGAACTTGTATCTCTTTCATGTTCTAGGATTGAAGAATCGGCACGGACACTGGTTGTGTTGGATGTCGACGGGTAGAAAGAACGGTTTAATGTGAAGAACACACACAGACACACATGTGTCAGTATGTGATTTCAGCCAGCGCCGACGGGAATCATTTCGTACGCAAGGCAGAAGGTTGTGGTCTTTGCAAGCTAGAAATGCATGTGGAGCTGGAGCATATACTCGCAGGAACATCTGCTGCCAATTTTGTTAGAATCAGACAAGATAGAGAGTCGCCGAACTTCGTGCACTTCTTCCATGAAGAACGCCAGTCAATGCAAGTCGATGCCTATGTGGAAGTTGTCTCGTTGCTGTTAAGTGTGTCCTAGCCTTGACCCGGAAGAGCTCACCTGAACAGAATTTCGAACCCAATACTATGATAGCCGACACCAGAACGCGGAAAAGTACACCTCCTTGCTCTACGTCAACAATGTACTTCCTCGATTGTTCTCGTAGAGAATCGGCGATGCAGAAACACCCAACCACTCGTTACTCGTTAAACACGGCAGAATAGTCTGGATCTTACTGCTGTGGGTATCAACGTTGAATTGAGTATGTACCCGAGATTGACTATTCCTCCGACCACTTCCTCTTTGCCACGTCGAAGCTGATAGTCATGCGAAGCCGTCCCCAAAGTTTGTTCCACATCGGCAAATCCACGATCTTCACAATCCTGGCCCTTGTGGCAGTGGCTATTCAGCCAAGCCTGCGTACTGAAAGGGGCCGCTGTACCTGCTGCTTCACCCTCCGCAGAGCTCAAGGCCCGTGGTGTGTGCGTGTTGGCTTGTGCACCGCGGCGTGTTCGTCGGCAGGGGTGTAGGGGAGAGTCCCGCCGCGTTTTTTCGGTTTCAAACCGGTCATTCCTCATTCCTTATTTCGCCCGCGAAAGCATCTGGTTTGTTTATCTATAAATTAGTCCAAGAATATGTATGTAGGATTTGGTAGGGATTTCTTGGGCAGGGGATGGTTGCCTGGTACCCCCCCTAGTAAAAAAACCAAGTATGAAAAATGAAGTGTTGGTCTTTTTTTTTTTTTTTTTTTTTTTTATCCTCCGACGGATTGGTAAAAATAAAGCTTAAGCTCACCACACTTCCACGTTCGTGTCGTGTGTCAATTTAGCCCAGTTGGGCACGTTGACCCGACCTGACCCCCGAGAGGAGCAGGTGCGGTGGAGATAGCCACCCGGGAGAGTCATCTCTCCCGGGTAGTGTGGGACTTGCGTTTGCTCACCCACCAACAAAAACCAAGGCTATGAGGCCTTCCCGCCGGACTCGGACCAGTTACGGTCCACCCTACCCGTTGGGGCGTTGGTCCGAGTTTTTTTTGCCGGGCCCCCTTGGCTGGCTCGTTTTCGTGGATGTGGGTGCCCTAAAATACACAAAGAAATGAGTGAAAATATAAACGTTTTATTAAGTTGAAAACCGACTGATTTCAAACGCCTGCCGGGTTTCCAAACACCGCGGTTCACCGATTTTTCTTCATCCGGTGCCCATCCCTTATTTGGGGGCAGTTAGCGCCCCGTTGGCGGATTCCGTTTCCTGGGCGTTCTCTGTGCTGTCGGTTGTCGCGTGGGTCGCGTGGGTGTCTTGTACTGCCGTCCGTCTGGGGACTGGTCGAAGCAGGCGAGCAGCCCGAGTCGCTTGTGGACTTGACCTCCCCAAGGATCTACCGGTATTAATGTATTAATAGTTGCTGCTACGCTTATACTCGTATTGCAAGTCTATAGTATCCGCGCTCCACGCGAATGATAGCTGATATCAGAAACCAGCTACTGCTACTCGTACCGCTGTACCGGGCAGGTACCGAGAGGCGGAGGAATTGCGCGTGCGTGCAAGGCTATCATATTTTTGTACTGGTAGGTAAATTCGGTTGTATGTATGGCAGGGGTTGTTGTAGATACGTATGAATATGGCCTACATGGCACCGAATGGGATCAGGGTCAGGGTGCCAGGTGCCAGTGGGCCTCTGCCGGCTCTGGCTCAGCAGATTGCCGCTAGATTTCTGTATCACCAGTATTAAATATGAATGATAAGCTACTAACTGGGAGCAGGGCGGGCCGACTTTGACCCTCCGTGATTCTTCTTTATTATTATTTAATATCAATAGTTACTTCACCTTCTATTTTTCTTCCTTCTTGTCGTTATGAAAGGTTTTGTTGCGTTCGCGGGTGGATAACGAGCCTGCTTTGTTTTCTTTCTATCGTCTGACTCATCCTCTCCGGGGGTAGGGCATCATGTTTGACAAGAGCAGGAAGGAGAAGGCAGACAGGCTATTATTATATATGACAGATATTCTATTTATAACAAGATACCAGACCGACTATTACTATTAATAGGAGGAACAAGATACCAGACCGACTATTACTATTAATAGGAGGTGGAATCTGTGCATGTTACCAGTACTCATGCTACACACTGCTGCGGCCGCCTGGAGGGATGCTCTATGCTACGAGTACTTGTTTTTTGTGCTGTCTTTCGGTGGTTACCTGGATTTTGTCGTCGTTCTTATCAATAGTCGTTCTCTATCTGGTGGTATCATCGTTTTTTTAGCTTTTTATTGATATTCTTGTTTTTTCGTTTTATTCTTTCGATTTTGTTTGTTTGTTTGTTTATTCTTTCGATTTGTTTTTCGTTTTTTTCGTTTTCTCTCTTTCATAGAGTGTGCATGTCGTGCCTGTCGTATCCAGTATAATCACATGTGTGTGTGTGTGTGTTCTTCACATTAAACCGTTCTTTCTACCCGTCGACATCCAGCACAACCAGTGTCCGTGCCGATTCTTCAATCCTAGAAGAGATACAAGTTCTGTGGTCACAAAGCTACGCCACAGAGATACTACGTTGCCACGTGTGCTGTGTGCACTGCAGTGGGCAATGCAAAGCCATGTCATCATACTAGATACGACAGGCACGACATACATAATCTATGAAATAGTGAAACGAAAAGAAACAATCAAAGAGAAAACAAAAACAAGGTAGACAAATCGAAAGAGAACAAGAAGAAAAATGAAAGCAAAATCTACGAGAAACAATCTGTCGTGCCCCCCCCCCGCAGGCGAGGTGGCCAATACTTGAAAAAAAACGAGCTGGAAAAAAGAAGAAATAACAAAAAACACCACTGCTTGTGAACAGAGAAAGACAAATAACCAAGGAGGAAGTAACAAGGAAAAATAACAAAGGGGAAATAACAGGCAGACCAAAGCCCAAAGCACCTTCCAGGTGGCGGCAGCAGCTTGTGGTACGAGTAGTATAGCCAGGTTCTCCCTGCTAATCCGCCTGGTACCTTGCTACCCAGACTGCCGTCTCCGCCCTGCGTTCGTCAACTATGCCCAGCCCCTTGGCGTCAGACAATACGAAACGAGCAGAGCAGGTTCGTCTTCCAACCACGCCACACGGCTCCTTCAGTACGGCTTATCAATCAGAAAAGGAAGAGGAAGAGAAAAAAATATATGAAAATCACGGAGAGTCAGCGCAAGAAAGAAAAAAAAACGAAAACAAGAAGAGAAGACAGGGGAAGACCACGTTCGAACCAGCTGCACCGGTTGGTAGCACTAGTAGTATGGTCATGTTCTACTTTCTAGTCGACTTGGTGCCTTGCTACCCTGTCTGCCATCTCCTTCCTACTTTCGTCTACCGCAGTTTCCCTTCTACCCCTCCTGTCCCCCCTCCCTCTCCGCACCCTCGGTCGGGCTTTCTGCCACTTCTCCTGTTGCCCCCTCCCCCCCCGTTCCCTTGGGCACCATCCACGGCGGATGCGCGGCGCTGCCTACTGATCTCAGCCTCAGCCTCGTGCCACCTCACCATGAACCGTTCGGCTGCTTCAAGGATCCCCCGGTACCACTTCCCCACCTTTTTGGCTGCAGTGGACCACAACGCGGTCTCAACTCCAAACACCAAAGGGGCAACTTCCGTTGACCCTTCGGTGGCTCGGAACTCCCTAAGGTCTTCGACTATGCATCTATGCCAAGTCTTACACTGTCCGCCTGGTCTCGGGTTCTCCCAACCAGCTATCGTCCCGAACATTACCCGACTGGGTAATCGCTCCTTGCTTTGCCGTGCCACGCCCCCCGCGAAGAAGAGCCGCCGTTTACGAATGGTCGTTTCGATGCTCTCGCAACGTGTCATCTTGAGGGCCTTCGCGTACGAGAGGGTGGCATGATCAGTATGAAGTCGGCGCTGGAAGCCAATGACTCGCAGCAGGACTTGGTGGTGAGCCGTCCGAAGCTTGGCAAAGTGTTCCGCTCTGAGGGTCCACGTCACACACCCGTACAGCAGGGTCTCAATCACCTCGGCCTTCAGCATTCGGACTTTAAGGCTAAGGGGGGCGGTCGTCCTATCCTACAACTCCGGGCCGAACCGTTTGAGGCATGCTCGCATGAGGCGGATCCGTCGGTCGATTTCGAGCGAGAGCGCAGCGTTTTCGTGGATAACGCCGCCTAGGTATAATAACTGGGTCGTCTGCTTATACCTTTGACCTGCCGCTTCGATGACGAGCGGTGGTGCGAGGGTTGTCCGGTCTGGTGTTTGTAGGACCATTGTCTCAGTCTTCTTTTCCGACACCGTGAGGCCTGCTGCTTCGAAGATAGTCACGATGACTGTCATCATTTTTGCGAGCCCTTCAGCCGACTTCGAGACAATTCCTGCATCATCGGCGTACAACATGCCCCATACAGACCTTCGCACGCACGCCAACGGCTCCTCCTTCCCTGTTCGAACTACTCCAGCTTCACAGAGTTGGACCAAATCCCTTACAATGGCTTCGTCTTGGCTGAAGCGTACTAGTACGACGTGTAACGCAGCAGCGAAGAACACGTTGAACAGTAACGGTGATAGTACACAGCCTTGCCGCAGCCCCTGCGTGACATCAAACCATTCCGAGAGCTCGCCGTCATCCGTACGCACGCGAGCCCGCATGCCATCGTGGAAATTACGGATAATTCTCAGCATCTTGGTTGGTACGCCAAAGCGTGTGAGTACCTTCCATAACAGCTCTCGGTCGACAGAGTCGTACGCTTTCTGCAGATCGATGAATCACACGTATAAGGGGATTTTCCTCTATCGTCTGAGCTCTTGCAGCCGGCGCACGACGAACAACATATTAATCGTTGATCGTGCGGGGCGGAAGCCGCACTGTTCCTCGGGGTATAGTTCCTCGGTCTCGCAGTAGTTGCTGAGGCCCAAATGCCCGTCGCCCCGGTGGTTCAAGTGGTTAACCTCGAATTCTACTTGTTTGAGTCCTGGGTTCGAGCCCCAGGTGGGTCGGACTTTGACTTTATTTGAAAAAATAAAAAAGGATTCAATTGTTGAGAGCGCCTTGCAGCGTGGGTAGGCACAATTCGATGCGAGTCGACGAGGGAAGAAAAGGCTGAAATCTTCTCGCGATAAAAATGAAGGCTCGTACCGTAGCGGGAAGGGGGGAAGAGCCTGCTATGTGACCCCGGATCTGAGTTACGAGTTGGAAGGAGAGAGAGAAGATGGGCGAAGATAATGAATGGGATGAGAAAAAAAAAAAAAAAAAAAGGATGGCAAGAGGGTGCCTGGTGGTGAAAAAAAACGTGCACATCTCGAATATTCATTCACAACTACTGCTGGATGTCGACGGGTAGAAAGAACGGTATGTGTGTGTTCTTCACATAACACCTTTAGAACCGCAGTCCCGTTTTGTGGACAAACTACTTGAAATTTGAGTGGTTTGTCCCCAAAGCGAGACTGCGGTTCTAAAAGGGTTAAACCGTTCTTTCTACCCGTCGACATCCAGCGCAACCAGTGTCCGTGCCGATTCTTCAATCCTAGAAGAGACTCGTACAAGTTCTGTGGTCACGAAGCTACGCCACAGAGATACTACGTTGCCACGTATGCAGTAAGCACTGCAGTGGGCAATGCAATGCCATGTCATCATACTAGATACGACAGGCACGACATACGCAATCTATGAAATAGTGAAACAAAAAGAAACAATCGAAGAGAAAACAAAAACAAAGTAGACAAATCGAAAGAGAACAAGAAGAAAAATGAAAGCAAAAACTATTAATGGGAGAAACAATCTGTCGTGCCCCCCCCCCCCGCAGGCGAGGTGGCCAACACTTGAAAAAGAACGGGCTGGCAAAAAGAAAAACTAACAAAAACACCACTGCTTGTAAAAAGAGTCAAGACACAGAACCAAGGAAAAAAAATGAAATAAATAACAGAGGGAAAATAACAAAATAACAAAGGGAAATAACAGGCAGACCAAAGCCCAAAGCACCCTCCAGGTGGCGGCAGCAGTTTGTGGTACTATTAATAGTAGTATAGCCAGGTTCCCCCTGCTAATCCGCCTGGTACCTTGTTACCCAGACTGCCGTTTCCGCCCTGCGTTCGTCAACTATGCCCAGCCCCTTGGCGTCAGACAATACGAAACGAGCAGAGCGGGTTTGTCATCCAACCACGCCACACGGCTCCTTCAGTACGGCTTATCAATCAGAAAAGGAAGAGAGAAATAAATAAAATGAAATCACGGAGAGTCAGCGCAAGAAAGAAAAAAACAAAACAAAAAGAGAAGACAAGGGAAGACCACGTTCGAACCAGCTGCACCAGTTGGTGGCACTAGTAGTATGGTCAAATTCTACCTCCTAGTCGGCCTGGTGCCTTGCTACCCTGTCTGCCATCTCCTTCCTACTTTCGTCTACCGCAGTTTCCCTTCTACCCCTCCTGTTCCCCCCCCTCTCTGCATTCCCTTGGTCGGGCTTTCTGCCACTTCTCCTGTTGCCCCCTCTACCCCCATTTCCTTGGGCACCATCCACGGCGGATGCGCGGCGCTGCCTACTCATCTCAGCCTCAGCCTCGTGCCACCTCACCATGAACCGTTCGGCTACTTCAAGGATCCCCCGGTACCACTTCCCCGCCTTTTTGGCTGCAGTGAACCACAACGCGGTCTCAACTCCAAACACCAAGAGGGCAACTTCCGTTGACCCTTCGGTGGCTCGGGACTTCCGAAAGTCTTCGACTATGCATCTATGCCAAGTCTTACACTGTCCGCCTGGTCTCGGGTTCTCCCCACCAGCTATCGTCCCGAACATTACCCGACTGGGTAATCGCTCCTTGCTTTACCGTGCCACGCCCCCCGCAAAGAAGAGCCGCCGTTTACGAATGGTCGTTTCGATGCACTCGCAACGTGTCATCTTGAGGGCCTTCGCGTACGAGAGGGTGGCATGGTCAGTACGAAGTCGGCGCTGGAAGCCAATGACTCGCAGCAGGACTTGGTGAGCCGTTCGAAGCTTGGCAAAGTGTTCCGCTCTGAGGGTCCACGTCACACACCCGTACAGCAGGGTCTCAATCACCTCGGCTTTCAGCATTCGGACTTTAAGGCTAAGGGGGGCGGTCGTCCTATCATACAACTCCGGGCCGAACCGTTTGAGGCATGCTCGTATGAGGCGGATCCGTCGGTCGATTTCGAGCGAGAGGGCAGCGTTTTCGTGGATAACGCCGCCTAGGTATACTAACTGGGTCGTCTGCTTATACCTTTGGCCTGCCGCTTCGATGACGAGCGGTGGTGCGAGGGTTGTCTGATCTGGTGTTTGTAGGACCATTGTCTCTGTCTTCTTTTCCGACACCGTGAGGCCTGCTGCTTCGAAGACAGTCACGATGACTGTCATCATTTTTGCGAGCCCTTCAGCCGACTTCGAGACAATTCCTGCATCATCGGCGTACAACATGCCCCATACAGACCTTCGCACGCACGCCAATCAATGGCTCCTGCTTCCCTGTGTGAAGAACACACACACACACTGCTGTCAGGACCAATATTAGCCTTGCACGTATTAAATACCTGGTACGTGCAGTTTCTCCACTGGTGGCTAAAGTATCTGTGGTACTACTGTACCTGGTACAATGGATGAATTTTCGAGAATTCATCCAACTCTGCAGCCGGCTTCCTGTTAATAGGTGCCGTGGTTCGCGTGTCTACTAAGATTAATTTCGTGGGTTCGAGCCTCACCGAGTGCACACTCGTAACATATGTACGTAGGGGACGTTTTCTTGCTCAAAAATTGATGCAGAAAGCGCGACAGCGTGAGTTTTTGATAAGAATATAATATTAATATTAAGTAGCAACATTCGATGGAAATCGACGAGCATTGGGTGGGAGTGGGAATGCTGAACCCTATGCGTGATAAAGCTTAAGGCACGTACTTTTTTTTTTTTTTTTTTTTCCATCCCATTCATTATCTTCGCACATCTTCTTCTCTCTCTCCTTCCAACTCGTAACTCAGATCCGGGGTCACATAGCAGGCTCTTCTCCCCCCTTCCCGCTACGGTACGTGCCTTCATTTTTATCGCGAGAAGATTTTAGCCTTTTCTTCCCTCGTCGACTCGCATCGAATTGTGCCTACGTACTGGGGGGAAGGGACGACACCTATGACCACGGCTGTCCAGAAGATCGCTGAGGGTAAAAGCCTCCTATGGAAGGTAAAAGTGATGATGAAACAAAAATATGAACGAAGAATAGGAAATAAAGACCACATCTACTTTTGTGTTGTAATTTGTAATTTGCATTCCTAATTCCTACGTACAAGGTATATTTATATATATATATATATTTTTTTTTTGCTCATCCCATTTATTTTCTTCGCATCTTCTTCTCTCTCTCCTTCCAACTCGTCACTCAGATCCAGGGTCACATAGCAGGCTCTTCTCCCCCCTTCCCGCCACGGTACGTGCCCTCGTTTTTATCGCGAGAATCTTTCAGCCTTTTCTTCCCTCGTCGACTCGCATCGAATGGTGCCTACCCACGCTGCAAGGCGCTCTCAACAATTCAATCCTTTTTTATTTTTATTTTTGCAAATAAAGTCAAATGTCCGACCCACCTGGGGCTCGAACCCAGGACTCAAACACAAGTAGAATTCGAGGTTAAGCACTTGAACCACCGGGGCGACCGTATATATATTATACCTGGTGGTTTATACTTTGTACTTTGTGGTGTTTCATCCCAATTATTGTGTTCGCCCCTGTTGTCGTTCTTGAGTCGTCACTATTACGGGGGGCCATAGTTAACAGGACCAAATTTTGTCAGTAAAAATGGTTAAACATACTGGTTTTTATGTATACCATAGGTCCTGTTAACTATGGTCCCCCGTAATAGTAACTGAGATCCGGGGTCAGACAGCAGTAGGCAACGTGTCGTATGTTGCGTACGTTCTTCACATTAAACCGTTCTTTCTACCCGTCGACATCCAGCATCCAGCACAACCAGTGTCCGTGCCGATTCTTCAGAGAGGTATGTTCAAGTTATGTGGTCACCAAATTACGCCACAGAGATACGAACACGTTCTTACGAATGCAGTAGGCACAGTAGCAGTAGACAATGCAATGCCATGTCATCCTACAGCAGTGGTACTGGATATAGCCACGGCATACACATTCTATGAAAAGAGAAAACGAAAGAAAACATGAAAAAACAAGAACAAAAGGAGACAAATCGAAAGAAAAAAATAAACGAAATAGAAGGGGAAACTGTCGTGCACCTCCCGCAGGGGATGTGGCAAGGCACTTGGAAATAACGAGCTAAAGAAGACCACTACTTGTAAGACCTATGCCAACGGGAACGCCAAATATTAAGAAAAACTTTAAATTTCAAAGATCCCCTCCAGAATGTTTTAGAGCACGCTTCCTATGGGCACGTTTAGAAAAACGAAAAGTTCCTAACTTTTGGAAAAACCCCACAAACTCAGGCCGATCTTTGGTTCGAAGCGGCGACATTCTGAGTCCTTGACATACATCGATCGACAAAACCAACGACTGCGTCATGATTCTGCGCGGAGTGCGCTCGTTAGGGGCTCCGACCCACCCTAGGGTCACCGTCTTTACACCATGGCCGGTGTCATGTGGCGGGAGCAAACCAAGCGTATGATAAAAAACAATTGGCCGCTGGTGTGCACAAAACAGACGACAAAACTTCTGCATCCGTCTCGAATGGCGAAAAATAGACTTTTTTTCAGGTTTGGGAGGATGCCGTAGGACGCCGCCGGCAAGCTCTCGCCCCCTAGACCATGGATCCACCTGATATCTTCGAGGCCGTCATCTAGAGTCGTTGGCCTCGCCGGACACCGAGCGGGTTGGCCCTGGGCTGAGTCTATGTTGAGATCGAGCGTCGATCGTCGCACGAGCTGGTTTCTATCAGCGTGTTGGCAATTTGCAAGCAGAACATACCAAATTGCGCCGCCTGCAGCCGTTGGGGGGAAAAAAAAAGAAAAAACCAAACATTTGTATTTTTTTCCCCACAGCGGCGGTACGAGGAATTTTTCGGTTGTTCTTTGAAAGCAATGTGTTGGAGAAAAAAAAATTGGACTCCGCGTTTCCGTTGGCATAGGTCTAAACAGAGTAAGACGAAGAACCAAGGGAAAAAATATTAATAGTATTAAATAGGCTCTTGTCTCTTCTCTCCTACGGTACGCGCGTTCCCTTCATTTTTATATTTACATCGCGAGAAGCTTTCAGCACTGCTGTCTTCCCTCGTCGACTCTCGTCGAGTTGTGCCCTCGAGTATCACTCTTGTGTTAATAGGCGCTCTCGACAGCAATTGGTGTCATTCCAGAATAAAAAGTTCCGTACGGAGTCTCGAACCCCCGACATCAACCTTTAGAGTATTTATGTATTATTAGCACTCTTCACGGTTTACTGCTATAGACCATCGGGCCGATACGTACTTGGTGTCTTGTGCTGTACTGGTATTACTCTCTACAGAGAGCCCAAGATACCCAGCAGTATCCCATTTGTTAGCTAATCAAGTGCGAAATCCAAAAATTCGTACAAACGAGTAAGTACGACTTTTGAGCCATTTATAGGTACACTTAGTATTGCACTCGGGAAAAGGGTGTCTGGCCCTCCCTCTCATTGCGGCCAGCCCCCGATCGTACTTATTATTGTTGGCTTAAAGGTTCCAGGAAGAGAAGTGGCGAAAATTGGGTATACCCGATGACTTTGTGGCCAAAATCGGGTACATTTCTTTTTCAGTGACCGCGAAGGCCCCAGAACGCCATCTCATTGGTCAACGCCGGCCACCACCCGATGCTGGCCACTTTTGCGCCGGGTATACCCGATTTTGGCGACCAAACACCCAAGAAGTACCTTATTATTGTACCCACCTACCCGAAAATGGCCAGACTATTCGACCACAACGACCAACCACCACCTTGGGACTCATGCCTCTCGTCCCGACGAAGGCGGGCAAGAACCATCTGCGTATGCCCATGACTAGGTTAGTTCTATTAATAGACTCGTTCATTCGCTTTCTCTCTGCTGTAGTACCGAACCAACCGCACACAAACCACCGCTCTCCCTCCCTCTCGTCTCCTATCCCAGACCAAAGTTAGCACAGCCCTCTCTCTCCCCTTCTCTCGAACCAAAAGCAACCTAAGCACAGCAGCATTATTAATAGTGGTGACGGGTCATGAGCAACGCCACCAACCTCGTGACAAATAAGGTGCTATCCAGACACAAAGAGTGGGCAGCATAATCTCTTCTTACTTCTGGTCACCCGCTGGAATTCTTGCGTACAACAGGGTGTGTCCCACGCTATTTTCAGTACTAAAAATTTGAATTTTCTGATTTTCGTCCAGCCCTTCAGCCTGAAATTATCAGCAGTCAAGTTCGTACGGGTAATTGTAGTCGCGTTGTAGTCATGACGCATATTTTTGGCACGCACGCGCCGGGTTTTGTTCGGTGCTTTGGGCAGCATACGTATCCGGAATAAAAGCATCCGTATACGAGTAAATTGCGCTGCGTGTCGTCAACTATTGATACCTGGTAGTTAATAGTTGACGATACCCAGCATTAGTTCGTCCGTCATCGCCCAACTTTTCAGTACCTGTTGCCTTGCGGGACATATTTTTCGTATTGTTTCCCGAGGCGTCATCATCTCATGAGGACCGTATCGTGTCGCCACGATAATTGGCTCCATCATTTACGATACGAACAAGACACATTTTTACTAGTAAAATAGTACGAGTAGACGAATGCTTTTATTCCGGATACGTATGCTGCCCAAAGCACCGAACAAAACCCGGCGCGTGCGTGCCAAACTATGCGTGATGACGACAACGCGACAACAATTACCCGTACGAATTTGGCTGCTGAGAATTTCAGGCTGGAGGGCTGGACGAAAATCAGAAAGTTGCATTGTTAGTACTGAAAATAGCATGGGGCACACGCTGTTGTACACAAGAATTCCAGCGTGTGACCAGAAGTAAGAAGAGATGATGCTGCCCACTCTTAGTGTCTGGATATCACCTAATTTGCCACGAGGTTGGTAGCGTTGCTCATGATCCGTCACGAATATTAATAATGCTGCTGTGCTTAGGTTGCTTTTGGTTTGGGAGAAGGGGAGAGAGAGGGCTGTGCTAACTTTGGTCTGGGATAGGAGAGGAGAGGGAGGGAGAGTGGTTTGTGTGTGGTTGGTTCGGCACTAGAGCAGAGAGAAAGCGAATGAATGAGTCTAGAATTAATCTTATCATGGACATCACGCAGATGGTTCTGGCTCTTCTTCGTCGGAACGAGAGGCATGAGCCCCAAGGTGGTGGTTGGTTGTTGTGGTCGAACGGTCTGGCCATTTTCGGGTAGGTAGGTACATTAATCGGGTACCTCTTGAGGGGATTTAGCCAAAATCGGGTATACCCAGCGCAAAAGTGGCGAGCATCGGGTGGTGGCCGGCGTTGACCTATGAGATGACGTCCTGGGGCCTTCGCGGTCACTGAAATAGACAGGTACCCGATTTTGGCCACAAAGTCATCGGGTATACCCGATTTTGGCCACTTGTCTTCCTGGGAGATGTCTCTGTCTACTCACTACTCAACTGTCAGATTGGGTTTCACGTATTTTTGGCTTCAATTGTACCTATAAATGGATTATACGGCGTACAGAACTCAATTAAAAACTTTTCTGGCAAAACTGTAATACGCCGTCCACGCGGGACCGTTGGAAGCAGGTGGACCGAGTTGTCAACCAAAAACGAAGTCATTGTGCGAAATCACGTTTTGTGGGGGAATGTGGATCGTAATCATATTTCACTATTACATACTGGTACCTGGTACCTGATATTTACAGCAACGATGTCTAGGGACAACATTTTCACCCCTCGACAGACAGCAACTTCGCCTCGACATGCCTTGACTGACACCAAGCTGCTTTGTTTAGTATAGTAGTATGAAATACTCGGCCCCACACCCGTGACAGCGCACGTTTTGCTTTGCTTGACATGTCTCCTGACATCTTTGATTCACATAGTACGGCACACTCCGTAATACGTACCAGGTAATAACGTAATAGCCCAGTAGAAAGCTTGGTTGTTGGCTGGGAGAAGGTTGCATACTTGGCAGGAAAGAGCAAATATGTTGGGAGACATATCATGCCAGTCAAAATGTGCGCTGTAAGGGTGTATGGCCGAGTGTTCCAGACTAAAACCTACCTGGTAGTAGCTTGGTGCGAGTCAAGGCATGTCAAGGCAAAGTTGCTGTCTATCAAGGGGCGAAAGTGCTGTCCCCTGACATCTTTGGGGAAGAACCCCTTTTTGTAGGTCTAATACAGCTTGACCCTTTTAGGACCGCAGTTCCGTTTTGGGGACGAACTACTTGGAACTACTTGTAGTGTGGTTTGTCTCCCAAACGGGACTGGAGTACTGTAAGGGTTAAAGGCCATAAATAGGTGTAGCCCATAGCCCAAGTTGAATATTATAGCCACAGGGGGTTATTAATACTTGTACCTGGAACCGTTCAGCCAACGTTAGGTACTATCGGGCGCTAGCCAATCAGAGAGAGGCCACGAAGCCTTTCCCTTCGTGCAATATTTAGTGTATCTAGAAACGGCTCAACACGCGTACGGAGGTATACTTACTTCGGCTTACGTACGTATATTGTGATATTTCGAAATTCGAATTGGTATCGTAGGAGTACTCGTGGTGTTTTTTCATACGTACCTGGTATCTGATACAGTCCATTTTTTATTTGCAACTGATTATTAATAGTCGAAGAGTGAACCACCAAGTATTCGTTTTCGATGACAAATTCAAAACACCAAATTCAACCAAGGAAAGTCTTCTTGGACGTGTTCGCCGAGACATGGTGACACCCTTGAATACCTTGATGCGTATTGAATCTTTGCGGAGGTTTTGTGTTTGGCGCCTCAAGCCGACCCTCCGACCCGAACCCTAAGCCGAACCCTATGCCAGTGGCCAGTGCTCGGTTGCTGTGCGCGGAAAGACTCTATGAATAGGCCTCGGGATGCTGCGACTAGGAAATACCAGTGATGGCAGCTACGGGAGTACACCTAACTTCCCGTAATTAGATTGAGCCGTCCGTTTTTTTTTTTTCACCTTGGTAATAGTTGAGCCCGATCCACCCCCCCCCCCCCCCCCCTGTTTTCTATAGTCGAAGCCCCCGCACACAGCGTGCAACACACAGCAACTGCACACAACCACAACACACGGCACACAGCACAGCGGGAGACGTCATGTACAGAACATCTATCCACAATGTGTGCACGGCTGTCTCAGTTCCTTTTATGTTTTTTTGCTGTAAAAAAGCTTGTTAAAGGCTTGAAACAGCGCCTTCCGTACATGCTGTGGAAATCCGGGGATGATTCATTTTTGTCCCCGGTTTTATACCGTGATTGCCGTCCGTATTTTTTTTAATTGCTGATTTGCCGTAATTACGCGTCCGTAATTGTTTCAATCTCCCGTAGTTGCCATCACTGGGAAATACTATAGGGTGTTTGAGCGGCATATAATACACCTCAACCAATCAGCGTGCCTACATATCTACCTTAGGAAGATTCTTACTATAAACCCTTGACTCCTGCCTGTGGTTGCCTCAATTGTTGTTTCGCATTTTGGAGTTGTCCATCTCGACGTGGCATGTTCCACGTAACCGAATCGAGCCACGCAAATTTGTGAGGTGTCTTCAGAAGCGAGAAGCCGCCATTGCGATAGCTACATAGGACCACCGGACACCGGACAGTTTCCATTTCCCAGACAACTCCATTGAGTGGACGGTCTCTGAATTCAACTGTGTCAGGGGCGATTTCGATAAATAGACAGCCGCCGCCGCCGAAAGAAATTGTCAGAACAATTTCAATTTATAGACAGCCTCCCAAATCTGTTCTCGAAATGGCCGCTCATGACACCCGCATTTTTGGGGACATACAGTCAGCAGTATAGAGTTTTACATGCGCCTGAAATTCGTATGATATACTCGTACTATTAATACTGTATATGTATAGTTATGTTCTACACACAAAAAAGTGGAACGTTCTTTTACTCGTTGAGCTTACCGGTATGTAGGGTGGAGGCAGGCAGTAGGCAGCATGCCTTTGAGGCACGCAGCAGGCGTTTCAGGCACTTGTATATATATAGATGAGCGTCCGCAGTTTTTTTTCCCTTGGATAGGCACGATATAAATCACAAATGCCTGAAAGAAAAAACGTGCCTATCAATTTGTCATATACCGAGCATGCCTTAACCCCTTTAGAACCGCAGTCCCGTTTTGGGGACAAACTACTGGAAATAAGACTGGTTTGCCCCCAAAACGGGGCTTCGGTTTTAAAAGGGTTAAACATTTTGCCGTGGACATGTTTGAAACCTGTTGAGTCCCCCAACGTACACCCTGTACTAATTTTAAGTAACTTTGCTCCAATGGGTAAATGCCTATCTTGTAGGTACTGTGGTTGTATCTGATTTTGGGAGTTCCGGCGTAGCGGCGTTATTGAAAAGTGCCTGCAAGGCCTCTTACGCGTGCCTGTCCGTGCTCTAAGAAAGATAGGCAAGACAAGCACGAAATCCGTGGTCAAGGCACGCCTCTTCCACAAAATGTTCAGCCATTATTTCAGGCAGGTCTTAAAGGTGGGGGCCGAAGATGAGTAGACCCTACTCTGTATCCTATATATACCCCCTTTTCCCCTGAGTTTAGGAGTTTCCGTCTAACGGCGTTATTTTCATGTGCCTGCAAGGTCTCTTCGAATTCCGTTCGTCTCCTGCCGCAAGATACGTATTCAAGAAAAGGATGTTCAGACACGGTCTTTCAGAAAAGATGGTTGAAGCATGATTTCAAGCGCGCGGTGGTACTGGACCACACTCTGGACAATGGGCAATGACCCCTGTAATAGCGAAATATAATATGGTGCAATGGACGGGTCTACCGCCGTCGGCAAAGGTTATCGATTGGCACGTTTCTCCATCTATTGTCGTCGGCAACGCTTGTCAACAGGTTATATACGTCCGCAACATTTTATTCAGGCAGGAGCGTGCTGCAGTACCTCGGTTGAAAGCTATTGCCACCGACAATGGCTATCGCTATTAATAGATCGATTGCAGTTGCAGTCGACAATGGCTATCGATAGACACATTTCGTTACCTATTGTGACCGGCAATGGCTATAGATTGATGCACTTCCTAATCTATTGTGATCGGCAATGGCTATCGATAGAGACAGTTTATAATCACGTGTGGTCGGCAATTGCTATAGATGGACACCGCTTACAATCTTGTGGTGGGCAATGGCTATCGATAGACACCATCACCCACCTATTCCACACCTGCAATGTACTCTGATTAATAAAGCAATACCTGGTATATTATATCGTGACGCAGCCCTGTATGTGTAGGTGATACAGTAGACCATTGCCGCTACACAATGGCCCCGAAGACGTGCTTTTCAACGGTCATTGTCGACCACAATGGACCGGCCGCGCTGTGTATCGATAGACATTGTCGGCAACAATCGGTTTCGATAGTTCGGGCGATGGCCCGTTTAGCATCATGGGACAGATGACGTATGAAGTGCTTATACTCTGGACAATAGAAAACAAAAACCTGGTAAACACTGCCGCTACAGTAGTAGCCCCGAAAAAGCGCGTATCAACGGACATCGCTGACCACCATAGACTGGCAACGGTTTGTATGGATATACTTTGTTTACCACAATAAACTGGCAACGCTACGCTATCTACGATAAGCATTGAACACAGTAGACTGACCACGCAGTCTATCGATAGATATTTTCAGGGAACAATATATTTTCGCCAATTGACACAACATGCCAACGCTGGAGTGACAACATTGTCCATAGATGGCCGTTGTCCCGAACTATAGATGTTGGGGAAGCAACCGCGATAGGCATCGTAGACTTTGTTTTAAAGAACCAAAAACAGCCTTTCTACGAGTCTCGATAGCTATTGCCGCCAACATAGGCACGCAATTACGTCCATCAATAACCATCGTCACTCACAATAGACTAGTGGACGTGTTTCCGCGATAGGCTATTGTCCAAGCTTCTTGTATACCGCGGAATGGAGTAAATAATGTCGATGACCATGGTTGACGACCGCCGACGATTCTATTGCCGCCAACAATAGATACGCGATGGTGTCCAACGATAGCCATCGCCACCCACATTGGCGTTTTTCCACAGTGTACTACGTGATTGCCTAGTGTATATCGTGGAATGAGTGCGAGCTATCCTCGAGATGGCTGTCGATCTATCGACGGATAGCTTGCACAAACTGTGGTAGCGGGCAATGAGCATCGATACATGACTTGCACAATTTATGGTGGCCAGCAATTGCTATCGATAAACACATTGCACAGTAGTCTACTGCTGTGGCTGGCAATGGTCATCGATAGATACGGTTTACCATGTACTTTTTGCTCGACAATGTCGACCGATCGACAGATCACCAGTCTAATGTCGACGACAATGTCTATCGATCGACAGTATTACCAGTCTATTGCCGACGACTATATGTATCGATAGGTTTCCCCCCCTCGTCTCGTTCATTGTCAAAGGAATAGACAATTCAATAGACGATAATGTGTCTATTGTCCAGGGGGTGTAAACTGGACACTGGACGGTATTGCTCCCAAAGCGTCGAAAATACCTACCTGGTGCCGTGTCGTATACCAGGTATATGCCTACTATAATAATGAGGGACCCATGGTTCTCTCTTGCTTTTTTTTGTTTTTGTTTTTTTTGCTCATCCCATTATTATCTTCGCCCATTTTCTTCTCTCTCTCCTTCCAACTCGTCACTCAGATCCGGGGTCACATAGCAGGCTCTTCTCCCCCCTTCCCCCTTCCCGCTACGGTACGTGCCTTCATTTTTATCGCGAGAAGATTTCAGCCTTTTCTTCCCTCGTCGACTCGCACCGAATTGTGCCTACCCACGCTGCAAGGCGCTATCAACAATTGAATCCTTTTTATTTTTATTTTTGCAAATAAAGTCAAAAGTCCGACCCGCCTGGGGTTCGAACCCTGGACTCAAACACAAGCAGGATTCGAGGTTAACCACTTCAACCACCGGGGCGACCGGCCTTTGACGGCAGTAGACACCGCAATAGGCAATTACTTTTACATCAGTAGAATCAATGAGTTGTCTATTGTTATAGTTGGAAATTGTCTGCACAGCAGTAGAGGTTTCGGGGACTGCCTCTTAATATCCAATGATACGATGTGCGGGCAATAGAATAGAGCGACTGCTGTCTTTTCATTGGATTTATCCGGACAACGTGGTCCGGAAACTGTCTCATGAATTGGAAGTGTCACGACAATGGATTCGGCCAATACCACATTAATATGAATAGTACTCTGCAACATATTTTATTTCCCATACGCAGGATAGGGAAATTGACTGCATTACACTATTGGTTCTACAGTCTAGATAGGTGGGCGTCTACTAAATGGAAATTATCGAGCAATTGATTTTGCAGACTGTCTGTGACGTGAGAATTGTGCGGAAAACTGATTTCGGACTCTTGCGAATTAGTTATAAATTGGAAATGTCCGGAAAACTGGTGTTGGATACTGCGTATTAATTGGAACCGTCTAGACTACGTAGAGATTGCGGAGGCTGCCAAGTAATTGGAATTATCCGGACACGAAGGTTTACCGGGTTTTGCTATTATTCATTTAAACTGTGCGAAAGGAAAGCAGGGCTGCTGCTGTGCGGTCGATTCCAGCGAGCTTTACAGCAGTGCAAGTCTAAGCGTAGGCCTTGTCTTGAGCAAATGCGGCACACCCCAGCTTGTCAACTTTGAGGCCAGGGCGCTGAGCCCACTATTTTTTACGTCAAGAGATGTTTTTCATGTTTCGGAAGTTCACCCGATTTTACGTTGACCATCGAGTCACGGGTTTTCAATGGACGAGGCCTTTATTCAAAGTCTCTACGATACCCTGTAAAATGAGCCCGATGGTGCATGTATACCTAGACTCCAGCCGATGCCAGGAGCGAGCTCACCGCGCCAAACGCCACATGTTCCAAACATGACCATCATGCGACAACACACATATTGCGCAGGTTCCTTGCGACAGTGGGCGGGCGTGTCAATATCGACGCGGAGTCTGGTCTGGCGGTGTACAAGCGGCCTGCGGGTTGGGTCGGATGGACCAAGCTCACCCCAGGAGGCTCGCTGAAGCATAATCTCTTCAACACTGGAGTCACCGGCAGCCCGCAAGTGCGGAAAGGAGGGAAGCTTATGATGATCACTTCCATCAGCTACTTGATAATTCAGGCGGGTTTCGATGCGGGCTCCAGTCGGTACCCACATGTTATCAGTTTTGCATTTTCGCATTTTTTCAGTTTACCGTTGGCGCTTTTACGGGCATGTCGGTAGATTAACCAAACTGTCCTAAGACGCGCTTTTGAGCCTCTGTTCGTTTGTGACTGCCCGAAGATCTGCGTTTGAGCCTCTGTTCGTTTGTTTAGCGACTTACTACTGTAGTCACACTGCTGCGTCATACGATCCATGCTGCTTCCTGGACGAAAAGAAAAATCCGAGGGTGTGTTCGGTTGGGTATACCGGTGCCCGGGGTGTTTTTGGTGGGCCTTTGTACCAAACTTGCCGAACTGTCGGATACCGGTACTGTCTTGAAGTCGCACCGAATTTTGGCAGGTGTCGGGTACCGGTACTGTCTTGAAGTCGTACCGAATGATATCGGAGCATGCGGTGGGGTGTTCAGGCCGCACCGAACTTTACCGGAGTGGTTGGGTAGGATGTTCAGGCCGTACCGAGCTTTATCGGAGTGTTCGGTAGGGTGTTGAGGCCGCACCGAACCTTACCCGAGACGTGGGTAGGGTACTTCACCTTACCGAGCAAACACCCCCGGTGAGTCTAGCTTGGTACGTGCCCTACCGAACACACCAGCGAAAAAATCGCTCGTATCATACCAGCACGATTAAAACAACTGTTTTTTCTTCCATTTACAGTCAGTCGTAGTGCCAGGCGCGGTTTGTAGTGCCAGTACCGTACCCAGTATAGTATGTCTTGCGCTGTTGTGTCATTCTCGTCTTGGTTTTTGGGTCGTGGTACAAAACGGTACAGGCCCGGAACCGACACGACATGCTTTGAGTTGCTTCAGGTCATCGTCGGGCCCAAGCGTTACTGGTGAACTGGGGTATAAGTCGTCGTGGCTCCTTTTTTGCGGCATGTTTCCATCTGCCATTTATGTATCCCTCTACTATTATACCTTTTTCTCTACGAGGTAATGTTCGTGTCGCACTGGTGTGCATATTATACCTGGTACTCGTTTACACTCATGTGTACAATAATATAAGCATACGTACGTATAATACGATACGGCGATGCGACACGGCCGAAGCAGCAGTCCTTCACCTTTCAGCACGGCGCTTCATCTAAACACTACTATTACTGCTGTAGCAGCCGTAACCGGACACACGTACGTACGTATGATGTATGACTACTGCTTGGACACCAGCACAACTGGCTGTCAGTATAGCAGAACTATTAATATTGATGGAATTACACCAGCACAACAACTGCTGTACGAGTACATTATGGTATATACACGGCCTGAGTCAACGGTGCGCCTTCGTTGACAAGCAGTGCTGTGGTGCATTGCAGTCTTTCCACCGGTAGTGTATTCGGTGGCATGCTGAAAGGAAACGCTCTTGACGACGAAGGAGATGCTTGATCTTCAATGTTGATGCACTTCGAGGTAGACGGCGATCTACGAACTGGTGGTGATTGCATACTCCGTATACGCATGGCTTCGATGCACGTGAATACGCCAAACAACTGCGCGGTCATTCCCACGATGTACAGCAGTAGTTGCTTTGACTAGGAAAAAAAAAGTCGAAAGTAGTGCAGGTGCTGTACGTATTTCCCAGTATGGTGATGCCTACCGGTGTACGTACCAGTGCGGTCAGTGCCTCATGTAAATAACTCTGTTTTAGCTTTTCAGTTATTTGTCCACCCCTTCGACTGTTGGATGTACCGCTGTACTACTACTGTATCCCTTGCCCTTCATTGGTCGTAGCAGAGTTTTCTTTTCTTGCTCTCACTTTCCAGTACATTATAGCTGGGTTATTCTTAGCAGGTGTTTGATAGTACCAGTTTATACCAGGTGCATAGGTAACAGTCGCCTTTTTTTGCCGATCGGGTATGGTGAGCACTCAGCACTTGTAGTCAGCGCTTCCTTAGCTCGTCGACTGACGTCGAGTTGTGCACAGCGAAAACATCCTTCCCACATGCTCACTCTTTATATGCCAGTATATGCATATTCTACCTGGTGCGACGTCCGGGATTCGAAGCCAAGCCACGAAGAACCAACAACATCCAGGGTTGGTGGTTACCCCGTTACGAGGCTATTATAGATGATGATGCCGCTTAGGCCACGTGGGCGACCACTACGCTGTTAACATACCGGCACTTGAAGCTACCTGGTATACGATGATGACGCGTAGTGCGACCGATGATGCTTGTTCCAACTAGACTAGGTTGTTGACACCCTTCCCCTCTATGCACACGCCTTGGATTGCTCTCCTGTTCCGCGGCAGGGACCCGCGTTCTTCTTGACGGATGAAACGGATGCCCAAGTGTCTAAGGCTGAGTCGACTTTCGCGCTGATCGGCCTGATCACGTGCTCGGTGCTCTTCGTCGGATATCTGTTGTACCAGGTGTGTCTTAGTCATCGTTATGCCAGCGTAGATCCTAAAACGTACGTTCATGTCATATCAATAATTCAGTTCTGTTCGTGCTACGTAGGCGTTTTCCTTTGTGCGCACGAGTAGTTGGGTGGTGTTGTGCTGCCTTCGTCGCCGCCCTCCTGGAGCGGATGGATCCCTTTTTGTCTTTCGTTTACGACGCTGGATCTTTTTGCGCAAAACTAAGCCTGACGCTCAAGGAACCGCTGACATCGCACAATGCGGTCACCCGTCGTGCGCCATCTACCCTCGACGTTGCTGCCATCTCGGACTGTCTTGTCTGTGGTGAAAACATGCTGTAGTGGGAGCTGTCTCGCACTGATAATGACCAGGTTCTTGAGGACTACATGGAGGAAGTACGACGCGAAAAAATCCTAAACGGGGAGATCTCTCTGCTTGGCGTCATGCAGGTTAGTTGTTGCTACTTTGTTACCTCGACTCACGTAGACGTAATCATATCTTAATTCTGTGAGTAGTACGAAACGCTACAGAGTAAACACTGTTACCTCGACTCCAGTAGACGTAGTAACATTTCAAGTCTGAGCATTTACAGCACTTCTGTACAGAGAAAATACTGCTGCCGTTGTCGCACGTTGCAAGCGTATGTATAGTCGGTGGTCTTGCGGAGGTGAAACAGGTCGACAGGTAAATTACAAACGGAAACAGAAACTCAAGCAGGGCCCTATACTACAGCTACTGCTGCTGTAGGATGGTCTCCTGAGATATATGGTATATGTTTTGTCAGGCAGTGCCGCCCGTCCTTTGGTGTGAGCACGGAAAAGACTCAAACATGACATGCTCTGTGTTACGACAATTCTGTGTGTTGCAGAACACGTTGCTACTATTTACTACTCATGTATGTGGCTTATTGTAGCGCTTGTATGTACCTGCAAAGATTACAGCCGAAAACAATCCCCGCGTTTCTAGTTTGACCATGAACACCATGCATTACTTGCATGCTCGTACTGCCCACCTGGAAGCGTTTCCGTCTGGACTGCTCCTATTCATGATACGCGAGTCTATTAATCGTACATCGTACTGCTGCTGCTGCTGTGGCAGTTGTGGCAGTTGTATCCAACGCCACAAGTGTCAGAATTGATTGATGACACACTACAAGTATTATTAATAATTCGAAGTGGTACTCGTACAGCAGTTTATACGTTCCGAATCTTATAGGTTAACGGATGAAATTATTCTACAATACGAATCACGATACATCAAGCGAGGACCTTTAACAATCTGGGAGAAGGGATCTTTAGGTTGGTGGGCTGTTGGGGTGTTTTGGTTCCTGTTGGGATCAAGGTACAGGCGAAGACCCAACCCAACCCCTGACTCTACCCCTAACCCTAACCCTGACCCCAAACCGCAGCCAAAACGGGTCAAAACTCGCCATAAACGCGGCTGCGCCGCGTTTGCATCGAACCAGGAAATTTCTCAGTTGCGGACGACGATTCCGAAGTGCAGACCACGCTACACATTTTTCAAGTAAAAAACATCCCTAAAGATCCCTTCTCCCAAACTGCTAAACCTACTCTCAAGCTCTACTGCTGTACCAGGTATAATATATTCCAAATATATACCAGGGTATGTTTTGGTGGTTGCTCTGGCCAACACGACCCTACCCCAAGCTTATATCACCCTGCCCGTAACCCCGGCCGCGACCCGTTCCAGGTTGTGTTCCTATTAATATTACATACTATTAATATCACTATTAATAGGTATGTTGTGTATGTGTGACGTGTGGTTGTCGCGCCGAAAAAAAAAGGAGGTTGGGATTTGGCGTATTTGTAAAACCCCCCAAAAAGGTCAACCGAATGTGTCTGGCTTTCTAACATTGCCTGTTCGCTACAGTCATCATGAAGACCATACGGGACTCTGAGCTTGGAATTTTCCTGGGATTCTGCTTTTATTGATACCTGGTATTAATAGTTTATGCGGGTCAAGCACATTTTTCGACAAAGTAGTAAACTACCTATTAATATTAATAGCGCTTAAACGTTATTGGTGATGAAGCGGAAGTGCTCTCGTCGTCGCCCGGCACCTGTGTAGTGGTGAGTACTGTATTAATAGAGGACTTGTTGCTATCCCCCTATTAATAGTATATTATATTTTGTGGTGTTGGCAGCGAAACTCGATATGGTTGCTCACTTTCTACGACCATTAGCAGCAGCAATGGGTCCCACTTACAGCAGTAGATTCATGGCTGACTTCTGTGCAACGCTGCAACACTGCTGCAGCATGGATCGATTTGAAGTATCGGGGTGCCGATGGTATGGTTGATTTTCATCAGCAGAATCGCTCAATGCCAAGCTCTCTTTTTTTTGCCGCCTCTCCGTTGCTGTTATTAGACTTATACCACGGTAGTGCTGGTATAAATAGGAGACAAATACCTCTGTTCATAGTACTACAGCAGTAGTATTAATATACACCAGGTGTATAATATCACCATTAGAATAAGATGTACCAGTACGCCGCTGTGTTGGACAAGTCTATTCGATAACTGCCCTTAGATGCGGTATATTATACTGTCTTGTCTGTCTGTGAAGCTCGCGTCGTTTCCTCCCTGGGTTTCCTGCCGTTGTTCTCTGCTTCTGTGCGTGGCTTCGTCTTCGATGGCTCTACTCAACGGCTGGGATGGTTCGGACGGTTTGGGGCTTGTCAGGCGGAGCTGAGCACCACACCTTGCACCCAGGAATCGTCAGGCTACCAGGCGATGGAAGGGGTGAGGGCCCCATTATGGACTTATCGCCAACACCTGGTACCTTTTCCCTAGGGTGTCAACCCCTCGACACATTTTTGTCGGGGGAGGAATTTATCATCTATACCCTGGTATACACCTGGCTGGGGTCTGGGGTCATCCGCGGATGGATGTAAACGATGAAAATGTTGAATGTTTTATTGGAAGTACAGCAGTAATGGCACCTTAGAGGTGGCAGACTGCAACATTCACGGCCACCTCAGGATCGCTGCGATCGGCCATGCGCGCAGTTTTGTCTCCAGGAAGTCAGAGCAATTGTTGTCTCACCCGTGATTAGTTTGCCTTTTTGATAGTCTGGCTTGCAGCTGGTACAACAGCAGCAGTAGTGTTGTCGTGCCCCGCGACGAAGGAGTAGGTTTGGCTGCAGCATTGAGCTAAACTGCAAGTAGCGAGTGATGCTGTCGAAGCGGTTGCTTGCATGCATCTTCGAAGAGATGCGGGGAGATATGTATGGAAACACCTCCTGTCGGATACAGGATCATGATACATACATACATACATACATACATACATACACGCATACTTGGGGGTATTGATGGCGTACATAAGGTACTCGCACGGACGTATGGGTACAACAATCGAGTTTTACTTGTGTCTACCTGCGTTTCGGTTATAGGTTGGCCTTGCGCTGCCGGAGAAGTCAATGCGACGCCTGGAGCGTCTGCTGCGGCCGTTCTTCGACAGATACGACGACGACTCCAACGGACAGCTAGACATACAGGAGTTCTGGGCGGTTTTTCACGACCTGCAAGAGCATGTTCAGATATCGGTGAGTGTGCGCTGCTGAACCATCAATGTGGCCATGTTAATGGAATATATCAATGGAGCACACAATCGGGGTGCGAGGGCGGTCGGTGCACCTTGCGACCTACTGTAGCTCAATCTAGGAATGATTTGTGGGAAACTTACTGCGCTCTGTCTTCGCGTTTTGGGCAGCCAGCCCCTAGGTATATCTACTGCAGCCGCTCCTGTCGATAGAATACGTCAGAACATTACGGCGTGCCGCGGTCATGTGGGCATAGGCACTCATAATACATTAGTGTCTACCTGGTAGTCTCTAGTCCCTGAATAGGGTGTTGATCACTTACGTCTGACCCTTTTTCCTCTCCATGTGCATGTCCGGGTGTTTGCTCCCTTGTGCAGGAACTGAGTGTCATATTCGAGGAAATCGACACGGACCGGTCCGGGCTAATCGACTTCGACGAATTCGTCACCGGCGTCGCCAAGTTCGTGCTTGAAAAGTCGCCGAACGGCAGCAACAGGTACTACCTGCTGTATATTGTAGAACACACCATGCGCTACGTACGCGTAATATACTGTAGAAATATAGCATGTTCGCAGCAGATGGGATTTCTTTTGGTGCACGATAATATGAGATAATATGGCCTTTTCGCCTTGAAAACCGCTGCGTTGCGTCTGTCTCATAAGAGTACCCCATGATAATGCTCCAGTGCGGGCTTGCAGAGGCTTGTGCTGGAAGGAGGTAGGCGAGCCTACGACTGCAGTGTTGATCCATGTTGCGTTTCTAGAGCTGTAGATACCACGGTGTGATGTTGCAATCGTACGTCGCCCGAGCTACACGTTAACACGAGGTTACTCGTTGTCAAGAGAGCGGCTGAACTGAGCGCTTTCCACCCCAAAGCCTTGTTTGTTGTTTGTATTTTTGTATCCATCATCCAAAGACTGTGAAGTGTAACAGCGCAGTTGCTATTATTAATGCGCGTGCGTCTCATCGATTATATTCTCTTCTCGTCATGTAAACCCGTTGTGGAAGACATAACCCCGGTTTTTTCGTATGGATAGGATATTATCTGCACGGTGTACGTAAATGGTGTTGGGATGCCTTCCGGATGGGATCTGAATGACTCGATTTTGCTCATGTCTGCGGAGTGTGCTCTGTATGATACGGCTCTTGTACAACATACCATGCCGCCAATTACAGGATTTCGATTATGTAGATCGGGATCTGTCCGATATGTAGTACCGTGTACACTCAGATGACGAGCGTGACTACTCTCTTGTCCGACCAATTTTGTCAGGGACGCCAGTACGCCGCATGTGGAGGAAGAGGACTGCGACGGTGACGGCGACGAGGAAGAACACGAGGAGGTGCGATCGATGGATCATACCACGGTATACTGTCATGCTATGATACCAGAGCGCGCATGCATCATGCACCATGCCAAAACATGGGAGAACGTGCAGACGACTTTGTCGACTCGATTCGACGAGTGTCCCGTGTGTTTGCGCAGCGAGTGACTTGACGTCTGTCCCGTGCGTTGGTGCCGCCCATCGGGTACGAGTTATTTCATACCATACTCGAAACATATACCATATCATACGACACCGAGCTTGTTTCCACGTTCGACTGCGGTTGTACGAGGCCAAGCCAATAATGCAAGTTTGAGTGAAACTCATTCGCACGGCGCCAACAACTTCGGCTGGCTGAAGCCGAAGTTTACTTGATTGTAGAGGCATGTTATGACCGCCGAATACACCACCAACCAACGCGCGCGAGTTGACGACAGTTATAAATGTCCTGCTGCGCAAGTTCCTAGCGACAGCATTGCTATCTGCTCAATAGTTGCTTCTTATTGTTGCCGTCCCTGGCTTTCGTTTCGTTTCCTTTCTTGTTTTGTGTCCGGAACTGCTGTTGTGGCGTCATGACAGATGCCAGAAGATTTAGTGCACCTCGACCCGCACGTCCAACAGTACCATGTCAAAATGCGTGCGGCCTGGCTCATGGCGGTCGGAACAGCACTGGTGCTCGTTTTCTCAGGTGAAGCAGGAGATACTTTTTTGAGCAGGGGGTTTGTTGATGCGCAGGGCTCAGGCAAGGCAATCAGACTACCCCCGCCTGACCGCCTGTGGATACCTGTTGGAGTTGAATTAACTGTGGTGGGGTCATGATATATGGCAAGATTGACGCCACAATTGCGCGCTCCTATCAAGTGTGAAGCGCCGGGGGGGGGGGGGGGGTACCGTATGTGGCGTCCTATGATATATAGCTTCTGCAAACCTGTCTGTTGGTCCAGCGGTACCCTCCCTGGCACTGCCTGGGCATGAGCGTTATCGGCGAGTCAACGTCTGGGATATGTCGCAAGGCTACATTACTACTCACCAGGTATTGTACAACCGACATGTGAAGAAGGCCACGCAACACAAGGGCGGTTGAGCATCGATCGAGCACGGGGTGGTCTCTCCCTTCTTCTTGTGTCTTTATGAATTAACTGTAAAGCTGTTTCTCGTTCACTCACGCGCGCGGCGTTTTTTTTGTCCTTAGATCCGATGGTGGACGTGTTGGGATCCGTGGGCGACCGCACCGGGGTATCTTCGTTCTACATTTCTTTCGTGCTGGCGCCACTGGCATCCAACGCCAGCGAGCTGATCGCCGCCTTCAACTACTCCCTCAAGAAGACTAGCCGCACCATCGTGATCTCCTTTGCGGCCTTACAGGTGGGCGACATCGACATTAGCATCGACATGGACATGATACTCGTACCTACCGGTGGTATTTTTTTATATACAGTAGTTTGTATGACTGTAATAACTGGCTATTAATAGTAGCAGGGTTCGCGATGACGGCCGGCGCAACCTGGACTTGGCCCTCGCTGTGTGTAGTACCTGGTGCCTGGAAGCAGTGCTCGGCGTACTTTGAATACTGTACCTAGATGGTACTGTTAGTAGTATTTGAGTACGATATTTTGAAGGAAAATGGTGCCTTGAGAAACGGATTACCAACGCAAGAGAGACTCCAGCGACTGCACGATCGTCGATGGCGGGTTCTGGCGTATACCTCGTGATCCTTTGCGGCCGAGCTCCCCAACTGATCGTCATGGGTGCATGCTGAGGGTGCATGCTGTGGTTGCCGATGCCGTTCCTCCCTTCCTCCCTTCCTCCCTTCCTCCCTTCCTCCCTGTGCTTGCGGCGGTACCTATTCTTGACCGGGGGGGGGGGGCACGTTTTTGCTGTTTTTCATGATGCAGGGTGCGGCTTGCATGAACAACACGTTTTGTCTGGGGGTGTTCATGTTCCTGATCTACTTCCGTAGCCTAGCATGGGAGTTCAGCGCGGAAACAGTTACCATCTTGGCTGTGCAGGTGTGTCGGTACTCAATACGGTGGGTGTTTTTACGTTTTAGATTGCTTCCGATGTGGGGGGATACATTAATATATTATACTATATACCAGGTACCTGATATTTATGACCAGGCCATCTCTTAGAGGAGGCTATCAAAACCCGAATCATCGGCGGCCCGAATGTTTGCATTTTTACGACGTACGCGTCTCTGATTTTAGAACGACCAAATCAGCGTTGCTCTTCTGAGAATACCGTAGGCCTTACAGTGACCAGTCAGAAGCACCTCAACCTTTTCTTTCTTTTCTTCAGGGGCGTAGTCCCAAGTTTTGACACAGTGTTCGCAGTTTCGGATTCAAAAACCGAGAAATTGATTTTCAGTTTTCAGATTGTATAGATAACCTGTCCGCCTGAAAAAAGTGGCTGTTCTGGTGAAACCGGCATTTTATCGCTGAAAATCTATTCCTGTTATTTTTTCCATCCGAAATTGACAACACCGTCAAAAATTGCAACTAGTGTACCCGTGTACGCCTCTGGAGATAAGAAGAATGTATCTGGGTGCCTCTCACCGGTTGGCCTGAGGTATTTATGAGAAGAGCAAGCTTGGTTCGGTCGTTCTCCGAGTCGAAAACGCGTGTAAATGCAACATATTGCGCCCAATTGCCGGGTCTGAATAATCTAATCCCCTCCTAAGATACCAGGGCATGCCTATTTGTTGACTGTTATTCACTATCATTCGATATTGTTCACGCGCTGTCATCGCAATTCACACACAGCTGTAGACTTCGAGTGGTGCATCGTTCAATGGCCATATCAAAATTAAAAGATCGAAGTTCGCCGGATTACGCTTGGGGTCTATTTTATTAACCGCCTGGTATATTGGTATGGTTTTTCGCGGCCGGCAGCTCGCGTTTCTAGATGGTGCTGTTATTAATAGTGCTCACTAATGCCATGTGCTGATAGAAACGAAGCCACGTACAGCAGTAGTGGGTAGGGGGGAGTAGCGCCCGCTTTGTGACCCCGGATTTGAGTTACTACCGGGAGGGAGCTGGAGAGTATGTAGGGCGAGAATAATAAATGTGATGGAGAAGAAGGAAAAAAAGTGTTTTAACCACACAGTATGTAAGGCATGCTGGCTTAGCTGGCCGTAGAACCGCCCAATTTCAACCCATACACCACACATGATAAACCTTTAATGATGTCTTTCATTTAGAGCCAAGCCAAGCCGAAATTGATCCTGAAACGACGCTCCCTTTTTTTCCCCTAGTTTTGCGCAACGCCGAGAGCACCCAGACTGGCTCTGAATGCCCTCTGAACCTGCTCATTGGGCGGAGTCGGCGCAGGCGATTCGATTTAGGAAGGCCGCCCATCTGGTGATCATGCACGACTCGATTGGACTATGAAGCGTACGTGACAGCTATCGTAGCGAGGATCGCGCACGCTGCGCTCCACCCCCTGACGACCCTGATAGACTGAGAGATTGGTGTTTTCGTGCACTTGGCTTTTATAGGCCTCGCTGGTGCGAAAGGTATCCCAGGTATATACCGGCATTTGCCTTTTTTTCATTTTGATGATTCGAGAAATATGTTGCCCTCGGAGAGCCGGCCGACCTTTGGGTAAAGCAGAAGTCATGTCATGTTGGCGTGGGAGTTTAATTATATCCATACATGAGTTGTTGGTGCAGCGTACGCCCCCTCAGTATGTCGCCCGAGCCGTCATTGACTACTTGGTCGGTCGATTGTTGCAGTACCGCTGTAGTCTAGTAGCAGCCTCGCCGGTTACGATATCGCCTGGTACAGACCAACACGTTCCGGCCTCTGGCGCCTACCGTATGCCTGTTAATACTGTATCAATAGCGAAACTCCATGCCGGCGTGAGGTGCCAACAGCTCCCACGGCAGAGATTGTCAACGGAGATGGCCGCTAATCGAAGGGTTTCGTCCCTTTATTACCGGAGCAGCTAACAGTAACAGAGGTTTATTCGTTTCCCCGTGTATATTGTGTCAACCCTCTTGTTTCCCAACAGGTTGCTGTACACTCATTGTACCGGTATGTGCAACCATGACCTCCACCTCCACTGTTCACAGTGATAACTGGTGTAGATACTGCTGTGCATGCCTTATCGCTAATACCTTTAATATTACGAGGTGCGATATACCTGGTAACCCGGGATGCGTGTCACGGCCACAATGACAACCTGGTATCTCTTGCCGTCAATAACATGTTTCTCTACCAAGTATCAGGTATTGTACCATGTACACGGAATATAAAACAAATAGAACAACTCGAGGTAGTGTGAAATTAATGAATTTATACTAATAATTGAAGACGTTTCATTCATCATTGACTTCCATTCCCGAGGCAGAGGATATGGTCCGTATATGTATCAATAGCAACAGTAACAGTGCCGGTATTATCACCGCTGCGGTACTATACCAATGGTACTTCCTGCAATGCTATTAAAACGACATTATTAATAGTAGAAATGTCTTTTCTTGGACGTTGTTGTTGTACGACGATGGCGATTGTGCGCTCAGGCTCGGGCTCGATTGTTTTTTGGCCCGGCATAACGCCTGCTGCAGCCCTCCATAACGCGTAAGCTAGATATGTAGCGCCCAGCGGGCTTGACTTGCTTTTGCTCCAGCTGTATCAGCATCGGGTGGTCATGCAGCCGAGTGCACACTCAAGTACAGCAGTTCCCGTCATTTTTTTTTTCTTTTTCATGATACTGCTGTGATATTGTGAGCACACTTGGAAGTACGGTGGTAACCTCGGGAAAAGTCACTGGGCCCACCGACCTTAGATACGAATGAGCACGCTTATATCGTGTATCGTGTATCGTGTATCGCGTATCGCGTGGATTGGGTCGAACCTCTACGAAAGGGACTGTCGCTGCAAGTAACTTTTCACCAGGTATATATCGACGTGATTCGATCTTGGTTTGGAACCGCCCGCCCTTTGTTTGTGGCAAGCAATTCATAACTGTCCCATGTCAACAACCGATGCGCTTTTTTCCCATTTTTTGTGGGATGCTTATACGTACTGTATGCATTTTTACTGTTTCCGCTTATGGTTGGTCCGGTGACCTGTTTCGCTTCCGTGTCTTGCAGGCGGTGATGGCGGTAGTGTCCTTGCGAACTACACACAGAGTCGTGGATGGCCTGGCTGTGCTATCCCTGTACCCGCTGTCTCTTTTGTTGGTGATTGCTTTGGAGTCCATTGGCTGGGACTGAACCTCCCGCGCGTCATCGGTTTTGGCGGGCGGCCTTGCCTTGCCTGGTACGATACTGGTACATGGGTATTATATTATGTATGATTGATTGGCACGGTGTTAAACCGTCCATCGTGTCGCATGTGGGTAGTGTGGAGTTGCTTCACCAATGCTTGCGCGGTCGTTCTCGCAGTTTGCTCAGCGCAGCTTTAGAACAAAAGCGGCGTAGGTGGGCCCAGAGCCTAGTAGGGTCCGCTCATCGTCTTTAGTAGCTAAGTAGCTTACGGCGACCACACACATGGATGTGCTCCCTTTTTTTTTCTCGGGATTTCTCGCCCTCCTTCTGCCGTCAGAATTACCTCGCTCACGCTGTGTGGAAGCGCGAATGTTGGCGTGAACGTCGTGACAGGACAGAGCGTTTGGTTCTTGAAAGTTTCGTGTTTTGGTGATGCCGATAGGTAGACTAGACGTTTTACGCGCGCAAAATACCAGTGGTTTGTTTTTCCGGGCCGCACCAAGGTGGACTTATCACAATTTTTTCATTGGTACTGATTGTACTGTGTTAGTACGCCGTACAGTCCCGGCGACAATGCCGCGCATTTTTATTCAGGAAATATCTTTGTTGCCAGCGGAGTTCGTTCAATATTCGACCGTGTTGGGTGGTGAGGGTGCTCGTGTATACTACAGTAGTGTATGTGCTCGCAGTTAGACTCCATCTTGGCTGTTCGGCAGTTTGAAAGGGGGGGCTGGTGGTGGACTTGTCTGAGCTGGGTGTGGTATTGGTGACGGCAGAGTTGCGGCGGAGGGTTGAAACGGTCGGCCCGTCTTAAAGGGAAAACCTCGTCGAAGGGGAGGAAACCACAGCAGCGGCAGAGCTGCGTTGTTTGTTGTTTTGTGTTCGGAATTTCATTTATTGGCACGTCGATGGCGTCGGAGTTGCAAGTGTGCAGTATGTGGCGGAGATTTTCCGTCCCTTCTTTGTTCGGAGAGTGAATCTGGATGAGCCTTTTGGGGTATGATACGGTTGGCGGCATGGTGTCATCGTCGGCCGGAAGGCAGGCAACAAACCAAAGACGTCACGGTTTCGAGTACACTAGCCGCTGCGCGATGCCTTCATCTTCCCCTCCATGTTCACTGCATACGTGGATGGACGTATTGATTTTCTACCGGAATCGCCAGGGTGCCACGACCAGGCTTTGCGGCAGTTATGTCATAGGAGTCATGAACGCAGAGAGACCAGTTAAATTACGACGTGGATCGGCGTGGGGGATGGCAGGGGGCAGGAGGACGCCGTACGCGGCAGGGGCCCAATGTGGACATTTTTGTTGTGCCTGGCTCCGTCACGTCTGTGAGGATCAATACTTTTTTGTTCTGGTGGCTTTTTTAGCTGCACAACGAGTATAATATGGATGGATTGCAAGCTACCAGGTACCAGGTATTATTAATAGTTTTCGCCTTGGCTTTTATTTCACCCCCTCCGCTCCGGAGAAGACGGGCGAGACACACTAGTCGAGGTTACTCCAAGAAAGAACGCAAACAAGGACGCCACGTAGTATGATGTTAACCATAAGTTGTGTGAACTGTTGAAGCCGCTTCCGGAGTGAGACAGAGACGTCGTTTCATCCAGAAATACTGGGGGATTTTTCTATTCGTTTTTGGCGGTTTCAATTCGCTTTCGTTTCGTTTCCCTTGAGACACATGCATCCACATATACCATGTATGACATTATACCATGTATGACATATATATATATATATATATATATATATATATTTATGTATATATATATTTATATGCGTAGGGCTACTCTTCAAGCAGACGATTCCTCGCCATTTCCCACGGTTTGTGCCAGTATACAGCAAGCAACAAGAAATAATTGTGAGGCGATGTCGTGCCATGATTACACTTGTCAAAATTGCCCTCTCTCCCACGCTTTATTCCCACCAGCATCATGTGGTACTGTACGACTAAGTGAAAGTTCTCTGGTGCATTCTACCATTGATACAACGTTTGTGGGGTGTAAAAATCGTACAAATTTATAGGGCTGCGATGGAACGTTGGTTGCAGCGGACTCTTCGGGTTTCCTTGTGGAAGGCTTCTTTCATATACGGGGTGCGCATTTCTCGGTGCTCGCTGAGAGTTGGATAGAGAACAGAGATATTTTTAATTTTTTTTTTCTTCTGTTTCGTTTCTCTTCCCATCAATCATGTTCGCCCTCTTCTTTTCTCTCTCCCTCCTACTTTTAATAGTCGTAACTCGGATCCGGGGTCACAAAGTTCGGCCCTTTTCTTCTCCCCCTTCCCCACTACGGCTCGTTCGTGCCTTCAGTCTGCTCGCGAGAAGACTTAGGCCATTTCTTCCCTCTTTGCCTCGCGTCTTACTGCTACAACCCATTAGCCGGGAAGTCCGGCTACAGAGCAGTACCTCGCAGCCCTAGACATTTAGGAAGTATTCCAATAAATTTGAGAAGTAGATGCCAGGCACGAGTCTACGAAGTATCTCAGGTATGGTCTTGTTGCTTACTCGTAGATTGAAGCTTTGATTAATTCATACCAGGTACCAGGTAGTTGAGAGCTGACTGGACTGCTGTGGAAGTTAGTTGCTGGTGAAATATCATGTGAATATGTTATCTCAGATACATCATACTACAGCAGTATCATATGACTCGTACAGCAGCTGTCGTACGGACTATCGTATTATATGATATTATCAGATGAGTTGAGGTATGATGAGGTGAGGTATGAAGTCATTCTTAGTGGGGGAGATGTGTTGCGGGAGCGCGTCTTAACCCTTTTAGAACCGCAGTCCCGTTTTGGGGACAAAACACTCAAATTTCAAGTAGTTTGTCCCCAAAACGGGACTGCGGTTCCAAAGTGGTTAACAATCAATGCCCTGTTGCAGCGAACCGCTGTAACAGATGTAACGATCTGATCAACAAAAAATGGCATTTTAGTTGTTTGCAACGAGCGCTGCTTGCTTGCTGTGTAACGTTTTTTTCAATCGAACATGATCTAGTTGTTTGCAACAAAAGCGCTACTGACTGCTGTATCTGTGGTTTGAGTTTTTTTCGCTTTTTGCTGTTGTTGGAGTTTCACAGGGGGGCAGCATCTTTGTGTGGGGACGAGGGGACGATATTAATCTGTTTTATCATCCCTGCACATGTATACATCTCAAACCTCTTGGAAGGCCGGGGGCATCCTGCTACATATCGTAGGAAGATTGTGTGTTTTCGTTTTCACCCCATGGGTGCCATCATGATGGATTGATCGATGGATGGGCGGGAAAACGGGATTGCCTGGCGCATACAATTTTAATACTACTGATACTATTAGTATCATTGTTATTAGTATTATTGTTATTCCTCCCGTTCCGGCAATGTGTAGGTAGACGTTTTTGTATTATGAGCTTATGAGCTTCAACGTTGATAACTCAAAAGCACTCCGAAAGAAGAAAACCACGGAAGGAAATAAAAGGAGGCTTACGCTGGGCTCACGCATAAAGTCTAACTCCCTTTTGTACACACGCCCGGCTTGGGCTCCGTCTTTGTACTCCATATTTTTGCCGTCCTCGCTCCTTCCTTCTCATTCCTTACTCTTGCTTTCTTCTCGTGCGTTTTTTGTTCAATCAGATACATACATCGTACCTGTTATGTAGGATTCAGTGGTTTTTTACCGCGCGTCGTGGGCTGGCCGTTTTTCTCTCTCTAGTATTAATGTTTAATTAACCATACTGCCGGTTATGTTTTCCCGTTGACCCCTCACGCTACGGTAGTACGAGGTAGACTCTCCTCTTACCTGGCTGGTAACCCGTCCCTGGTACGTGTTTCCCGGACATATAATATGCACTATGGAACTATACTCACTGCTGTCGGTTGCCGGTTCTTCTATTATTATGATGAAGGTCACGTGGTGTTGTGATGTTTGATTGGGCCCCCTCCCTATCTATGGAATAGAGTTATTCATTGAAATATTCGTATCTACTGCTTGCTGTCTGGGGAGAGGGGGGTAGAGGAACACTATAACGGGGGACCATATTAAATAGGACCTACGGTACACACATAAAACTATATATTTCGCTATTTTTATCAACAATATTTGGTCTTATTTATTATGGCCCCCCGTAATACGACTATTAATAATAATCTTCTACCTTCTGGTGCTCGCTGCTTTTGTCCCCTCCGTATTGCCGGCACATTTGGGCATGCATATGGGATATGGGTTATGGGTTGTTTGTTGCCGGCCAACGGCTATTATTAATAGCCTTCCGCGACATTTTCATTTTTTTGTTCCTCCTCGGGTCGCGATCCGATGTACCATCGGATCATCGGCCCCCCCTGTGATCTGTGATTGTTGTTGTTGTTGTTATTGTTCTCACATTAACTCTCTGACGAAGGAGTCCGTGGTCACACAAAGGTGCTGGAGCCCTAGGAAGATCCGAAAAACAAAAAAAACGAAAATTCGGCTGCCTCAAAATACACGAGACGGAAAAAGCGCACACAAGATAAAACCAATGTGCAAAACTGAACTAACATGGCCGCGGGTATATCCTCTCAACTATAACATAACAGAGTACCCCCGTTCCCACCACTAACCAACTCGTGGCTGCTGACTACAGCGGATGCTGTCTGAAGTGCTGCCTGCACCGTACGAAACGCACGGTAGTCGTGAAAACGAAAGAGGAACACACCTGCCTGCTATCTGGAGTGCTGTCAGAGTGAAGACTCGCGGATATGCAGTGAAAAAAGGAGCAATCGAACCTTACTACCACACGAATATCAACGATCGCCATCTCTTCCTGGACTGTCTGACACAAAAAGGTGCAGCACAGTTATGATACCACGTCCCTGATAATTGCGTAGGTTATTCCCCATGAAGGGTATATACCCACTGGTAACTGGTAATGCAATGAGCGGGTCTGAGATGAGCGTCTCGGTATAGTTATAGATTTTCTCTTTTTTCGATTACCTGGTACCAGGTATCTCGTACGCGCACCTGATATCATACGTAGATATCATGTACCAGGTACACGTATTATCCGGTCGCCCCGGTGGTTCAAGTGGTTAACCTCGAATTCTACTTGTTTGAGTCCTGGGTTCGAGCCCCAGGTGGGTCGGACTTCGACTTTATTTGCAAAAATAATAAAAAAAAGATTCAATTGTTGAGAGCGCCTTGCAGCGTGGGTAGGCACAATTCGATGCGAGTCGACGAGGGAAGAAAAGGCTGAAATCTTCTCGCGATAAAAATGAAGGCACGTACCGTAGCAGGAAGGGGGGAGAAGAGCTATGTGACCCCGGATCTGAGTGACGAGTTGGAAGGAGAGAGAGAAGAAGATGGGCGAAGATATTAAATGGGATGAGCAAAGATATTTATATACATATTAATAATAGTCGTACGTAATCTACTCTTGACTGCTGCTGTATAATGTATCATACCAAAGTTGCTGTTTCATGCGATATGAAAATGCTGTGTTGCATTCGCTGAGTTTGATCTCGTCCACCGCCAAAATCGCGAGCGGCTTCATCGCTCGCGCCCGAGCCTTGCACGCCTACGATATATGGATATAGCCGCGATCTCACGAACATGGTACATAGAGTGGAGGTTCTTCTGCTTGACGTTATTCCCGAGTCTGGGTCAAGCAAGGTGTCAAGCAAGGTACGAGCACTATTGATGCTGTTAATGCTATCAATACTACTAATACTATAATAATCACGAAGTCAGACCCCTTAACGGCCCAATCACTCGAAGTCAATGCGCCAAAAAGTGGTGGGTACATCACATCGTAATAAGTACTACCAGGTACTACTGGTATAGAGGAATACTAGACGTATAATAGGTTAGCATACCTGGTGCTCGTATTAATTTTTCATGCTGCCTGTAGTGCCAAGTGCCATATCCACTCCTATATCATACCATGGGTAGCATTTACATTGGGGGCGAACGTTTGGAAAAAAAGCCTTAACCCCTTTAGAACCGCAGTCCCGTTTTGGGGACAAACTACTTGAAATTTGAGTGGTTTGTCCCGAACTCGGGACTGCGGTTCTAAAAAAGGGTTAAGAGAAAGGTAACAAAAGCAACAAAAAAAGGTTAGCTTAGGATCATTCTTATCGGAGAGCGTTTTTTCCATAATTTCCACAGCGTATGTATGTGTCAATATACAGGCGTTCTGTCACTAGTCATGAAATTCTCCAGAAGAAGCAAAAAATCCAGTTCGTTAAATTTCACGTATTTTGAAAAAAAACAGGAAAAACGTACCGGGGGGTCGAAGGGTATAGACACCTGTGACCACGGCTTGTCCAGAAGCTCGTTGAGGGTAAAAACCTCCTACGAGTTATACACCGGTACCTAGTAGGCTGGAAAGTAAAAGTGATGATGAAAAAAAAAAAAATGCGCGAAAAAAATGTCGAAACTGTTGGACGAAAGCTCTCCGATAAGAGTGACCCCCACCTCCACCACGTGTTGTCTGTTTTTGTTTTTTGTTCTGATATATTACGCGGACGGACGTAGGGTCAATGCACTGAAGGAATAAGGGTTTTCAAGTCGCTCGCACTCGCATTAAAAGTGCGAAAAAAAAAGAAAGTGTGCCACCAGTTGCCGACTACGAGTACAAGTCAAGCAAGTCTCCGGGATAAAATAACGCGGGAACAACATAATACGAAAAATGGAACGCTACGTACATTAACAGCACTAGTACTACAAAACTACACATAAATCGTTTCTTTATACTACCGATAGTATCAGCACTATTAATACTATTAATAGTAGTATCATAACTACTGACTCTAATACTCGTACTATTGTACATACGTTTCGGACCGAGGGTGGCCGTTCCAGAAGGGACACTACTACTGCTGCTCTGCTGTAGGAAGACTATTTATTATCATCGTCCATCGTGCCCTTCTTCCAGCGCTCTACACTCTACATACGACATGGTACACTACAACAGCAGCATGATGAACAATTTTGTCCTTTTGTCCTACGTACGACACATACATATGATACAACATTTATAAATGAAAATATATGTACCATGCATACATGGTATGATACAAACGTGTCTCGAGGATCTCCAACAAAAACGTCAGCGCTGGTGCATGTCCTGTGGCAAATAAATGGTATCATAATACATCATATATACCTACACACACTACCTACCTGTCGACGGGTAGAAAGAACGGTTTAATGTGAAGAACACACACACACACACACACTACCTACCGGCGTACGGGAATTCTATTATTTTATTTTTTGGCGGTTCTGTCCCCTCCACTCATGTGCGATGGAGAACTCTGTCACATGTGGTCCACTACTATTAATAATAGCCTGAAAACGATCGCCATCATTTTTTTGTAGGAGATAGATGGTGGCCACAGGCGACGGAGCAAGAAGGGGATGCTGTTAGGTTCATTCTTATCGGAGAGCGTGTTTTCCATAATTTCTAAAGTTTGGAAATAATTGGAGACATGTATCAATCTACGGAGGCGTTCTGTCACTGTTCGTGAAATTCTCCAGAACCGAAAATATTAAGTTTGTTAACATTCCAATATTTGGAAATAATTGAACAGGAAATTATGGAAGATTGAAAAATTGCGCAAAAAAATGTCAAAAATTTGGAAAAAAAGCTCTCCGATAAGAATGACCCTTAGCCAGAAGGTCGCCCCGGTGGTTCAAGTGGTTAACCTCGAATTCTACTTGTTTGAGTCCTGGGTTCGAGCCCCAGGAGGGTCGGACTTTGACTTTAATTGCAAAAATAAAAAAAAAGGAATTCAATTGTTGAGAGCGCCTTGCAGCGTGGGTAGGCACAATTCGATGCGAGTCGACGAGGGAAGAAAATGTTGAAATCTTCTCGCGATAAAAAATGAAGGCACGTACCGTAGCGGGGAGGGGGGAGAAGAGCCTGCTATGTGACCCCGGATCTGAGTTACGAGTTGGAAGGAGAGAGAGAAGAAGATGTGCGAAGATAATAAATGGGATGAAAAAAATATATATATACCAGGTATATATATAATGCAAGAAATAAACGTAAATGAGCGCCCAAATGTTGGAAATATCTCTATTAGGAGTAGAAACGGAGACTCGGTCTCCAAAGGGATGCGCGGTCGATGGTCAAATGACTACAGGGCAAGCAGCAGCAGATGAGTACGCCCCCCCCCTGACTCCTACCGGATTGTGTTGTTCTTGTATAAATATCATTTCCACTTCCTACCTGTTAGAGATACACTCTATCTAGCCACTGAGCTTAACTTCAGCGCTGACCGATCGCTCAGTGGTTAGGCTATATACCAGGTATGTCTAATGAAAGCACAATCCGGGGTCCACTGGCTTCTAAGCCGGGATCTCGGATTGACTCGATCAAGAGTCGCAATCCCTTTGGTCAGCATTGCCCCGAACAGCAAAGGGGTTGCGACCCTTATTATTGCCTAGAAGTGAGTACCATGAATTTCAGTATACTCCCCCGCAATTTCAACGACTTTATGGAAAAATGGCAAGCAGGACGTCGGAGAGATTTGAACCCCAGGTTGTAGCCAGCGCTGACGGTTGGTTAGCTCAGTGGTTAGGGCGTATCTCTTAACACTCTCCGCTTTTGCGAGACTACTAGGACGTATCTCTTAACACTCTCCGCTTTTGCGAGACTACTAGGACGTATCTCTTAACACTCTTTCGCTTTTGCGAGACTACTAGGACGTATCTCTTAACACTCTCCGCTTTTGCGAGACTACTAGGACGTACCATCTCTTAACACTCTCCGCTTTTGCGAGACTAGTAGTAGTATACGGTATAGGCCCGCCAACGAGCAACAGTTACGTAATCTGACCAAGCCTTATTAGAGCCTTATTATAACAGCATCCTTGAACAACCTTGAGCATATACTACTACTGCCTGTTATTTCCCCTTTGTTATTTTTCCTTGTTACTTTTTCCCTTGGTTCTTTGTCTTACTCTGTTTACAAGCAGTGGTGTTTTTTTCTTATTTTATTTTATTTTTCTTTCTTTTCTCCAGCTCGTTTTTTTTCAAGTGTTGGCCACCTCGCCTGCGGGGGGGGGGCACGACAGATTGTTTCTCCTAGATTTTCCTTTCATTTTTTTCTTTTTCTCTTTCGATGTGTCTACCTTGTTTTTGTTTTCTCTTTGATTGTTTCTTTTCGTTTCACTATTTCATAGATTGCGTATGTCGTGCCTGTCGTATCTAGTATGATGACATGGCTTTGCATTGCCCACTGCAGTGCACACTGCACACGTGGCAACGTAGTATCTCTGTGGCGTAGCTTTGTGACCACAGAACTTGTATCTCTTCTAGGATTGAAGAATCGGCACGGACACTGGTTGTGCTGGATGTCGACGGGTAGAAAGAACGGTTTAATGTGAAGAACACACCCACCCACTATATACCAGGTACCCAGGTAGGATTTAGTGCAGCGCTCGCCGCTGAGAACGATTCTTGGTCCAAGTTTCTTAGCGCCCCCCAAATAGTTGAAGCCTATATCAGATCCTTTCTCACAAATATTCGTGCGACTATACTGTATGCAGGGGAGGCGTTGGGAGTAGCGTATGTGCCCCCTGCCAACTCCTCTCGTGAATTTGTTGGACTGACCGAGGCTCTTCATGCTATTTCTGGTAGTGTTCTTCGTACAACCCCGAATGCACTATTACGGGGGACCATAGTTAATAGGACCTATGGTATACATAAAAACCTATACCTGGTATATTTTACAATTTTTACTAACAATATTTGGTCCTATTAACTATGGTCCCCCCTTATAGTTGTTTTCATAGTCTATTATACTAACCGATACGTCCCGCACTCGTGTGAATCCTTGTCTGTGCCTTGTTTCGGACACGCGCTTTCGGCAACAGCAGGTCAGGTGTGCTATCATAGCGTCACCCCGACCCAGCTCACGCTTCCCCCGAACCCCCACCCTTGGCTCCCTCCCGCCTTCCGTCACCGTTACATAGCAACCCCCATGTCAACGCTCCCCTCCCCGCTGGTTCCCGCTATCTACGCGTGCCCGCTGAATGACCTACCACATCACCGCCTTGGCTCTCGTTGGGCCTGAAGGCAATAACTCCGACCAATTCCAAGCCTATTCATTGCTTGCTGCTCGTGATTTAAGTTTAGTTCCACCATTTTCAATTTCTCCGTCACCGCCGCCTCTTTATGTGTCTACAGTAGTTTTACCGCGGAGCAAAAAGGCACTCCATCCCAAACTGTGCGGACCATTAAAGTGGTCATACGACATCATTACGGGGGACCATATTAAATAGGACCTACGGTACACACAAAAAACCCATATATTTCGGTATTTTTACCAACAATATTTGGCCCTGTTAACTATGGTACCCCGTAATAGTACCCAAACGGTCCTTACATTTCCGCACAGAGTGATATACTGTATTCATATTAAGAGTAATATTATACTGCACTGAATGTTCTATCAGCTCCCGCCCCCCATCTACGCGCACAACCAACATCCTTTCCCCTTGCATGTCTGGCGTTTTTTTACCCACATCCTTCACTTCACCTCGAACACCCTTTCTGGAATGTACCGGGTACTGTATGCTGTAGCCGATGCCGCCACCCGTCCCTTGGCTTACCCTCTCGCAGACAGATTTGGTAACATTCCTGCCGCTTATCCTCTCCCGGGTTCTGCACCTACAGCTACAGCACACCTACCTGCATGTCTTGTTTCGCTCTTTGTTATCGCGAACCGCTGACTCTTTTACGATATTCTCTTCTTTTCCGCGCCATCTCCACCCCACCACGGCCGCAATAACGCATTCAGAGTATGCTTTGAGCCATCAGAGGGCCGCTTCCCCCCTCCTTCTGTGCCTTTCCCTTGACTCTACCCGTCCGACTCGCTCATCTCCGTCGAGATTCAGCTCACAAAGTTGCAGATTTTTTTACACGTAGTTACGCTATTAACAGGGGTGGCAGGTGGAATGACCGTACTGATGATATGGTGTGTTTCGTGTGTTTTGTGTGTTTCGTGTGTAAGAGACAGGCCGAGATGGTGCGCATGCCCTTTTTCCCGTTTCTCCTCGTCTTCAGGACATCCCTAGGCCGCCCGTAAGTTTTCTTACCTCCGCCCCCTTTGTGTCTTAACCAAGGTCGAGACTTTACCACCACCTCGTATAGATCAACCCCTCGGTTCATGCCGACCGCCAAATTCTTTAACGTTTTCGCGCGCATTTAATAAACCTCTCAGCCTTCATAGGTATTTGGTGCTGCGATGTTAGGGCTACTTGTTACTGAGGGGAGCCATTCGCGTGTTCGTCCGCTCATGAGGGTGTGCACGATAGCATTGCGGGTTTCCGAGTATAGCAATATTGGCGCTTCACCCGTGCGACTCTGATCAAAGAAAGGGTGCGACGGAGCGACAGATATGAATGGATGTAGCTCCAGAGTTTGTATGTCATGGAGATAGTATAACTGGTAGGCGACCATGCCTGCAGTGAAGTGAGAAAAAAAATTCCATGTATTTGTTCTACTCCTTTTGTCGTTACATACGTATTTGGTAGAAACGGAATACGTGGTACGAGATAAGTCACCGCGCGTGGCCATCATGATCATTATCCCCATGATGATGATCATTATAATCCCCCATGATGATCATGACCCCCACGTTTAGTGGTCCCCAATGCTACGCTGGGATAACGTGAGAAAAATAAGAGCGAGTGGTCATTTTTATTGAATAACGTCGAACAGTCCTAATTGCGGCAGTGCTGCGACAGTGCTGCGGCCTGGTGACTTGGGCACTAGGCGTCGACGTGCCCGAGCTGTGATGGGTATGGAATACAAATTCGACACAATTCACGAACAGGCTGGTGCCTTGCCGTGCATAACTCTCAGACACAAGGGATCCTCGCTGGCGTTCATCGAGCCCCACGCTGCTTGAAGCCAGACGAAGGCCTGCGAGGCCGCGACCAAACATTGGGAACGAGTTACAGTATGGCTTCTAGGTTGCGGGGCGGCTTCGGGCCATGCACTCCACTCCCTCCGTTCGGCTCATGGTATGCATACCGTAGGCGTGAGTAGGCCCGTCGGCTACCATGCCGTTTCCCGTCTTGCTTGGCCGCGACAGCTTGATGCTCTAGAAGCAAAAAGGGAAACTTGCTACCGGTGCCTGCACACCACCCACTGCTCGACACGTTTAAGGACAAATCGTTCACCCCGTACCACTCTATTCCGGCGGTGCACTCGGGTTCGTCAAAGAGCCACGGATTGCGGGCGGTGAATTTCAGTCCGGTGCGGTACGCGCGTTTTTTACGCCGCATGATGATCATCGCCCTCACCTTTCATTCCAATGAGGTCAACATAACCCGCTTGACCGTTGCTTTCACCGGCCACCAAATAGGTAGGTGACGAACAAGTTTTCGACACGAAAGTTTTTGCCGCCAGCCTACGTTTCGCTTTCAGACGTAACCTGTCTCCAGCACAGCCTTCATCTCCTCGTTGAGCGCTTCAGGCGCACAGGTTGGGCTTGTGAGTAACGCAGCATGCCTTGTTGCTCTGACACCGTCAGATGTACCCGCCTATAGGTCACTCTCGAACCTAAAAAAAAAGTGCTAGAGTTTTTTCCTTCATCTTACCGCGTAGTTGTCGAAAAAAATGTCTCCCTCGCCACCAAGTACCAACTTCGTGCCATCGACGACGACACCGTTCTCCTTGTTTGACGACTACAGTTAGCAGCTTTACCATTGACCTTCTCCAACGACGACATCCATCCCCATCGTCGCCCACAACCCGACCGGCTGGCGGATGCGGGTGTACCTGGTACGTCCCAGTGTAGACTAACCCTTGCTTTCTGCGCTGTTGCAGTCACTCCTCCTTTTCTTTCCAAGCGGGCTTCGCCCACACCCTCATGATGCTAACACGTTTTTTTCTGGTGGTTGGTACGGATGGTTCTTTCTGCCTGTCAGTGGCTTCGTTGCTGCCTCAAGTACCAAATGCCCCAAGGCTGCTTGTCAAACGATCGGTTGGCCTACTCTCCACCTGCCACTTCCCTACTATCCTGGCGTGGCGCTCAGCGTCACGTGGTTTGGATGTCGATCGACACTACGCCACTGAGTAGCGCAGACACTATCTTCTTCGAACTTTATCGACAGTGTGCCAACCTGTGCGCCGCGCCCGATGCTCGACTTTCCGCCACTGCTATAAATACTGCTGCCGCCACTACTACTATCCAATACATCTCTCTACGAGGCTACCGGGTTTCACATCTTGCCGGCAACGAACTGCTCGATTTTTTCCAGCATGTTCTGCCAGCGCGTACCGTATAAGGCTCTCGCCGTATCACCATCGGTTTGCACCCCCCCCCAAGCCCCAACGACGGCACTCAGCGTGTGACCCATGATATGACCGGGACGCTCATGATGACGGTCAAAGGAGAGCTTCTGGATTGGGATGTAGAACCTCTTCATGCCGAGTTTCCAAGGTGCCTTCCCGGTTACGCGGTTACGGTACTGACCCCCCCCCTACTAAAGTGCAAATGCTCGCCGTTCTGACAATATTTACGCAACCCGAGGTTATGCATTACTAGCACCCCGACAAAGGAGGATACCAAAGCTTGGACCGCGACGAACTGGCCCACCGCAGCCTCGCCACCAGCTTTCCCACACCACTGTCCAAAAAGAGCGGGCGCTGACCGCTTCCCGCCTGCACCGCTGCGACTCAGCGATCTTGGACGTCCTACGCCAACCCCCACCTTTCGATGCGGCCGGTTGAGTAAGGGTGTGTATACCTCTGCTGACCCCGTTCCCAACATTCCCGGACGCAGCTGTGCTCGAGCCAAAGCTTTCCGTCACTCAGAATAACTGATCAAGGACCTTCGCTGCCCGCACGACGCGCGACACCCCCCATGGCCGATGACTTCAGCATAGCCCCCATGTCCTTCGCCTTCCGCCGACATGCGCGCCTCTGTCGGCCCATACAAACCCTGTAGGAACCCCGACGAAGTGACCGACACCCCCTATGATCTGCTGACGACACCATTACGTATTCCCCCCCCCAAAACGCCTCGAGATTAAAAAGACCATGGTCCTCTGCGGTTTGAGGTCTTTGTTTCGTTCATCGATGTTCATGCACGGAGCTTACTGGGTAGGCGTCCCCAGACTGTGAACTCGACCTAATATTTAACAATACAATACCTCCAGCGATAGGTGGTCGCTTCTTTCAACATGACACCGAGAGACCATCTTCTACCGCGAAATTTATATGGCTGCTGCCCAATGTGATTGTCGCAGTCGAAATACTAACATTTCCGTTCCTCTCTGTTACACCGCCCAGGCTGTTGAGCAGGGGCCAGTTTTTCCGCCATGGTTTAGTTTCCGACACGAAACATTTTCGTTTTTGGTGGGCACCAAACAATTCCTCTTTAGCGCTCCACTGATCTTCAGCCTGGGGATTTCCTCGACATATTTTTCTCTGGTCAGTACTGATCCCGTTCTCCGTTGATTAAAACGCGTCTATGGAGTCCCTACTGCGTCCCGCCACCTCCAGCGTCCCCGACCTACACGACCGCATTCCTGTAGCCGATGCCGGGCACCCCCTCTGTCTGCACAGCCCCCTCCTCTCTGGCCAAAGGCGTCATATCATAAACTCACTGTGCGCCTTGACCAGCTTCGATCACCTTCGGAACCGCTTTTCGCGTTCGATCTTCAGGGTTCCGGTTGGTCGCAGCCGTTACTCCATGTTCCAGGCGATGTTCTCTGTGAAGTAAATCTCCCATTTTTTTTCTCTTCCTTCACCCAAGACCGAGTTTGGGGACATTGCTCCCTCTCGTCCTTCAAGGTTTCCGTGCCACCCGTCAGCGCCCCGGTCACTTCTCAGCCATGACGCAATAACCCACCTCAACAGGTTCGCGCCACCCCGAACCCGTTCCTTTCCGCCGTCTGTACCCAACATGTAACCTCTCTGTACTCCAGGCTCCTGGCTGGTGGTGATCCCAAGGAATATTCGGAAACACCCACGTCGCTGTTAACTAGCTCTGCCTTCCTCGGCTAGCTCCCTGTCCCTGCGTCGACGAGATATATGACCACAGTAGCTCGGTAAAGGTCACCTACTTCCCTGTTCGATCGGGTGTCTTGGTTCCACCAGATGGCCATCAGTGAGGACCCCACCCCCGTCAACGCCTTGTACACGCTATGCGGCTGAACGCGATTTTTCGAGAGGTTCGTCATGCCGCAGGGCAGGGGCGCCGTGCCCAGGTCGTTCTGTATGGTGACCAATGAGGTCATCGAAGGCTCCAAACGCGTTGCGTTCTAGTGTACGTACCTCAACGACGTTAATGTCGTTGACCCCGACCTCGCTTCCGAATTCGGGAACATCCAAACCTTCTTCCAACGCCTATAGAAGCGCATCCTTCAAATCTTACCTTGCCAAGTCCAACTCGTTGCCACAATTCGGCGCCACCCACGCAGATTCCTTGGGTGAATTATCTCCCTCTCTGCCATTCACCTCCATGTCGACAAGGTCGCCGCTTTCACCGATATACCCAAGTAAAAAAACGTAAAATACCCACACTCTCTCCTTGGCGAGCTTTCCTACAGTAGTACGGAAAATTCCCAGCGAACGCGTCCACTCAAGGAAGGCGTTAGGTTCGTCTGTATGCCGGCTAGAGAGATGATCGGCAGGCCGCTTGTACATGACCTCGCCACTCCATCGGTTTTTGGGTTTCGATTAGTGGAACTCCATCGCCGACAACTACCGCCCCCTCTCTTTATACTGCGACTTCAGATGAGAATGGCTTCGGCGTCACGCTCGAGCAGGAGCAACCGAATGTCTCGGTGGCTACCTGTAGGCTGCCAATTCCACTCGTACACCGATCGCCAGGAATCGCTTTTAGCACTGGCTGGAGTTTGTCTTCGTCCCTGCTAAGCTGTGAAATACCGTGAAGGCACTGCCAACGGTAACGCCGATTTTCTCTCCCGCTTTCGGCATGCAGCGACCGACCTCGGTCGCTCTGACCCAGCGCTCGATCGCCCTTGATTCAGCGGCCTCACCAGCCCAGACACTCTGGGTGTCTATACCACACAAGATTGCAGTCATACCCCCTGCGATACCTCCTCGCCGGGTATCAGTTTGAGTACGCTTGTTCTTCCACCCTACTATCTCACCATTGTTCCACCGCTCCCCCAAACGATTAAGGCTTCGCTGACTGTAGCCGCCACAGACCGGGTATAGACGCTGCCAATTTGGGTCGTATTCTCTATAACCTGTGTTCGCTCAAGACTCCGTCGCCGAACCGCCAGCCAGCTCCGAGAAGGGCACCATGGACACTGGTGCTCCTCCTGGCTTGACATATGTTCGGCCCATTGTCTCCGCATCGTCCACCTCTTGCTCCGCGAAGCAAGCCTTCACTCGCCCTTCTTCATGTGTCTTCTCGGACTCGCCAAACTTCTGCCGGCCCTGCTGGACCCCCCTGGACCACAGCCGATAATGAACTTGGTCACCGGGCACCTGCGGCCGTGTTTCTGAGAACATCTATCCCTCGCCGCCGCTCATCTACTAGCTGTCTTCTAGTCCTCCACGAGAAATTTATACTTATATATCTTGCTGTGCCCTTCAACACCCTCCGCTGCCCTTACCACCGACATGGCCACGACGCCCTCAACCGCCTCCCGGAGACTACTGCAATCCACGCATACAATTGAGTAGTTCAACACCCTGCCTTGCGCGGACTGCACGAGCCACACTTCGAATAAAAAAAACACGCTGTCGAGCTCGATGACAACCTCCACTTCCACGCCTAAGCGTTGAGTCCTTGGCGCATATCATCCCTTTTGTACCCGTGAGCAACGCACTGAGCCTTTTTTCTCCGCCACTATCATGTACCTGTATCTGTGATGCCTTCCACCACCGCCGACCAACTTCATGGGTTTCGTCCCGGAGTCCCATCGCCCACAACCATCCGACTTCTGAGAGTCACTGTGAAAGGTCAGTTCCACTCATCGAAGACGATACCGTTGTCATAGCTCGATTGCTGTCTACACTATCGACGCTTTATGACGGCTGCGCCCGCCGCGCGAGCGAACGCCACCGATTGCCCTCTCGTATTCGTATCCCAGTATTGATGCCTCTGTCAATTCTGTCAACTTGCCATGACACGACTACAATGTCTGCCACTCGGGTATTACGCGGAAGCTCAGCATACGCATGTGTGTTTTTTTCTGACGACTCGGCATGTATTGACATGCCCATCCATTGGTGGCTTTCTCTACTACCTCAAGTGCCAAGCGTGCAAGACCATGTGTCGAGAAACCCGCTGACTTGATATTTCCGTGCCGGACTCCTGCCTCCTACTTCGTGCGGCGACGTGTACATCCTCTTCTTCACTAGCCGCTTCAGCGGCCGTGCCGACATGTACGTCGCGACCGTTGTGGCCCTATTCGCTGGCCTTGGTACCGTCGACATCGTCATCGACCCCTACACTCTTGTCTGGGAGTACCAGGATGCGCTCATTTTTTACTACGGAATGCAGCTATACATCGAAATTCCCGCGCCATCGACGAGTGCAATGTCATCAACAAGTTTAGCATCAGCTCTTTCCACCCCAGCACCATCGTCAGCGTCGAGCGCGTCAACCACATGACTTCTCGAAGGCTCGAAAATAGTAATATAAAGTGAGTGTCATGTCCCACTTCCCACGTCGGGATTGTCTAGAACAACTCCATCAACACCACGACAGGGTTGACCCCACACGAACTAAACAGGGGCATTCTTCCACGCCACGGCCGTCGAGCTCCCTGACATTGCAACCTCGCCACCGACCCTTTACAATGCTCCTGCCGTACCACCCCCAAACACTACCACGCCCTTCGCCAATCTCACCATTTCGTTGTCGACGACTGCGCGTGTATCTACACTGCTGTTGGCGCCACCCATGGAGGTGCTAAGCAAGGCACCGATATACCTATATGATCATGGTAAACAAAACAAAAAGCTGGACTGGGCCTTCCAAGGTTTTCGCCGTGGACTCCAGCACCAGTCTCTGAGACTGCGTCAATAGAGGGCCTTCCTCCATAAGCAACAATCTCCTATACGTCGATGCGACTTCCGACATGCCTGGACAGGACTACAACCGCCGCGGCCCTTTCGTTCCACGTAATTCCTGCCAAAACCCGGACGACATATGCCCCGGTGTCTACGGCCAACCTCACAAAAACACGCCTCCAACGCCTTCACCACATCTTCCCCCCCCCCTGCAACGTTACTCTCAACAACATGTTATGTTATCCCCACCCAGCACCTTGAGATCGAACAGACAGACAGCAACTAATAAAAGTGTAGTTCGCGACCATGTCGGTGTCATGGCCGTCATGTACGAGATTCGCTAGGCCGGACTACTCAGCGCTCCAAGTGAACCAAAACTCGGCCAGTTGTACTTCCGGTATCACCTATTTCGTTAATTGTCCGGCACGACGATGAAGCTTTGTCGAAACAATCACGCGATAACTCAATGCGCACAGGCGTTGCCCTTGTAAACAAACGCGGTCTTCCACCGTTTTAATACTCACCCCGGGTTAACACGTCACCCATCTCTCCGATCTCTGACTCCGACGCTGCAAAGTTGCCGCTCTGCCTAAAGAAGTATCTGGTCGTAACAGCAGGAACAGTTTCCATCGCGCATCATCGAGCACTCGCTCGAACAATCAGTTCTACGTAGTTCGTCATCTCACTCCTCGACGACCCCGGCTTGATCAAGAACAATATTCAACCTGCATGGTGTTCCAATGGATGGAACATCAAGGAAGGACCCTGGTATCTTCAACGTAACACGCGTGGGCGGGCAGCTCGCGGTTCATCGCGGAATTTAGACGTCTCTCTCACCCCCTTGGCCAGCCTTCCGCAGCTGCGAGTACAGTAGTCGTTTGTTTTTGATCCTGTGTTTTCTGTGTGGTCCGCGCTTCCAATCTGATCGTGTTTTGTTTGGCGCGAGTGAGGGAGTGAGTTGTGAGTGTTCTTTCAGCCCACCATCGCGGGCTTACCTTGCCTCCTTTTTGTCATAGGCCACCACTTCTTCCCCGCAGCCCCCTCACGGCAGGCGCACTTGTGTCTTCTGCGTCTGTCTACGTATTTGCCTACTGTACCAGTTTTGACCTGCAACGACACCACGCTACGAAGTCTCTTTAGGTCCCACTATTTCGACCCTTCTTCTAACCTTCGTTGCATGCCCTACGTTTTTGTTCGGCTTGCCACAAGGAATTTTCTCCCCGTCCTTTCCTTTCGCTTTCGTCGCATCAGTACTTTCCTTCTCCTAGCCTGGTTACCATCGACACACATATATATATATATATATATATATATATATATATATATAGCACGCGTATCACTATGGGCAGATGGACGTAGTTATTTCGAGTACGCGACCAACCCCCAAATTAGGATACCGGTGCGATGGTGGCACGGAAACTATACAGTAATGACACGGTACCCCACGAAATCCTCTTTTTGAGGTATGGGATCCTGCGTCGGTCTATGGCCCTAGTTCTTTGTTGCACTTTTGAAGAGCCGCATCTTCGATCCTTTTTTCGGTTATCGGATTGTATTGTTGCCCCACTTTTCATCGCTGGGGAGTCTACATCTACTCCGACTCGAGTGGGAATAAAGAGGAACTTGCACGTGGCTAAAAATGGATAAATGAGCTATGGTCTTCTTGTAGTAGTCCTCGGTAAGGAACGCTTTTCGCTGTCACTTACCCAAGCGAACATGATGCCTGATGCCTGATGCCTGACGCCTGAAGTCTGATGCCTGACGCCTGATGCCTGATGCTTGATGGGTACTAGGACCGGGGACAGGGCTGCTGCAGAGAACGTTTGTGTAAAGCCAGAGTCACAAACACAAGCCGCGCGTGCGAAGGGCACCCTCACCGTGTGTGCATACCACGCCTATATGATGCATTATTACTGTTTCCGAAGTACATCACTGGACTGTTTTGCACCCTCAAATAGCGCACCGCACATATCGGCACGCTAAAGCTTGTTGAGTTCATGCATAGACTACTACCTGGGTGAGCTTAGTCCATATCAGTCCGGAGGTCACACACGTGAGCCGTCGTATCGCGTCAAGTCCGTCACCCTTCTTCCATATAGCTGGTTCTTGATAAGAGCAAACGATAGGGCAAGGAAAGGAATGGACAGGGTGGGGGTTACGAACTTCCTGGTTGAATGCGCCGCTGCCACCGTAACCGTATCGGGCATGCTCTAACCGGAAACCCTGCCTAGGCCCACTGAACGAGTATAGCACGGTCGTAACATCCCCCCAGCTGGTTGGCCGACGAAATGCTAGCCATGCGATACGCCAGAAGGTGGACCCAATACATAGTTAATTCTACGCCAACATAGACTGAGGGGCGTGGCGTCGGGGCCATCATTACCCCTGAACTCAGCAGGAGAGCCTGGGGCCAGCATCGGGCTCCTGTTGAGTTCAGGTGTTGGGTGTGGAGGTGTGGAGGTGTGGATTACCTACTCTTTTCGTGCCTCATAGAGGGGAAAACCCGGCCTTCTTACATGCCCGTCTAGGCAAAACCTACTGAGCACGCACCTAAACCGCAAAATCGCGAGCGGGACGAGCTGGACACTCTCTTCGTGGAGGACCTGCCTGGACGCCCATCACGCGCACCTTGTTCGCCATTTCCTACTGAATCTAAATGGGCGGCCACGCCGCTCGAATCCCTCTGAAACTATTCAGCATCGCATCTACCGTAGCTGCGAATATATATATAGGCCAGCTAGCCTTCTGCGCGTTGACACACACGCGCAACAGTTATTTCAAACCAACCATTTACATGGACAGCGGGTTGTTGTTGGATGCTCGTCGGATTTTTTTGGGGAGGACTTGGGCCTTGGGGGTTGGAGGAGGCTGGGCCAGGAGAACAGGGAGGTACATCTACTGTATTGGTAGTGTTCGCTGTTATTTTTGTTGTTGGACATTGTTTCACGCCACTGCTTTTCGTCATCTGGATTTCTGTCAAAGTGCCAGTATTGGCTATTGGTACTATATATAATATTTTCCATCCAATAATGTATCTGTCGTGCATGTTCCATTCTGGTTTGCATCGAATATCTTCTCATATCGCAGTAGTAACCCCTCTTCTATCACTCTGAACCAGTAACAAGTATCCCACTTTCCTTCTTTGAAGGCTCCTACTTACGCTTTTCCTCCCTTGGCGAACCCTCGTTTACCCTAGTCCTCGTCAGTGTTTCACCCCTCGCTCTCCTACGTGACAGCCTGACGGCCCCTCAGTGCCAGTTTGCACCGGTGCACTCGGCGTGAGATCGCGACCTGGGCGGTCACGGAGATTACTTGGAAAAGATGTTCTGTGCAGACATATTTCCTCGCCAGTAACGACCCGTCCCTCCCGTCCGACGATGCTTGCTGCCACCTGGTCGATCAGGTCGCTGCCTTACTTTTCAAGGCGCCCAAAGCTTTCGACCGCGAGGGAGGTGAGTTTATAACTGCGTTCGCCGAAGGACACTTGTCCCGGCCGAGCGTAGTGTGACTGCACTTGCACTCCTCATATTTGGAAGCAACCAACCCGTTCTGGATAGCGCTGCCTGCACACACGTGACCGACTGCCTGTATAGGTCTGCATACGTAACGTCCAGGAGTATCACTTTATTGCGATACTCCGGTGCCGTAACATCTTGGACGCCTCCCTTCTTGATCACAATGTCCATGTCCATTCGGAGGTCGCCGTCGGCGTTGGAGGGAGCCCCGCTCTCCACCTGGTGGCGGATCGACATACGTCTAGAAGTTCAGGAGAGCGCGTGTACCAGGGGTAGGTGCTTGTTGACCTGCGCTCCCAATCGATGTATATTGGCATTCACTCTGCGCACTGTCGGACGGCAAATACAAACATATTATATGTTCTCCCTGTTTTACATATTCAAACTATTAATTGAAGCTTCTGCGGGAAGAACGCTCCGCCGCGTCTGACAGTTACTCCTCGATTTCCTCTGTTTTGTCTTCTGCATTATTACAGAGACGGGCTTATCTAATACCTGGTACATTGTATCTTGTAGTTAATTTCACCAGGTGGGTGCGCGATGGGCCATGTCGAGTCTGAAGCGCGGGTTTCGCCCTCTTGGCAACTCATAGCAAGCCATAGTATCACGCGCGGGACAAACCTTGGTCGTGACTGAAACGATGGTCTCATCCTCACACCAGGTAGTAAGTAAGTATATCAGTCATGGATGAACAATTTTTGGCCGCGCCTGTGGTGCTGTGGCCTCACCCTGATATGATACCAACCCCTACACCAATGCTAGCGCGCCACTGCTTTGTGCGTGATACCCCCTTGCCACACCATGAATCCAGTTGCTATTTATGCCGTTAAGACATAACCACCTATTGACATCCCGACCCTTTACACCGCATCCCATCTTGCCGTCGTACCACCCCCCCCCAGCGGGCTGGCAAGAAAACACAACTCCCAACCCCAAACAACCTGAACACAATCCCCGTGAAATCAAGAGAAAATATCATGGGTTTCCCGAGAAATGAGCAGCGCCGTAGACCACCCTGCGTGCCCGGCGGGGAGCACACTTTGATGCATACACGAGCAGTACCAGGTATATTAGATTGTTACGAGGAGCTTATTATAAGCACACACTCACCTTGCTATCATTAACATTAAGTGTGAGTATCACACGAGGACGCAGTGTTTCTTGGCCACCAAATAGTGTGTACCCGCGGGCAGCCGGCTCCCTTTGGTGCAACCATTGGTAACATACTCGATGGAAATATAACCCCGTTGTCGCTGCGATTTTGTTTTTTCCTCAACCCCAGTTGGGGGGACAGAAGATGCACCCCACAGATTGCTATATGGTACATATATACCTGGAAGGCTTTACCGCGTACTCGTAGTGCACTACGAACCCTGATCCCACGGCTGACAGGTGGGATGGCGGTTAGCGCTCACGGCCTCCGGCGGCTACCTCGGAGGGCTGGTTAAGTTTTCTGCACCTTGTGGATGGGAGCAGGGTACCTCATAGGGCCAGATTCGGGTGGGATCAGGTCCGGGTAGAAGCAGGGTGCCAAGGGGGAGCGGGGAGTGCCAAGAGGGAGCAGAATAGAGGTTAGCCCCTTAGGGTACCCGCCACGAACGGGTACCCGCCAATTTTCGGAGGCCGCCCTACCCGCCGGGTACTGCCAAGTTGACGACCGGATAACCGGGTACCCGCATTTGCTCCGGGTACCCGGGTTTCGACATTTGTTCTTCTTGTTTTAGTGGCACGACGAAGGGAAATAGAGTAGAGAAAAAACACAACACTGACTGATACCGAAATGATCAAGTAAAACAAAGAGTTTCGTTTTTCTATTCGATACTCCGGCAGCCTAATATTGCATTCTAGCATACGAAGCCCTTTTGCGTATAGGCAGGGCTGTATGTGCTACACATGTACAAAGTTATTACGGGGGCTCGTGCAGTTGGGGGCTTGATTAAAATTGCACAAATACGAGGACGAAGGTCAACGACCCCCCCCCCCATGGAAGCAGTATCCGTCAGCGTTGAGTGTTGTTGTTGAGTGTGTAGTGCTCATTTGGGACGGTTTTCTGAAGATATTATGTAAAAAGAATGAACCGGGGTTCCGCGAAACGGGCGGATACCCGAAGGCACCCGAGTGCTCGCTGGCATCCCTAAGTCTCTACGAGCATGTTGCGTACCGATTACACGTCCGTATCTGTCAACGTCGAGTGTTGAGGAATGTGTGGAGCTCATTTGAATCAGTTTTAGAGAGTTCATATAGGAGAATAATGAACCGGGGTTCATCAAAATGGGCGGGTCCCCGGGTCCCCGTGGCGTCATTACCCGCAGGGCCCAAATACCCGCGGGTATTGATGTCGGACCCTACCCGTGGGTCCGACGGGGTATACCCGCCGGGTACCCGGGTAATAGATGAAAGAGGCCAACTTCTCGGGTAGGGTGTTCTACTCTGTCCCCACCAAGACCTGATCCCAGCCGGATCTGATACTATTTGACACCTTTCTTCCGCCTACAAGGGGCAGAAATATAATCGGCAGAAGCCGCGAAAGGCCGTGAGCACGAACCTCAAATCGAGAGCTCGAAGCGCGAACCGTCATCCCACGTGTCGACCTTGGCATCAGAGTTCTTGGTTCTTGGTGCACGACGAGTACATATCAGTACATAGAAACTGCACTCGTTCGACCGTCAGGCGCCGATTCCGCAGGGGTGGGACCGACGGCTAGAATCTTGAAAGGCCCGGTTCAGTTGAGCGAAAGCTTCGCTTCAAGGACCTTAGCGTCAGTGCCGGCTTGGGTCCCTTGTCGGATGGTAGAGGAGGTGTAGTAGATCCATGCCTAGCCTCCTCGAGTCCCTTTCAGGACAAACCCGCTTCCTATAGGATGCATACTTTCTTTTGGTTTACCCGGCTTTCGCCTTGCAAGTTATAGAGGTGTGGGAGTGGGTTGTGAAGCGCCGTATCTTCGACCCATTCCTCACATTTGTTTGGATGGATTTTGTACCCTCCTGTTTTCTATGCATCTGCACATACAGCCCTTTTCAAGGTGGGCTAGTGTCATGGCATCCTTAGTATCGCGTTTCTCTCCTCTATTGTCGACGAGGCGTGCCACGTAAATAAATTATACAACCCCTCTGCTCTCAGAACCCTCTGAGAGCAAGGAAAGTGGGAATCATCAAGACAAGACATCAAATTCTGTGAGTAATGGCCCGCTTCTAGATCGACCTGCATTTCGGGCCAGCCCCATTCTGCCCTTTTTGTCATCCGGTAACCGGCCTTTCCCTTGGCATACTATCAAACGTACCTGGTACCAGGTATATAGCAATGTATGGTGGCACATCTTGCATCTTCCCAACTGGGGGTACGAATTTTCTTCGGTCGCCGCTTCTTATACATACTAATACTTGGAAATGAGCTCTCATTGATCAAAAGTAAGTACTCCCAGCTTCCCCGTGTTTGTACATTTTGAATCAAGCCCATAACTACTGTACATGAGCCCCCGTATTAATTGTGACTCACTTTTAGCTCTTACTACGTCCAGAAAACCCCCAAGAACATGCATAGGCGCAAGGGTGTGTTGTACACTATTTATGCAAGAATGCAAGCACAGGCGGCTGGAGTTTTGATTCGAAAAACGAAACTTTTTATAGAGGAAAAAACAATATTTTGTCGTCGACATAAAGTCAAGTAACAAGCAAGATTATTTTATTCCCGTACACTTTATAACGCATGATCAGGCGGCTGGACTAAGTATTATGAATACTATTAATATTTTATTATCAAATCGAAAAACGAAAAATAAACTATTAATACTTATTTACCAGGTATATACTCGTAGCTCTATTAAAAAAACATTACAACAACCATTAACATTATCAACTGCTGTGGCGACTGACGCTTTATTCCCTTGATGCCCAATCGTTTCGGCATCGGACAGTACGACTGTGTAGTACGAGTAGTATGTTTTTCTCTCTACTCTATCTCCACTTCTCGTGCCTGAAACAACAAGAACAACCGTCGAAATATTTCCGGGTACCCCGATACCGGGAACGGATAGATACATGCCGGTACACGGGGGGGGTACCCTGTCGTCAACACGGCAATACCCCGCGGGTAGCTAGGGTAAAAGGGCCCGGCCTCCAAAATTTGGCGGGGACACGCTCGTGGCGGGTATACTCTATGGAGCCAACCTCGGATTGTGGGTAGGTCCGACCGAGCGGATACCTGGTACCCGTGGCACAGCAGCAGCAGCAGCAGTATAGTACAGACCTGCCAATCAGATCGAATAAGACCTGGGAGTCTTCTTTACCGTATGCCGCCAGAAGAGTAATATTAATACTAGGTAAGAAGAGTGGGACGACGGCCGGCCGTGGACGCTATCGTAGACAAAAAAAGCGAATGCGCAGCCTCCCCCGGTCTTCATAGAGGTACGAGTACACAACATCGACTTCCTACTCGTGCGACAGCCAACGAGTACCAGGTACCTGGTACCTCTTTATTAAACCAACCTCACAGGTCCAACGTTGATGTCCCTTAGTGAAATGCAGGCGGCACAACTATTAATGTTTACCTGGTGGATTTTAAGGTATCTTCGGAAGAAAATTCTGAAGAAAATTCCCAAGTTCTTGCCAGGGGGCGGGTTCGTGTGTTCGCACAAGGAACGATGCTCACAAATAAAAGTGCAACTCCCGAATGTTGATGTTCGTCTCCCTTTTCGCTCTTCACACGCACACACGCAACTTCCAGTAGCTGCAAAGGGAACAGTTCTCGAGCGTCGATCGGAGCTGTAGCGGCAGGAGCCATGAAAGCTGCGTTCTCGTCAATTTTCGGCAAAAAGAAGCCTTTGAAGGAGATTTTGAGAGAAAACAAGCGTACGATTACGAGAGCAGTCCGGGATATTGACCGCGAGAAGACGAATCTCGAGAAACAAGAGAAGAAGCTAGTAGGGGAGATCAAGAAGAATGCCAAAGCGGGACAAATGGGAGCGGTCAAGGTGAGCACCAGTTTGACGGCAAATGCCCAAGCTGAGAATGAGCATCCGCACGAGTACGCAGTGCGGGGAGTCTTTGTTGTCTTTTCCCAGTGCTGGCCAGTTCATGGGGGTTTCTCATGTTTTTTGCACAGCAGCAGCACAGCAGCAGTAGTCTTCGTACAGAGCCCACCATCAGTGAACGTGTTACGCGTGTACGTGTAGGCGCCTCCATCTGTGGGCATTGTGGGAGGACGGTTGAGGTACTCAGGGGTAGCCAACGCCCCCATGCTCTTGTCTGCTGACTCTTGGCCTCAGGTCCTCGCGAAAGATCTTGTGCGAACACGGAATTATGTGACGAAATTCATTGAGTTTCGGAGTCACCTGCAGGGGGTCGGCCTCAAGCTGGAGACAGTACGGTCTCACGAGGCCATGGCGGGCGCGATGAAGGACGTCACAAAGGCCATGGTTTCTCTCAACAAGCAAGTGAGTGCAGAATCTGGCATTTTTGTCCGTATCCAAATGCAGAGGAAGCGGGGCATGTAGGTGACCCATCCATTCGTACGCTGATATTCCGGTCCTGTAGCAACATGACGAGTACGAGCACGAGTTCATACATAAGAGTAGTACACAGCAAGTACCTGCCCCAACGCCCAAACAGCAGTGGAGCCGGCGAAACGGACAGAGGTCCATGATTGAATATACTGTGCCAGGTAGTTTTTTTTTACTAAGATCGTAGTTGCAAACTGGCGACTTGATAATGCCAAGAATCCCGCCGCCATGCTTCAGGAGAAAACAGCTCGGACGCCACGTACGCTTCGCATCGCTGGCGGTTGCCGTGCGTACGTACATACCCCAGGTAGGTTCTTTTGATGTGCTGTATGTACGAAAAAAGAGAAAGCACAGCACGGCTCAGCGGCACAGCAGCACCGCAAAAACAGTGCAAAATGAAACCAAAAAATTCGGGAAGAAAAAAAAATCCCCGTCTCTCTCCTGAAATAATTTTCTGCCTGATTGGAACACCTTGCACCGGTCAAAAAAGGAAAAAAATAAAAAAATGAACAGCAAAGCTTCTCTCTCAGCCTCGTACGCCGCCCGCCCCTCTCGCGACCGCCTCGCCACCGATTCGGTCCAGGTAAAGCTTTCCTCACTCTCTGCCACAGTCAGCCCCGTCGCCCGCCTCGCGTGAAGCCTGGTGCTCATCGTGGCCGTCGTTCGCCAGCTCGACAGTATTGGTTTTCAGACTGGGAACTCCCTCTTTCAACTTCAGCGTGGTTGCTAAAATAAGCACCGCTTGAATGTTATCTTGCAATTTCAAACGACCCTTATATATCGTACATACTCTATCCAAAATCACAAATTGAGGCTAGACAAAGCCCGTTCATGCATCCCTCGTGTCTCGAGGCACACGCGACGCCTAGGCACGAAAGCGGCGACAGCGCTCCTTGCAACCCCCCCTCTACCCGTCAGCACCCGCTGACATTCGCGACGGCGCCGGGCTCTCTCGCCGTGCCGTGCTCGGAGTACACGCACGCACATGAAACATAAGAAGAAAAAAGGAAGAAAGGACCGAGAGTGCCAAGAGAAATGGAGGAAGCAAAGAACCGCTGGAAAGGTCCGGCAAGTAATAAAAGGAGACGGTTTGGAAGTGAGAGCTCTGAGAGGCCAGGGATGTACCAATCGAGCACGCGCAGGGATTTAGATCTAAGTAAGTGGTTCTATATATATATAATTAGTTACAGATATGTCACTCTCTGAGCTTGCTCGGTTGGTACACCCCTGGCCTCTCAGAGCTCCCACTTGGAAATCGCCTCCCTCTACTTGCCGGACCTTTCCAGCGGTTCTTTGTTTTCTCCATTCCTCATGGCACTTTTGTTTCTTTTTTCCTTTTTTCTTCTTTCGTTTCGTGTGCGTGCGTGTACTCGGAGCACGGCACCGCGGGCGATCCCGGCGCCGTCGCGGGTGTCAGCGGATGCTGGCGGGTAGAGGGGGGGTTGCAAGGAGCGCGGTCGCCGTTTTTGGTGGCTAGGCGTTGCGTGTGCTTCTAGACACAAGGGATGCATGAATGGGCTCTGTCTGGCCTCCATTCGTGATTTTGGACACAGTACGTAGGAGCCCATAGGGATCGTTCGGGATTGCAAGGTAAGAGTCAAGCGGTGCTTATTATGCGACCGGGCTGAAGCTCATAGAGAGAGCGACGCAGTCTGAGCACCAACATTATCGAGCTGATGAACGACGGCCACGGTGAGCACCGGGCTTCACGCGAGGCGGGCGACGGGGCTCACTGTGGCAGAAAATGAGGAAAGCTTTACCCGGACTGAATCGGTGGCGAGGTGGTCGCGAGAGGGGCGGGAGGCGTAGGAGCCTGAGAGAGAAGCTCTGCTGTTCGATTTTTTTCTTTTTTGACCGGTGCAAGGTGTTCCAATCAGGCATCACATTATTACATGAGGGGACGGGTATTTCTTTTTCTTTCCAATTTTTTCGGTTTCATTTCATTGTTTTTGCGGTGCTGCTGTGCCGTGCTGTGCATTCTAATTCGTATATACAGCAAGCATACCAAAAGAAGAGAAGGATTGGCCTACCTGGGGTATGTACGTACTTACGTACGGCATATGGGCGAGCGTAGCGGGCGGAACCGCCCGCGTATGTGACGTCCGTGTTTTTTTTTCCTGAAGTATGGCGGCGGGACTCTTGGCATTATGACGTCGCCAGTTTGCAGCTACAATCATAAAACACTATATTCGATCGTGGACCTCTGTCCGCTTCGCATAATTTGATGTACTTTTCCTTCCTGAGCGAGCGTAGCGGGCAGCGTAGGCCGCCCGCGGAACGAAGCGACTTGTATTTGCGTACCTACATGCTTCATTGATAGTAGTCGACAAAATACATACGCCTAAAAACAACTTGTTACACACGCACCTACCCACGTACCGGTAGGTACTAAAAACCGTACGTTTGTTGTTTTAGTGTCTTGAACACATCGTATGTATAGCCATACTCGATGCCATACCAGTACAATTGTATCAAAAAAGGAGGAATCACAAACGCTGAAAGGGGGGGGGATTTGAACCATTGATCTGGGCCTACAGAATTGAGCGCTTGACGTTTTTTTGCTTGTTTTACTAGGGTGCACGTTGGTGTTGCTCGTTGGTCCCGGGGATCCCTTGATCCCTCCCGATCCCGATAACCAAGTAATCCGTCCCCGGGAGGGCACCACTCGAACTCGCCCGCTCGCTGAGCTCGGCGGCAGCGCCCCTTCTTTCGCCGGGGGCACCGAGGGGTGTTGTGTGGCGTAGCAGTGGTACGGTCGCGCGGCCGCTGGGGATCGGCGGGCGCTCGGGGGAGCCAGTGTTGTACGTAGCAGATCTACACAGATAACCCCAGTCCAGAGGATGCGGAATGATAGAAACGTCTCCCAACTTTCAGTGAATCACCGAAGCCCTCCCTGCTGCATAACTGCATGGCACTATTAATAGCGCCCAATCAACACACACAAGCACGGGCGGCTCATCGGCCTTTAACCCTACAATCCTGCACCCACAAAGTATGATACTCTTATAGTGGTAGCGAAAAGCCCGCTCGTAGTCGTGGCTGTCCCACGAATGCGGGATGTACCTCGCTACAGAGCCACCGACTTCTTTCTTGCCGGCTGAATAAATGATCCATGCAGGCCCTACGTTTCCGTGCTTCCGTTTTTATCCAACCTTCGGAGTGCTAGTAATACTGTCACGAGGTCTCGCATGCCTGCATGCTTCCCGCAATCGACACGAACCTGATACTTGGAATATGATATTTACGTTACTGCTGCATCGGTTAGGTCAATGTCCCGGCACTGCAGAAGATCATGATGGAATTCGCAAGGGAAAACGAGCGCTCTGAACTGACGGGAGAGCTGATTGGGGACACACTAGACGACGCCCTTGCCGACGACGGAGATGCAGAGGCGGAAGACCAAATTGTCAGCCAGGTCAGTAGGGTCAAGCTAGTAGGTTTTGACCTTGGCGTTTGTGTGCCGTGCCTACTTTTTTTTTGGCATCCTCCTTGGGAACGTGGCCCGATATTATGTCATGGTTCTGCACTGGCTAGCCATAACACCCGCAGTTACAGTTGCACGGAGATTTTTAGACTTGCATGCCTTTAGACGAATGGGCATGCCCCTAGCGGTAGTGAAGTTATTGCGGCTGTGCTGCACATCGCATTTTCGCTCGTTATTAATAGGCGTTTCGAACATCAGCACGTGATCACCGCTCTAGCTTTTCCCGTTCGTACCGTCCTACATATGTAGGTGCTGGATGAGATCGGCGTGTCCTTCGGCGACGGGGTACCAGAGGCCCCGACGACCGGGCTGGCACAAGGAGGCGCTGCAGACGCGGAAACAGCTCGACAACCCGTCGCGGCAGCTGAAGGTGGTGGTGGTGGAGACGGGGGAGGGGGAGACCCGCCAGCAGGAGGTGCGGGTGCGGGGGGTGACGCTAACATGAGCGAACTTGAGATTCGCCTCAACAACCTTCGCCGAGGATCATGATCGCGAACACGTCGCCAACATCTACAGTTGCTAGTGGCTGCCTGGTACCGAAGTACTGTAGACTCGGTTTGCCCAGCTGCATTCCATTTTTCTTGCGGACGAATGCCCGCTTGTGCAACCGGGCAAGCGTCTTTTCCGACCCTTGTCAGCTTTTGTACCTAAATGAGGAGCGTTTTCTCCTTTTTTTGTTTGTTTTTGATTCTGTTCGTGGGCACGATCGGTCTTCGAGTCAGGATGATATGCACACAGATGCTATACAGCCTGTTGCGGCATCGGTGGTTTCAAGGTCTTCTGCCGAGTTGGCGCCCCTCTCGTTGTCTTTGGTCGTTAGATGTCTTCCCTGCACTTTGTTGATGCATCCATGTATGGTATGATACGTGACGATACGTGACGGGAGGAATAATAAGTTGTGCAAAATATATGCTCAAATGTTGAAATATTTGAAGGTTCCCAACACACCACGTTTCTCCCCAAAGGCAAAGCTAAGATGCCGTGTTACTGGATACTGGAGCCCTGGCTGAAGGTGCGCCCGAAGGCGCTTAACGTGGTCGCTTTCCCTGCACCTCCGGGAAGTCTTGTGTCTCCAATGCATTTTGGAAAGCATCCGAATTTCGGTGCTTGGCGATGAAAGTGGATATTTGTTCGATGATGCGCTTCTTGATTGCCTGCAAAACATGAGCCGGCAGGGAGAGAACGCAGGGAATAATCCAGACTTAGTTCCTTGTGGGACTAAGAAGACTTCATGTCATCATAATCTCGGACCAGGATATATCCAGAGCGCAGGAAATAATTCAGAATAGGTTTGTGGGACTACCACGACTTGATGTCAACATTAGCACTGAGCAGGACTCCCAGCGCGAATAAATGGTGAACAAGCACCCGGTGTTGCTATACCAGGTATTGTTGTTTCAATACGCATATGCGGGGAGAGCTTAGGTAGTGGTTCGTCTATCGGAGGGAGGCAAAAGAACAATGGCAATTGCCGCGGAAGGTGCTTGAGCTCGAGCCCGGGATCGGCGAAAGCGGGGAATGGAGAATATTATGTAGCAAATACCGCACGTTATCCGTACATCGGTGATATGTACATATGGAAAGATGGCCGCGCGGCAATGGGTGCATATATATGTACCAGTACGAGTTTACACAAGCTAATAATCTACCGTACGTGTATTGGAAATGCCGCCTCATACTGTAGGCGACCCAACTAGTCTACTGGGAACTAAATGAAACACAAGATTACCGTTGGGTCAAACGAGGATGATCAATTAAGTATAAGATCATTCGGGAACACTACTATTCGGCAAATACTGCAGTATATTTTTTGAGCCATACCTCATCCATGGTGTTGTTGCGAGATACCGCCGTCCACATATTCACCACCTGCTCGTACTCAGGATCATCCGGAGTTACATCGAGGCCAGCAGGAAGTCCCATGCTTTCGACAATCGTTTCCTTGACAGTTTGTGGGGGCACATGATCAACAGAGCGATATGCGTTTTACAGAAATGAGCCGAGCTATTAACCACTTGAATAATAGCATCTTCCTAAAAGTTTACTCTAATTGTTACCCTGCCGGGTTAAAGAATCCGATACAAAGTACGTAGTGAACCGCGTTTTTCAGTTACCTGTGGAAGCAAAACTCCAAGTAAACCGATACAGATTGCCTGGTGAAGCGCATGTTTCAGTCACTTGTTGAAGCAATTTTGTTGAAGTAACTTACCAGTCTATTTTCTTGTATCTTCAGAGGCACCCTTGCCACTTTTAGTCATAATACTACCAAGGGCTCCTCGATTTGCCGTTAAACGAGGAACAGAACGATGCTACAGTACGTAATATGTGTACGAGGAGTTTCCGTATACCCCGTCCTTGCCGCGTCCGCACCAACACAGCTCGCACACCCCCACACGACAACATCGCATCCATGACAGCAAGTATCGCATCGGCTCTACTCTCGGCTCGTCGCATGGGCTCCATATTCTCAACTTCGAGCTCTATATTTTTTGAGCAGATAGGGGAGGACGACGATCGTGTGCGAGCTGTGTTGCTGCGGACGCGGTGACGAGTATCGGTACACCCCGCCTTCTCCGCGCCCGTACAAACATAGCTCGCACACCTTCGTACGCCCCCACAAGTTCTCGCGCATCCATCTAGAGGCCCATACGCGCCATAATGGCGGCTGATAGAGGAGACAGAGATAGGGGCATGTGGTATGAGATAATACAGCTGTGTGTGTATGTAGGCGTGCCGTTCTGAACGCAAGGAGCGGGGCGATACCAACGTACACTACTCCTGCTTAATGCTTCTCTCTGTTGGTAAGTCGGCTTGCTGTTTGGCGTATCTCCTGCTTATATCGTTTACCAGTATCCTTTATTGTGGCTTTTTTGTCGTCTACATCTGTTTTACGGTCATCCTTACATGGCCATAATAATCGAACCTGGAGACGAGCAACGCGAACGATACTCACTCGATAGCAAACACATGTATTCATATCCTATCATATCGACAAGAAAAACCATCCAAGGAAACAGTGCGCGGTCACTGTCACCCAAAGTACAGTCTATTGTTGACACTAAAAAAGGCGCGGTTGAATGTGGGGGTCTCACCACAGGGCGTGGCATTGGCATGGCACGGTCGGCATTGGATTTTCCTGCAGGGGCCTCAAAGCTGAATTCGTGAGTGATGCGGATGTCCGGTAGCTCAAGGTGTACCGATGTCCCGTGCTCCTTCTCCGACTCTAGCTTCTTCTCCTCCCATCTCGCTTGAAGGCTTGCCATCTGCTCGGCCTGCAGTAGATGCACCGTAGTTCGGTAGTGCGGGGGCGACTGGCGGTCATGCTTATTGGTGGCGGTGTTGCAACCGGGTGGTTCAGTTGAACGCGTGTTTTGCTCTTGGTAATTTGTGCGCTTTTGCAATATGGCGATACGACGGTGCATGGCCTCGTCGTATTTGACTACACTTTCACATTTCCCCACAACAACAAAAAATACTGCCACATAAGCTTTGTGCTTGAACAAGATGCAAGTCGCAGCCTCGTTGCACGTGAGGCCTACGCGAGTTTGACTGGTAAAGTTTCCACCTACTTTTCTAATACCAGCAAGCGTTTTTAATATGTGATTAGCCGACGAGGTCACGCATCAGGGCACACTCGACTTCACAAGGTTTCACGCTCTTCATATTCGAGCACGTGCCTCCACACTAGAAATCGTGTCTGCCTTGGGCTGTATGCGCACCTCCTCTTTCTCAAGCCTGGCGCCCAGTATCTTGAACTGCTTGATTTGCTCTTGCGTGAACCCTTTCCAGACCTCGTCGTCGTAGACATCGTCGGGATCGAAGTGGTCGTCTTCCTCGCAATCGTCGAGCTCCGGCATGTCACCTCGCTCTTCTTCCTGCAGTCATCCGACCCAGCGCCCCGGCCGTCACAGCCAGCGGGCGACACGTGCACAAGGAGCGGAGGACTCGATGGTCAGCGAGGCTTGGTGGATACAAAGAGTCACACCGCTGGCAAGCTACGGACAGGAAACAAGTACGTATACCGGTATGCAGCAGTGACACCCTTCAAACACCAAGAACATCAAAAACCGAGTGCAAGCCATGACGCCTGTCATCTTCCACGCAAGAGCGATCTGGCGTATGTAGTGGTCGCCCTCACCCCAACGTTGGCCAATTGGTCGATCCGTTTATCTTCGTGAGCGAACCACTTTTCCTGCCAGTCCTCGTTGAGCGGGGACGATTCTGAACGTTCGCCTTTCTCTGTGAGGTGCTTCTCCCGTGCTGAACCCACGAACGACTTTTTGGCGGAAGAATCCTCCGAGTCGTCGAACTATGGTTGGGCAAGGGTGTGTACGCGGCAAAAGGAAGATGGGGTTTTTGAGACACTGGGGCTTGGCGCAACAAAAGTATCCAGACAGCGTGTTTATGATTTTTCTCCTACCAGGTTCGCCTCTTCAAGACAACGGAGCATGTGGCGGGTGCGCAAGAGCACGTCGAGCGCAACACATACTGACCGCAAGCGCGATTGCACGTTGGGCGGAAGCCTTCCCAATGGTTTCGATCGCTACTGTAAACGAGTACATAAGTTCACGGTAGTTTATATTAACAGTGCGTAGTCAACGGTAGTTTGTACCCCTAGCGAGAGTAATGCCACATATTCCGTCAAAACCCGACGCGATTTAGCCCTAACCCCTTCCTCGCTATCAATACGCATTTACGAGAGTATCCAACAAAATTCACCTCCACAACTTCGCGCATAAGGCCAGGAATTACACTTGATAATGTTGACAATGCTTTCCCCTTGTATGGCATATGCCCCCTGAGTCCAAACAACAACGGTTGACGCACAGCAGCACAGCATGGGTCTCAGCCATGTTTTACCGCCCTTTTATTGTTAAATGAAAATAAAAAAGCGGGCATCGGACACAACAGTCACAATACACACAACACAGCAGCACCCAGGAGCGTTTCACCTGTCCAATCACGGAATCTCCTCGGCTACCTCTTCGGCTCGGAGGGGATGACGCACGCTTGTCGATCTTGTTGATGTGCTTGCCGATTTGGCGCTGGCGTTTCCGCAGAAGAGCGAGCAGGCGAAGGAACCGTTTCGAATCATGTGCAAGAGTTGAGTTCATGCTCAGAAAAAAAACACACAAACAGGAGAACAACAAAGCTGCAGATCAACTCCTCGAAATAACTGAACCCGACACAGTGGTGCCTGCAACCTCTAGCCTGGTCTTAGTGAAGCGCGTATGGGACGGCGGCTGTTGAGACAATCGCTGGGGCAGCAAAATATAAATATGATAAAGAGTACGCTGAGCGCGAACAGCCTCAGAGCCCTTCGGACCGTACGTGTCCCCGAACCCGTTACAGTCATTTTCATGCCCAACGCACGACATCGCTGTAATTAATTCTATTCCTTTGTTCCATAGCCTCGCCCTTTAGTATTCCCCTTCCCAAAGTGAGCTTTTGCAATAGTCTCCAATGGGTTGAAAAAAACAATATACCCATGATTTCGTTCCTCGCTTTCAGTTAAACATGCGAGGAATTTCACGTTACGCAGCCTTCTTCCCATCTGGCATTCCTTTTCCGCACAAATATTTTGATTTTGGCAATGCCCTTCAGCACCTTCCAAAAGATAGTTTGTTTTCGGTGCTTCACCTGCCGATTCATGCCTGGAAAGTTTTGTCGACCTCATTGCAAATTATCAATTTAACGATACGCTCAACTCAGTTTTCATACATACCATGGCACTTCCAGTCTTGTCCTACAAAACGCAATGCGTTCAGTCCATTTCTACCCATCGAGAACATAGCGCTCCCTACGATGCCCAGATACAAGCCTGGTGGTGACGTTTTTCATTCGCTCACTGTTAAGCTGTCCGCGCACGGACGTCTGTTATACCAAGGTATTGGGCTCGCTTCAATAAGCGGGGGTCGCTAGACGCAAAAAACCTTGTAACAGGTATATACCAGTATACTCCTGGTGTATCCCTTGGCACCAGGTATATTATACCCCGTTCACACACATGCATGAACAAATTGCACTTTTTTTGCACACCGGCAACCTTTTCTCTTCTGGCCGCCGGTCGTTTTTCGCGCTCTCGGCTGCGGGGCACATGTTTGGGCCCCGACCGGGATTCGTGGCGCGTGCTCTTGGCGTACAAAGTCGCGCCGAGCTGGCTCTTCTCGCGGGATCGATTTGCGGTAAGCCAGAGGGCAATCGGCCCCGTGGAAACCCCCGAACTGTAATTTGTTATATTTTCCATTCTGCTGCTGTGTGTCAGTGTCTGTTGCAAGCACCCACACCAGCCCTCTAACGGTGTATGCTTCGACGCAGCCATGGTACTAACAGCACCCTCGCTTCAACCTTTTCCCTTTGTGACACCTGTGGACTGCTGTGAACGGTGCTTCTGCTTGGGGTGTGAGTGTGTGCCACGTAAGGATCTTACAGCAACCTGTATATAGGAACTACAGTACAGCAGGAACGCAAAGTGCGGTGCGGTGCAGTTTCGCACTTTTTTTTTGTTTTGATGTGCTTTCCGCTGTTGCTGTGTTTGTATCATCCCGCCCCCTCTGAGCTCTGCATACGTCGTGGCAGCCATGGTACAGCAGCAGCCGCACCTCGAGGTATTCCCTTTGGGGCAGCCACGTGTTTCTGTGTGTGTTCGTGTGTGCCTGTGTGCCATCCAGAACACAATCTGGACGATTCCAACCTACATTTCCTCTGAATTTGAAAAGCACCCGCGCAGTGCACAGACATCCCAACAGCAGCGAACCTCGTATAGGCTCATATGCTCATGCACACACGATATGTACGAGCAGGAACGCCTGCTTCCCCCTTTTCAACTTGCGACACTCGCGGGAACTCAAGTCAATCGGGAACCTTGTACCACTTATTTTGTACCAGGTACCAGGGTACCAGGTATTTTGTACCCTACCAGTACTATAATAGCACGTGAACATATGAAATACCAGGTAGGTTGTGGGGCCGCCGTAAACGATGGGACCTTTGCTGTGACTCTAGCACTTTTGCTGTGTGCACAATAATAGTGCACAGCCTCGCTGGGCGCTACGTGCTACGCGCTACGTGCACGATAATACCAGATACCAGGTATCTAATATCCTCTTGTCCTCAGAAAAGGCCTGCCGGGAACGGAATTGACTCAAAGCCCTGACAAGAGGAAGTAACAGAAAAGTATCGCACACGTGCATGAAACGATGCAAATACGAGTACAGCACGTGGCGCCAGTCGATGCTTCGTTGCCGAAAAAAGATGTCGCTCGTGCTGAGCTACCTGCTGCAATCACTATTTCAATGCAGCGTGCCTGACCTCATGCGTCCGAAGAAACTGGCTGAAAGCCCCACGGCCGCGCCCTGCAGGCGGAGTGCTGCCTTCCCTCGCTCCACCTATCCCTGCCTTTTCTCCTGCACCTCGCCCATCATGCGATGGACGCATCTCTGCGCTTGAGTCCTGATCTCCATCTTTGGTAGAGTCGGGTCCGTTGCTCATCGCCCGCTGCCAGAGTGAAGGCAACATGTTAGTTGCGGAAGAAAAACACATATACATGCATCGAAAAGGACAGCAGCTACAGACAGTAGTGGAGCTGGGTGAGGGCAACATCATAGAGGGCCTCACAACAGAGAAGGTTGTTCCTCAAGTACCTGGAGGCAAGGACGAGACAGTATCGACCATCCCTTGAGGCCATTTGCCTTTCCACCAGAAACGACTCCTCGGTGTTTCAGTGCGATACGATGCATTGAAGCAACGTCCTGGACGCCGAAGGGCAAGGAGTCTGTGGGGATGCCTTGTGCTCGAGTTGTGCTAAGGTCCTAGATGAAGTGCATACTTCGCCGCGGTTGCCCGCGGTTTGCAAGATTGGAGTTCGACTATTATTTGAGGCGTTCTAACTTTATTTGCAAAAAAAAAAAAAAAAAAAAAAAGGATTCAATTGTTGAGAGCGCCTTGCAGCGTGGGTATAGGCACAATTCGATGCGAGTCGACGAGAGGGAAGAAAAGGCTGAAATCTTCTCGCGATAAAAATGAAGGCACGTACCGTAGCGGGAAGGGGGTAGAAGAGCCTGCTATGTGACCCCGGATCTGAGTTACGAGTTGGAAGGAGAGACATGGAGAGAGAAGAAGATGTGCAAGAAGATAATGAACGGGATGGGGGAAAAAAAAACAAAAAACATAAACAACGACCCCCCCACCTCTAACAAAAAGTGCAACGTGCTCATGTTTTGCTATGGCTCGTACGGCATATTACACGGGGACCCGTATGGATGACGGCGGTGACTGTTGCCGTCATCGTCCATAGGCCTTTGCCCCCACATGCAGCATGCCCCCGCCATGCGTGAGTTGACCAAACTCGGTGACAATCGACAACCTGAACGTTACGAGGAGAGTTCGTATATATATATACGCTGCCGACACAAACCCTGATTGTAAGGGGGCTGATGCTCCTTAAGAATTTTTCGCATTAATAAAGTTTTTGCGCCGACAAATGCCTCCTCCCTATCCACACTGGCGTCGGACCACAAGCGTTTCCTCAATTGTCGCCAGGCGTTGTTTATTCTCGGACCCATAGCCGCACTGCTACTGCCGCTGGGGTATCCGGGGCGGCCACCGACTGTGGGTCTCACCGCCAGGCACATGTGGTCACGGCTCCCAGTACTGAAGCTGCTCTTGCTGTCATCCGCGGGGCAATGCAACACCGTTCTCTCTGTATTCTGCGCGTATCGGTGTTGTCCTTTGCTTCTACAGTATTGCTGCCACCACCACCACAAACAATCCCACCTGGCGAACAGATTTTTCTCCGTTTAGTGCCGTCGGCGTGAAACTGTCGTTGGTGACTTCGCTTGCATGGTCTCCACCACTTCTGTTTTTTCCTTCCGTAACGCGTTGTTGGGCCTGATAACGAACTGTATCGCCTTGCCTGCGTTGAGCGTCCTGCAACGAATCGAATTTCCCCGCCCCCATTCGATACCTGTGCCCAGGCCACCCTTTGCCATTGTCGGTGAATATGTTTGAGTTCATCCCTTCGTCTCGCTGTCCATGAGGGCGTGTCTTAACTCCCACCAAAGAACATGGGAACGAGCGGAACGGAACGAGGCTGCTCGTGGTCGTTCGTTCCGTTCATATCTAAAAAGCGTGTTTGAGTCCATGCAGAATCCTGGGGCTCGACAGCCGAATCGGCACGAACGGTATCTTTTGCACATGCCACGGCAAATTGGTGTCCACATCCATCTCCGGTGGGGTGCTCAAGTACATCAAATAAAATGTTATTTGTGTTCCCGTTCGGTCGGGCCGTTCGGTCCTCCCAAAACAAGAAAAAGGGGTGCAACACTTCTTCCTCCTCTTCCTAGATATTATACTGTTTTTCTCGGGCTGCACTGAATCTATTCGTTTCCCATAACCAATCAACACCAATTCATGCGGCAAATAATTCCATTCTGTTCGTTCCGATGCTCTCTGGGCTCTGGGGGGGGGTTAAGACACACCCCGATTCTCGAAAGTTCCCGCCCTCGCCACCCGCGCCCGGCTGCATTGCACCGACGAACAATGTTCTCCTGCAGTAGCTTTTGATGAATGCATCGTCTTGGTCTTTGATCCTCTCCAATGACCATGTTCATCCCCGCCGTCGCCCACAACCGACCGACTGGACCATGGGCGTATACGTTCCAATGTCGATGCGACCCTTGGTTTCTGAGTCTTAGTCACTCCTCCTTTTCTTGCCACTCAGCTTTCGACCATACCCTCAGATTGCTCACGCGCGCTTGGTATGATGAGTTGGCACGGATGGACTCTTCTACCCGTTCGTGGATTCGTCACTGCTTCGAGTGCTAAATGCGCAAGATCTTAAGTCGAACCTTCCCTTGGCCTACTGTCCATGTACCGTTTCCCAGTGGCTCTGGTGTAGCTCTCAGCGTCGCGTATTTTGAAGTTCGACCGGCCACGCACACCTTCTTTTCTTTACGCATGTGTCTTGTCGAGAACTCGCCTTCATGCACTCCGCGCTCGATACTCGACTTACCGACATTGACATTCCCCCTGGTTTCGCGGGTTGGAAATATCCCGGCAATGGACTGCAGCTCTGTTCAAGCTTTCCCTCAGCATCTTCCAGTGCGAAGGCACTCGCAATCATCAAAAGTTGGTGCTGACGAATTACGAACGGTGGAGTCGAGCGTGTCAGTCACCCTCTAGTTCAGAGGTTATCAACAAACGCGCTATCGATTGGGAAATTCAACCCCCCCCCACACTACATTTTCCCGGAATTGTTTAGTCGACGCCGCTAATATACGGGGCTTTCCGCTAAATTCGTGCTACAACAGTAGTATGTTCGACTTCTTTATGCCTACAACTCAGGGTGTTTTAGAGTCTCAAACCACGCTTTTCCTTTCGATGCCGGTGGCTGGGCATGGACCTAAAAGCCTCTGTTGCCATCGTCCGCCTAGGTGCTAACAACGCCTCGACACAGATGTACCCAATACAAAGATCTCCCTCAACTGAGTAGATCTGTGCAAGATTCTGACCGTCCGCGCGGCGTCGGCATCCGACATTTACGATGACCGGCGACCACAGCACAAGTTCTCTTCCTTCCACCCTCCTTGCGACCTTTCTGGAAAGAAGGCCAAGCGTCACGTCTCTGTCGTGAGAAGGACCCTGGCAAAATTGACGATACCCCCTATATGATTTACTGGCGAGCCTTACCAATGCTCGTGCCCAACCAACCCACCACCAAGTCGCCCCCCCCTTTGACCACAACCCCCCCCCCCCCCCCCCCCCCGCCCCGAACGCATCGAGGCCGAAGGAGCAATGGACACTAGGGTAGTAAGGGGTTTGAGGTGGTGGTACCGTTTAGACCTGTCATGTATGAGGGTGTGTCTTAACCTTCCCAGAGAGCATGGGAACGAGCGGAACGGAACGAGGCTGCTCGTGGTCATTCGTTCCGTTCCTATCTAAAAAAACGTGTTTGGGTCCACGCAGAATCCTGGGCCTCGCCAGCGGAATCGGCACGAACGGTATCTTTTGCACATGCCACGACCAATTGGTATCCACATAATCTTCGGTGGCGTCCATCTACATCAAAGAATCTTCTATTTGTTCCCGTTCGGTCGGGCCGTTCGGTCATCCAAAACAAGAAAAAGGGGTGCAACACTTCTTCTTCCTCTTCCTAGATATACTGTTTTTCTCGGGCTGCACTGAATCTATTCGTTTCCCACAACCAATCAACACCAATTCATGCGGCAAATAATATTCCATTCGGCTCGTTCCAGTGCTCTCTGGGGGGGGTTAAGACACACCCTGAAGCGTACTGGCTGCACGTCCTCATCTCTTTCGGGGGCGCGAACTCGGCCTATTCGGGGGATACATGTTCGATAAAACCAACAGAACACCCAGATCAGCATCTATCCATGAAATCGCATCGGCGTTGCCCAATGCGACTGCCACGGTCGAAAGACGAACAGCTCCTCGACCCCGGCTGCCATCTCGGCTCTCGTGACCTTGGCATCGAGTTTCCATGTTTCTGCTCGACACAACCAGCGTCCGGAACGATCGTTCGTGGCTGCGATCAATCATCGACCATACCTCTAACGTATATTCTCACATACATGGATTGGCCGAATTTCTGTCGACCCCGACCCGACTAAGATATCTCCTACCTTCTATTGTACACCATCGGGCAGAACGTCGACTGCGGTGAGCTTTAATAACGTAAAGTGCAGGCAGACTACTGTAGCTCGCGGTGCGTTGCGATTCTCAGACGAACCTAATCCGTTTCGACTCGTAGTAGTACTTATCCATTTGTACGAGGAACCTTGCGCTTGTTTGTGCGTTTCGCACGGGCGTTGATTTTGTCCGTTGTGCTCTCCGATCGATATACCTTGTCTACACATATCCGTGATATTTTTGTAACTGTATAGGAGGACATGCGGCGTTGCTGCGACCGGTTGAGGCTCATTTCGGACAGCGATCGCTTCGCGTTAGTTGAACCGATTCCTACCTGGTACTCATCATGGGTGAGCCGACATGATATCCCGGCATGAAACTGTGAACTTATTGTACTTATCTCGTCGACTTGGCGGTGTAGCAGATCCAATTCCCGAAGCAAAGGTCACACCTCGTATATACAAAACGTCCTTACAACCTCAGGAGACATGCAGTTTTTACCGAAACAAGAGTAATTCATCAGCTCCAATATCTCTGAGATCGAGGACACAGCCAACATATGAATAAACTCAAGGTATGTACACGTATCAATAGTTTCCGGGCGGCATTGTTGTCCCCGATTCAATAAATGCTTGCGTTATGACTTACCAGGGTAAGAGGTACCCGCCATCGACGCAAAACATGGGGACGTACATAGCCCTGGAGTTGTTATTGATCGCGGTCGAGTTTCTTACATGATAATAAATCGATGTGGCTTGCGTGGCTTGCGGTCACACCTTGAGGTGTCCGTGTGTTAAACCCGTGTTTAAATGGATGGGTCTTGTGGATAAAATTATTGTCGTGCTGTACCTAAAAAGTCTCTGGGACTCGTACGCGTCATATTTGAAGCTGACGCAATTATGTCAAAGCAAGGAAAAAAGGGAAATGTTATTGAATGCGGACAGGATTGCCCTCCTCTCTGAACGGTGTCAAACAAACAATCGGTTTCAAGGAAAACGCTTTAATTGGCGAGCTGGAAGTCAACGAGTGCGAGCAATACAATCACGCTCGAAGCTCCAGATACTCCATTCAAGCGCTAAACTATTAATAAAACACGACAAGAATCCCATCGCCAACTACTGTATTTCAATTTCGCATACTTCTACAAAAAACAGGAGACGTAAAAATACATGACAGAACCTGAATATGCTCCATGACTGCCGAAGCCTGATACGCAGACCAAAACGTGCGCCAAGGGGTCATCATACGCAGTACGCGGCGCGAACAGATCGTAGAAGGGTGGAAGAGTCACCCCACGATGGCTACGCGTTACAGGGTCAAACGTGATCGAAATCACTCTTGATCTGCAGGTATTTGTCCACGTCAGATCCGCTCATCCCCCTAGTCTTCACCATCCAGCTCTTGATTGACCACGTGTTGTCGGTCCAGCGATTCACGCCGTCTTTGCACACCTATATAAGCATTTCAAGCGAAAAACACACAAAACGACGCAAATAGAGCTTGCGCCGTCTCGCGACACGGATAATACACGGGCTGGTAGAATGGACCGAAAACTGAAGCAACGCATGTCTTGTAGCTTCCCGTGTGTCAACTAGGGCATGCCTATAACCAACTTCTCAGGGAGCATTGTTGAGTGGGCAGCGGCCGCGTCATTGAGCCATCCCGACAAAATTACCACGACGAACCTAGTGTGTGCAATGCTCACAAACTATGAGTTTTTTTTTCTATAGGTCGTATGCTTCATACCATTGCGACAGGTGAGCGCGCACACAAAATATTTCGATTATATTCCATATGGCGTCATCCCATGCCGCAACAGTGTTCAGGAATATATCCTCACACTTAATCGCTTACCTCTGCCACGCTGGTGACCTTTTGAAGCTCTGCAGGGTCGTTCTCTTTCAAGATATCGTACTCGCTCTCCAGTTGTTTTAGTCTTCACAGCACCCAGCAAACGAGAAGACGGCTACGTTTAGCTCGGTATTTACCTCGTGACAAGCGAAGCACACGTTGACATATCATCATTTGTTGTTGCATATTAAGCCCGCCCGTCACTAAACGCGTGCGTGAACTCAACATTACCACTCTCACATAGCTAGATCTACGACTACACACAGCTGCAGTCGCGGCATGTAGCACGAAGCGCCAAAGCGGACACCTCTCGTCGTGCCCTGTGCGGCCCCAGTACAACAATCAGCTGAGTTTTCGACCACGATCGAGGCATAGCGTAGAAAACTGCCGCTGTATCGTCATTGGAAACCATGCGACTATTTTACTTTCTCCGTGCACCCGCATGTTGAGGCGATGCGGTGTCGCGGTGACGCGCTGGTTTCCGTGTCCTGTTCGGCAGTACATGCCTCACCATGCCTTGACATGCCTCACCGTTGTTTGTTGTCTTCCAGGCGCCGGAGTTTCTGCTGTCTCTCTTCAGTGTTTGCGCGCTCTTCTTCAAGGCCAGCTGTCTTGCGTTTATTCACCGCGGTAGTATCTTCGGCCTTCGAGTTTACAGTAGTTTCACAGCAGCGGTTTCATGTAGGTGTTTGTCATATACCACCGACTCGGCAAACAAGACCGCGATTAGAGCGGCCACCAAATAAACGACGTGCGCGTACGTCGTGGTGACAGAGCGGTCCACGCCGACCGAAAACGGGTATCCTGGTGACGCTATTTTCTGTACGTGAACAGAACGGTACAACTTTGGAAGCAAGAGTCATGTGAGTATGGTCTCGGCCCTCATCATTTGGACTCGAAAATTCGAAAATATCACAAGACGCCGGCATACAGGAGACGAGCAGAACGGAGGGGGCCACGGAGCCCCCCCGCTCATATTATTCACGAGGGATACAGAACATGCGCGACCGACGTATCACTCAACTCGCAAAGCTGAGCATCGACCAATTATCACGGCCGGTGCTGCTGTAGGTGCTCACGAGGCTCACCTTAGCAATATCGCGCTTGAGAGAATCCACCAGATTCTGCCTGCTGACGACCGCCTTACTGGGGAACGACCAAAAGAAGTTGGACGGGCCTATTTTGTCCATATCGACGAGGCCATCGTCGACGAGAGACTGGTTCACGTCCTGTGACAACGCAATGGCAGCAAATATTTATTTTTACGTGCGGTATCGGCAGAAACGCCTGTCGTTGAACATTGGAACCTTCGAACTCGTTAACCCCCCGGGCTGGTCCATAGTTGTCTTCATGCGCGTCGTTCATGACGTACATAAAATAATGCTGGGTACTATTCTAGTGCTGGTGTACTGGTAGTCGGAACATCAAGTATGCCAGGAGACGGCAGTGCAGACCTGTGACAGAGGCCGGCCCGACTCAATGTACAAGTTTCTCCAATTTTCGTGAGAGAGCTCCGACAGGTGTGACCGACGAAGCCGTCTCCGGGCACTATGTATACGTAGGGCGTTTGTATACGTAGGGCGTTCGTTTTTCGTGGTACTCGTATAAGCCTCGTACATATACATCAGGTATATATATCTGCATACGTATACACACTTACTCGTACACGAAGCAACTCGTATACCAAGTACTACTAATTGTAGGGTACCGTACATACAACACGCTACATGAAACACACCCCTCAGATAAATTTGTTGGCTGGTTTTCTACATACAACGAGGGAGAGTGCAAACGTCGAGCGATTCGTCCATGGAAGTATTTCGACGAGACGCTTTAACTGTAAATCCAACATTTTCGTTGTGTATGCCCCTTGTTCGACAGCGGAGAAAAAAAATCGGCTCGACTCGAAACTTCCTCCCACGCGGGGAGTGATCTTGTGTGTTGAGCAGCATATCGTCCGGTATTACTGGCGCCAAGTACCGCTGTAGTCTCGCATGTTACCGTATAACACGCATGATATCACCCACCCCCACAAGAGCACACCCGGGGGTGTATTTCTTGTTTTTGTTTTCAACCGTCCGTTTCATCACCGGGGGTACGTTGAATACCACACCCCCTTCGGAGGTACGTCCTTGTTTTTTTTTTCAACCGCCCCTTTCATCACCGGGGGTACGTTGAATACCACACCCCCTTCGGAGGTACGCCTGAAAACAGCATCAAACTTCAAAGCGACCACGCCCGGTGGACACCTTTCATCCACAGCACGCCCCGGTATGGATGCCGGTACCGTACCAGCGTGAAGTAAACTGCCACGCCCCGTGAGTCTTCACAAAAATTGTCGTCACCAACCAGCGCGACTGCTACGGTAATACAGTAGTAACGGTATTTTTGCGTTGGGTGTGGGTTCGATGTATCAAGGTGTCATCAGTCAGTGGTTCGGTGGGACAAGGGATGAGAGTTCTGAGGTGTGATCTCGGGGATTTCAATAACGAAAGGGGTGGTATCGGTAACCGTTCTCCAATATCGCAGCAAGGCGGTTTTTTTTTCTGTCATCCTCGGGTTTCAAGCGTGGGCCTTGCTATCACCGGCATTGCGTGGGAATGGAAATAGAGACTGGTTTCAGACCAAAGCCTCCCATGCGTTAGAACCCCCCCCCCCCCTTTGTTGTCGCACCCCCTGCAATCTGGCCGGGGGCTGTCCACATTCCTCAGCAATCCAAGATATATACCGCTTTCGCACAGCACATCGCCTCATTATCACACCCCCCCCCCCCCTATTTTTTATAGGTTGGGTTGGCGTCGGTTGGCAACGACACTGTAAAACATGCCGCTCACTACGTGAGCTAGACAACCAGGGTACCGTTTTTTTTTTCTTTTTCTTTTTTGGCGGTCGCCCACAGCTGGTTGTCGAGTTAGATCATTTGTGCGAGGTAAAGAACCTTTACTCCGCACAATTGGGAATGATCGTATCACGTACCAGGTAGTGTTCAAGGTAAGGCACCCAAGAGGCGGTTACATAGTACTCCCATTGCTGTCTCTGGAAATGCCTACACCGGAAATTAAATCAACTCATGAAAGCTGTCGTCCATATGCAAGTCCGCCTCAAAAGCGGGTTTTAGTAGGATGCAGCTCACCCTTCATGCGTCTCGCCGGACACCTCACGGCGCTTCGCGCTTGGTGCAAGCAATGTCTGCCTGGTCGGTGAAAACCCGACATGCTCCGTCCCGGCATTGTAGGGATGCGAGGGTCTATGATCATACGACTACGGCCATGCATGAGATCGAGTACATCTCTCCTATCGAGTACACCCCCCCCTGTCATCTGGCCGAGTTTTTTCGCACGCGGTAGCAAGCGATGTTCCGTTACAACACCCCTTCGTTGCGGCGGGGCTCCCGTGCACGGTCTTGGTCACCGGGGGTACGTTATATAGCACACCCCCGACTAAACACTCGGGCATATATAGTTGTTTTTAAAGTTAAACAAATTGATCACCGAGGCACCGGGGTGTGCTTTCGAAAAATTCTGCACCAGGTACCCGGTAGGGCTGTTTCCTATGCGGCCCAGATTTTGAGCTCTCAATTTTGGCCCGATCGCATTTTCAGCTGTGAACTCGCAAATCGAAACAGTCTTCCTATGCGGAAACATCGGATTTTTTGTGCGTGCAGAGGTTCGGGCAAACGCTGAGGCCAACTGCGTCAGGCGCCGCGAAGAGACGCGCTGGGTGCGCAGCACTGCCCGTAGGACCCAAGCGTCCTAGCCAACGCTGACTGCCTTTAGTCTGGCGGCGAAGAGCGCGCCGAGTGCGCTAGAGTCAACCTGTCTTGGTGTTTGGCATTTGACAATGTGACTGGCTGCTGCTGCTGCTGCTGCTGTTGTACTCTACGAGTGAGTATGTATCCGCGGAGAGGTGCGAGCCGAGTGCGCTTCTCTTGGTCTCTAGGTCCGAGCCCGCGCCAGCCGACTGTAGTCTGGCCACGGAGAGACGCGCCGCCCGCCACCGCGCGTCGGTCGCGAAGCAACGTCGCCATACAGCTGTGTCACCATCAACCTCATCGATCGTTCTGCTGCTGCTTGCTGTCGTGGACAACATCTTGAATTTACAGACCATGCCATTTTTCGATTCGGAAATCTGACGACCCAAGTCGTCGAACTTTGGGCCAAAACCTGACGACTTGGGCCATCGGATTCTCAAATCGTTTCTTCACCCGGTCAGATTTTGCATATTCGGACTGCATATGCAGACGCTTTCACTTTTGGGATCGAAAATACAACTTTGTGAAGCTCGAAATCGAACCGCATAGGAAACAGTCTGACAGCTTTATTAAAAAAAACACTTCAGGCTGTCCCCTATGCGGTTCAGATTTTGAGCCCACAGATTTTGGCCCAATCGAATTTTCAGCTGTGAACTTCGCAAACCGAAACAGTCTTGCCATGCGAAAAAAACAGATTTATTGTGCGTCCGGAGAATCGAGCAAACATCGAGACCAACTACTGTTGTCGTTGTCAGGCGCCGCGAAGAGACGCGCTGGGTGCTCTGCACTGCGCGCAGGACCCAAGCGTCCGAGCCAACGCTGACTGCCGTTAGTCTGGCGGCGAAGAGACGTGCCGAGTGCGCTAAAGTCAACCTGTCTTGGTGTTTAGTATTTCACAATGTGACTGACTACTGCTGCTGCTGTACAGCAGTGTAGTCTACGAGTACGTATCCACGGACAGGCGGGCACCGAGTGAACGCGCATCGGTCGCGAAGCAACGTCGCTATACAGCTGCTGAGTCACACCATCAAACTCATCGATCGTTCTGCTGCTGCTTGCTTTCGTGGATAACATCTTGAAGTCAGAGACTATGGCCATTTTGTACTTTGGAAATCTGACGACCCAAGTCGTCGGATTGCGAGCCAAAATCTGACGACTTGGGCCATCGGATCCTCAAATCGTTTTTTGTTTGGGTCAAATTTTGCATATTCGGACTGCAAAGATCAGATGCTTTCGTTTTCGAGATAAAAAAATACGAATCGGCCAGTAGTCAATCGCGGCGGAAATAATGGAAACGCGCGAACGGTTCACGCAGCTTGCAAAGTTGAGCATCGACTGATCTGCCGATCGGTTGAACTCACAGCCAGTGTTGTGAACCGGAAACCGGGACACCGAAAGTCGTTTTGTCGGTCGTTTTGTTTGTTGTTTTTTCCAACCGAAAGCCGTTTTTTTCAAGTCGGTTTTTCGACTGAAAAAAATAACCGAAACCGGAAAATCGATTCGGTTTTTCTCGGTTGTTTTTTTATCCCCTGTCCCCTACCCCAACAACGCCTTCATACATGTACCCCCTTTATTATTGTGTGGACACGCCACACGCAACACAGCCAGCACACAGCCAGCACGCAGCCCACATCCCGCGACTGCATGACAGCACAGCACTTAGAAGCAGCAGTGGCAGCAGGCAGCACCAGTCGCACAGGGCACAGGGCGCGGTGCGCCGCGAGACTGCGAGGGATAAATCATGTCGAGTGCAGACGGCAGTGCTGGCTTCTTCGCCCGCTGAACTGTCGCATTGTCGCCCTTGTTCGTGCTCACAGCCCCCCCTTGAGCAACGTAGGTTTGTTCATGGCGTTAGCTGCATCCTGCAAGCTGTGCCTTCATAAAATATACCAGGTATAGTGTAACTGCGTGACGACACATTACGATGTCATCTACTGTACGTCAAGACAACCTACTCAATGTTTTTAATTTAACAACTGCTATATCTATCTGTAGTTAATGTTTGCAGCAGAATATAAGCACGTCTGAAGTACCAGTATGATAGCGCATGTCCGCCTGTACCGTGTGGCGCAGCAGACGCAAGTACTGCACGGAGGCCACTTGACAACATACGATCATGTCACATTATGCCAACACATGCACACCGAACCCTTCGAAATACTGACCATTTGGTTGGTTTTGACGAGAAACCGACCAAGAAAGGTTTCGGCTTCGTTTTTTTCGGTTTTAGCACCGCAGTCCCATACGCGGGGACAAAGCACTTAAATTATGAGTAGTTTGTCCCCAAAACGGGACTAGGGTCCTACAATTAACCGACCGAAACCGACCGACTTTCTCGAGAAAAACCGAAAAACCGATCGAGGCACTTTTCAGTTTCGGTTCACAACACTATACTCACGGCTTTTTTTCGAAATCGAACCGCATACGTACGTACTGCTGTGTAGAACAGAAAGCACCCTCTCAATTTTGAAAAAAGCTGCAGATGAAATTCACCCAGATTCACGTGTGATATGTACAGTACTACTGGTGTGGGAACAGGTGCCCGGTGAGGCCAATCACAGCCATCGTTCACAGTCCATACGTAGCAGCAATGTATTTTTACATTTCTTAGTGCTGCCATCCCAGCGGGCACAAAAAACAGGGCAGGAGGTATCAACGCGAGATAGTGGGTGTGCCGACGACAAATGTGCGATGTCGCGACGTCTCTGCCCTTTTGTCTTGGCTCCGGGTATATCGTCTGCCTGCCCGAACGTACCAGTTACCAGGTATCATTTTCCATTCTCCGAGTGCTGACCATCAACGCTGAATATCTCCATCCTCAAATCGTAGGACACAAAGCGCCACGGTGCGACATGCTCATCGCCTGTAGTTGCAGTTTTGTTCACAAGCGCAAGACGCTGAGCTGCTGCCACTCGCCACTTACCTTGACAGTCTGCGAGACGACACCCTGCTTGGTTGCTGCCTTCTCGATCTCCTTTAGACTGAAAATGCTTTTCGTACCGTGGTATATGTTGAGAATCTTCCCTCGTTTCTCTTCTAGAGATAGCCCCTTCTTGACCATGCTGCCCCTTTAAATACGACCCGAACTCCGGCCGATACCTCTTGCTCTCTGTGTATCTGTGCAAAGCACCGTCACAGCGTCTGGTCACCGCTGTACTCTGCTCATAAAACTCGCTGCTCGTACAAGTAATATCGTAGTGCGGCCTAATTTGCAAATTTGAAAGTTGCATAATAGAAAACATGCCTTCGGGCATATATCCGGGGTTATCTTCTTATCGTCCCCTAAACGGACTTTTGGAATTTGGATTTCTTGCACGAGAGAGATCGAACGACGGCAGACAAGACGTCTGCAACATAACGGTACCAGGTACCAGGTATGATACAACTATTAATACAAAGGGGAACCAAACTTCCCACACGGTCTATGCGAACTTCCTCCACGAAAAAGCTAACGAGCATAGACCGTGTGGAATGTGCAGCTACTAGCTAGCAGCCACCTGGCGAGCCGTTCGAGGAGAGTGATTCATCGTTTTTTGGTGGAAGCACCTTTCTTTGTTCGTTTATTATTATTACGTTTCCTAAATACCTGGTACCTGGTATTCCCAAAAATGTCGTTTATTATTACTTTATAATTCCAAGTGGTTTGTCTCCAAAAACGCGCGTGCAGCTACTTTGAGACACCCCCCCCCCCCCGGCCCACGCGCTGCCCCCCTTGTCGCTATCTCGTATGTACAATGTACGGGTATGTGTGGTTTGCGATGCCGGGTGGTAGGTTTTGTTTCCATGTCTTCTTCGCTCTATAAACTCGTGACGCCTATTAAAAATAGCACAACAATACTTGCATAAACAATAATAATATGAGCGTATCGCTATCTATGAACGTTTTGTTCGCCTGCATTCATTGCAGTTCTTCAGTGTTCCACGGTGTTGCGGTTTCTACACGTTGCAACCCGGCTTTTGTGCAATCGTTTATTAACCGCTGTGAAGCTCCACCAACCGTGTGACGAAATTTCGGTCGCAGAACCCGTCTTCAGCCAGCTCGAAACGGGTTCATGTTTTTCGGCGTGGGGTAAATTAGAAACAAATATCGAATTCGATCGAGCGATTAGCACACTGATATTTCCAGACTTTTGTCTTGCGCCCACATCTTATCGTCAGCAGCAGTCAAAATTTCTCAGCACGGCCGCGATGGCTCTGTGCTATAATCCCCTATAAAGCCTACCTGGTACGAGTTAACCGCCGTATAGTACATGGTACCATTGCTTTTGGCTGTAATGAATTGCATTTCGTAGGGCTGTGGGTTAACTTATTGCCGGGGTGTTATTACTGTGTACAGTAGTTGAAACTCGACTTTTGATAGTCGACTGGCGGTATTTGACTTCAATATAAAAAAATATAAAACATACACCTGGTATATGATAAAACATGCACCGACGGCCTTCTGCACCGGCAACGTCGACGGTTTTCGATTGCAGTACTCGTACGTAGACCTCTCAGCTCTCCCCCCCTCTCTGTGAGCGAGTGGTGTCACAGGGGAATGAGCACCTTGTAGCAAAGATGCCTTCCATAAACAAGAAAACCCGGATAGTCGGATAGTTGGGACTGCTGCAACTACCTGCTGTAACAGTTAGCTGGCGACTTTTAGTCATCCAACTCATAGCTGTTATGGGGCATCGAACCATAACCGTTCACGTTGCACACAGCCATCACTACTCTGGTTCGCAAGCCCTCCCGGATGCTCAAGCACGTTCGGGGCGTTCGGAGGTGACACACGCAAGAAAGTCGACCCCGACACATATTTATGCCGTATATGTAGAAGAATGTCTTGTTGTTGTCATTGCTGTTGCCATCATGCAAAGCGTTGTGCGTATAAGCGCCACACACGTCACACGTAAGTCATGTCCAACGGAGGAAATCCTCCACACCTTCGAGTGTAGAGTATATGTACCACCGTGTCACTGAACGGCGACGATCGGCGCAACGAAATTTCGAACGCCGTGGTCGGTGTCGCGGGCCTTGGTGCGTTTTCTTCCTTACCTAACAGCATCGCCACTCTGGCATGGACACCCCCACAACAACCTCTGCCACATGCTGCATGGAGAGCAGTAAATCATGTCCCAGCTCCAACCAACCCCCTCGCAACCACTGCCCTACTCAACACAAAAGCGCATTAATCGGTCTGACCCCGATCGCCTAGGCCCGATCATCGAAATCCGATTCCGCTGTGCGGTCGTCAATCACGCACGATTCGTGAAGCATCAGACGTCCGGGACTCACGCACATGGGCAGCGCTTTTGCCGCCCTCTACACGCTGCGCGCGCTCCTTGCCTAATTGTTTCCACCTCCTACCTGTCTCTCATCCTCCTCTTGCGTTCAACTGTCATCATCACTTCTCAGTTGGGCCAAACCGACTCCAACACTCATGCGCCACCCAAGAGGATTTCTGCTGTCTCACCTCTAACACTCTGACGCCTACCGGGTCAAGCCGGCGGCGTCCACTAAAGGCCGACACAGCCGAGGCAGCTGGCTTTGCCTGTCGTATCGGCGATTTCGCCTGTGATATTGACGATTTCGCATGCCACGTTGACGATTTCTCTTGTCATATTGACGATTTACTGTCTAATCGACGCACGAGCCTGACCACTAGCCACCGACCTTGCGCCTCAGATCGTCCACAGTAGCTCGGATGCAGCCTAGCCGGAGAGCGCGCCGAGGCAATCGATTCAAGCACTCTAGCCAACCCTTCCCGCATTTGCGGGTCCAGCACGTACTAAGAGCTCATCGTTGTGCACCTCGTCCATCAACCGCTTGCCCGCACGCGGCCGCACCTCAAGCCTCCCCGCTACGGAACCCGTTCAAACACGTGCTCGATAAACCGCCAGCCCCAGTAGTTGGGGAGTTTGCCCATCACACCGCTTGGGTTTGAGACGCACTCGTGGGCGCTTGCCTGCCAGTGGATTGCTGGCCCTGCCTGGCAGGCGGCTGCCCTTGCCTGGCAGGCGGCTGCCCTTGCCCTTCTTGACCTCGGCCAGCGTTGCCGCCTCTTCCTCTGTTACCCCTCGACCTTGTTCGCGCCTGGGCCGCCCCACCGCCGCGCCGTGGCTGCCCGGTGCTCGCATTGCCCCTACCAGTAACACCGGTATACCCACCGCCCCCTGTAGAGCTCCTCCCACCAGCACGACCACCCGTAGCAGCCCGCCCAGCACCTCCACGACCGGTGGCTCCCCGCCCACCGCTAGAGGCATAGCCACCGCCGCCACCGCCGCCGCCACCGCCGCCACCACCGCCACCGCCGCGACCGCCACCTCCGGCGCCCTGCCCCCGTCCAGCGCCTCCCCATGCCACAGCGGTGCTCCCTACCCCCCCTGCTCCGCCGCGGTTACCCCGACCACCTCCCGTTCGGCTCCTGTTCATACCTCGCCCACCCCGACGGCGGGCGTGCTGCAGGCCGGTGGTGCCGAACGTTTCCATGTTCACGTCCATCTCTACAGCGCGAGTCACTCGCGGCTGGCGGCCTGATTGTGTGAGCGACGTAGAGCGGGGGGGAGGGGGGCATGAGAGATATGTGTGGGGCGAGGTCTCCCTAGTTCGAGGCTTCAAGACAGGCGGAGGCTGGGAATGGAAGGAAACAAGACGCCATTCACCCTAATGTAATCCGACACCGGCGTGCGTGGTGCGCAGTCTGGCGGTAATAGCACGTCCGCCGGCGCGAACCCACGCTTGCGGATGCAAAAAATGACATTGCCGTGTGGCTGCCGGGTGACGCACTCAACTCTCCTACAGCGTTGCTCAACAAAGCGTCGCCCTGCGTCACCACTCTGGTTCGCATCGTAGCGTAAAATATCGAGCACGTGAGATCGGTTGGCATCATTTTGCCCATTTCCGAGGTGCCTGCAACAGACCTGCCGGTTCATCTCCCTTTACAATACTAAGATTGAGTTGCACGCCGTGGCTTCATTTCCTTGCATCGTTTTTGTCATCTCACCTTCGGCACGGTCTAGGACATCACAAGAAATTTCGTCGAAGAAAGAAGATTTGTTGTACTTCTTCACGCCATCTACCCCCCCTGCACCCGTGGCGGCTGTCTTTTGTGTCAGGTTCAGGCCGCCCATCTCCTTGGCCAGTTCTTTCTCCTGCGGGGCAAGTGAGCAGACACATCGAACGACACACGTATCAACAGCAGCCTCTCCTGATGACCATACCGCACACTTTTGGAACCCGACATATGCGCGCCAGACATTCCCCGGAAATACCGTACATGGCCGACTTGCACAATACTGTACTTCAACATCCAAACTCAAAATCAAAAGAATCGCATGCCTCCGCGTTATCGCGGCCAACAAAGGAGCAGCGCACTGATTCATCCAACAGGTGAATTTTGTCTCGGGCGCGAGTTTATAATCTTCTCACGCGCACGGTACCGTAGTGCGGATCAGGCGGTGATAGCTTTCATCCCTGACCACACCTTGTCGAACTTCTGGAGCTCGCTCTGGAAGTCGAATTCCGGCGCGGTGGCGTTGCTTGCCGCCACCTTTCCATTCGCTTGCGCCGCCGGACCACCTCTAGCACGGACGTTGAGCAGTGCCTCTCCAGTGCCAACCATGGCCTTCGTCGAGCGAGGAAATATTTTGACAAGATTACAATATGAATAGGAATATCGAAGGTGGGTGTTAACGGTTACACTCCTGACTTACAACAGCGCGTACATGTAGCCAGTGGCGATGCATTAACCATGACAACGACGAGTATGGCAGAGGGTGCCCGACAATGTAAATCACGGCACCTTTGCCCGGCGTTGGTCGACGTAAACAACACGCAAACCTACTGTGGGCGCCAATCGACCTCGCTGTCAACGTAAATTGTATGCTACCAAGTCGGCACGTCGGCCGGGTCGCGATCGAAACGAGGGGTGGCTAGTTTAACCCGCTCTCAAAATCGCTATCGACGAGAGCAAAATATAAGGAAGGAACAAATACCAGACACCTCCACAGACAACACCACCCATGATGCTGCAGGAGCATAGATCGCTCTACCCAAGCTCCCAAGCTCTTACCCCTGGTGTCCGCGGCGCAGCTCCTGCCGCTGCAGCACCAGCGCCGGCACTAGCCCCACCGGCTCCACTAGCGCCAGTGCCTGCACCGCTCCCCGTTCCGCCGCTGGCAGGCTGACGCGACCTAATCCCGTGGTTTTGACCTCGCGGCGCTCCTGTTGGCTACCGAACAGCAAGGACAACAGACGATACACACAAAAACTTACTAATGAGAAACAAGCTATGGTATGTGAAATCACGCTCTGGTAGTCTCGCTGCGAACCCATTCGACAGCGGGTTGTCTGTCCACTCTGCCGACATTCTTACATGGCCTTTCTCCTGCACCCGTTTTGATCCGTACAACTCGATTGCATTGAGCTTTCGATGGCAGCACAACAATTCCTACTTTTCGGCCTGGCGCGTTACTGGGTGGCACACGATCCCATTCGACCAAAATGTCAAGCCTACAGTTACTGCAGGAACTACTTTGAACCACCATGCTTGGCAGAGAAACGGACACCTGGGAGGCATGCTGCTGTTGCTGCGGACGATTCTGCTGGTGCTGTGGCCGTGGAGCGGGTCTCTGTGACGCCGGCGCCCTCCGCTGCTGCTGTTGAGCCGCCTGTCCAGCCGCCTGTAAAGCATTACGTGATGAAGCAGGCGTGGCATTACGCTGAGCCGCCGGCCCATGTGGTGCACCTCTGCCGGACGTGACGGGCACCCTTCCACCTGTTGGAGGCTGCTGAACGGGAGGTCCGTTTGTAACCCTGCCAAAAACGCGCGCGAAAATAATTTCGCGTTATTCTTTTCCTTCGATATGTATCATACGTGATGAGAGTAGCACGGCACGAGAGAGGCCTTCGACAGCAACTGTTGTGAATCGCATGCTGATGAAACCGACTGTAGTTTCTTGTGAATATCGACGCACTGGTTTTGGAGGGCATCGAAGCGCGCGAAGCCTCCAGCCCCGCCACATCTTGAGCTACCTGGCGTGATATAGCATTTTTCAAGCCTTTTAGAACTTGAGTCCCGTTTTGGGGACAAAACCACTCAAATTCAAAGTACTTTGTCCCAAAACGGGACTGCCGCCCTAAAGGGTTACTAGGGGGAAACGTTGGCCAGCATGGTTGCTCTTCTTGCTCTGACCGCTTTGCTCGACTGATTCAACAGGCCCCACCAAGCGGCAGTCTCGCCAAAAAAGAATGACATAATAAAAACTCTCCATACACAAAGTATGGGGCGAGTGGTACCCTTTCAAGCCTACGGTGTCTACCACGCAAGCCTACGTTTTTTTTCCAGGTGGAAAACGGAGCGCTCTCAATCATACCGCTCCGGTTTACGTTGTAGTCAACGCCAAAACGCCTAGTACACCGATGTCTACAAAAACGGGCCCTTTTTCACCTTGCGGCTCCCTGCCCTTGGCCGACAGGTTGGGCGCGCGGAGGTGCTCGTTGCTGCTGCTGTTGTTGCTGCTTCTGCTGTTGCGGTGGCTGCTGTTGTTGCGGTTGCTGCTGTACTTGCTGCGGTGGCTGTTGGTGCACTTGTTGCGGTGGCTGTTGGTGCACTTGTTGCTGTGGCTGCTGCTGTGGTGGCTGTGCCTGCTGCTGTAGTTGCTGCTGCGGCTGCTGCTGTCGGGTATTGTTTGCTTGTGGTGCTGGCATCTGCTGCTGTAGCATTTGAGGCTGCCGTTGTTGCGGAGGCTGCGTTGGGGGAGGAGGCGGCTGCTGATGCTGCTGATGCTGCTGCGGTGGTGGTGGTTGTTGCAGCGGCTGCTGTTGCTGTAGGTGCTGTTGTTGCTGCTGCCGGTGTCGATAAATCAAGCAAACGGATATGTGTCCTCAGCACCCCGGCAATGGCCAAACATCACACGTTCGAGACAACTTGCGGTACTCTACATGTTACAGAGTAATGGAAAGTCCAAACGAGCGAGGCGTCTGAGACGTGTCCCACAAACACCCACACCCACGTCCTAAGGTACCCGCAAAGACCCTGCCGTTTCACCAACAATTGCGTTTGGTCAGAGCGAGCGAAGGCGGACTGCTTCAAAGATTATCCTGGACAGGATAACTGTGCACGCCTTCAACGCCATGGCCACAGAAGGTACTCGTTCGACCAACGTAGCCCTTAGCTAAACACGCCCTCTTCATTAGAAACCCCACAACGACGCGAAAAACAGTGTGACATTGCAGTCGCTTGGACAACAGCCGGCACTCACCGCAACAACGGCAGGACGAAGGAGAGGAGGGGGGCCAGGTGGCAGGGGTGGCTGTGCGAAGTTCGGAGTCGGAGCATGGGGGGGCGGTGGTGGCTGGCTAACCTGCATGCATAGAACATCGAACGACATCACGTCAGTACGGACAAACCTTACTATTGCTCTTGCTCTTATTGAAGCCGTGCTTTTCTTATACGAGTACGGAGAGGGTCCGTGGTCACAAGGAAGACGTTATGTACACACATAACTTTAGGAGTTTCAATACGTAGGGGGGACCCTTGGAAGCCCGACCAAGTCGGATGCTTGCCAGAGGCCTGACGAACTTCTTCTGATGGCTGCCTCGTTTTTTTAGCACGTCTCTCCGAAGAGAGCGCGTACGGAGCTGCGCCCATGCGTCAATATGGAACCCGAGCAGTGGCACAGGTGCCTTTACGAGTAAATGATACACAGCTAACTCTTCTTAAACTTAGGAGAACGTATTATTAATGGAACCGATATCTTACACGGGGATTTGGTAGTAGTTTCTTTTTTGTATCTACAGCAGTACAGCAGTAGTAGAGTAATATGGTTTCGTCTTGTACATTTATGTCGATTTCTTTCGGTCAATCGGAGATATGGTCACATATATTACTTGTAGGACACCACTCGTCTACGGCTGTCGTTTTTCTTGTAATACTAGTTTAACGAAAAAATATACCCTGGTACATGTGAACCGGCAACGCGTTCGAACTCCATGGGAAATCCTCACCTCCGCTGCTTCCATTTCGTGTTTCTGGAACGGCTGTTTTTGATCTACCAGGTGCACATCAACACAAGAGTATCAGCGTAAGATACCATTATACAACTATATACTATTAAATACTACTGTATTGTATTCTGGTATTACTATACTACTTGTGCTCGCACGGCGCATCGCTGCTGGAAAACAAGAAACCGATTCCTCGCGCGGGTCTCCATTATCAACTCATTAAACCTACGTACGTACACAGCCAGTAGCATTCAGTCCGATTTTCTTTACTGATTGGTGTCCCAATGCGACAGCAAGCACTCCCCGTAGTTTTGAGACGAAAACACAAAAAATCCGATAGGTCGCAATGCCCAAGGTACCCGCGAGTACCCAGAAACAAAATGGTGATCGTGTTTCTGGTACAAGCAGTACTATTAATACTGTAAAGTGCCCCGGAGGAATTGAATACGGGTTATACTCAAGTGCCCATTTTTCAACCTTCTTGCGGCATGAAGGGAAACAGCGACGACACTAAAGGGTGGTTACAACATCGACCGAACCAAGCAGCCGGGGCTGCTGGGTGTCGTCGAGTGTCCCACCACAACTGCAGGGCGTTTTATAGATATACCTGGTAACATAACTGTACGGCAAGCGCGCAGCAACAATCTGCTGGCTTTTCTGCGCGCTATTTACGTAATCCTATTGGAATACGGTTGATAAGACTGCACTTCTCACTGTTTGGGTTGCTGTACTGTAATCAAGTAAACGGCGGCAGTCTACAGAAATACCGCCCGTGATACAGCGGTATCTGGTGGCCGACTGCACGTAGGTAGCGGGTGATGCTGTATTACGTTCACTGCTGCTGCTGTGACATCAGTCACCGACATCAAGTCAACTATCACTACTCGTATTATTAATAAATAATAACGGGACCTCGTAAGGCTGTAATACTCTTATGTATCAGGACCAGGTACGCTGGTAGACGCTGGTAGACATGTAGCCCATACTATTAATATTATTATTAATACCTAAAGTGACGGGTTTTCAGTCGCTCTGCCGTAGTGCATACTGTACCAGGTATCCGGTAATTCACATTTCAATGCTGCTGCTTGTGTTCTGTTACAACAAAAGGTGCACGTTCAAAAATCGTCCCAGCAGCACAGTAGCAGTGAGCAGTGCCAGGCACAAAGCACCAGAAGCGAACTTGGAGTATGGCGTACTTCTGCCGTGAGGGACTGGGACATACCCGGAAATTCGGGCGTGGCACTCATACTCGCACTCTGAGGTACTGGGGTGTACCCGGCAATTTGGGCATGCCGTACTTAAACGTACTGTACTGGTGCACTCTGAGGTGCTGATATCAGCGATGTTTGGGCCATGGCAGCGGGGCATGGCCGAGGGGAAGATGGTGCGGTCGTCGAGAGTGCGCAGCCCTCCGTTGTCGTCGCACTTCCAGAGGTACTCCCCGGTCGCCCGCAGCAGGGCTCGTTTTGCGTTCCTGCCGTCGAGGGGATTGGCGGCCGCGCCTGCGGAGTCCCCGCGCGCCGCAATCACGAGGTCGAAGAGATCCGGACGCTCCTCCGACGACCCCGCCTCTATCACCTCGGCGCAGGTAACAAGACCTGGTTGAGGCTGAGCTGGTCTGCTGTTGCTCGTTCCCCACGAGCCAGGACGAACCGCTCTAGGACGGGGACGGGCAGGCCGTCCTCTGTCGTGTTGGTTGCCGCCGTGTAAGCGTCGAGGTTCGCGAAGGTTGAAGCTGCTGAAGAATCCATGGTTCAAAAGGCTGGTCGGGAGACTGTTTTGGTGTGGGAGTTGGGGTTGGAAGTACTAGAGACGGGGAAGTGCGGTGGGTGAAGCCCTGTGCCGCGCGGTGGTGAAGGGGCGAAGGCTACTGTTGAGCGTCTCAAATCACCTCTTCTTCTCGACCTCTATTTGGAGAAGAAAGCTTGATGACCACTGAGATCGAGGGCTTGCTTTTGCTGTCCCATAATGAGGCTTTATCTTTGGGCCGGGTTAGGGGACCCTTCGAGAACGTTCCCCAACTTCCTGGATAATACGCATGTATTCTTGGGCCAGTTCTTCTTCTCATATAGTGTGGGATAAGAAAGTTGGAAGCACCTCCCGTGGCCGGTGCTACCACCCCTCCCGCCGGGTTCGTCGGGGTACGCCATGGTCCCAGGGGTGACAGAGGAGCAGTACAGGTTGATCAACGAGTTTCCATCAAGTGAACAAAGCAGATCATGGGGGGCGTTCGGAAATGAACCGATGATGTAATATTAAAGACTTACAGGAAGAGCAACCAAGAGAGAGGAGTGTGGGAAAGCAGCCCCGATCAGTATAACGACAATCCACCAGCAACGGAGAATCGTGATACTGATGGAGACTGTAGAGTAAGGGAGGGGTGGTAGCACCGGCCACGGGAGGTGCTCCCACCATTCTTATCCCACACTAGATGGGAAGAAGAACTGGCCCAAGAATACATGCGTATTATCCAGGAACGAGTTGGGGAACGTTCTCGAAGGGTCCCCTAACCCGGCCCAAAGATAAAGCCTCATTATGGGACAGCAAAATCAAGCCCTTGAGCTCAGTGGTCATCAAGCTTTCTTCTCCTAATAGAGGTCGAGAAGAAGAGGTGATTTGAGACACCACCCGCCCACCCCTCAAATAGATAGAACATGATACTTGGGACACCAGGTATTCACAAACCTGGCCTCTAAGTTTTCTTCTTTAACCCCTTTAGAACCGCAGTCCCGTTTTGGGGACAATCCACTATAATTTCAAGTACTTTGTCCCCAAATCGGGACTACGGTTCTAAAGGGGTTAAAACCGCCGGTAGAAAAGAGATCCGAGTGTTCGGGTTTCTATATTTCGAAAATTACTAGAAAACCCAAACACTCGGAGGCTATTTTCGCCGACGGGGCGGCGGTAGGTGCTTCCACCATTCTTATCCCACACTATATGAGAAGAAGAACTGGCCCAAGAATACATGCGCATGGCATACGAGGTAAGGGGGCATGCTCAGGTAACTTGGGCATGGCATACTGTCAGGTACAGTAGGTGGGTAGGTAGGTACTGGGCCATACTGGTACCCAGTGATTTGGTAGTAACGCCGCTGTCAAACAGGGAGCTAACGTACACCTCCTCAGAGTATCGTATAATACATCGTATCGTACATACGTACGAACTGCGGTTTCAGACTGCCTGAAGAGATGCGGCATTTACATGTACCGTACGCAATTTCCGACAACTACTGCTGTTGTTGTAGCTGATGCCGCTAGTGCTCTGGCGTCTGACCATGTGGTGATGGATCTCACCTCCGCAGGCTCTACATCATGGACGTGGAGATCCTTGATATCTTGGCCACGGAAGCAAACAAAGTCGAAGATCTTATCCGAAGCAAGGATCACGTTGCCTTCCTTCACCCGCGACTCCGTCCCGAAGCTTCGCACTAGTTCACGATTGTTGATTATTTAGAGCGACAGCCGCAAGCGCAAACGGTCGAAAACGGAAGGGAGGGGGTGGGCGGTCAAGGACCACGGAGGCGAAAACATTCATCACGCAGCAGCAGCAGTGCAGCAGCAGAAAGTAGCTTGCAGACCTAGACGTGCATTTCCTGAGGTTGTACGAAGAAGATATACTCCAATGCTCCATGTGTACGTAGAGGAACAACGCAACGGGGGGAGCCCAGCGGGGAAAGAGGAGAGTTTGGACGGAAAAACGAATACATGCCGTACAAGCAGCCGTACGGCAGGGCGGGTTAGAAGGGGGGTCGTATATCGTAGGCCCTTCACTCGGCGCACAATGCGCACCAGACAGCCCTTGTACGCCCACAGGCGGTGCGGTCATGCCGCTGTGCTCTTTGGCTGAGAACTTTCGTTTCCGAGTTTTTGAGTAGATGGTCGGGTTTCAGTCGCACGTCAGAGACCTTGGTCGAAGAACCCTTTACGTACGGCGCCTTGGAATTTGGTTGAGCAACACGGGGGCAGTGCCCTAAGAAGCGGTGGCCACAGCAATGCGTGCATACGCGTACGGGACGATGCACGGATCATCTCGTGCGTTGTCCGTTCAGTATCATACCAAGAAAACGAGGGAAACTGCTCGTGAAGCAAAAACTCACCATGTTGGAGCGCGAGAGAAGCATCGTTGGTGTTAATGCTAAAGAGGACGCCCTCGTAGCGGATGTCTTTTTTGGAAATGAGGCTGATGCGAGAGCCCACAAGAGGCACCCCGCTAACGGCTTCCTCGGCCATCGTTCGATGGCCTAGTTTTTGCTGTGGCGTTGCGTTGTGCAGGCTGCAGGGAGGGCATGGAGGCACCCCCAACACCCCAAGATAAATCCTAAACGCCATCCTGATATGCGTGAACTCCCCACGGAGCAAACGAGCAAACGCCTGATATTTTCGATATTTTTGTATTTGTGACCCCGCAAGAAGAAGAGAGGTTCGCGGTGGCCTTTGACGCCTTGGCCAGCATACACTCAAGGATTGCTCGCACGGTCAGTTTTATTTTGTTTCGGCTCTTCTTATGGGCGTTTAGCCGTGTTGAAAACGAGGAGAGAACCCGTATCAAAAGGAACCAAGTTCCAGTTTTGTCGTATACCAGGTACCAGGCACGAGTACCACTCTGCTCTGTACAAGTCCGAGCTACACCTGGCACCTTACCTGCTGGTACTGGAAGAGCCTACTGCTCTGTCTGAAAATAGGGCTGAACTTCGACCATCTCGAGTGCTTGGCTGCGACTGGCTTGCTTCGGTGCAATTCTACGACCTCTTCTGGCATACCCGCCAGAAGTAACTGTGTAATGTCGAATGCTAACAACGGGGCTCGACTGCCGATGCTTACGAATGGAACGTCAACATCTAGACGTGCCATGCCCACGCCGAACACCCTGGCCAAGCTCGAGGACCCGAGGGCGTGGCATGCGCGTGGCGAAGTCGGCATCCAGAAGCCCAAGCCATCCTCGAGGACCACTGGTGCGATCGCCCTCGTCATGGCGCCGCCACCGCCCAAGGGGAGGCCAGTTGCCGCGAAGAAGGTGGTCTTGGAAGAGGACGAGTTCGTGGAGCGATTGGGCGATATTATCGAGGGTGACTACTTTCCACACAATACGAAGATGAAACGGGCGCTGTCGGGCCTAGCTCAAGGCGCCGGCAACGGCACGCCGTCGGGGCGAGGCTTCATAGACACCCCATCTTCTGTTTCTTCGTCGACCCCCGGCGGGTCCACGCCCGCGCCGGGGTCTGGGGCAGTTGTGCAGGGCGAGGGTGGGGGCGAGAGGGCCGCGAAGCAAGCAGGAACCGGCGGTGCGCTGACGAAGTTCGTCGCTGCACACACTTCTGAGGACAACCAAGCTTTCGTGGAGTTGCAGGTGCGCCTACGTATCATACCTGGTACTACCATGGCACTGTATTAATAGTAAGTAGAGTAGTTGAGCTTGTTCTGTGCTGACTCGGGCCTTACGGTACCCGGACATACCAGATACTGTCAGCAACTGCAGGGCTTGCTTGCTTCTGTTTACCTTCTGGTAGGCTTGAGGCTCTCCATCGTTCGCGTGCTGTCCGGGGCTCAAGTGTTGAGGTTTTCACTCCCACAGCGAGGGGAGCTTACCACTTACCGGGTGGGCTGTTTCCTATGAAATTCCTGTGCGGTTTAGATTTTGAGCTTCAGATTTGGACCCGATCGCTTTCTCAGTTGTGCAGTTCGCAAATCGAAACAGTCTTCGTGTGTACCAGGTACAGTATGCGGAAAAATCGAATTTATTGTGCGCGCAGAGATTCGAGCAAACGCCGAGACCAACTGCTGTCGTTGTGATCTGGCGCCGCGAAGAGACGCGCCGCGCTGCACTGCCGCGTCCGAGCCCAAGCTGACTGCCTCTGGTCTGGCTGCGAAGAGACGTGCTGATTGCGCGTCGTTGAGCCAACCTGTCTTGGTACTTTGTACCACAACAGAATGGCAGCAGCACGTCGAGTGTGCACATTTTGTTGGCAGGGTATTCCACAATGTGACTGACTGCTGCTGCTGTAGTCTACGAGTACGTATCACGGAGAGGGGCGCGAGTGCGCTTTTTTGGGTCTCTAGGCCCGAGTCCGCGCCAGCCGACTGTAGTCTGGCGACGGAGAGACGCGCCGCCCGCCGACTGTGCGTCTGGTGCGAATCAACGTCGCTATACAGCTGTGTCACCATCCAATCCATCAATCGTTCTGCTGCTGCTTGCTGTTGTGGATAATATCTTGGATTTTGAGATTTTGCCATTTTTCGATTTGAACCTCTGGTCACCAAGTCGTCAGATTTTGGGCCATATTCCGACGACTTGGGGCCGTCAGGTTCTCGAATCTGTTTTTTTCCGGTCGGGTTTTGCATATTCGGACTGCATAAGCAGATGCTTTCATTGTTGGGATCGAAAAAGACAAATCTGGAGCTCGACGTAGGAAATAGCAGTTCGACAAAAATGTCCCTTTGCCTGTGTCTTGGTCCGCCTAGGATGACGGTTCTTGGTGGGGCCTGTGCGTGGCTAACTGAATACCCAGGTTCAGTTTGGAGGACTCAGGAGTGGGCGGGATAAAGTCAGCGTGGGGTCAGGGTGCAAATATGTGTATGTTCGTTTGCTGACCAATGAAACATCCCGAAAATCAGAGTCTGACAAATCAAGGGATTTTGTCGAATAAGTGATGCACTCTACTACCCACCGCAGTCAGCAGTTCTAGTGCTGGGGGTACGCGAAGGATTGGTGCTGGCTGTTGGCGTGTCACGACGTAGTATTGTTGACTATTTTCAATATGACTTGTCGACGTTGAGGGGTGCCGTTACACCTTGGTGTCTCGAAAACTGTCTCGCGAAAACGCGTGCGTAACCTCTTATCGCATGTGCATCGCTACAGAGCAGAAGTAGTACACCCCTCCGCCGCTCCCGCTTTAAGGGATATTGTACACGTTGCAAGGTTAAAGTTATTCATATAATCGTTGTTGTGTCTGCTGTATTGTGTATCGATTCCGTCTAGTGAATCGCGATGCAAGTGCCAATCAAATAAATTGGTGCGTAGCTTTATACCTACTACGCAGCCGATCTGAACTGCAATATAATTGTTGTGACTGCGCGCATTCGTATGAGTAACTGCTCACGTTTCACCTTCTGGCTGGCTGCCGTCCCTTTTTGTTTCCAGGAGAAAGACCAGGAAGCTTTCCGAAGACGCTACTTCTGGGCTTACGAAACCGCCGACGGCGAAGGAAACAACGCAACATCCACCAAGCTCTTGATACTGCCCGATGGCAAGATGATGTCGGCTAAACGTCGAGAACAAATGGACGCCGCTTGCGCCGACCGTCCGAAGATAGGGGACCACAGACCTAACCAGGTGCAACCTCGCCGTCAGTATTAATATTTTGAAGGATAAATGACACGATAGATTATGTACAATGCCCTGGTCTGCCATACCGGATATTATATATACACATACTTAAAGTTACCCTTTTCCTAAAATCACTTGATCATAAGCACCTGCCTCACGCTCAGCGAGTCGCCCACGATTTTTTGTCGCTTCTGCGATCTTTGCTTTCTTCGCGTCCTTTGCTTTCTTTGCGTGCTTGCTTCTCGTGCCACACTTTTTTTCCTGGAAAAATAGAAAAAAAAACTCGGAAAAAGAAGAAGTCGATTTTGTTTTTTCAGCGGTTTGGGAGGCTCTGTTTTGCTTTTTTTCCCCGGCTGGTTGAATTTCTTCTGCACTTTCAGTTTTTTTCCCCTTTTTTCTTCTTCCGTTTCGTGTGCGTGTGTGTATTCGGAGCACGGCGACGCTGGCGAGCCCGGCGCCGTCGCGGGTGTCGGCGGATGCTGGCGGGTAGAGGGAGGGTTGCAAGGAGCGCGGTCGCGGTTTTCGTGGCTAGGCATCGTGTGTGCCTCGAGACACAAGGGAAGCATGAATGGGCTCTGTTCTGCCTCGATCTGAAAAGTTAGACGTAGTATGTACGAGTCCATAACGGTCGTTCGGGATTGCAAGCTAACATTCAAGCGGTGCTTATTTTTGCGACCACGCTGAACTATACAAAGAGATGAACGCCCGTCTGACCATGCACATCCTCGAGCTGGCGAACGAGGGTCACGGTGAGTACGGCGGGCGACGGGGATCACTGTGACAGAGAGGGAGGAAAGCTTTACGCGGACCGAATCGGTGGCGAGGTGGCCGAGAGAGGGGCGGGCGGCATACGAGGCTGAGAGACAAGCTCTGCTGTTCATTTTTTTTATTTTTTCTTCTGTGACTGGTGCAAGGTGTTCCAGGGGCAGACAATTATTACATGAGAGGGGACGGGGATTTTTTTCTGTTTTCGAATTTTTAATTTCTCGGTTTCATTTTCATTGTTTTTGCGGTGCTGCTGCTGTGCCATGCTGTGTGCTTTCTCGTTCGTACATACCAGTACCAGCATGAAGAAGAAAATCAGTACCCTACCTGGGGTATGTACGTATGTACGTACGCACGGCATGTGACTCTTGGCATTATCAAGTCGCCAATTTGCAACTACAACATTCATCAAATATAAATTCAATCATCGACCTTCTGTCCGCTTCGCCTACTTTACCTTCCTGGGCGAGCGTAGCGGGCGGCGTAGGCCGCCCGCGGAGCGAAGCGCCTTGTATATATATGTATGACGACGGGGTATGTACTCTAATTTGTACTGCACTAACGTTTGGCTCGGAGACATCCTGATAATAGATAGCATCGGAACTGGGAACTGCTTAGCGCTGCTCGTCTTTCCCTCTCACACCCAAGATTTTGGCCGGGTCCCAATTAGGCGGATGGTGTAGCTCATTCTCAGAATGATGGAGCCCACCCTCCAACCTATCAGCTTCTGCAGCCCGACCGAATACGCATTCGCACGCCACGTGATGTCTTGTTTCTCCAGGTTGAGACGTGGAAACACAGGACTCGAAACCAGCTCATGTTTTCTCCGAACCTGGTGGCGTCGCGGGACACCTGCAGGCTGGAGGAAGAGCCGGCGCCGACTGCCCCACTTCTTTTGACCGGACCAGCCTCAAAGTCGGGCACGAAGCAGCGGTTGATAAAACAAGCAGGCGAGGGGAGAAGAAGGGCGCGAGCGGGTTCCCGGACCTCTGCTGCTGCTGCTGCTGCTGCTGCTGCTGCGACCGCCTCCGCTACCGCCGACGCCGACGTTGATATCGACAAGGACGACGACAACGATGACGGCGTTGGTGTCGGCGACAATGACAACGACGATGTCGGTGGTAGCGATGGCGGCAGCGACGATGACGGCGACGACGACGACGACAGCGACGACGACATCGATGTCGGCGAGGACGGCTACATTGATGTCGGCGACGACAACGGCGACCCTCCACAGTCGCCTGCGGTGGTGGAAATAGAAAGTTTGCGAGCGGTGGTGACAGTGCGCGCCATGGCGCATCCCGCCTCCGAGCGCAATCCCCGCACTCGCGACGAGTCGGGCAATGCTCAACGACCACGCGTGGCGGCTGCCGAACAACCGACGGTGGCACACGAAGTGGAGGGGAGAACGGAGGAAGACCTGCCCGTGCCTGGCTTGGGTGATGTTCCGGAATCTCCGCAGCCGCGCGGCAAGACATCGGTCGAAAGCCCACCACCACGAGCGGTTCCACGAGCCCCGGTGGCCGTTCAGACCAACGTCAAGACAATTCAAGCCCACGCGACGCGGTTTCCTGTCCCACAGGCGCGGCAGCCACGGCAAGGTGCCTGGGCGTCGCCGATCGAGAGGCCGTCCTCGTCGCGCGAGTCTGTTGCCGGGCTGTTGGCGGGAAATGTGGAGGCCTCAGACTATGCGGAGGTGCCAATGACGCCTTCGAGGGTGCCGGTGAGCGGGTGTGCAGACGAAACTGTTATTACATCTACCTGGTAGGTTTGTTAGGAGCGATATGATAGACGTCCAGCAATATTATGCCCAGACCACCTGCACCGCTCGCGGTGCTTCATCTTGTCGATAGCGCTTCGGGAGAGCGACGCCATATTCTCGAAGAGCCGGTGGTATGATATTGTCGGAGGCACGCACGTCCGACAGAAGGTTGTTCAACCTTTTCGTAAGGTTAGGCCTCTCCATCAGAGTATATGTTCGGCTCATTTTCATCTATGAATTTTCCCCTGCTGACCGAACAAGTCCTTCCGGTATCCTTCATTCTTGCTCCGCTGTGCAGGGTTTGGATGGCGACTCACCGCAGATCACGTGGGGTTCGATCGACGGCACTCCCATGATCCTAGATCCGCGCGCCACCCCCCTCCCCGACGGCGCCATGGGTGGGGCCGTCGATATGGCGAGCATAGTTGGAACAGTTGGGGGCTCCTGGGGTGGGAGAAAGTTCGAAGTCAAGGACCTGCCCCCCCGGGACAAACTCGCACACCGCCTGGAGGCTGTCGACACGCGCCGAAAACGAACGAAGCTTGGGCTTGCCGCTGACGGAAGGGGGACTCGAACTCCCGTGCCGGGCACGCCGCAAACTCCTAGAACTCCCGGAACGGGCCGACGAACGCCCGGAACGTCGCGGACACCGGGGGGGGGGAGAACGCCCGGGAAGGCACGGCCCATAGAGTCACACGGCAGAACGGTGGCACCCTCTACGCCTGCCGCCCGAGCACTGGCGTCGAAACTCGCTCTGCGGCAAAGCGTTAGCACACCGTTTGGGGGGGGGCTTACTCCGGGGCGGCAAAAGAAGCGTAACAGTCGAAGCTCGAAAGGAGGGGTTGGGTCTCGGGGGGAAAAGCTCACGCCTCTACCGAGCACGCCCAGCGAAGGTGGCAAGTTTGAATCGTCAATACCTGTCGTGTCCAGGAGGAAGTCGGGGAAGGGAGAGGACAAACGATCGTCACTCACTGACGGACTTTTGGCCTTAAAGTGAGTCCGGTCCGACTTGTATCTGGCTGCTGTAGACTCGGAGCAAGGTGTAAATTATCGTAGTGTCAGATCCCGTAGCGTAAGAGGCATGCGCGAGTAGCGCAGATGCCCGATTTTGAGCGCAAGGGCTGGCGGTGTAGACTGTTAGCTGTATGTATCTAGCCGTGGTTGGTTTGTTTTCGAAGCCCGCTCTTTTCGCCCCCTAAACTGCCCTCCGAGTGTAGGGCTGAGTGTGTAGTCACGGATTTGTGCGGAACTGAACGTGAATACCATGGTACCAGGTACACTTGACCGCGCAGAAGTGGGAACGTATGCACCAGCTAAGGCATTAAAATACCTGATATGTGCATAATAAAGGTCCAAATGGCCCCAAACACCAGGGGTTGATACATTTGTTAAGTGTTTGTTTCGGGATGGACAGATGTCCATGTTTGTTCGGGGAGGATAGATGTCCACGCCGCTTTCCGAATTTGATCATGAATTTTCGCAGGGCCTGTCCCATGCGCCTTCGAGGAGTTCGGATGGGTGTTTTTTTCTTCTTTTGCCGAAAATTGGTGTCCTGAGAGAAACGCTATTTCCCGAAGTACCCTGGGACCCTTTTTGCCCATCCATGAAAACTCGGCTTATGTAACATGTTTAAAAAAAACAGATTCTGAACTTCAAAATCGACGTGGACATTCTCGTGGGGATTGATGTTTTGGAGTATTCAGCCTGACGCATTCTGTAGCGCTCGGCGCTACTGGACCGATAGTCACCCGTAAATTCTTCGTCAATACGTTCCTACTGCTGTAGCGGATGCTTTCCGACGCCAACGGCTTGGTGATAATTTCGGCGTCCTGCTTAGCTATCAGTTCCTTCTTGCTACTGCTGTCGTGTATGCTCTACGTCTTGGACAACCATCTAACTGCTTCTCATTCGAACATAACCGTTTGCCGTTGGCATGTTGCTCAACCAGGGGTACGCATTTGACGAAATATGCGAAACATCAACCGCCGACGCCAGTTCAACTGTCTGAGGGCAAATTTCCGGATCGTCGCAATAAAAGCACCAGATCTTTGTTCAGTAGGCAAATCCCATTTTGCAATGCACATTCTGTAACGCTCACGTCCTACTCGAACGCGTCTGTCGGCTGCTGCTCAGTTTGGCGGCACTTGGGTACGACAATGGAAACATTTTCCCTCTGCGTTCTAGACAACGTTATAGACAAGCATCTCACTCTTGCCCCGGCAAGAAAACGCCCCGTCCGAGACGGAGTATCCGTCTTTTCGACCGTGACTCTGTTCCTGCTGTCTCGTAAAATTCGGCAGTGTTTGCACGAGCTCTCTGAGTTAATTTGATCGACCCATGGCGCTTTCAGCGCCTCCAGCTCAGTATACTCGTTCTGAAGCCCGCAAGTTTGCTGCCTCGTGCAACCCAGTTCCACGTGCTACCGTTGGTTTTTCAAGCTGACTGGTCCGCAGTTTGGTACGGCCCAGTACTGATGCAGCTGGCGCCCGGGGGCCCGTGCTGACTTCCTACCCCCGAGGCGTCGGGGCAGTCCGGCGACGAATTAGAGACTTGGCTGCCCTCATCTGCGTCGCCGCCGTGTGGCTCAGCACCCTGGCTTTTCAATTCTTGTTTTTGCTCGTGGTCACGCCGAGTAGTGCAGGTGCACTTGCCGCATGATCGCTGACGGGAATTTCCTCGACCACGATTGACACCTCTAGGGGCTTCGCCCGCACGACCGCTTACATGGGCCCCTCTTGCGCAAATTTTGCGTGTTACGGGTGCCGCCCGCACATCTAAGTCCTTCCCAACTGCAGCGCCATCTATTCGATCGAATTCCCACCCCCCGCTCTCGATCTCAGGTGCGGATGCCCTCCCTCCCATCGACATGCATCGACATGGGGATGGTGTCCATCACGGGCACGGCGACACCACGCAGGCCACGTTGCAAGTTGTTAAGATGTATGGACGCTTGACTAGCGTTATCATTGCATTAGTAGGACGGTTCGTAGGGGGACCCATGTATCGACATTCTTGCGCCTTCGGCATGGACTACGACCTTTGCTTCTGCTTACAGTACCCTGGCGTAGCGAATGACAATAGAACAACTCTCATCCGGATATTTATTGCCCGGATCGGCTGTGGTTGCGTGTCAGTTTCGGGCATCTGCGCCCAGTGAATCGACCCTACCCGTAACTTTTTGGGCACCTCCATGCAGCCTGAATCCCAGCTGCCGTCGCGGTTAACTCGACTAAGGCCATCCCGCGCTCGGCTACGCCGCTATATTCGGAACCGCCGGCCGACCGGAAAAAGTAGCGATGCTGTCTCGATTCCTGAAAAGGTTATGAAACGACTCCTAGAATTTCCCTCCCCGGTCAGAATGCTCAGCCTCTGCCGTCGAAGGAGTACCGTCTGTTCTTAGTTTTGCCAATAATTGTTCGATTGCCGCGGTCGCGTCCGTCTTGTGGCACAACAAATACCCACATCTTGCGGGTCGCGTCGTCACGGATGGAGGCCGGATAATTCAGGCCCCTGTCACTGAAAAAAAACTTTGGAACCATTAAGACCCACGAAGACCCGTTACAATGTCTTGGCTGTGCTTGTAGTCGTCGTTGTAGGGATGCCTTCCCGCAGCGCCTTCGCCAGTGAACACCCCTTGCACCCCTAAGCCCCCCCCCTCCCCGTGAAATTGACGCCTTGCTGTTTGAGCGTCTTCGCACCAGGATCTCGCTCAGGTGGCCGTATAAGGTGTGGAAAACGTTACTAAATACTGGTACCAGTCAGTGCCCACGATCACGTTGGCACGAGCCCGAGGGCAACTATAGCATGGTTTTGAACGTCCGGACATGTCGGTTCGTTCGACAACGGCGAGGAGCGAGTTACGAACTGTTTGTTCAATTTTCTGTTGGGAGGTTGTCTAAATTATGTAGCCCCTGTGATCAAACACTAGCGCCTGACTGATCTAAGAAGTAATCATCGCCGTGGTCAGACGCTACCCACGGAGGTGCAAGACCTATGCAGACCGAGACTTCTGGGACGGATGATACCATGCTAGCCTTGGGTGGGGCTATCATCCAAAGGCGTTTTCCTCAAAATTTTGTTGCAGCACTTCACCACCGGAAAGAACGTACAGCTGTAGCCGGCAAATACACACGCACATCTGGGCATGTACGTGGTATCCATATTGAACCACATCTTGGAAAAGCACCGGTCGCACCGGGATTTGATGACGCCGACCCCGCTCCTCGGTCGACCAAGCGGTGGTATTTTATGCGGGCCCTGCTGCTCTCGCCGGACGGCTGCTTCAAAAGGCGACATAGGCTTACCTCGGCCGAGTGGTCACATTTACTTCATGCCCCTGTGACTGATTTCGGTCACCAGCCAAGGGGATACGAGGCCGAAGAGTGCCGCCCAACAAGCTTTGGGGGAGGCTGAGAATCGTACAGCGTGACGTGCCACTACACGGGCGAGGGTTTGGTTTCAACACGCACCATCCTGGCAGAGTCGCGCTCGATCAGCAACGCCGAGACGGGAGCCACCTTAATGATGACATTTCCGCACGAAGACCACGCCACCGTCTCCGCGGCGGCGGTGGCATCGGCGGCGGTGCCGGCGAGGAGGAAAATCAGAAAGTGACCCCTCGTGACGCCCGGACGACGAGTGCGTATCCCAGGTCCTCTTCGACAATATCGGCTTCCCCAGTGATTTGTTGGGCCCTGGAAACGACGGCCAACGCTTCGGCACCTACAACTCATAAACTGCTCCAACATCGGGCGGGAAACGTTTGGCGAGGGCATGACGGTCTTCGAGCGGAGAGTAACAGTCCTGGCGCAATCCCACGGACCTTAGGAATATTCTTTTATAGTCTTGCATCGCCGCGCTGGGGGACAAGGACTGACGGTTCCGCGTCGGCAAGGCGCGGAGGCGGCTCACTACGGCAGGGGCTATATGACAGTGGCAACCGCGGCTGGGAGAGGTCAACTGTGAGGTAAAGAAGTTTGGGGTCGCTGTGGGGATAAGTGCACGCGTGCTGCACGAGACTGACGCAATTGTCTCATTGTCGTGGACGACTCTAACGTGTTCAACGCAGTCAACAGGACTGCTGAACATGAAGATGTGATCACCTGCGTGCCGGCACGCATGCCACTATTAATAGTGGCCAAATACTACGGCGAGAGGCCAACTCATGTGTCTTCTTGGATGGATTCGGAGGGGGGCACCCGGCGATCACTTGCTCCAGAGGGATGAGGCGAGGGGATCCTATAGGACCGGCAATGTTCGGCATTGGTTGCGACCGCATTCGTTGCGACCGGGGCCGCAGTGGTTCCGTGCGAAATGTCCCTTCAACGGCGAGTTTTCATCGGCTTCAAGCGAAAGACTAGCACCGCGGGGATCGACACAGTTGCCGCTGCCTACACTGTTGTCATCGCCACTGGCGGGGCTTCATAGCACTCACGCGCTATTGGCAACATCGTCGGCCCTACACGCGAAATCCTTTGTCCCTGGTCGCTCTCGCCATCGCCGTTGCCATCCTTTGTCGAAGGTAGCTCACTACCTAGAGGGAACGCCACTCTTTACGCCAGACGTTGTTCTAGCGCTCGAGTCACCGTCGTCACCACCACCATCATCACCACCACCGCCGTCGCCACCACTGCCACCAACGCTACCACCACCGCAGCCAATTCATCGTCGGTCGGCATCACCGACACCTATCACGACCGAGCCGCAATGCGAAACGGACCAACCAGACTGCGGCGAGGCCAGTGACGCCTTGACCGACTGGCAGAGTTGTCTTGACGGGTACACCCATGCCTCCACTCCCTCCACATTATAGTACTATTGTTAGCTGCCGTGTCGGGGGAAATTGGTCCACCGCTAATTCTCTGGTGCCAGGCACCAGCCACACTTGTCGATGCCGACCGGCAGGCGCTACAGGACCACGCCGTTGTAGCTAGGTGCGCAATGCCGATCGACGGAAACAGGAGCCCCTCAATCAGACACGCGAGCGGTCGGTTCAGGGGTAGACGGAACCTTTTAAGGGATGGTAGAGAATGCCGGTTTCTTACGTGTGGCCTGCTCGTGCTGCGTACGCCCCCGTTACACGTGGGATTCGCGGAGGACACAGCCTCCCGCGAGCGTATGCGCTGGGTCACATGTCCGAACCTCGTTTTGAATTCGGGGCACCACAGCATTCTTCTTCTCTTTCTATCATTCGTGGAACTGGCCAGTTGGTAGGCGAGCGGACCAGGACGCGTTGCGGAACAGGATCACCCTAAATGAGAGCCTTCTGCAGGAGACAACCCCCCCTGCAACGCTGGTGATTTTGACGCACGACATCATCAATGATGAGGAGGCGTACGTTGAGTCAGAGAGATACAGATCGACTGCGCATCGCTCACCATCACGAGCTCTGCTTATGGTTTACAAAATGTACATGGATTTCTTAGGCAACCTTTCTCGCTTCTTGTGCACCCTAGAACTAGCAGAGGCGGTCGCTAGCATAGGCGGTCGTTGCCCAATAGAGATATCGGTCGGGGATAGGTGCGCGTTGGAATTAGGCCAGTCTCACGGAGGCACTGTCCTTTTTGTTGGCCTCCTTCCGCGATTTTACACAAGATTCGACGGTGCAGCCGCGCTGGGATCCCGGCGTCGGAACCGTGTGGCATCAGTCCTGCAGTCGTTGCTTGGAGATGAACAGCGAAGTACAGCGTCGGCGGAGACCCTTGTGGCGCAGCTGAACGACAAATAAAACTATGCGCAAGGCGAGAGGGACCTGGTTTGTGCTTGGTTCCGTGTAACTACTACTGCCGTCCTGCCCTAAACGACCCAATACGGACAATGCGGACAGCCGCACTGCTATACCGCTTCCGTGCGCCCACGGTGGGATAGTGCACCCTCGATACATGCTGGGACGTGCAACGCGCCTCGCGGAGCGGGCCAATTACTCGAGGTCCTGCATCGAGCGTCGTGAGACGTGGCAAGGAATCCAACCCGCGCATACCGCGGACATTGCACGAGGGCTGCCCCTAGCTCAGATTGGGGAGCGATGGCCGGCGGTGGAGGATATCTTGCAGTATATCCTCCAAGAAAACCCTCGTAGACTCGACAAATAGACTAACAGTCAATTCCCATGGAACGTTCGAGCAAACGGTGAGCGCCCAGGGGAAAACCCGACCTATTCCTCGAATCTGTGCGCTTTGATCCGTGACATTATTCGCCTGCCTCGAGGGGTATACGGTGAGTTTCAGTGTTTCCACACCCATGAGGATGTGAGGGGGTGGTCACCCGCTACAGTATACTTCTAAACGCCTTCGGAATCCACCTACCTCCTACGGCTTCCAGGTTAACGGCCGACGGCTGTCTGTTGGGGGACGGGAGGGGATCGATGACGTAAGGGGATCGACCTGACCTTCAGGTGCCCAGGGTTCCAAAGGATGCTCAGAGAAGGAACCAAGCTGACCCTCTTTTCGGTGGTGGCGTCGACTCGGTCGGGAGGAGAAGCGCTTGCGATGAACAGAGACCCGTTGGGGGATCCACTGGATCAGGAAGGCGCTGCTGATTGAGCCACGTACGGCAGTAACACAGTCAGGGCGGCTGGGAACTCCCATGACCCAGCCCAGCGCCACCTCTGCATTTTCCGAGGTAGCTACATCAACGCCAAACATGCCGGGGGTGAGGGAGCTGGCCGTTAGGTGTAGTCGGGGCCGACTGTATGGGTCTAAACAGGGGTCACGAGCGCCCAACATCTACAAAAGAGTCTGCATGAGTCAAGAACGACTCCCCGGGCCTGAGGACAACATGCTACCCCAGGCGCCAGCCGAACGACGAGAAGGTAGTCAGGAGAGCTTTTCCATCCTGGAGGATAGTGAACGCAATCGAGGGGACCAAGGTGATCTGATGACCCCCGGATAGTTGTTTTTCGGGTGGTTGAGTGATGCCGAACAGTTGGCGACAGTATAACGCGACACTGATGGTTCCACATGATAAATCAGCAGGTTGGTTGACTCAGGGGCAGCACCATTATCTTGGGGATAAGGACATCAAGTGCGGTGTTGGGGGGCGTACGGCCGCTCTGTGCATTCAATGGCATCAACGAAGGCGGCATGGCGTGCGGGGGCTCTCGGGCAACGATCTGTCGTAGACCGAGTGGTAGCGCTGTCGTGTGGACACCGGTACATTTGCACGCGCGGTGTGTGGTGGACGCTCACCAGGAGATGTGGATCTCACGCGCAACGTCTCTGCAGCACACGCGGGTGCGCAGCCCGTTATGGGAGACGTAAAACATTGGAAGCGGTAGTTTAGGCCAACCCTGGACTTCGCGCTACGCCCGCGGGACTTGGAGGGAGGCCCGACAATGACGAGGGTGGGCGGCAACCGCGGCTTTCCTACCCTTGGGGCCAAGGAACTTTGGGAATAGCAGGACCACTAGATGGTGTTTCCCTCGAAAATGTCCCACGAGGGTTTAACGTCGTCGTCGAAGTGTAGCCGGGTCTGCCCACGCCAAGATTCTTACCCACGTGGTCGACCACCCTAGCCGCGCCCTGGGGGTACACCAGGAGAACAGGCAGCCGGAGACGCTCTTCCTGATGGCAATCACGCTTTGGTACACCCGCCCAGCCCTTCTGCACTCGCACAACGGTCGAGTGAAGCGATGCGGGGGGTTTGCGTCTGCCGAACGTGTTAACATCACCCTTCAGATGGATCATAGAGTATACAAGGCGAGCATCGACACAGCTTAAGGGCCCAGCCTACGAAGCTGTTGACGCGACAATTTTTGACAGAGCATCGTCGGCATACCGCCACTCGAAATGGTGTCAGTAGCAAACACGCTGCATTCTCGCGGAGCCATGTACGCCCGACAACGAGGTAAAAATGGGAGCGGGTGAAAGCCAACCTCCCTGACGGTTCGGCACCTACTGTAGATTGTCACCAGACCCGCGTGTAGCTGATACGGCCCGCTGCGCCGGCGTTGTCTGCCGGCGAAGGCGAGTGGGTGGTCACGGGTGCAATGCCCGCCCCCGCCAGCAAGCTACCAGCCTGGGCAGACATAACTCGGGAAACGATGCAAGGGCCGTTGTGGCGGCTGCCATGGCATCCCGGTGTGGGATACCCGGGAGGGCGGGAGCGTGTTTTGGGCGGAGTGGTACTGCAAGGCCACCCGCTCGATGACACACTGATGCCATACACACATATCGGGCGTTAATTTACACGAGGTTCTAATTAACTCACATCGGGGACCTTCGATGGCCTGCCCGTATATTACGGAACATTGACCGGGAGCGGTATTCACTTACCGTATCCCGCCAGCACCCGCCACCTTTCTTTGTTACCGCCGAAATACAATCCCTCTCCGCGCGTGGGTGGTTCATGTAGGAGGAAGATGGTCGACCGCCCGCATGGTTGCGGCTGATACCTCAGGTACTGTCCTTCGAGGAGATATGATCATGTCATACGTAAGACGCCCGACGCCCGAACCGCGTTGGCGGATCTGCTCAAGGATACTATCACGCGGGTTGTCAAGGCTGCTTCGGAGATCAGCGTCTTTGGAACAGCGGCGGGGCTTCTCGACGATATTATTTTCGGGCAGGAGTAGGAGAGTCCTGTAGCGAATCAATACTAGACACGGCGACAGAAAGGAAAATAAAGATCGGGGCTGGAAAACGAAAAAAGCAGCGTGGCAATATGTCGAGGTGGCCACTACAGCAGTAGTACACCTGATGACACCGATATGTGAAGGCGCGACAGTATTTTCGCGCTGATGCGCCACAGCGACTACGTTACAGCCCTCCATCTACCAGTGTCTCCGGCCCTTGGGAAATACTGTACTGCGTGCGCGCCGCGATATGCTTGAGGTACAACATTAAAAACGAGAGCCAATACGGTGGAATTAGCGATGGTGCAAAGGTAGTTCCAAGATTTTGGGCCCTCAGTGACTCGTTTGACGAGTTGCACCCCAGATCATAGTATTTTTCATAATAAACCCAGTGACAGAGAATGCAGGTCGTGGGAGAAAATGCGTACCACCCTACCCACCCAGCTTAGCCTATACTGTTCTTGGCAGTATTATCCGCTTTTACAGCCGTTGCTGGCGGGGACACACCGTGGACATATATCGCATTGGAGCCCAAGCCCAGTGCGTTAGCATATCCCAGGCAAAAGCCACCGGCGGGGGCAGGAGGCCGTATCTATTCCAATATTTGCTATCAATGATCGGTGGAGGCACGGGATAACACACAGTAGATACATACTGGCAGTGCAGATAAACGCACACTTCGGTACTTGTCGCTTGTCGATGGAATCTGTGAAATAATCGTCGCCGTCGATTGCGCCGCTTGTTACACACGCGGCTTATATCATGATTGGTGAGGAGAGCGGTATCTTCTCTATATATCTATATGTTATCATTAAATGCTGCTATTCTGTCTGTCTGTAATTGGGTAGCTCGATCCAGAGCGCTGCAGCCCCGCCTTGCCCCATGGTAGGGAGGCTGGGTGCTTCAACCAGCAGAACACCGGGTCTCATGCCGAGCCGAGTCCTGGCCGTCGCGTGCTGAGCAATGACCCAATCCCGAGAACAGTAAGTAACTACGGATGTTGATGTGAGGGCCGTCTGGGGGGGTTCGACCTAAAGAGAAAACGACCTACCAGTATGCTCCTTCCCAGTGCCAAAATTGATAGCAAACCAGAGCGTTGGGAGTTTTGGACGAAGCGAAGAAAAACGACTTTTTTTCCATGTTTGTATTTACTTGATTTTAGTATACCCCCTATGTATTACATACCAGGTACCAGGTATGTGCTGGGTTGGCAACGGCACTGTAAAACATGCCGCTCACTACGTGAGCTATTAGTAGACAAGCAGGGTGCCATTTTTTTTCCTTGGCGGTGGGTCACACAGCTGGCGATCGAGTTATTTATACGTATATCATTTGTGCGGGGTATACAACCTTTACTCCGCACAAGGGGAATGATCGCATCACGCGAGTAGTGTTTATGGCGAGGCATTATCCACAAATCAGTTACATAGTATCCCCATTGTTGCCTCTGGAAGTGGCCACATCGGAAAACATATTAACTATTTGGAGCTGTCGTGCATGTTCAAGTCCGCCTTGCACAAGCGGTTCTTAGGCTCATTCTTATCGGAGAGCGTTTTTTCCATATTTTCCAAATTTGAAAATAATTGGAGATATGTATCAATATACGGAGGCGTTCTGTCACTATTCGTGAAATTCTCCAGAAGCAAAAAAATAAAGTTCGTTAAATTTCACATATTTGGAAAAAAAAAACTGTAAAAGGGCGATCCAATCCATGGACTCAAATTTGGCACAAATAATGGAACCATTGATTATATCGAAATGTCTCGGAATTTGTATCGAAGCGAGGTCACTTCTTCCTTTCGCTCCTGAAACCTGGTAAGCTTTAGGAATCGGTTGCGAAAGTCTTGAGAGTATTGAAGGGTGCCGCGAACCACGCGCTCAACACCGACCCTCTCAGCAGCCGCGGCGGCTGCTACCGCGTCAGCCCCGGTCCCGGCGTTGCCCGTGGGGCTTCGCGTCCTAACCCGAACAGGGCGTCGGCGGCCTGGGTAGACGCTTCCACGCCGCTGGAGCAGCTGCCCTGCATCAAGCAAGGGGCCTTGGGAGCCGGTGCGGTGCTGGACCTCACGCGGGTCTTCCTGGCTACGGGCAGCAGCTGTGCGGTGGGTTCGCGGCACGAGGTTGCGTGCGCGCTCGGCAGGTTGGTTTCCAAGGTGCCCCCCCGCCCGGGCTCTGACACATGGCCCCAAGTACTGGAGGCCGCGGAAAGGATGGCCACCTCCGCTCGGCCCGGAACCTCACGTGCATACCGCGAGGCGGAAGCCACCAGGCTCTTGGTGGGACACGTTTTCGACCTGCTTCGTTCCTCGGGGATCCTCCTGGAGTCGGAGCACTGTATTCTGCTCAAGGGAGCAGACGAGGAAGGTGCAGCCCTTCAGCCAGGAGTCGGGGCGGGGGCTGCGGGGAGGAAAGAGCTTGCGGCCCCGTACGAGGCGGTCGAAATCGCCGGTGGGGCGAACGCTGGGGGGGGGTGCTTCGGCTGGAGCGAGTTCGTCTGGGGCGGGAAGAGCTGGTCCGAGTGAGGCCCCACAGTTTCAGCCTACGGAATCACGGAGCAAGGACGATCAGGAGCTGATCGGCACCACGACATCCACGCACCTCCCTGAGGTACGAGTGTATTTGCTGCTTTCTCGCGTATACGAGGTTGGGTTGGTCAGGCGCCGGACGGTGGAGTGAAGGGTATGGCCCTACGGGGTCTGGTACTGTTGTGCCCCCTCCCTCCCTCTTGATACTGCTCGGGGTCTGGTACTGCTGTGCCCCTCCCTCCCTTTTGATGCTGCCATACTTTCTCGTTTTGACGGTGGAGGGGAGGGTATGATCCTACGGGGTCTGGTGCTGTTGTGCCCCCTCACTCCCCCTCGATACGGTGGCATTTTCTCTTTTGACGGTGGAGCGGAGGGGATGGTCCTACGGGGTCTGGTTCTGTTGTGCCCCCTCCCTCATTCTCGATGCTGCTGTATTCCTTCCTTTCGACGGTGGAGTGGAGGGTATGGTCCTACGAGGTCTGTTACTGTTCTGCCCCCTCCCTCCCTCTTGATACTGCTGTATCCTCTGGTTTTGACGGTGGGGTGGAGGGTATGGTCCTACGGGGTCTGGTTCTGTTTTGCCCCCTCCCTCCCTCTCGATACTAATGTATTCCCTCCTCTTGACGGTGGAGTGGAGGGTATGGTCCTACGAGGTCTGGTTCTGTTGTGCCCCCTCCCTCCCTCTTGACGGCGGAGTGGAGGGTATGGTCCTACGGGGTCTGGTACTGTTGTGCCTCCTCCTTCCCTCTTGATACTGCTATCTTCTCTGTTTCGACGGTGGAGGGGAAGGCATGGTCCTACGGGGTCTGGTACTGTTGTAAACCGTTTATGTCTGGCTTTTGTTCCGTTCGATTCCTGACTATAAGGGGTCGAGGGCGTCGCACGTACCTTAGGAGGCGGCGACCGTCACCTTGGTCGTAGAAACTCCGTTGGCTGGCGGGGGACCCGCTTGACTCAAGCTAATATGATGATATTTGCGCTCACGTATGACGGCGCACCGTCGACACTAGAGCGCATCTGGTTTTGTTTTCCACAATATTTGTACGAGTGTACTCAGACACCAACGCAACTCGTTATCCACACTTTCTGTTACTGTATTAACATCCATGTAGATACGCACGGAGTTGCGTTGCCGGTGTCTGTGCAATCGTCATGTTTTCTCGACGGCCCGCCTGGATCCACAGCTTCGCTTCGACGCTTGCGTACAAAGTTTTAATTACTCTGTACCACGGGGGGCAGAGTTCTGCCCTTCGTTGAATCGACTACCTCACCAGTGCTGTCACGCGTGTTTTCGCGGGGTTCCTTATTACGCTATACAGCAATCCGTATGCGACCTTTGCTGGCAACGATTTACTTACTGCGTACCAGGGTGGCAGAGTTCTGCCCCCTCGTTGATCCGATTACCTCAATTAGGGGTATTTGCGCGGTTTCCGTTTGCGCTGTACGATACTCCCTATATATAAGAGTATCCTCACCTCCTTTCCCCCACGGTGCGCTGTAGGTGGTCGCCGACGGTTGGCTCTGATGCCTCGATCGACGCCACGCACACGTGCGGCCCGTTCTTCTCCCACGCCCCCCTTGGATACCGACGAGTGGGCGCGCACGGGAGCCCTGCCCGGCTCGGGAGTGTGGCCGTCCGTGGCGGACGTCACTCGTGACCCCTTGCAGGGTCTTCTACCGCGTATGCCGTGGGATGCTCCGATATGGAATGCCGGGGGGGGTGGGAACCAATTCGTGGCGGGGTTCGTGCGCCGGCAAGTAGGCTTCTGGCACGATATCATCCTCAAAGAGCCCCCGCTTCAAGACACGCTGGTGTTTTACTTACGCGACGGAGTGGATTTTCACGATCTTCTCCTAAGGGAATATCGGGGTCCGTCGAGCACTTGCCCGTATGACGTCGCCCGATTTCCCGGAGCGGTGTTCCACAACCGTGTCCCGCCAAGGTTCACCAGGTTTGTGGACGACGAGGTACTAGCCCTCGTGGATCGTGGGTGTTGTCAAATGGGCGGACGTCCGAGCCCCCGGGGGGCCGCAGCTGCCCCGCTTGTTCATGGCATTGTCGGTCGAGGAGACAAAACCGCGCCTCATTTACGACGCGAGGCCATTAAACAAGCGGTTCCAGAAGGTCCATTTTCCGATGGATACGGTGGCGCGGGTGGCTAGCGTCGCTTCGAAGGGTTGTTATATGACTCCGCTGCATGGTGCACCCGGCTTTCACCACATTCGTCTGCGCCCTTCCGCTGGGCCGCTCTTTGGCTTCTAGTACGGTAGCATTGAATACTGCTGGTGCGTCTTGCCTTTCGGATTCAGTTTAAGTCCATGGTGCTACCATACCTTTAGCGAGGCGAAAGCATCCTACCTTCGCTCCAGAGGGATCCCGGCGTTAGCGTACCTCGACGACTCGTGGTTGAGTAACTCCCTCACCTCCCACGGGCAGATGGTGCGGGAGCAATGGCTGGCAGCCGGGGAGGCCACATACGTGGCGATTCTGGTGTCGTTCCTGTGTGATCAGCTCCTGTCGGCCAAGAAGTGCGACTTCCGACCGACTAGGCTGCAGCAATATCTAGGGATTTTGTGCGACTCGGACGCCCCCACCTTCCGGGTTCCACGAGATAAGCTAGATAAGCTGCAGCAGCTACTGCGAGCAGCCCTAGACGCGGGAGGTCTGTCCTTCCGTATGCTGCAGCGTATCGCGGGCAAGTGCATGAGTATGTCGGTGGCTATTCGGCCGGCATCGCTGTGGACGCATGCCATGTTCGGTGTTCTCGCGGAGCTTGAGAAGTCAGCTCTATGCTTGGTCGACCTTACGCAAGATTCTAGGGCCGACCTTCTAGGCGAATTCCAGCTGTGGCTTAATTTGTCGGCTACCTCGCAAGAGGGGCCGTGGCAGCGGGCGCGACATTTCGTGGCGGTGATGGAAGGGCGCCACGGGCAAGTCCGAAAAAGCAGGGTGGCCGACGAGTTTGACGCGTTTGTGCTCGTTGTTTCGGCGGGGTCCCGTGGTTGGCAAACAGCTACCCCAGACGATGTCTTTAATTCCCTCTGCTTCCTTGACACGCAAGGGAAAGGCACCAAGATGGTGCATGAAGCGTCTTGCCCCGGTGTGGGCCACGCGGGCGACGATACGTGCCTGACGGGGTCTTCGTATGCTAAGCGGTATGCGACCGAGTCTATTCGAAAAGGTTTTGTGTCGAAGCCGAAAGATGTATGAAAGAAAGCGGGCAAGGAGAGGAATGGGATCCCGTCCGCCGGGTAGGAAATCCGTGCTCGAGCCGTTGGTAGATTCGTACCTTATCTTCGTGTCTGAGGAACAGAAGCAGGTCGGCGTTGATGTCAATCAGGCCGCGCCGATGCTGGAACACACAGTCATAGATCTGCTAAGGGACATGCGGTCGCGCGCTCAGGGAGTCCAGCTTTCTGGCAGAGCGTATTTCGCTGACCCGAGATGTCGCCTTGTATAATTTAGCTTTCTATTCGATGCGTAGGGGTTACGATCTTTTCTTTACCATGGGTTCGCACATCTTGAGACTCCCAGCGTCTAAGGGTTTAATCTTCAACTTTCAGTTTGGCAAGACGCTGCGGGCCTCTCGTGAGGCAGTGGTAGTGTTAGCGGACCGGGACTGCCCGGCGATTTGCGCCTTTCCGCCGGTTACGGCGTACATCTCGGCCGCACAACGGATTGGGTAGGACTTAACCACAAGGTACTCTTCCCCGTTGCTACGGCAGAAGGGGGCCGGGGCCGTCTCTCTCTCTCCGCGGTCCGTATGACGGCGAACCTGCAAAGATACCTGCGAATGGCAGACCTGCCGAACCACTTCACGATGCACTCCTTTCGAGTGGGAGGCTCGCTCAGCAAATCCCTGGCCGGGACGGCTGTGAACGAGATCATGAAAATTGGTGGCTGGAAGACAGAGTCAGTTGCGAACTACTACATCGGGGCTACCTCGAGTGGACAAGTACGGGGTAGCAAGAAGAAACGTGACCAGAGCCACGCGGACGCTAGCGAGCTACCGTTGTCGCTGGAGTTCAGAAAGGACTTTGCGCCGTGTGCGGGCAAGGGCTGAGTTCAGGTGATATAAGTTTCGGTGAGGCAATTCTGCCCCGAACCAGCGGTCAACTACAAAGACAATCTGAAAGGAGGCGTAACGAAGTATGGGCGGGACCACAGGCCGGCGCAGGAAACCTTATCCAATCCAATACTTACATTTAAATTATCCACGGTAGAGAGACATAATACTACAGTAAAATGGCCATCCAATCCATGCACTCAAACTTGGCACAAAGAGATTGGATCGCCATCTTACTGTAGGAAAATATGGAAGATTGAAAAATTGCGCGAAAACAATGTCGAAATTATGGGAAAAAATCTCTCCGATAAGAATGACCCTTAATGGGATGCAGCTAACCCTTCATGCCACTCGCCGACCACCTTGCGGCGCTTCGCGCTTGGTGCAAGCAACGTCTGCCTGGCCGACGTGCTCCGTCTCGGCATTGTAGATACGCGAGTGTCTACAACCTTACGACTACGGCCATGCATGATGTCGAGTACACCCCTCCCCGTCCTTTCTGGGTCACGAAAATGGGTACGTAGTGAGGTGTCGGGATTTTGTTTTTCGTGGACCCCTGGTTTGAACTTTACATTACCTTCCCAATGGTTCTTATATTTCCGTTCAGATTGGAACATCACAACACACTACGAGTACTACCTGTCGTCATGATCTCGCGAGTCAACGATCCAGAGCGTTTCAGTCCCGCCTCGCGGCATTTATAGACAGAACGCGAGGCACCATAAGTGGGACACAGCGTCTCACGTCGCGCCGAGCCCTAGCCGTTGCGTGCTACGCATTGCCGACAGTCCCACATTCCATTGCATAGGCGGGATAACAATCCCACGGGAAATCGCTTGCGGTCAGCCACCAAGCCAGACTTGCTGCTCGCTTACAAAATTATATTACGATTCAATTCCACCGGCAAGGCAAGTAATTGCCCATACCAGAGGGCACTGGATCTCTTCTAGGACATGTGCTGGAGTCAGCATGTAGTTGCTTCTGACATAGGCTACCAGTCCGTACCAGGTAGCAAAATAGTAGGTATATTAGCACCAGTACCAGTACATCCAGTGGCCACCGGCTCTTTTCTAGAAGATTTGCTGCTGATCTCTCTGTTATCACGGTACCGCAGTTGATACAGCAGTATAATATAGCAGTAGTACCAGTGGTATATTGAACCGGGTAAGAGAAGGAGTACCTATAGCAGTGAATATACGTATCATGCTACGTACTCTCTGTTGTAGTTATTAGATCATTGAAACAGTAGTAGTGGTATGAATAGTACATAGCGCAGCCAGCACCGGAGACGTACTCGTAGTAAGTAGCAGCAGTGTTACGTATAGTAGGTATACTACAAGTATACCACACCACACTACTTGAATATATGTCCCGCACGATGTGGAAACCCCAACACCACTGGCTGATTGCTGAGTGACCGGAGTTCGTGGAGCCAGCGCCACCCTCCGACCATATTCGTCGCGAGCTGGTCGATAAATTTGCTCGCTTCCCTTCCAAGGCGGCCAAAGCTTCCCACCGCAAGGAAGAGAAGTTTAGGGCTGCGCTCGTCGAAGGACACATGCCCAACGGGAGCGTAGTGATTACGCTTTCGCGCCTCAGAAGTTGAAGTTGAAGCAGCTGATCCATCTTGGTCGGCACTTCCACCACGGAGGTGAATCCTCGCTTGGGGGTCCGCGTAGGTGATGTCGATGAGTGAGATTTCGATTCAGAAATTCGATGCCGACGCGTCTTGGAGCCCCCCCCTCTCGAGAACGATGCCCATACTTAGGTACCCGTCGGTGTTAAAGAGCGCACTGCTTTCCACCTGAAACCTGGTGGTAGGCAGACATCCGCTTCAGAAAGCGGGAAGTCGCTTTGGACCAACGGCTGGCGTTGGTTTCTCTGTGCGCGCCCGCGCGGTGGCATAAACGTGCATGCCGTGTGCTGGTACCCGCTGCACCACAGGCGGAGCAAGTCACCGTCGAGTGCTCCTCGATCCCTAAATGTCGCCGCCCTGCGTACGGGAGCTCCTGGGCTGGTATGACGCGTTGAGCGTCCACCAGCCTCGCTCGCAACCACGAGGCAGCTACTGGTCCTGACTGGCTCCGCTGCCTGGCCTTTGCACACTCGCGGATCTCGCTCTCCCCGAAAGGGCCGACCTCCACCGGCGGGCGCGTATGGATGGGGAGTCCGTCCAGAGATGTAACGTATCGGCCATACCGCACCCCGTTGACCTTTTCGCCAGTTTTTCCTGGGCTTTGTGGGAGTTGGTGGTCCCAACGAGGCGTTCTACGATAGAGGTTCACCGTAATTTTTCTGAGGCTCCTCACTTAAGGAGCTCCATACCTCACCCAAAACCTGACTTCATCAAAAATCGAAATGCATTGTGGCGAATAATTCCATGGCCCAAGTCTACAAAACGTTTTCTTTTCGAAATCAAGATTGACCTCCCGACGATTTGGGGTCGAGGAACCCCGTCTTTCAGAAGCAAAATAGCGGAAATGTGCTACCTCTATCGTAGAACGGGTCCAACGTCGTGTGCTGCCACCACCTGTAAGCCCGAATTCCAGGATGAGCTTGCCTCCTCAGATCGAAACGCCCAGTCCCGCCAGCCCGGCGACAACACTTCGCCCATCTCCTCTTCCTTGACCCCGCCATCATCTTGCGACCTCGCACTCCCTCCCAACTGCTGGTCACCAGTTCTGAACCTAGTGAGCCCCCCCGCACCCTTTTCCCTCAGACTTCCAGAGAGGTCAGTCAGAAATGCGGATAGCGTTGCCACCAAGATCCTACCGATGCTGAGATTCTTCTCGCTTATGCCGACGACGTTCCTAACCCCCCGGCCCCGGTCGACAAGCTATCCTGCGCACGCTGGTGGGGTAGCACAGTGTAGGCCGCTCCGTTATGCACCCCTCCTCGAAGAACAACGATTCTTCCGCCGTTCCAGGAAGCCCGAGAAGATTTTCGAGCATCCACATTGCGGGAATATATTTGCCCATCGAAAAGCTGGCAGGGACAGCTTCGAAAAGCTGGCAGGGACAGCTTTGGGTTCATCCCCCGCTCGACCTACGCCGTTTGCTGCACCATATAATCGGTGGGTATGAGATGAACCACTTGTTTCTCCAGCATTCGTGGTAGCATTCGTGCGAGTTGTTCCACCTCCCCATCTCGCACGATCCTTATGGCGTTCTCTAAGGCAACTCGTCAGTATCGACGGGTACCCAAACAACCTTTAGCCCTCTCTTGTCCGCGATGCGAACACCCACTCCTGCCCAAAGCGATATCTCTTCCGCCGTGGGCACGTGTTCCTTTGAGATCTAGGCAATCGTCTTGCCCGGGTTGAGGTGTATGCCCCTCATTGTCAAATCTTTCTCGAAGAAGGGCATCACTCCCACCGGCCCGAGTGATATCTCGTAGGCCGCGATAGTGATGTGATCGAGGTATGGATAAGTTTCGACCGCCTGCGACTCGCATTCCTCTCGAACCTTCGTATGCACCGGCCGCAACGGCAGACAGAACATATCCGGTCCCAAGGTGTGTTCTTGTTGCATCCCACGGGAGCATTCTAGCTTAGCCCTTTTTCCCGAGCCCATCTGGAAGAGCACCGAGGTAGGGGGCTCTCGCCTTATCACTTGGCTATGAAGCCCGCAAGTCCTGGCGTGCAAGCGGTCACCTGCTCGGGCATGGGCTTCCGTAGTATCGGGTTGAACGCGTTATACGCGTCTGTCTGGATTACCCAGTGATATATTGTGGCTGATGGCGATGCGTCTCGTGAAGAGACTCACAGATGGGTGATGACGCCCAGCGATCGTGAGATACACTTGCGTTGCCCAATAAAACATAAAATAGAAATACGTTTTGAAAGGCGGCACTTATGTGGCCGTGTTCGAGAGAGCAGTGGTGATGGGGAGGTGGGAGAGTGAGCTCATGGGGGTCACATCTTTGGTGCGATCACCCTGATAAGTTGTGCACAACTTATTCTACATGGCCCCATGGTATGATCATGTTCCGGTACGCCAGTACCCCCGTATTCCAGTATCGCGCGGTACGATGTACTACGAGTAGTTGTACTCTGCATTGATTGTTCGTCCTACCGACTATGTTACCGTAGAACATCGTAGATCTACCGACATCGGAACAATACACGAGCAGACGTGACAACCTTGTGTATATTCCAACATACAGTTGCCTGCCTCATGGTGCATTCGGGTACGTAACGCTACATGCTCCACCCCTCCTGACACCCCGACCCCATACTGCCTTACTTCAGGATTGAGCTCTTCCATACGCCGTCCCCGCTCCCTCATAGCCCCTGCCGGAAAAAGGCGCCTTCACGTCATTCCCACACAAAACGGGCGGCCTTTTCCCCCCAGGGTCGTGAGGTTTGACTGCGGGAGAGCTCCCAAAAATCCGGTGGGAAAGCGTCAGGTTCATCCACCATCCTCCTCCAGAAGGCTTCGGTACCGACGCCTAGTTCTTGGCCAAATTCGGTCCTGAAGCGCAGACCGTCACTCCCCGCTCCTGATAGTGCGTTGCGAGAGTTGATACCTCGAAAGCCATCTGAGGGTTAAACCCTCCTTCCGCGCGCCACATGGGGCTACTCTCTTCCTTTCGGTTTGGTCACACTTGCCACCCTAGCTGCCGCCACTGCTTCCTGGACGGCGTTTCGATGTCTTTCCGGGGCTTTCGCTTTCACTATTGTCCATGTAGTCTCATTGACCGGGGGCGCGCGGTTCAGCTAGAAGGCCCCGCGCTGCTACTGTTACCCCCCTAGGTGCCGGCACGCTGATGCGGCCCTGGAAAACTTTGTCGCGTCCGTTGCTTCCCGTGATCCCCCCCGAAGACGTGTCGCCGTGCTTTCGGTGTAGTCCATGAGTCATGGGAGAATTGTGGTCATGCCCCAGCGTCCTGCCGACTTGAACCTCGCCGTCTGGCTCATTCGTCCGTCCTGAGAGGGTGTACCACAGCTTGAGCGCAAGAAAAAGGGGGTTCGGCGTGTTCGGGCTCCCGCTCGGTCGGTGCGCCCCCAAAGCGTGGTTGACGAGACAGAGCGAGTGGGTGATGCACTTAGCGTGAGCAGTTGCCAGTTTCGGCTGCACTCCGACGGCCGTGATGAAAGGAATTTCGAGATCGTTCAAGGACACTCTGTCCAAAGGATCCACTAACCCTAAACGTTCTTGGTCCCAGGGGTAGAACCCTTGGCGGTGTCCCTCGTCGTCCTCTTCGGGTCTCCCCCTTAGAGCGACGGGTGCATCTCGAAGACCGGGGCTGGCCTGTGCAAGCGGCGTCAAGGACTTCTCGTCTCCCATGGCGGGCCCCGCACCCACGCTCGCTACAGATGAGCGGCGCCGGTCTCCCCCCTTGCGCCACCCAGCTCCTGCCTGCCACAAACACCCATCTCGCATGGATGACGTGGTTTCCGTCCCCGCACGGTAGCCTAACCGCGCGCTGTCCCTGGTAAATCGCTGCGGTGCAGACTCCGCACGCATAGTATTCATAGCATAGTATTCATAGCATAGTATTCATAGCATAGTATTCATAGCATCCTTCAGCGGTGGGGAGCATACTCGTGCCTTTTGCAAGCAGCCCTAGACCAAGTACTGATTTTCCTGGCACCGTAGGCCGATGAAGCGGCAGACCAAACATGTATCTGTTCAATGCCACTGTGGTGCGTAGTGAGTAAGGTCTTCGTTCTACAACACTAGCATGCGTATCCCATCGCTTTGCTTGTGGCGTCTACAGCACATTTATTTCCGATAGTCTACTACAACTACCCATCGATGTTATGATACTGCTTTGAATGAGGCTGAACGACCGGTAATTACCTGGGTTCAGGTAATGGAGTCGTATTCGTAGTACTTGGGAGGCGTATATTAGATGTGAAACCAGGGGTTTTCCCCCCGAGGCACGAGCCTTGCTCTCAGTCTCCACGTGCACGAAAGTAATAAAAATGGTCTTTTTATATCTATAGGCAAACATCACACGTGAATCCCAACGAGTATCTGCTCAATAGGCAAGCCTAACAAGGGCTACAAAGTGTCCCGACCTTGATCTTAACAGGTGGAGCCGTCGGCAGGACTTTCCACCTTTGTGGTGGTACGCGAACGTCGTCCTGGGTGACGTGATGTAGGGGGAATTTCTTGGAGAAGTTTTTGCGCACGTACTGCGTCCACCCCGCTGGCAAATACTTCGGCATGTCTCCACGGTCGTGGGGGTTGGAACGGGGCTTGCAGCGTTGAACCGATACGCGCCGGCGAGCTTCAGCGCCGAGCATCTCCGAAGAAAACTCCAAATACAAGAGCTTGGCCCCGAGGGGAGCTCCGTCCACGGTATCCGCCGAGGAGCAGCGGCCAACTGCGAGAGCTTTGTAGGGGCCCATCCAGTTGAGTCAGAGTTTGGCCTTGAGGACCTTGGTGTCCGTGTCAGGCTTCGAACCCTGGCGGATGGTGGTCGCCGTACTGTACACCCACGCCCAGCCGCAAACGGCGAACTTGGGGACTGGACGCAGTGCGTCGGAATGGGCGGAGTTGCGACGGTTCACGCGAGCAACAATGAGGGCGTGGTGCTCGCGAACGATATCGTACGCTGCTGGCGGTCCATCGCCAACTCGCAGTAGGCTAGGTGGTCGCCGGTCAGCAGCGTCCTGCCGATCCCTCCCCGCTCGGGAGGTGGGGGGGATCTGGATGAAATTGACAACGCATACTGGGACACAGGACCTCCTCGTTTTTTGGGTGACTTCAACCGAGCTGACGGCATCAGAAATGCCATCAGAAATGAGGGGGTCCGGAGTGTGAAGGCGAGGGCGGGGCCGCGGGCGCTCCGTCTCTCTCTCTCTCTCTCTCTCTCTCTCTCTCTCTCTCTCTCTCTCTCTCTCTCTCTCTCTCTCTCTCTCTCTCTCTCTCTCTCTCTCTCTCTCTCTCTCTCTCTCTCTCTCTCTCTCTCTCTCTCTCTCTCTCTCTCTCTCTCTCTCTCTTTCCCTCTCCCCCTTTCCCTCGCCGTCACTCGGGCACGTTGCCGGGTATATGTACGCGCGTTTTTGTGCCTGCACCCGCTCCCCCGTCTGCTTTCGAAAATGCGCCCGCGTCTGTGTCTTTCGCGCCCTCTCTCCGTCTTTCGCGCGACCGCTCGAATAGCCGACCAAATTTCGAGCAGCTTGTCCGGGGTCCACCTTCGGGTACGGTCGCGTGCAACACCGGCGCACTTGGCTGGGCGGTGTCGGCTTCGGAGCTTCGGGTGGGGTGCATGGACCAGGAGCGTTTTAGGCTATTGATGGCTTGGTGGTGTCGGCTTCGAGGCTTCGGGGGGGGTTGATGGGCGAGGAGTAATCGGGTAATTGGGTGGGTGGGTGGGTGGGAGACTGCGATTGACGTCTCCACTTGCGGCATCCTTACTCCCCTATGCTCCTGCCGTCTACCCTCTCTGCCACCACTGCCGCTGCTGCGTTTGCTACTGCTGTACCGACGCTGCTGCGTATGCCTGCCCAGTAGATACGTGTATCTGCGCTACTGCTGTGACCGCCTAGCCAGGTATCTCCCAATATTGGAACCACCCCCCCCCTACTCCGTGTTTCTGTAATTTTCTTTCCGATCCGTCAAACTCGAGGCTGTCATGACATTCTTGTACTTGAGTCTACTCTTCACGAACAAATGCGTGTTCACTAGTATCCCGTGTCGCCCACGGGAGAGGTAGGTGAAATTGTGACGGGTCTCCCTCGTTCATTTCCCCCAGCCCCCCCGACCCCGTCTACCATTCTAGCCGATGTACTCCCCACTCTGACAGGAAACCTCAACAGCTAATCACATTCAGAGGTTGCGTTCACAGTTTGCCTCTCCCCTTCCCTTCCGCACGCCCCACCTCGCCCCTTACCTCGGCTGCCTACCGGGCTTCCCTGCCCTTCCACCAACCCCTTGGAACCCAAAGTAGGTCTTGTTCGAATATGCTTATTCAGTATTTTGACGGTTTCATGACTATTCGGAATATTGGCTTATTATGAACTACTTGGTGGTTGCTTCTGTGGGTGTATACGTGATACCCACATGACCACTTCCATCTGTATCTACTCTGCCGGGAGAATAATACTAAAAGCTGAAGCATCATCTATCTTCGCCTGGGACTTATCAACACTCTAGAGTTCGCAACGTTGAGAACCTAGGCTCATGGGTGACGAAGTAGAAGATCTTCGGATGCTGGTATTAGAGCAGGGCCTCGCCCTCGAGGGGCTGCAGCGGGCGGCCGCAGACGTAGAGGAGCGTCGACGGTCGATTCACGCCGAGATCCTCGAGATGATGGCGCAGATGGGGTCTGGTTGACAGCAACAACAGCTATCTACCTACCGCAGTTGGAGCAGGGAGAGATGCTTCAACGCCAGCGTCGGAACACTCCGACGTTGGCAACGGGAGCCGGGAGGGGGAACGCGTTTCCGCGGAAGATGGCCACCTCGGTGGAAAAGGGTGCGGAAGCTGTGTTGGTGCTCTCGGAGTATGCCGGAGACACGACGGCGTGCTAACTGAAGAAGAAAAAGCCCTGCGGTGGAAGCATAACCGTAGGCGCCTCCGTGGGGAGTGGCACGGAGGATAACAAGTCGTGCGAAATTGTACGTGCGCACCCCACTCAGGGAGATTGTGGTGGGGCTATGAGCTGTGGGGATGGGAGACTAATCTGCACATTTTCGCGTGAAGTCGCACGTTGAGCCAGGCCGTGTGCACCCGGCCACCCATGTGGCATGGTCGGGAAAGCCGCGTACGAGATGCGCGCACTCGACTACGGTGCGGTAGTGGTCGAGGGAGTGGACGTGGGGGGAATCGGGTGCTGCTGCAGCAGTACTATTAGCAACGAAGGAGAACACGTCTGCATCGGCAACAAGTCGCGTGACACAGCAGTCGCGTGCACACGACGACAGCAGCAGCAGAACAGCAGCAGCGGGAGGTCAGGAGCAGCAGCAGCAGCCGCGGAAGGTCAGCAGCAGCAGCAGCAGCAGCAGCAGCAGCGGGGGGTCGTGGATGGGGCAAGCGTGGTTGGATCGTCCGCTGGATCCTTTTGTGGTTCCAGCAACACGCGGGGCGAGGGGATAGCGTCTGCACTCGTAATGGTGGGTCTTCGATCCACTGTTACATTGTGTGGTTAGGGTTTGTTTCTTTTTACGACGAGGGTAGAAAATCGTAAATTGATTCGTAGTACGTACGAGTACGTATGAAATGTGGGATGAGATTCATAGTGGATGATACGTACACAAGTATCGTTTGGGCTTCTTTTTCTGGATGATATACGTACATACCCCCCGTCCCCCACCTGGTAGTTGAAAAGCCGTATTCTTGTGTTTTCGTTAGAAATGTTTCTGCCGGATATATCCACAGCGCTTCGTTGCGCTCCGTGTTCGATGTGGGCTGGCCCAGATGAGCAACCGGACAAACACATTACGTTAATATCGCATTTTTCAAAGGTTTGGAGGGAGTCGGTGTCAAGGGTGTATTTATGATGCGGGAAGATCGTGCAATGGACAGACAGGTATTGTTGTTGTTGTTGTTGTTGTTGTTGTTGTTGTTGTTGTTGTTGTTGCTCTCACATTAACTCACAATACAATGCAGTCCGTGGTCGGAGGACAGGCTCCAATAACTCTGGAGTGGAAGAAATACCTCGGTAGTAAAACAGAGGCAAAAATAAAAAACAAGCATACGCACTCCCCCACTGCGGACACGAGGGAAGAAAAAAGGAGACTATTAATACCGGTAGCAGACAAAAACCTAAAAAAGAAGATGAAGCGAAGCAAAAAAAACAAAAGAAAAACAGAAGCAGATAGCAAAACGCAAAAAAGGCAAAACGGACCATACTAACAGAGACACAAAGAGGTACAAACGGGAATGAAAGAAAGATGAAAAAAAAGAAGGGACAAAGAAGCGATAATCACAGGCGGGGGGGAAAGAAAATGCGAAAGGCAGGCACTGTAGCATACAGACACGCAAAGTTGCCCAGGTGGCACCATGCTAGTTACTTGGGTCCCAAAGAAGGGAGTGCATCATGACGATGATAGCCATAACCAGGCTTCAGTCTGTTGGGTAGACCGCTTCCCCCCCCTCCCCCCCCCCATTCCCCCTCGTCCCCCTTTCGCCCCCCCCCTCTTCCCTGCCATTCTGCGCACTTGCGTTGGTGTCAATGGCTGTGGTCGTGGTTGCAGCTATTCTATGCCGTTCTGCCGATGCCTCCTTCTCATCTGTATGCCATTTCCGCATGAAGGCCTCCGCCCCTTCCTCGACCCGTCGGAACCATCCGCCGGCTTTCTGTGCTACCTCGCGCTACCCTTCGAGCTTGATGCCGAACTCCTTGAGGTTCTCCTCAAGGTACCTCATCCAGTCCCACTCATGTCCTCCGGAGTAACCCTTACCCCCCCGCCATCTATCTCCCCAAACATCACCCTCTTCGGTAGACGCTCCTCTCCCATGCGTGTCACAAAGCTCGCAAACAAGAGCCTACGTCTGCGTACCGTCGCCTCAACGCTCTCAGATGTTGTCCTGAGAAGCGCGCTAGCATAGGATAGAATGTGATCTTCGCGCTTTCGTTTCGCCAGCCGATGCATCGGAGGAGCATCTTGTGGTGGACCTCCCGTAGCCTACCGTAATCGGTCTTGCTCGGGCTCCAAGTAACGCAACCGTAGAGCAACGTTTCGATCACCTCGGCTCTCAGCATTCGCACCTTTAGGCGTAAGCGCACACCCGGGCGGTCGTATATTTCCATCTTATACCGTCCGAAGCATGCCCATGCCCTCTGGAGTCGACGCGTTACCTCGACACTTCTGCCCGTCCAATCTGCGCTGATAGCCCCGCCCAGATACACAAACTCGGTCGTTTGTTTGTACACTTGGCCGGCTGCGGTGACGGTGAACGGCACGTTCCCCCCATCTTTCGTTTGCAGACACATTATCTCCTCGTCAGCTGGAGCCTTTTTGGTGAAGTGGCAACTTCGCGGGCGGGAGGTTGTGTCTTTAGTCTCTCTGGTGGGTATTCGTAGGAGTAGTTTTCTCTTGCGATTGGATACACCTGTCGGTCGAAATACGTTTTTGATCGTACAAGTGGAGATGTGTCATTTTCGACTGGATTTGGATTCGTTCTGGGTAAAGAAAGTCGTATTCGATACATATCGTTGCGACGTGTAAGGGAATACTAAATTATATGGCGGTTATCATTCTTCCTGGGTAAGTGGTAAATGATATGTGTACCGGTATCGTTTTATCACTGGTTACGGAGATCTGAATGGTATGGATTATATTTTGTATCCCGGGAGAGTCGTAAATGGTACGAAGAAGGTATAGTATCGTCTACTATTGTAGGTTCGTCAAATGGAGATGTGCCATTTTCGACTGGGTGTGGATTCGTTCCGGTTAATAAGTCGTAAATGATAAAATCCGTTTGCGACGTGATAGGGATAAAATTATATGGTAATCATCGTTCTTCCCGGGTAAGTGGTACCTGGTAAATGATATGTCACTGGATACGGGTTTCTGAATGATCGTATGGAGTATACTTTTTATCCCGGGAAAGCCGTAAATAATGGTACGGAGGCCTATTTAATAGGTATAATATCGTCTACTCGACGGTGTACGTAGCTTCTTTTTTTGCCTGGAGTTTTGCAATGTAATTTCATGTTGAAATCAAACAGTCTTACAGAGATATAGACAGGACCAGAAGGTGACTGGTGGAACTGATATTTATTAATTTATCAGATTGGCGAATGAAGAGTACGTGGTGGGTGCGCATGTTGAGGAGGGGTGTTCCGCAGATGCTCCGGTGTTGTTGGATACTGATTTTATTGGGTCTTGCAGGAATTTGTCTTTGTGCTGTCTAGTGGTGACAGAACAAGGGAGGGTATGTATATTCATCATGATGATTGGTTGTTCTATCACCATTGTTTTTCCGAACTTGATGGGAGATAAAAATCTTGTTCGCGCGTTCGGAGATGAAATATTGTGGGTATATGATTATACATGATTGAGGGTGATGAAAATCTCGGTACACGAGTAGGAAGAAGGCGAATTATTTCAGGGAACAAGGATAGCTATTAATAGTGAAATGAACCAGGAACAGGGAGTGTTGTTCTTTTTGGTTCTGACACGAACGGATATTGTTTCGGGAATAGTACGCGCCGGGCAAACTCTATAGGGAAAGATAGTTTATGGCGGGAGTAGTTGGCACAGGGAGACGTGTGCCCCGGGGGAACGGAGTCCCTCTCATGCGCTATATCATTTTTTGTTTTTACGGCATTGAACTGTTGCAAAGGAGATCTGCAATAGGTTCATACGGGAGGGAGAGTTTTTTGCTTGTGAGGTACAGGTTTCCTCTTGAAATATTTTAGTTGGTTTTTGATCATGGAGATGAGTTTTATTCGGTTATCTTGAATTGTCATTGCTGTTTCGCTGAAAAAGCAGGGAGTGTGTTCGAATATGCTTGTTCAGTATTTTGACGGTTTCATGAGTATTCGGTATATTGGCTTAATATGAATTAGTTGGTGGTTGCTTCTGTGGGTGTACGTGATACCCACATGACCACTTCCATCTGTATCTACTCTGCCGGGAGAATAATACTAAAAGCTGAAGCATCATCTTTCCTCGCCTGGGACTTATCAACAGGTCTTCCATATTTGACCTTACGTATCCCGTAAACGCCTGCGACGCCCATCTCCCCTGTCCTTGAATTATTCACTGTAGGGTTCCAATCACCGCCAGTTTCGTTGCCCCTCCTATTATTCTCGAAACTCCCCCGGTATCAGTTCGCCACTTTTCCCTTTCCCTTGGATCTCCACTTCTCTCCCACCCTCTCTAGCTCACTCATTGAGCAGTACGCCGCTTGCCCTGTCGTCCACACCTCCCAGCCCCCCCCGCTCTTGTATACCATCAGTGGGGCGTTTTCCCCGCCCGAGATACGGTTTAGGAAATACTCGAACAGCTCCACCTACAGGTCCACGACATTCCCTCCAGCCCCCCCCACCCTGCGCCCCCCTTGCCCTCGCCATGACCGCCCCCTTGCTTCCCTGGTCTTCTTTTGTTTCCCTTCAAGTGTTCTACCACCGTGACCACCACCTTCCTCCTCTCCGGCCCCAGCTGCATATCTTTGTCGGGGAAAATACTATCTCGCCGCCCCTGGTGCAGTAGCCTGGTGCACCCTCTCCTCCTCGCCGGCGAATCATTCCCGATGCCCTCATCGACAGCTGGTACGAGAAAGTCAAGCCGGCCCACGCCATCCTCCCCCCTCACCCTCTTCCCATCCGCCATTGCTCTCCTGCCTCAACTGATAACCTCCCCTGTTAACGGTGTCCCCACCCACGCCTGGTCCGTCTCCACGCGCGCCCTCTTGGTCCCTTTTCACGCCGTCCTGCTCCTAAAGTGCTGCAGCGAAAGCAACAGTCCCGCGCACTGCCCAGGTAAAAGTTCACCCCCATCCACTTCCCCGTCACGGTTGCCACCATATTATTTCTCTCCCCCTAGCCGTAGACCATACACTCCATCAGCCCCTTCATCTCTCCCCAAACAAATTTCCCTTCCTTTGCAAGACCGTTCAGCTCAGTGACCTCCTCGGACTTTGCGAGTCCCTCGGGAGACTTCGCAACTCGTCCGAGGGCGTAGCGGCATGCAAATCTTCGAACTCCTCTCCGTTCCTTCCACTACAATGTCCTGGGCTTGCCATTCCTCTCCCCTTCGCCCCCCACTTTGTTAATTTCCCATTGCATCGCCGACGAAATTTCCCCCCTCTCTCCTTCCTTCGCTGGCCGGTCCTTCCTGACCACTCTCATTGCGTAGGCTGTCGTCACCATCCCCACCAGCTCCGCGCGTTGATGGTCACCAGTTCCAATACCCCCCCTTTCTACCATAATCCTGATCTGCCAAACTTGGTTTCTAATATGCTCCCCCTTTCTCCAGGCCCAACCCCCCCCAACCACCTCCGATGAATAGGGCTGTGAGTTGGCTGGAGTTTCCACCTAGTTATTAATTGGCGGGCGAAGCCGGAGGATCCCGCTGAAGGCGCTGGCGGAGGCAAAAACCCCGTCTTTTAGCTTCGTTTTACACTTACTTGATAAATCGGCCAGGTTTACCTCTGCGTTTGATCTCAAAAGTGAAAGTTTTAAGTTCGTCTCAGTTTATCAGATTTGTAGGCATGCACCAGAAATCTGAACCTACCGTCACCGTTTGGGAATCTCTCACTGGTGTTACATTCTGCCGTTACGGTAAAGACTCGTGCGGTATGCATTAGCAGACCACAAAAAATACAAAAAAATTAACATAGAAAACAGAATGGGACCTCTTCTACGACAGGAACATAGACAATAGATTATTCATCGCCGACGGTTCAGCGATTCAAGACCGGTTCGTGTGAATACTAGCAGTTGGTTTAGCAATTACCATGGCATACCCTCCGTGGTATTGGATAAGTTACCAACGAACACACAAAATGAACCTGTGTTCTACGAGGTTTCATTCCTGGGTCTTATGGTCTTCGCTAAATAGACACGCAGCTCAGGGCAAGCATCGCGCAAACATCCAACCCCGATGTGCTCGTCATCTACTGGGCACCGAACATACTAACGAGAAAGAGGATGAAGACCTTTCTGTGTGCTCACAGCGTGTAGTTAGCTAGCGGTAGTACTACTTGGAGATGCCGGAAAATACGTACCCGGTACCAAACAAGCCTTCCTACAACCAAGGAAACCCAGATGTGAAGAATAGTTGGATAATTGGCACCGCCGCAACTAGCCTATTTGTCGGCCAACTCACAGTCCTACCGATAAAGCGTCCGAAACCCGGTTATCGTGCGGGTCTGCTTCACGATTGTGAAAGCAGCGCCAACTTCTCTCCTTCTCCTATTAGGCCCTGGTTCGGGCCCGTCTCCACACAGCACGTCTTCAATGGATTCCTTCGTCAGCCCCAGCTTCGGTCTTCCTCCTACTCCTTCCCCCTCCACCCCTCTTCCCCTCTTCTCGTGCCCTTTCAGATGCAACTTTCTCAGCTGCAGACGCCGCCGCACGGCCCCGACGCTGAGCCCAATTCTCTCTTCTTCAGTACGCGGCCCCGCCACGCACTTCCCCCCCGTTCCGTGCTCAGCCCCGTCGCGCCCATACGCTGCCACTCCGTGCATGGCCCCGCCGCGTACCTCCGACCACCTTTCGTGTACGCCCCGGCGGCTCCCTTCTCCCCTGGTTCCGCGTGCGACTTCGTGCACGACCCCGCCAAACACCTCCCCCCTCATTCCGTGCGCCGCTGAAATGTCCTTGTCCCTTCCGCCCATCATTCCCACTCGATTAGTCCTTTCGACCAACGTATCCCCTCTTACCCTTCCGATTCCGCCTGTTGCCCCATCCCGTGTGTTGCCGTGCTGCCACGTCCTTGCTCCCTCTTATCGTGCGCGGTCCCACCGTACACTCCCCCCTCATTCCTATGCGCGACCCTGCCGCGCATTCCCCCCCCCGTCCACCGCGCACTTGCCCCCCGTTTCGTGCACGGGCCGATCCCCCACTTCCTCACCCGTCACGGCCCCGCCTCTCGTTCCGTGCGAGGCCCCGCCGTGCACTTACCCGTCCGTTCCGGCCCGCCGCGTACCACCGCCTAGTGGTATGTGCGGTCCCGCCGCACATTCCTCCGTTCGCCCCTTACACGCTCCCCCCACCCATGTCCCCGTCCGCTTCGACGCCGCCTCGCACCTCCCCCCTCGTTCCGTGCGCGACCCCGCCGCGCCTCTCCCTGTTCGTTCCATGCGCGGTCCCACCGCGAACCTTCCCTCTCATTCCGACCCCGGCCCCGTCGCGCAAATCCCCACTCGGTACCTCCTCCTCGTTCAGTGTCCCCCCCCCCCGCGCCCCTCCCCCCTCGATCGGTGCGCCGCCTCGTCACGCACTTCTCTGTTCATTCCGGCCCTGCTCCGCACCTCCCCTCTCGTTCTGTGTGCGGCCCCGCCGCGCATTTCCCCGCCCGTTCTGGCCCCGACCCGTACTCCCCGCCTCGTTTTGTGCGAAGCCCCGCCACGCATTCCTCCATTCGTTTCCTGCACCCCGCCGCGCACGTTTCTCGCCCGTTCCGGTCCCGCCTCGAAACTCTCCTCGTTCCGTGCGCACCCCCGCCGCGGCCTTACCCGGTCGTCCCATGCGCGGTCCCGGCACCACCCACCTCCCCCCTCATTTTTCTCGTGCCCTCACCCCTCACTTCCCCGCCTGTTCTGGCCCTGCCCCTATACTTTCCCCCTCGTTTCATGCGCAGCCCCACCGCGCACTCCCCTCCTCGATCGGTGCTCGGCTTCGCCGCACACGTCCCCGTCCGTTCCGGCCTGGTCCCGCACCTTCCCCCATGTTACGTGTGCGGACATACCTCGCACTTCCCCGCCTGTTCTGGCCCTGCCCCTATACTTTCCCCCTCGTTTCATGCGCGGCCCCACCGCGCACTCCCCTCCTCGATCGGTGCTCGGCTTCGCCGCACACGTCCCCGTCCGTTCCGGCCTGGTCCCGCACCTTCCCCCATGTTACGTGTGCGGACATACCTCGCACTTCCCCGCCGGTTCCGACTATGCCCCGTGCCTCCCCCCTGGTTACGAATACGGACCCTTCGCGCCGTTCCCAGCCCGTTCCGGCTCTGCCCCGGGCCTCCCCCCTCGTTTCGTGCGCGGTCACGCCGCGCACTCCTCCCTTTGTCCCACGCGTAGTCCCGCCTCTTACATCTCCGCTCGTTCCGGCCCCGTCTCGCCCTTTGCCCTCGTCCCGTGCGCGCCCCGGCCGCGCACCTCACCCTTCGTTCCGTCCGCGGCCCCGTCACGCGCTTGCTCCCCCCGTTGCGTCCGCGTAACCGCCGTGCCTTACTCGGCTTATTTCGTGTGTGCCTCCCGTTGCCGCACACGTTTTCCTCTCTCGGTAGACCCACTCGTTTCGTGTTCGGCCCCGAGGCGCACATCCGCACACTGCTCCCCAGTTCCATGCACGGCCTCGCCGTGCTCTTCCCAGCACGTTCCGTGTGCAGCTCCGATGTTGCACACTTCTGCCTCCCTCCGTCGCCCCCTCGTTTGGTGCACGACCCCGCCGCACATTTTCCCTTCCTGTTCCATGCGCGGCCTCAAGGTGCTCCTGCCCTCTCGTTCCATGCGCGGTGCGCGGACTCGCCGCGCAACCACCCCCTCGTTCCGTTCGAGGCCCCGCCACGTACTTACCCCCCCGTTGCATTCTCGGCACCGTCACGTCCTTCCCGGCTTGATCCATGTGTTGTCCAGTTACCGCACACTTCTTTCTCCCTGGAGTGCGCGCCCCTCTTACCACGCACTCCGGTGGTGGCTGTCTCGTGCACCCCCCCCCCCCCATTCTGTGCACGCCCCCGCAGCATTTCTTGCACGGCCCCGTTGTCGCATAGTTCCCCCCCCCCTGGAGTGCGCGCCACCTCTTACCCCGCACTGCGTGCGTGTCCCCGCCGTGCACATGCCCCCCCGTTCCGTGCACGGCCCCGCCGCGCACATCTCGGCTCGTTCCTTGTGCAGCTCCGTTGCCGCACACTCCTTCCTCCCTAGAGTGAGTGCTACCTCTTACCATGCTCTCCGTGCGCGCAGATTGAGATTGGTGTTGCCACTTGCTATATCTCTACTACCCTATACTCCTACTGCCGACCTTCTCTGCCATCACCACTGCTGCTGTTGCTACTGCTGTACGGACGCTGCTGCGTATGCCTGCCCAGTATATACGTGTAGCTGCGCTGTTGCTGTAACCCCCTAACCAGGTATCTCCCTATAGTGAAACCACCCCCCCCACCCCTTACCACGTTTTCTGTAATTTTCTTTCCGATCCGCCCAACTCCAGACTGTCACGATATTCTTCTACATTTCTTCCTCGACTTTTTTACGGTGTGTGTCGTGTGTGTGTTCGGTTTGTCGTTTTCTTGGTGCCGTTTTCTCGCCGTGCTCAACAAAATCACCACCGATTTTGACACGGACGACGTCTATGGAACCCCTTAAATACCTTCTTCATATTCTGCCATTCGTGTCGAACGTGGTCATGAGTTCACGGAGCTAGGTCGTTCGCGGGTCTGTTATCACGCTCTCGGGTGCGGGGAACGCAGGCAGCTCGCGTGTACACCACGGCGCAAGTGTGGGTCCCGGCCGGGCTCTATGGAGCGTGCTCTGGGCGTTCAAAGCCGCGAAACCTGGTAAGTAATCGTCGCGAGGCATTCCACCTAGCTAGAGCCAAGCAGGGCTATGGGAAACACCGAGCGGTCATTCTCCATTTGTTCGGTGCTGCCTGCTGCGTTTTCTCAAGTACCGTAGCTGTCTTAAAATATTAAACAGCCACGGTAACGCAGGGCTTCAAGTTCTCCCCTTTGTACAGCCACGAACGGTGCTGCTGCTGCCTGCATGTGAGCGTGCGTGTGTGTATCCTACAGCAGTAGGGACCGAGAGGGTTGGTGCAATTCAGCTTCTGTTTTTTTTCCGCTTCTACTGTGTACTATTAGCACGTGTGCAGGCATCACAGGGCTGCTGCTGCAAGCTGTAGCTTTTGACGTTGTAGCATCCATGGTACAGGCAACAGAAACCAGAATTCCAAGTCTTTATTTCGTGACACATCTACGAACGGTGGTACTTGTGTTTGTGCGTGTGTGGTCCTGTGGGCGTGCCATGAGAGCACAGCGGGCTGGTCTAATACAACCCGCACTTCCTTTGAAATTCAAAAGAACCCGCGCAGCACATCGGCAGCGGTACGACATCAGCTCCAACATCGATCGGTACAACACCAGCGAATCTCATGTATGATAGAACAACTTACTTAGATCTCACTCTCTGAGCGTGCTCGGTGGGTACATCCGTGGCCTCTCAGAGCTCCCACTTCGAAACCGCCTCCTTTCATTACTGGCCGGACCTTTCCAGCGGGTCTTTGTTTTCTCCTTTTATTTCTCTTGGCACTCTCGGTCCTTTCTCCCTTTTTTCTTCTTTGTTTCGTGTGCGTGCGTGTACTCCGAGTACGGCACCGCGGGCGAGCGCGGCACCGTCGCGGGTGTCAGCGGGTGCTGGCGGGTAGAGGGGGGGTTGCAAGGAGCGCGGTCGCCGTTTTCGTGGTTAGGCGTCGCGGGTGCCCCGAGACACGAGGAAAGCATGGATGGGCTCTGTCTGGCCTCCTGGTGTGGTTCCGGTTATACTGTGTACGAGGATATAAGGCTCGTTTGGATATGCAAAACAAAATTTAAGCGGTGCTTATTTTTGCGACGAAACTAAAATTCAATAAGAGCGACGCATTCTGAGCACCAACTTTGTCGAGCTGGCGAACGAGGGCCACGGTGAGCACCGGGCTTCACGTGAGGCGGGCGACGGGGCTCACTGCTGTGGCAGGGAGGAAGGAAAGCTTTACCCGGACCGAATTGGTTGCGAGGTGGTCGCGAGAGGGGCGGGCGGTGTACGAGGCTGAGAGAGAACCTTGAGTTCGATTTTTTTCTTTGTTCTTTTTGACCGGGTGTAAGGTGTTCCAATCAGGCAGAAAATTAATACAGGAGAGGGACGGGGACTTTTTTTTCTGTCCAAAAGTTCGGGTTCATTTTCATTGTTTTTGCTGTGTTGCTGTGCCGTACCGACATGTGCTTTCTGTTTCGCACATACATACGAGTACAGACATAGAGCAATACAAAAATAAGAAAATAGTACCCTACCTGGGGTATGTACGTACGTACGACATCCGCGACGCGAAGCGTATGTGGCGTCCGAGCAGTTTTCTCCTGAAGCATGGCGGCGGGACCCTTGGTATTATCAACTTGCCAGTGTGTAACCACAATAATAAAAACACTTAAAACACTATATTCAATCATGGACCTCTGTCCGCTTCGCATAATTTGATGTACTTTTTCTCCCTGGGTGAGCGTAGCGGGCGGGTAGGCCGCCTCGGAGCGAAGCGCCTTGTAAACTCATTTATATATATATATATATATATATATATATATATATATATACAAAGGAACGCCTATGTTCCCCCCTTTCAACTTGAAACACCCCCGGGATTTAAAGTCACCAACATCCCGAAGGGGAACCTTGTATCTGGTATACGATAAGTACATTATTAGTGTGGTACCGGGTACTTATTATAAGTACAGCAGTATTTTATAGTATGCTGGTGTCAGCCACAAGGCTGAAGTTCGACGTCCGGATGAATACATCACGTGCACCACCGAAATGAGTTGATCTAAAGTATATTCCTAGGAAAGCCCATGACGAGAGCATTCGCATGAGTCTATGCTCACGGTTTTTGAGTATTGTACTCGTGGTGGCCGCTTGACCATGGGTCCAGGGTACTTTACAGGCCAAAAATAACCGTGTCCTTAATAATAGACACTATTTACCGGTCACCCCGCCACCCTCCCCCAGCCCCCTCACCCACCCACGCACCCACCCACCCACCCACCCACCCACCATACAAGTTGTTAGCACTGACGCACATCGCTCTGAAATGAAATGTTGGTGGTGGCTCTGGTGTTCGTGGTGGTTGTGAACCAGCCAGCCCACGCACCAACCGGCGCACCCAGCAACTAACTTACCGTCTACAACGGCGTATATCACCCTCTGCGTTGTATACCACACCCCCGGAGTATACCCTTCGGGTGATACATATAATTAATTTCCGACACATCACCAGATTTAGTACGTTGTTAACCGCACCCCCCCTGCTGTGTCAAGTCTTATAATTAACATGAGACCCCTAGGATATCACCTGGGTGATACCGTGATGTGAGCAAGCACTATTTGGCTCAATAATTGTGGTTTCATTTACGCGTTAAGGTCGTGCCTAAGATGCGCACACACGGTACAATGGGATACCCTGCTCCCAGAGAAAAGACACTCTTCGGGCTAATCTGTACAAAACACAAAGCACGCCACGGCACAGACGCGGCACCACAAAAACAATGAAAACGAAACCGAAATTCCGGAAGTAAAAAAAACGTCCCCTCTCATGTAATAACATTTTGCCTGATTGGAACACCTTGCACCGGTCAAAAATGAAAAAAATCGAACAGCAGAGCTCCTCTCTCAGCTTCGTACGCCACCCGCCCCTCTCACGACCACCTCGCCACCGATTCGGTCCGGGTATAGCTTTCCTCTCTCCCTGCCACAGTGATCCTCGTCGCCCGCCCCGCGTGAAGCCCGGTGCTCGCCGTGACCCTCGTTCGCCAGCTCGACAATGTTGGTGCTCAGACTGCGTAGCTCTCTCTCTGTCAACTTCAGCTTGGTCGCAAAAATAAGCATCGCTGGATCTTATCTTGCGATCCCGAACGATCCTTATAGACTCGTACATACTCAATCGAATTCCACACATCGAGGCCAGACAGAGCCCAATAATGCTTCCCTCGCGTGTCTCGAGGCACACGCGACGCCTATCATAGGCACGAAAACGGCGACCGCGCTCCTTCCAATCCCCCCTCTACCCGCCAGCACCCGTTGACGCCCGCGATGGCGCCGGGCTCGCCCGCGGTGCCGTGCTCCGAGTACACGCACGCACACGAAACGAAACGAGAAAAAAGGAAAACATAACGGAAAGTGCAAAGGAAATTTCAACGAGCCGGTGAACAAAGCGAAAGAGAGCCTGCCAAACCGCCGAAAAAAAAATCGATTTTTCTTTTCCTTCTTTTTTTTTTTGCGGGAAAAAAAGTGTGGCACGATAAGCAAGCACCCAAAGAAACCAAAGAACGCGAAGAAAGCAAAGCGTACAAGCGACGAAAAATCGTGGTAGACTCGCTGAGCGCGAGGCAGGCGATTGTAATCAAGTAAAACATAAAACAAAGGTAATTATGTTTATTTAGGGTCCATCTAAACGACACGCAATATATTTCGGTACAGAACCGTCACTACAGCAGCTGCGCTTGCGGAACCCATCCGTGCGGTGGTCGGACTGTCATTGGGGAGAATACTGGAAAAAAACTGAAAAACACTCCTCGCTAAGGTGGACCCTTAATGATAAACATATTCAAAACGGTCCTTATATTACCGGACAGACTGGTAGGGTCTCGAGCTGTTGACAACAGGCTCGGCAGGTCTCGTACCAACGCTACGGCAGTTACAACAAACAACAGAAGGATGCTGCTACTGCTGTAGCTGTATGATGCTCATTATGATATGAGTGAAGTACACATGGAATCTGAAGGTGTTACCGACTGAGTTAAAGGGGTAAAAAATCGATCGATTACCCAGCCCAGGGTATTCCTTACAACACTCTCCCCACGGCGCTTGAGAACATTGCCAAGATTGAAGAACAAAACGCCCGTATCCGGCGCTGGCACGAGTTCCTTTTGGCGTACACCTAGACGCCGGAGTATCGGAAGGGCACGGCCAACGGCAACGCCGACTCCCTTTCCCTGCTTCCCCACCCAGCCACCGACGCCGACCGCACCGGACGCAACCGCCTCACTGGTCCCGACACCGTCGGCATCTACCTAATCCGCCCCTGCGGCTTCGCGCCCAACGGCCCTCTCGCCCCGGGTATCGGCTTGAGTGGGCTCGTATCCCCCCTTCAACACCCATTCCAACCATCCAGCCGCTCCCCTTCACCGGCGACGGTTTCCGCGACTTCCGCCTACTGGGATAACGCATGGAGCACCCCACTCCTTTCCTCGCGCCCCACACCTTCGTCGGGCCTATTGCGACCCACGACTCCACCGCCGGACTGCTTGTTGGGACCGGGCATGCCGCCGTGGACACCGGAGCTCCTCCAGGCTCGGCTTCCAGGCCGTCCGTCATCTCTCCGCCGTCCACCATTGGCGCCACGGAACCAGCCCTTTCAGGTTAAATATATATTCTCGGACCCGCCATCGTGCCGCTGCCGCCGCGGGAACCCCTCGGCCCACAGCCGACTATAGGTTCGGACGTCGACCACAACCCGTCGTACGCAAGCGATCTACACCCATCTACCGTGCGCCCACGTCCCCGGCCGTGGCCCAGCCAAGACCTCCTCCAACGGCGACGCCTCCAGCTACAGCCATCGCGCCGCCCATTGGCGCTCACTATACCAAGACCTACCCTTTCAACAACTTCTTCTCCGCCGGCACCAACACCAATGTCATTGCCCCTTCCGGAGCCCGTCGCCCAACCCGATAACGAACCCTACCTCCTCGCCTGCGTTGAGCACTACGCCCACAAGACTGGGCGCGAGAACAACGAGCAGGGCCCCTGTGCTGCGCCACCATTCGCTCCCTGTAATTGGACTCTCCTGCCCCCACGCCGAATGACCTCCTGGATTTCACCCCCTCGGTCCGGCGCCCACAACGTTCGGACTTCCTCACTCTTGCCTCCAAACGCAACCTGCACCGTACCGACGACGAAACCACCCTCCTCGTCCAACGACCACCCACAACCTCACCCAACGACCACCCACAACCTCACCCGGGAAAAACCTACCACCACCCGCCCCCCTCACCCCACGCGTCTACGTACCAATGCTAATGCGCCCCTGGGTGCTAAACACATGCCACGCCACCACCTCCCTACACCTGGGAGTCACCCGAACGGCGCTAGTGGTATAGTCATGTTCTACTTCCTAGTCGGCCTGGTGCCTTGATACCCTATCTGCCATCTCCTCCCTACTTTCGTCTACCGCAGTTTCCCTTCTACTCCTCCTGTTCCCCCCCCTCTCCGCATTCCCTTGGTCGGGTTTTCTGCCACTTCTCCTGTTGCCCCCCCCCCCCCTCATTCCCTTGGACACCATCGACGACGGATGCGCGGCGCTGCCTACTCATCTCAGCCTCAGCCTCGTGCCACCTTACCATAAACCGTTCGACTGCTTCAAGGATTCCCCGGTACCACTCCCCCGCCTTTTTGGTTGCAGTGAACCACAACGCGGTCTCAACTCCAAACACCAAGGGGGCAACTTCCGTTGACCCTTCGGTGACTCGGGACTCCCTAAGGTCTTCGACTATGCATCTATGCCAAGTCTTACACAGTCCGCCTGGTCTCGGGTTCTCCCCACCAGCTATCGTCCCGAACATTACCCGACTGGGTAATCGCTCCTTACTTTGCCGTGCCACGCCCCCCGCAAAGAAGAGCCGCCGTTTACGAATGGTCGTTTCGATGCTCTCGCATGTGTCATCTTGAGGGCCTTCGCGTACGAGAGGGTGGCATGGTCAGTACGAAGTCGGCGCTGGAAGCCAATGACTCGCAACAGGACTTGGTGGTGAGCAGTTCGAAGCTTGGCGAAGTATTCCGCTCTGAGGGTCCACATCACACACCCGTACAGCAGGGTTTCGATCACCTCGGCCTTCAGCATTCGGACTTTAAGGCTAAGGTGGGCGGTCGTCCTATCATACAACTCCGGGCCGAACCGTTTGAGGCATATGCTCGCATGAGGCGGATCCGTCGGTCGATTTCGAGCGAGAGGTCAGCTTTTTCGTGGATAATGCCGCCTAGGTATAAGAACTGGGTCGTCTGCTTATACCTCCGTCCTGCTGCTTCGATGACGAGCGGTGGTGCGAGGTTGTCTCGTCTGGTGTTTGTAGGAGCATTGTGTCTGTCTTCGTTTCCGACACCGTGAGGCCTGCTGCTTCGAAGACAGTCACGATGACTGTTCTCATTTCGCGAGCCCTTCAGTCGACTTCGAGACAATTCCTGCTTCATCGGCGTACAACATACCCCGTACAGCCCTTCGCAGTTCGAACTACTCCAGCGTCACTGAGTTGGACCAAATCCCTTACGATGGCTTCGTTTTGGCTGAAGCGTACTAGTACGACGTGTAACGCAGCAGCGAATAATACGTTGAGCAGAAACGGTGATAGTACACAGCCTTGCCGCAGCCCCTGCGTGACATCAAACCATTCCGAGTGCTCGCCGTCATCAGTACGTACGCGAGCCCGCATATGCCATCGTGGAAATTACGGATAATTCTCAGCATCTTGGTTGGTTCGCCAAAGCGTGCGATTACCTCCCATAACAGCTCTCGGTCGACAGAGTCGTACGCTTTCAGCAGATCGATGAAGCACACGTACAGGGGGATTTTCCTCCGTCATCCGAGCTCTTGCAACCGGCGCACGACGAACAACATAACAATCGTTGATTGTGCGGGGCGGAAGCCGCACTGTCCAGGGAGTAATTCCTCGGTCTCGCAGTAGTTGCTGAGGCGGAACGCGACGATTTTCAACAAAACTTGCCTGCGTGGGCAGCAAGCGAAATCCCTCTGTAGTCGTTGCAGTCAGTTCGGCCCTCCTTCTTGTGAAGGACCTTGATTATCGCATCTTTCCATTGCTGGGGGACTTCTCCTGTTACCCAAACATTGACAAATATGTTGTGAAAGCACTGCGCGAATGCCGGGTGGTCGATCTTCAGGAGTTCGGCCGGGAGACCATCTGCCTCGACAGCTTTCCAATTTGACACCCCGTTAACCCCTTTAGAACCGCAGTCCTGTTTGGGGACAAAACTACTTGAAATTTGACTGGTTTGTCCCCAGAACGGGACTGCGATTCTAAAAGGGTTAAGTGCTTACGTCATCTCGGCCATGGATGGTTCATCTTCAAGCGACAGTTCAGGCGGTCGCGGTGGCAAGAGGTCGATGATCGTGGGATCGAGTATCAGCGACTTCGTGTTAAAGAGTTTGTGGCAAACCCCGCCCATCGTTCACGAATTCGCACCTTATCCCGTAAGAGCGTGCCATCCTCGTCCCTAATGAAGTGTTCGCTCCTCGCTTTAATCCCTTCCAATCCTGCCGTACTCTCTTAAGGTGCTTGTAAAAGTCTTTCTGGTCGTTGTTCCCTAGGAGTCGTTCAGTTTCGGCAAGGTACGCTTCGAAGTACGCTTGCAGTCCTGCGGCAATCACCTCGTGCAGGTTCTCACACGCAGATCTTAGTGTCTTGTTGACTGTGCTAAAAGATACGACGGAGATGATCCATTTTGTAGTAGGGAGTTCCATATATCGATGAGGCGTTGTGTGTGAGGGGAACATCTACGTGGAATTAGTGGCTATATTGCGGGAGAAAGGGACGTTTCATGTCTGGCAGCTTGCTGGATAATGTCCTTCGATGTTTCGTCATGGGCTGTCACCCGACAGCTCGATAATAATACAAGAGAGAGTTTCTGTGTTACTGCCGTCTTGAGTCATCAACGACGTGTTCCTGTGCCAACTACGTATACCTTTAGAGATCAATCAACACACTAGTGTGAGCCGGTGATCTTCTACTGGTACGAACGTAGTCGAGGCCAGCCTAGAGAGGCTGGAACCAGCTCCCAGCGATGCCCGATTCAGATGGGCAAAGCGTGGACGCGAACGTCGAAGCAGAGGAGAAGATGCGAGACATGAGAGAGGAGATAGAGGTCCTGCAGAGGACAGTGGAGGAGCAGAGGCTGCGCGCCCGGAGGGACGCGCTTCTCGCAGAGGCGGGAAGGGGGGCCGGTGGGGGGAGGAGAGAAGATGCAGCATCGACGACTACTGCTGCGACTACTGCGGCGACTGCTGCTGTGCCAACACCCGGGCAAGGAGCCCACTCAGGCACGTCGCACTTTTCCCTTTCGTCCCGCCCTACTCATAGTTTAAGTCAGTCGAGACCCCCCAAGTTTGATAATATAGAGGCCCACTTTGGTATGTGGCGCAGCAAGTTCCAGGCTTACATGTCATCACTTGGTTGCCTGCACGTACTCAAGTTGACAGCCAACCCAGTGATGGTAGGAGACATGAACGTGTCTCAGGAGGAGTTGGAGCAGAGGCACACGCCACAAGAGATTAGAGATGCGCGGTTTGTGTATGGTTTGATGATGGAGTCGATGACAGGATACGCTATCGCCGAATTTCGTATGCAGCAGGCAATGTCACCGAGTGGTGCGTGGCAGGAACTAGAGAAGTACTACATGCCTAAAACTATCGCCGCAACCCATAGACTCAAGAGGGACTTTGAGACCATCCGGATGGTAGAGGGAGAGGAACCCCTGTTGTTTCTCGGCAGGGTAGACCAGGCAGCTGATCAGTTGGCCATGCTAGGTTGTGGGAAGAGCGTAGAAGAAGTCAACAGACACATCGTCAACAACCTTTCCTCGCTGTACAACATACAGAGCAAATCCATCCTCTCTCGCCCGTCCATCCCTCGTTCCGAGATCGATGAGATCATCCGTGATGCGTACGCGAATGACAGGGTTGAGAAGGAGATGATATCCAAGGCATTGGGGGTTAAGGGGGTAGGAGATCCGCATGCCTTGTACGCCGGCGCTGCGCAATCTGCCGGTGGTGGAGGTGCGGGTTCAGGCGGAGGAGGGAGGAACAACAGGAGAGGCGGGAGGTTCAAGGGTGGTCAGCAGCAGCAGCAGCAGCAACAGCAGCAGCAGCAACCTCAGCAGCAGCTGCAACAGCAGCAGCAGCAGCAGCAGCAGCAGCAACCTCAGCAGCAGCAGCAGCAGCAGCAGCAACCTCAGCAGCAGCAGCAGCAGCAAGATCGTCGCCCGAAGCAAAACGGTGGCGGTAGGGGTGGAGCTGCACCGCAGGGCATAACTGGCCCCCAGTGGCGTTGGGATGCCGCGGCCTGCAGGTACCGTTGGGATGACTCTGGTTCAAATCCGTTCGGTACCGGTGGGCAGGTCCCGCCGATGGGCTGGGTACCTACTGCGCCACCGCCTGGGGCCATGCCTCCGATGCCCCCGCCGCCAGTCAACGCTCCGACGGGCTGGGGTCCCCCACCGGGTGGTGCGCCGAGGAGGGGCAAGGGACTTTGCTTTCGCTGTAACCGACCGGGTCACTATATCGCAGAGTGCCCGGTTGTCCCCGCGCATATGAATGTCGCGATCCCGTCTGCTGCCCCTCAACACCCCTCGATGTACTACGGTGGTGGCTGGCTGCAGGAGACACCGACACCCTACGGCAGTGGTGGGTATACCTCAGCCGGAGCTTCCCCGCCTCAACCATCCTCGAGCCCTTCTCCTGACCAGGCGAACAACGGCAGCTTCGCGCCTTCGTTCGACCCGCATCTCCTCACCGCGCAGTTTACGCAGCAAGGCAAGGCTGGTAGTCATGATTTTGTTCGGGGGGATAAGAGGGAAGAGTGGGTAGCGGATTCTGGTGCTACTTTTCATGTGACGGGTAACCCCTTGGGTATGGTAGAGTGTTTCCCCCCTTCCCCGGACAGGAGCAGTTTGGTCGTCGGTGACATGAGGTCACTGAAGGTTGAATGTTTTGGTAGTATACCGATGGTGATGCACAGTCAGCAGGGTGACGTAGAGGTCAAGCTGTTGGACGTAGCGTATGTACCCGGTATTCGCTTCAACCTGTTCTCGCTCCACGCGGTCATGCCGAAATGCCCTGTCACGCTCAATGCCAATGGAGCTCACCTGTTGGGTGGAGGTTTATCTTTCATGCGTAGAGATGCAGGATCATACATTCAGGCTACACGGACTGTCGAGACCCCCATCGCTGCCGCAGTGTTGGCCCCTGGTAAGATGAGGAGGATCGATATTAACGATCTTCATGTTTCCCTTGCCCACTCCCATGCCGATACGCTTCGTGAGACGGCCCGCCAAATGGGCATTAAGGTTTTTGGAGAGTTGGTTTCGTGTGCCGGATGCTCAGAGGCGAAGGGGAGGAGGATGGCGGTGCCGTGGACGACCGAGTGCCGCTCCACCAGGCCTCTGGAGCGTCTTTTCGTGGACCTGTCGGGCAAGCAGCCTACGTCTGCAGGCGGTGCCGAGTACTTGATGATGATCGTCGACGACTACTCGCGGCTGGGATGGCCGTATTTCTTGCGCCGGAAGTCCGACGTCCCGGAGGTCTTCGCTGCTTTCCTCGCCGACATCAACGCCAAAGGTCGCCCGTCCATCGTGGAGTGCCTTCGCTCCGACAACGGCACCGAGTTCCTTAAGGCGCAGTTCGTGGCGATGCTCAACCACTACGGCATTCGGCGCGAGCACACGCCTGTCGGCTCTCCTAAGCATGATGGCGTGGTCGAGCGCCGGATAGCTATGACGCTGGAGCTTGCGATGGCGTCACGCCTGGAGGCCCCCCGCCTGTTCGGGGACGCGAAGATGCCATCGACGCAACCCCTCTGGGCCGAGGCCTGCAAGTACGCGAGTGACGTCATCAACATGACGGCGAGGGTGAGAGACAAGCCGGACATGCACTCTCCGTACCGGCGTTTCTACGGGAGGTCACCGTTTGCGCGGCTGCTCCCGTTCTTGAAGCCGGGCTACCACCACGTGAGGAGAGCCCTGAAGACGGGACCCAAGGCGGAGCCCTGCTTTTACCTCAACAGCGGAAATCATCACTCGGCTGACTGCTGCAAGATCCTGCTGCTGTCTGGCCAGAAGTCGTACTCCCGCGACGTTACTTGGGAGCACCCGAGGAAAACGTTCGTGGGATTACTGCCTTCGGAGGAGGAGTGCTCTCCGCCGCCGCCGCCGTCGCCGTCCCCGGGCACGCCGGAGCCTCTGGGAGGCCCCGGCGTAGGATCCGACCAACCGTCGCCTTCCCCACTGCTGCCGCCGCAACCGCCGTCATCACCGCCGCCGCCGCAACCGCCGCTACCGCCGTCGCCGTCACCATCGCCGTCGCTGCCGCCGTCTTCGTCACCGCCGCCGCCACCGCCATCGTCACCGCCGCCGCCGTCGCCGCCGTCGCCGCCGCCGCCGTCATCGCCGCCGTTGCCGCCGCAGCAGTCGCCGCAGCCACAGCTTTCTCAGCGTGCTGCCCGGGAGTTGGGTAGTTACAACCCAGGCCCGGAGGATGGCGATGTACAGAGAGGCCGGACTAGGGGGGAGACTGTGAGGCACCAGGAGCTGGGTGGCCTCACCCCGAGTCCGGAGGAAGGTGACGTGCAGAGGGGCAGGACCAGGGGGGAAACTGCGCGTCACCGGGAGGCTGTGGGACATGGGCTGCTGTCGCTGATGGCAGCGAGGGAGGGTATAGGTCATATACTTTTCCACCAAGCCCCGCCGTACGAGAATCCCCCCCTTCCCGCACGACCGGTGAGCGAGCTTTCAACGCCGAACTCGTATGCTGAAGCGTGTACGGACGAGTATTCGGCCATCTGGAGGCAGGCGATGGAGAAGGAGTATCGTGGACTGGCGGACGCGGGGACGTTTGGAGCGACGTAGCAGCCAAGCGGGCTGAACGTCATCTCGGCGAAGTGGGTCTTCGCCTGGAAGTCCAACGAGCATGGTGAAGTGGTCCGGGCGAAGGCGAGGCTGGTGGCGCGAGGTTTTAAGCAGCATGAGGGTATTGATTTCTTTGAGACTTTTGCCCCCACCCCCGCGGCGTCTTGTTTTCGTTTGTTGGGTGCTATTGCGTGCGAGTTGGGTTTGGATTTGTGTCATTTTGATGCTGAGCAAGCGTTCGTTCAGTCGAGTTTGGAAGAGGATGTCTTTATGCGACTGCCCCCCGGTTGCGGCGTAATGTCTGGTAAGGTAGTCAGGTTGAACCGCAGTCTCTACGGCTTGAAGCAAGCGTCGAGGTCGTGGCACAACCACCTACTTACTCACATGAAGAGTCTTGGATTTGAGCAGAGCGCAGCTGATGCTTGTGTCATGCGATTGGTCGAGTCGGGCTCTGTCTCCATTGTAACAGTGGTTCATGTGGATGATATTTTTGCTGTAGGACTCAAGACCAGGTGCGATCAGTTCTGTGAAGATCTGAACCATCTCGTCCCGATTAACAACCTGGGCGAGTTGCGGTGGTATGCTGGTTGTCGTTTTTTGAGGGATTGGGATGCTGGTACTTTAACGATTTCGCAGCAGGCTTTCGCTGAAAATACCGCGGCGAGGTTTAACGTTAGTTCTGGGAGGAGTAACCCACTTTCGACTGGTGTGAAACTCGAGGAGTTCGACGAAAGTGAACCCGTGAGTGACTGGCCTTTTCGCGAGTTGGTAGGATGCTTGATGTGGCTTGCGAACCAAACACGACCGGATATTGCGAACGCGGTGCGAGCGGTAGCAAGGTATTCGAATAAGCCGAGGGAGGTACATTGGAAGATAGCGATTGGTATTTTAGAGTACGTGCTTTCTACGAGTGATTTCGGCATTACGTTCCAGAAGGGAAAGGGGCTTGACCTGGTAGCGTTTGCAGATGCAGACTATGCTAGCAAGGCCACTGACAGGAGGTCAGTTTCCGGTGGGGCTATAATGTGTGCGGGGGCGTGTGTGTGCTGGTTTTCGAGGACGCAGAAATGCGTTACGCTCTCGACCACTGAGGCCGAGTATGTAGCACTGGCAGAAACCATTAAGGAGGCGATGTTCATGCGGTATGTCTGGAGTTTTATTTTTCCGGGTTTTGGGGAGACATGCATGACGGTTTTTGAGGATAACGAGGGAGCAAGGCACCTGGCACAAAACCCAGTGTGTACGTCGAATTCGAAACACATCGACGTGCGACACCACTTTTTGCGGGAGCTTATTTTTAAGGGGGAGTTTGGTATTATCCATGTAGAGTCGGAGGAACAGCATGCAGACTTCTTGACAAAGCCACTCAACAACGCGGCTTTTCGTTACCACAGAGGTTTTCTGATGAATATTGATGCGTCTTCGAGATAGGAGGTTTTTATGTTGGTTTTCATTTCGGGTATTGTGGTTTGAACGCCGGATTAATTATTTGGGAAGGAGTATGTATGCTATCTCGCGTTACCGTCGCGATCTGTGTATCTATGGCGGTAGTAGGGGATGGAAGGAGGCTTTCATTCGAGGGGACGGAGTCCCTTGCGATCTCTGGCATTCTATACTTTTCCTAGTTTTTATTTTTTTGGTGTAACCACGTACAATAGTGTCCTATTTTTCATGGCTACGACGTAAAATGATTTTCGTCTGAAATTGTGTGAGAGGCTTTTGAGAGGTTTTTGCTTGTCGTAAGGATGAGTTTTTCCTTTTGATATTAAGATGTTTTGGGTTTGAAGGTTCGGATACCTGATGTGAGGTTTTGAAGGTTTGATTTGGAGATTTGATGAGCTTTCAGTTTTCAATTTCATTTTTGGTTTTCGATTTTGTGCTTCAAGGGTATGAGAGTTCATTATGATTGCGATGTGTCCACCCTGCGTTGTCGTGCCTTGTCATGCACAGAGCAGGGGGGAGGGAATTTGTATGGTCGTATGTATTGAGCAGGGGGGATGTTGACTGTGCTAAAAGATACGACGGAGATGATCCATTTTGTAGTAGGGAGTTCCATATATCGATGAGGCGTTGTGTGTGAGGGGAACATCTACGTGGAATTAGTGGCTATATTGCGGGAGAAAGGGACGTTTCATGTCTGGCAGCTTGCTGGATAATGTCCTTCGATGTTTCGTCATGGGCTGTCACTCGACAGCTCGATAATAATACAAGAGAGAGTTTCTGTGTTACTGCCGTCTTGAGTCATCAACGACGTGTTCCTGTGCCAACTACGTATACCTTTAGAGATCAATCAACATGTCTTCTACGCGCTTCTATCCCGGGGGTGGGCACGCAAGAATTGTCGTGCATCCTCCCTCGCTGTCCATGCTGGTATGAATGCGGCCAAGGTTTCGGCAGACTCACACCAACCATGTCTACGGTGACGACGTGCAGGGGGTGGTAACTCTTTTTCGACCGCATCAATAATAATAGCTGTAGTGAAAAACTCAACCATACCAGACGTATTACGGGGCAGGATAGGCTGGTTGAGAGTGGAAATGACCCTGGCGACTACTCGTTCACGACACTTTCCATCGGACATAAAAAGCTGCCTGTCGTACTCTCGGCGTTTTGTCGGTCTACGTATTTATCTGTTTGGCGCAAATTGACCACCGAGTCGGACTTTGATATACAAGATGTTGTGGTCTGAGTCAGCCTTAGCCGGGGCAGGAGGCTGTGGGACGACTTTAACATATTGTGGCGTAGCTTTGTGACCACATAACTTGTATCTCTTCTAGGATTTTTTTTATTATTAGCCTTCCGACAATGTGTGTGTGTTCTTCACGTCATAAACCGTTCTTTCTACCCGTCGACATCCAGCTCAACCAGTGTCCATGCCGATTGTTCAATCCTATTAATAGAAGAGATACGAGTTTTGTGGTCACAAAGCCTACGCCACAGAGATACTACGTTACCACGTCTATGGAGTAAGCACAGCAGCACTGGGCAATGAAATGCCATCTCATAACTCTACATACGACAGGCACGACATACACATTCTATGAAATAGAGAAACGAAAGGAAACAACATGAAAACAAAACCAAAGTAGACAAATCGAAAGAGAAAAAGAAAAAATGCGCAGGGCGTTATTAATTCGAAATGAAAAAGCAGACATAATTCGTCCAATACCACCAACTTCATCCAACCAATTCTCCTTCCCTGCGTGAAGAAATTGAAGAATCGGCACGGACACTGTGGTTGTACAATGTGCTGGATGCCGACGGGTAGAAAGTTTAATGTATGTGAAGAACACACACACATACACACTCTACGTACTTGTATAACAGACGTATTCGGGTGATACTACAGAGTACCAGGTAGTATATCAGTGTATCAGTGCACATAATGAGATTATTATGTAAATTGCCTTCTGTAGACCCGGGTATTAATGTGGCGTCCAGGGGAGTCTCACAGGCCTATTCTATGTGTGTGTGTGAGTGTTCTTCACATTAAACCGTTCTTTCTACCCGTCCACATCCAGCACCACCAGTGTCCGTGCCTGTTCTTCAATCCTAGAAGAGATACAAGTTCTGTGGTCACAAAGCTACGCCACAGAGACACTACGTTGCCACGTATGCAGTAAGCACAGCAACTGCTGCAGTGGGCAATGCAGTACCATGTCATCATACTATTAACATATACGACAGGCACGACATACACATTCTACGAAATAGAGAAAGGAAAGGAAAAATCAAAGAGAAAACAAAAACAAAGTAGACAAGTCGAAAGAGAAAAAAAAAAATGCATATCCCTAACGAGGAAATAGTCGTACTACCTTTACTGCTGTTTGTTTTTGAGTTTTTGTATGGTGGGATGGTTCTAACTGTGAGTATTTTTTCCCGGGGGATGAGCAGCTGCTGCTTGCTGCGGTTGCTGCCGCTGTGGTGATGCTTAGATTGTATTTGATCAGGCTCGATGCGAGGTGGCACCTGGAAAAAAAAATCACCTGACGGACCGGCGGTACTCTCATTATTACGGTCGCCCCGGGGGTTCAAGTGGTGAGCCTCGAATTCTACTGGGCAGTGGTGTTTGAGTCCTGGGTTCGAGCCCCAGGTGGGTCGGACATTTGACTTTATTTGCAAAAATAAAATAATAAGGATTCAATTGTTGAGAGCGCCTTGCAGCGTGGGTAGGCACAATTCGATGCGAGTCGACGAGGGAAGAACAGGCTGAAATCTTCTAGCGATAAAAATGAAGGCACGTACCGTAGCGGGAAGGGGGGAGAAGAGCCTGCTATGTGACCCCGGATCTGAGTCACGAGTTGGAAGGAGAGAGAGAAGAAGATGTGCGAAGACAATGAATGGGATGAATGAGCAAAACAAAAAAAAGGGAATAAAAGGCCCTCCCGCCCCTACGGCGGTCGGGCCGGATTCCTGTAGATAATATATAAGCTATAATAGGTGAGCCAATACGTACTGAGGATGGACGTTCATTATGGCCCCGTGCTTTAAATTAAAGGAAACTACTTTGTAAGTCACTTTATGTAGGACCTCAATAATAAGCGTTATAATTAAGAATTGTGCAATATTTATTTGATGTGTTTGCTCCCTCTCTGGAATCTCACACTACAACTTTATTAGAAGTTGGTTGCAGCAGTACGATGCAATACAATCTGCGGGGAATACGATAAACGCACAGCAGAGGGACCACACTCGGAGTATCGACTGTTTCCGTATCGAGCAAATTACGTACTCTGAATGATGAGACTATTAGGGTGCTTGCGGCCTCAACACTGCGAGTGACTGGGGGTGTGTGCAGTACTCAACTTCAAACAACCCTCGAAATACTGCCTGAATGTTGCGAGTAAGTGCGAGTTTGAGTAGTACTAAATATCCAAATGCTATATGGGTGCAAGGAATGCCCGCAGGATCGGGCGCCGAAATACATATCCGAATGAACGGGCGTCAATATTATCACTTTAATCGAGAGGATGAGGTGTGTTCAATCCAAGGCTTATCACAGTGACTGAGAATCGTGGCGGGACGGGACGGGACAGATTTTTCTTGTTGGGCAGGAAAAAAAATGACAACGGGACGATAAAATGAAGAGATAAAAAGTTGGCGGAACGGGACGGCGGGTGCAAAATTTCTCGACGGGACGGGACGGTAAAATTCAACGGGAGAGATTTTCACGGCGGGACGGGACGTTAATTGTTTTCTTCTCCTGCGGGACGGGACGGTATTTATTTTTTTCCTCGGCGGGACGGGAGGGTAAATATTTTTTCCCTCGGCGGGACGGGACGGTAAACAGTTTTTTCCCTCGGCGGGACGGGACGGTAATTTTTTTCCTCACGGCGGGACGGGACGGTAGTTTTGTTTTTCTTCGACGGGGCGGGACGGTATTTTTTTTTCCTCGGCTGAACGGGACGGTAAATATACATTTCTTTTTATTGTTGCAAGGTCTCGGCGCGGTTGTATGTGAAGACTTTCCCGCACTGCTGATTGCCCGAAGGGAGCCGGCCCGACGCAGACGTTTTTCTTCTCGACCCGCGGCCCACAAGCTCCGAGAAGTGCTACCACTACACGGGCGGCGTTTTTTCTGATTTCTTCCCACCCCTGCCCCAAGTACTATGAAGGACCCAGCGGCAGGCTCCAGGTAGGTCGGTGCAGGTGGAAGATAGGGCCAGGTTCCCGGGGCATTCCATTACAGGGGTTCGGAGGGGTAGGTCAGAATCGGGTGACGGGCCTTCGTTGCGACTGAGATCGCGCCCGAGACACCGACCGCCAGAACGTTCGGATGAGACCAACACCACCGCTCCACCCACACCCCTGATAGGGATATTGAGGCGCCGGCGTAGGACTACTCCTTCCCCATCAGGGGCTCCGGGGCGCCCCCACCGGCAACTACGGGTCACCTTTGCGGGAGACACCTACGGAGAGACTCCAGTCGCGAGGGTCCATCGCCCGCGGCCGTCAAGGAGGGGTTCAACCCTCTCAGGAAGCTTAGCCTTTAGGGCGGTAGTACACCGACAAGGATGCCGGGGCGCGGGTTGGCGACAGGCCCGGTGCTGATGGTAGGAAGCAGGCAGCTACGCATGGGAGGCAAAGCCCTTCAAACCCCACAAGAGGCCTCGCAGAGGACCACTATACGGCAAAGGTTCGGATTACAGACAGGCGGGAGGGGAGGGGGGGGAAACGAGGTGAGCGGCAGGACTGTCGCAGGAACGGAGGAAGGAAGAGGTGGGACGTGGAACGCAACAGAGGGCGGGGGGGAAGCCAGGCCGGAAATCCAGATGCCCCATGCTGGGAGCGGGCTCAATAGGAACAGTCGCCAGTCGGGAATCTCCCACAGCGACGAGAGAGGAACCACTCAGCGTCAACACCCTTCACCCATGCAAGTGGGCGGGAGCCGCGCCCCCCCCTTGCTACCGGGGGCCGGGTTGGGCTCGCGGCGTGCAGGCCGTCCCACCAGGGACAGAGGAAGAGGGTGGAGAGGGCGTCCGACCCAGACCGTCACCGGGAGAGGCCGCAGGGGCGAGATGGGGGCCGGAGAGAACGAGGGGGCGGAAGGTGGGACCGCTCCTCGGTTGCCAGAAGAGGCAGCTCCCGGGTCTCAAGATGCCCGTCGGGCAGAGGACTACGTCGCTCGAATGGGGCTTCAAAGGGGATCTACACAGGCGAGAAGTCAGCTAGGGAACAGGGCGCTCCTTGCGGGCAGGGCTGACAACAGCAGACCAAGACAGCCCCCCTCACTACCTCCTGGCGTCGCACCAGGCTCTCAGAGCTCTGGGGGCTTCGGGTCCAGGCCAAGCCCCCCCCCCACCCCCCCTTCGGGAGCAACATCCGGACAACGACACCAAGAGCTCAGTGACCCCATGAAAGTGGACCATGTTAGGGCGGAGGCGCTACAGGAGACTTGCAGGCCCCTTTAGAGAAGAGGGAGGGTTGAGGAGGGGGGGGACCGCAGGCGCGTAGTGGGATCGCCAGGGAGAAGGGCACATGGGGGGGGCAGAAGGTACGGCGAACCATGAGCGACAAAGCCATGAGGCGGGAGCGCATACGGAGGGCCGCATTTTTACCAGGACGAGGGCACGCACCCGAGCAGCCGCTAGGACGATTGAGCGAGCCAACAGGCAGTCATCCGGCGCTCTTCTTCTGCAACAGGCGATATAGCGGATGACGCCGTTGGCATCACAGAGGGGGCCGCTACCGAACTAGCGAGAACCCCCCTCAGGGGTGCCTCTTCCACCACAACCGGGGCAGGGGATCCTGAGGCCACCGTCAACAACGAGGCAGGGGCCACTCACGATACGTACCCCCCCATTGGGGCAATCGAGAGTACCGGTCGAGGAGCCTTTGCGGTCGCCGGGGGAGACGGTTCCCCCGCCGCCAGAACTTCGGTCGATGATATCGCCCGCCCAGCCAAGGACGCCGTGTGGGGCTCTTTCGTCAGCGGGTACGCAGCCGAGAGCAGAAGGTGGGTCGGAGGCTTTGACGGTGAGGACACCGCCGCTCCCGCCACTGATGGTACCTGCACCGGTCCAGGCGCCAGACCCCTCGCCCCAGGGCAACCAGCCACGACCGGAACTCACTCGCCGACCCCTGCACCAGCGCGTCTGCAACCCACCTCCGAAGAAAGGCCTCCCACGCCCCCGCAGCCGCCATCGCAGACGCTGCAGGAGATTCCTACCCTATCGCCAACAGCACGACGACCGGAAGTGTTCGAGCCGCGCCCAAGGTAGCCTCGGCCAACGGGGCAGTCCTAAGCAGAGCCACGGCCTCCACCAGCGAGCTCGATGCGCACGCCGCCACCGTCGGAGACACCGCGACCCCCACCGACCGCATTACAGTCTGCCACGCCACCCCTGCCGTCACCTGTGACATTGCCACAGCAACCGTTGTCGACAGTGGCACTCCCTTCGACAGGGACGCCGCTCTTGACACCGGAAGCGGTGCTGGCGAATGTGACGTAATCGCAGCCAGCGACCGAACCGGCGCGAATGCCGCTACCAAGGACGTAACCAACGACGCCCGGAGGAGCACTGGAGGGGGGGAGCTCGGGATCAGCGTCGACACCAGAATCGCTGCCGCCGCCACCCGCAGGGAATGGGCAGTCCCGAGTGGAGCCCCGGAAGATTGCTGCGTGTGCTGCGAGGCATTGGTGGCCCCAATGGTCCATCTTGGCAGCTGCCCTCACCGACTCCACCTGCCTTGCTATGCCGCCCTCCGCGTCAGAGCGGCGACCGACCTACGATGCCCGGCATGCAGAGCGATCTCAACAGTCGAAGCAGCCGACAGAATGGCACTCCGAGAGCACAGCGAAGCGGTTATGTCAGAGGTGATGGCGGTCGCACGGTGTAAGGTGCCAGCTAGGAGAGGAGGGGGGTCATCCACCAGGGCCACACGGAACGGTAGGGGAGGGCGAGTGATACGCAGCATTTACCACGGATTGGTGGAGGAGATCGCTTTCGTGCATGTGTCCATCTCATGCGAGGTGCACCGCCGTTGCGCCCTAGGCTTCGTGGAATATGCAATCCCCCGAGCCAGGGCCAACGTGACACGTGCGATCACACACAAGGTCACGTGCCCGAACCCGGCCCTACATGCGGTGCACCAAGATGTGGGTCTACACCCTTTTCTCCAACAGATTAGGGGTCTCCGTAGATCGGCGGATACGGCGGAAGAGAAAGACATAGGTGCCAGGGTCAACGCAGCGGAGCTCCGCCTCAACGGGAGGCCCGCCACCCCAACCGGAACGATAGATTTGTCGAGGAGTGCAACTGAGAGAGAGGAGGAGGATATCTGGGGAGATTGGCGTGGCACGGCCCCTCAGCAAGCACAAGTGGAAGCGCCGTGCGGGGCTTGTGGAGAGCAAGTTACAAGTACCGGGTTCTCTTTCACAGGTTGGCTCGCTCATACGGAGTGTGCCGTGAAAAACGTACCGGGGGCTCCGACAGGGAAGACGATCGGTTCGGGGTAGCCCTCCCAGAAGGGCATGGGCCGCTCCGTCGGAGAGCTTTCCGTCTCACCCAGATACTGCCAAGGCTACACCTACGTTATGACGGCGCTACAGAGGCGGGTGCCCATAGAAGGAGACAACTGGAAAGATCGTGGCGGTCAGCGATTTCGCAGGATGAGGACGCCGCGAATCCAGTTCAAACCCAACCGGCAGAAGGGAGGAAGAGAGAGGAGGAAGACGCAAAGTGCACGTACTGCGGACAGGCTCTGGAAGATTCGGCAGAAGCGTCGAGGGGCATTCACATGCAAGTATCCGTCCCGTGCTCCCACGGGGGGTTAGTGCACGCCAGTTGCATGCTGGAAAGAGCAGATCGCCTCGCGAGAGGGCATACAGACCCGAGGTCCCGCGTCGCATGCCGGCACGAGGGGGCGGGGGGAGGACGACCCCTCCCCCCCCCGCGGAGCTTGCTAGTGGCTTACCAATGGCCGAGTCGGGGGAAAGATGGGCAACGCTAAGGAGCATCATGCAGTTCGCCGACCTCCTTCAACGGGGCGCCCCAGGACCGGGGCCGACTAGTTACCTGACGACCGGCGTATACAGCTCATTCGAGCTCATGGTACGTGCCCACGGGAGGAGCCCAACCTCTTCGTTCCTCTTGTGCTCCCTGTTGAGCGATGCTCTGGGCCTGCCTCAAGCGGCCTACCTTGATTTCCCACGCTCGAGGGGATGGGAAGTGGCTGTCGGCCGCTACCGTGCGCGGTTCGCAGCGCTCGGGATTCGATCGCAGGATATCCTGCTTCGATTAACTAACCGGAGGCTCTACATTGGGCCCCATGTTCAAGAATACTTGGCGGGCCTCGACGCTGAGTGGGAGGGATGCTAGACGAGATGGACCCTCGGCGTTCCAAACGCGCTGGCGGAAAGTAGCGCGCTCCCTTCCTTTCCGGTGGAGGCGGTGCCCTCACCGGGAGGAATGGGGCCGGCGTACCAGCAGCGGAGCTCGTGGGCATGGGAAGGCGCTTCATGGGCATCGTTGAGCACGTAGCAGTGAGGTGCTCCTGCTGCGACGCAGTCGACATAGACACACTCCACGCACGCATCTGTCCCAGAGCAGGGGCACAGGTAAACCAGTATCAACCGTTGGTTCACGCGATCTCCCGCATGCTGAAGCGGCTGTGAATCCCACACCAAGTAGAGAGCGGCGAACCGTTCACTGCAGACCGGAACCAGGTCACCTGCGGATGGACATTGTTGTCAGGAGAGGAGGTCTTCGGGACGCTCCTAATAGGGAATACAGGGAAACATCCATCTTGCTGGACGTCACGCATGCACACCCGCAAGCGCAGGTCCACCTGCGAGGAGGCAGCGCTGATCATGACGGATCAGCTCCCTCTACCTCCGAGGCGTGCAAGCGCCAACACTACGCGCGTCCGGGACATGTGTCCTTCGACGAGCGGAGCCACAAACTAGCCACCTCTCTTAGCGGTGGAAAGCTTTGGACGCCTCGGGGTAGAGGTCAGCAACTTCATCGACCAGCTGGCGGCTAGCGTCGTGGGGGGGAGGGATGGTGGGTCGATGGCAAGGAAGGGGGTGATGAAGGAACGCATGCTCCAAATCGTCTCGGTGACCACCCAGGTCGCCATTTCGAGGAGGGTGTCGCGGTTTAAGCTCCAGCTTAGGGACCTCCAAGAAAGAAGAAGGAACAGGGAGGGGGGGGGACGACAGACCCACACCGATGGCGTGGGGGTGGAGCTTGGGTGCAACTTAGGATTTAAGAATAGAACGTAATGATAAGGAAGGAGCAAGGACTGCAAAAAATGGAGTAGACAAGCCAAACGTTGGCACAGAAGGGAGGTAGATCGAGTGCGTGGGTTTCCTTTTGTTTCCGAGGTTTTCTTCTTTCGGGAAAGTTATGAGTGATTAATGTTGAAGATCATGCTGTACACCCTGTCGGATGGCAAGAGAAATAATAATAATACCAGGTATATAGCGCAGATGCGGTTCCCATATAAACGAGTATCCTTCCGTAAATCAGTAGCAACAACAACATCAGTAGTAGTACTATTATTAATAATACTGCAGTGTGTTGTTGTTGTTGTTGTTGTTGTTGTTGTTGTCGTTGTTGTTGTTGTTGTAGTAGTAGTAGTAGTAGTAGTAGCAGTAGTAGTAATACCATAATAATAGTAGTATGCATCTCTCCTACGCTTCTCTGCCAGCCGTTTCCCAATTTCCATTCCCAACATTATTTATTTTTAGCTACCGCATATATGAATAGTATATCCTATTATTCAGGGCTTTTCGTGGGTCATGACCCGACCCGCGGGTCGGGTTACATGGTGTTCAAAATGTCACGGGTCGGGTCGGGTCGGGTCGGGTCAGGAAGTGTTCAAAATCTCACGGGTCAGGTCGGGTCGGGTCAAGAGGTTTTCAAATCTCGTGGGTCGGGTCAGGTCGGGTCAAGACTTTTTCAAATCTCACGGGTTGGGTCGGGTCGGGTCGGGTCAAAATATGATAAAATACTCACGGGTCGGGTCAGGTCATGACCCGCGAGAAGCGGGTCACTCTCGGGTCGGGCCAGCATGACCCGCGAGTTGTTTTCTACTGACTCGCGGGGTCGGACCCGCGCTTTTGGCTCGCGGATCCGACACTACTACTTGAATCACAAATTACTTCCCGCTCTCTTACCCAAAGAAAAGCTTATTCTCTAGTACCAAATCTCAATAATTCTCATTTGGTATCATATATTCAAACATTAAAACACCGCCAAAATCATATACGCATGCCCACAACCATTCATACCTACTACAGCCAGGTCATGCATCGCCGAGGGGAACCAAAACTAGCATTACATTGTTTTTGAAGTGCCGACCCATGGGCCAGATCCGCGGGTCGAACCTTCGGGTCAAGATAAATGATTTCTTTCGCGGGTCAAGGTGACCCGACCCGCATGAAACGCGTGTCTCACGGGTTAATCCAAAGATGGCGGGTTGGGTCGGGTCAGGAGGTTTTGAAATCTCGCGGGTCGGGTCAAGAGGCTTTCCAAATCTCGCGGGTCGGGTCCCGGGTCAAGTCAACTTAGTACCTAAAACAAAATCGCGGGTCGGGTCACCCGACCCGACCCGCTTGGTTTGACCTGGCCCGCTCATCAACGTTCCATCCCCAGGTCATTGGCCGCATTCCTCCGGCTACTTCCTCGGCCTGGCTGTAGTGTTTACCACTATGCACTCGGCGCGAAATCGCGACCTGGGTGGTCACCGAGAGGATCTGGAAGAGGCGTTCTTTGCAGAGGCCTTATTTCCGCGCCATGGACGATTCGTCCGCGTCCCTCCGACAATGTTTTCCGCTACCTGATCAATCAGATCGCTGTCTTTTCCTTTCCGAGGCGCCCAAAGCTTTCCACCCCGAGGGTCTCATCAGGAAGGATGCTCCCCTCCTCTCGGTTCCTCCAGATCTCACACAGTTTTCTTTTCGGCGCAGCCAATCATTTTTTTTTGAAGGGTCAAAAATATTTATTTTATTGATTGTCAGAAGAACCGGGGGAAGAAATATTTGATCTTTGAAGATGTTAGATGATGAAATCGACGAACATTTGAACTACGACTTAATTTTTTTTTTGTTTCCTATGCGGTTCGATTTCGAGCTTCAGATTTATGTTTTTCGATCTCCAAAACAAATGACCCTGCTGATGCAGCCCAAATATTAGGGTTGGGTACTGGCGGGCAGCGGAAGGGGCCCGCCGGAGGCGCCCCCGGAGGGCCCTGCTGGAGGCGCCCCGCCGGAGGCGTGTTTTTACGCGATTTGGCTTCACTATATCATATTTTTAGGGTGATTTTGGGCTACTCAGATGATGCCAGACTCGGGTGTAAACCACTTTGAAATATCAAATATTTTCATCTTTTCGGTTCGGCAAATTTCGCGACATCTCGAACCAAGCTGAAAGCATAGAAGGCAGAAAGAATTTCTCCCTATTTCATGTCAACCCATCCCCACTTGAAGCGATGGACTAAAAAGTATTTGGTTTTTCGAAATATTTGGTACTCTATGAAATATCGTACCCCAAAACATAAGGTACACAGAAACAAACGAAACGCCAAAGCAAACCTTAGCCAGCATACCTAGTACAACGTGTATAGTATTGACAGGCGTAACACAGACAATTTTACTACTTCAAAGGCGCAATAACTGATAAGATGATGCTAGATGGCGGAGTGTAAAAGAGCAGGCAGTAGGAAAAACCACGCAGGAGGCTTCGTCGGGGACAGCAAAAGAAAACTGCCCTGTCCTTCTCTCGCCTCATCAAACTCACAACCTAACAGACCCCCCCCCCCCCAAAAGAAACTTCCCTACAACTACAGCGATGTTCCGGAAGCACAGAGTTCTCCTCGCCGCCCGCAACCTACAGCTGAAGACAGAGCTAGAAGGGAAGCTCCACGCCAACCAAGAAGCTAGGCTGAACCCCCCCCGCCCCCCATTGCAGTTGCATTCGACGCTTCCCACTCTTCTACAATCTTCCACGAGTGGCGCAGGAGAACAAGCAGCTCGACGGTGCTTGGGGCCAGCCTGTTGCGAGTCTTGGTCACGATGTTCCCAGCGCAGGAGAACAGGCGCTCCGACTCCGCCTGTGTGGCGGGGATGGCGAGCACACGGCGGGCGAGGATGGCCAAGTGCGGGAAGTCGGCGCTCTTCACCCGCCACCATTCCAAGGGGTCGAGATAAACCCTGGCTCCTATCCTCATCTTGTTCCTCGTCGCTGCCGTCTTCTCCATGCTCGATGTCATCATTCCCCCCGTCGCTCCCACCCGTTTTCGTCTTCTCCTCGTACATCTGCAAACTTAAGGCCGCCTGGAAAGCCTCTACCTCAAGCCGCACCGTGTTAATAATGAGAGAGGTCGTTGAGTCATCAGCGCCGCTGTTCTTCTCCTTGGCCGATGCTTTTCCTGCCGACTATGCCACTGCCATGAAGCCACCAGTACGCGGGCGTTTTTGCGAGGATGCACCCCTTCGAGCAGCCGTGGATCCCGCGGCTGCCCGCGATGGCTGCGACCCGCCACCCCCGCAGTTGTTCTCTTGGCGGGTCTGCAGCGCGATCTTCACCGCTTCTGCCTGCACGAGCTTCCACACGTCGGCATGCTGGTCCTCCGAGATCCCGTACAAAGTGCTTGGTGCGCGGGTCGATAGCGGTTGCGAGAACCTGTATAGACTTGAAGCCGCGTGGTTGCCCCCTGTTGCCTTCCGTGTAGGTCAGCATGTTGCTTCCGTCTCCCCACCTGTTGATGAAATCCTTGTGAAGCACCCTGACGCACGGCATCACCACCGCCCTTGCCTTGTTGACGTCGTCATCGTCACTGGGCGGCACAAGTTCGAGGTCGAATATCGCTTCCTCGAGGTTGATGCGGAGGTCATGGATGAAGGGCACCACCAAGCTTCCCGTCACGTACTTGCAACCCTCAGCAGAAGTTGGCAGTGCATGAACGGTTCCAGGACGGGAATAATCATCTCGAGAACTGCCCAGTCCACCGCCGTCTGCATCGGCTCCAACTTGTCAGCCTCCTCATGCTTTTCGATTGGTTCCTTCAACTCCAACAATCGCGCCACAATTTGGCAAGTGGACCACCACCTAGTTATCACGTCTTGGATCGTCCTCTTGCTGTCTGACAAGGCAGGTCTTGACTTACTATGCACGCCGGTCGGCCATCTGGCTTGATGTTGCGTACCGCGTTACCAGCCTACGGGCCAGCGTCATCGCCTTCTTGACTCCCGGTCCGTTGAAAACAAGGGAGGTGGTGCTTTCGAGCCGATGGTTGCAGCAGCCGACGTGGGTGCAGACACCATTTTCTTCGAGAATGCGCCCCATCTTGACCATAGAGGGCTCGCAGTCAGTGGTAATCGCGGTTACCTTGCCCTTGATGCCATGCTTGGCTACCGCGGCAGTTATACCGGCGGGCAGAGCGTCACCGGTAGTCGTTTCTGCTGACTTGCTGCACTCCACCGAGAGAGTGATGAGCTTCCACGCGCGGGTGATGAGACTGACTGTCAACGACATGTAGGTGTCATTGGCGCAAGAGGTCCAGCCGTCTGAGGTGATGCACACGTGCTCGCCCTTCAGCATCCGAGCGATTTTGCTCAGCATGTGTTTCTTCACGCCACGCATGGTGATGCAGTCTTTCTTCTCTGGAACGCGGGCACTTGGGCGAACGGCATGAACCATCCTGCGGAAGCTAATCTATTTAGGGTGACGGACGCAAGCAGCAGAAGCAGGCATGGGAATTTCCGAAGGTCACATTATTGGTGGCAAGACACGGACATGATGGAAATAGAGTCCTGCCAAAAATAATTGTAAAAGTTAAAGGACAAACATGGCTCATCCGTCAGAGGGACTCGGGGTCCTCGGAAATGGCGAACGCATGGCAGCAAATTTCGTGAAAAATATAACAGGCGTCTGGCCTACGAATAAAACAATTGCACGTCGAGTTCACCTGGGTTGGGTGATCAGCTGCCCACCGCAATACTAAAGTATAAAAGGTAGGTAAAAGGTTTCGCGGGGGTGATCTTGAGCCTTTTCTAGCCTTTGCGGGGCCTATTTGTTATTTTCTACCTGGTACGTAGCCGTTCACCACTCGGTTTAGATAGAAACGAACTTCAACCGAAAAACAGCAGCAAACACTAACACTTGCTTGCTTGTACAGGAGAGTACCACACACCGTTGAGCGGAAACAGACAATAATAATCGAGGTCGGCAGCAATCGGTTCAAGTCCCACAAACACGAACACACAAGCACCAACAAAAACACAAACAATAAGACCTATGCCAATGGAAACGCGAAGTTTAAAAGTGTTTTTCAAATATGTTGCTTAAAAAAAACAGCTGACATTTTTCTCGTACCGCCGCTTTGGGAAAAAAAGAGAAAAATGTTTTATTTTTTATTTTTTCCCCCCCAACGGGTGCAGGCGGCGCAATTTGTTTTTTCTGGTCGCAAATTGTCAACACGGTGATCGAAACCAACTCGTTCGACGATCGACGCTCGATCTCGACATAGACTCAGCCCACGGCCAACCCGCTTGGTATCTGGCAAGGCCAACGAGTATAGATGACGGCCTCGAAGATATCAGGTGGACCCGTGGTCTAGGGGGCGAGAGCTTGCCGGCGGCGTCCTACGGTATGTATCCTCCCAAACCTGAAAAAAGTCTATTTTTGGGCATTCGAGACGGGCGGAGAAGTTTTGCCTCCTGTTTTGTGCAAACCAGCGCCCAACTGTGCTCCCGCCACATGACACCGGCCATGGTGTGAAGACGGTGACCCTAGGGTGGGTCGGAGCCCCTAACGAGCGCACTCCGTTCATAATTCATGACGCAATCGTTGGTTTTGTTGATCGATGTCTGTCGAGGACTCGGAATCTCGCCGCTTCGAACCAAAGATCGGCCTGAGTTTCTCTCAAGCCGATGTTGGCCCAACATCGGCCCCAGATTTGTTTTTTTCGGGCTTTTCCAAAAGTTAGGATTTTTTTTTTTTTTACGTGGTCCATAGGAAGCGTGTTCTGATTTTTTTTGGCGGGTATCTTTGAAATTCAAACTTGTTATTGAAACTTCGCTGTCCCATTGGCATAGGTCTACACATTTTTTTATTTTTCATCTTCACTTCATCCAGAGTTCGTAGGGGCGCCTTGCCACACGATACAAATCATCACAAATCACAAACCTTATCTGGGTTATATAGTATCAGTGCGCAGAATGATTATGCATAGTGTCCTGTTGACCCGGGTAGCATCCAGGGGAGTCACTGGCCTATATCCTTGACAAGGAAATACGTACCAGGTATATAATACGCGCGGACGGCTTATCATAAAATTTGGAAATTCAGTAAAAATGGGATATAGACGAGACATACTACGCAGCTTGCAAAGTTGAGTATCAACTATATAGTCGAACTCACAGCTGACGTATTTCCTAATTTTATAAAATCATAAAACCTACAAATCTCACTATCAGGGTGTTTGCGAAAGAACCGATTATGGTTGGGTCGCGAACCACAGGCTACTCACCAAACCAAAACATAATCGGGTTTGAAACTGCTTGCGAGAACCCAAAACGAGCATTTCGGTTTTGAACTGGAAATAAAATTCTAGGAATTTATAATACAGCAACAAATGACAAATAACGAAATGAAAGTACGAAAAATGGAACACCAACGGCTTTGCACGAGATGCTGCTCCCTGCTGCTGCTGCGTGGCTCGCTGCGTTTGTGTCTGCTCTGTGTGCTCTATGGCAGTCATGCGAAGAGTGTCAATTGATGCGACCGGGGCCTGTTGTGCAGTGCGTGCGTAGGCGTGCTGTGGGTGTGCCTGTGGTGCGGTAACACGCCCCAGAGCCCAGAGTACCGCTACTTTGTTGCCGCAGCAACAACAAGCAGCACAGCAGAGCAACAACTTCAGCAGTCCACAACGCACACGGCGCAGTCAACGATGTTGAAGCGGCACCTGCCAGCCCTCCGCCGCATATGGCCGTACGCCTTTGCCGGCCATAACGAGGGCTTCGCGTTGACACGAAATCCCCGAATGGGCCGTGCGCTTGGTTAGATAGCTTGGTGGTGAGAGGCAACCCATGTATTATGCCTCACTCCTTCTGGCTGCTGCTGTACGCTGTGCGATGAGAATCTGACGTCAACGGTTACGATTTCTTGCCAAATACGATGTTTTCATTCGTCCGGAGCGATTTCGGGTTGTCCTGGCCAATAGGGTGAATATCCTAATCGAAACCCAAGAAGGCAAACCCAACCCGAATATTTTGTGAAGATATGGGCCATATGAGGCCATTTGGGTCCTGATTTTGGGAAGTAGATTATTTTTTGGGATCGGGAGAATAGAAACTGGCCAAACCAAACCATAACGGAACCTCGCAAACACCATATTAGATCTCACCGAAAGGGGATGTGGCATTCGCCACCATCCATCGCACCACCACAGCCTGACGTGTCAACGCCAAAGTAGCTGGTGATACCACTCTTCTGCCCTCCCGAGCCTCCGCCGGAAGCTCCACGTGCTGCTGTCTTCTTCGTGTTTTTTTTCTCGACGCAGGCATCAAACGCAGCTCGGTGGCCGGGGTAGTCGATGTTGATGTGCCTGAAGAGATTGCTTGGCGATTGGCTGTATATGATCTCTGCCCGCTCAAACTGCTGCTGCTCGATGCACAATGTGCAGACGGCGTCCTTGTTCAAACTCCCCAACACGTAGCATTCGAAGTATTTCCAGCTAGGTGCAGACGCGCCATCTGGCTTGGACTTACGAAGCTGGTTGCTCACCCGTTGCATCTTCTCTTGGCGCAGCGTGTTCTGTGCTATATAACGCACGGCTAGCGGCACGAGGCGCGACCGCCACCACATCTTCTTGCTCACCGACATCGCTCGAGGCCGCGGCGGCTTCGGGATTTGGAGACGCGCCATTGGAGGCTGCAGAGGACGGGTCGCTGCTACTGACATACTGCTCCATCGTTTGTACGGTCGCCTTCCCACTTCCTCTAGTGTGCGTGCATGCGCCTCTCACAGCCTCTCATGCGGTGTAATTTGGGTGGGTTTTCGTATGGTTCGGGAAGCGTATTGTGGGACGTACGTAAAATGGCGAAGTACTGGCTGTACTGGCACTCTCTCAGCCACTCACAAGGAGTACTGGCAGTGCAGGAATACTGCCAGTAGATACTGGTCCAGGACCCAACCCTAGCATGATACCAAATATGCAAAATCCGGCCGGATTTTTTTCCGATTGGCCAAAATCCGATGACCTGGGTCATCAGATTTTTTAATTGAAAAATGGCATGCTCTCTAAATGCTCAATACGAACGTTATCGATGACAGTCAGCAAACTGCAGCAAGCAGCAGCAGAACGATCGATGAGCTGGATGGTGACAAAGCGGTATAGCGACGTTGCTTCGCGCCCGACGCTCGGGCGGCGGGCGGCCTGTCCCTCCGTGGCCAGACTACAGTCGCCTGACGCGGGCTCGGGCCTAGAGACCAAGAGAAGCGCACTCGGCACGCACCTCTCCGTGGATACGTACGAGTACTCGTTCGTAGACTACACTACTCTGTGCTGAAACTGCTTGCTGTACAGCAGCAGCAGTCAGTCACAAAATAAAAAACAAAATACCAAGACAGGTTGGCTCTAGCGCACTCGCCACGTCTCTTTGCCACCAGACCAGAGGCAGTCATCCTTGGCTCGCACGTCCTACGCGCAGGGCAGCGCACCCAGCGCGCCTCTTCGCGCCAAACCACAAAAACAGCAGTTAGTTGGTGCGGCGTTTGCTCGAATCTCCACACACACAAAATATCTGATTTTTCCGCATACTCGTATTTTTCGATTTGCCAAGTTCACATCTGAAAATGCGGTCGGGTCAAAATCTGAAGCTCAAAAATCGAACCGCATCAAAAACTAAAAACTCATCATCATCAGGGGAGTCATTTTGACTATCCCGCCGAGTAAAACGCGAATTTTCGTCGCTGTGATGAAACTCACTTCCTGTACCTTAAAACATCGTTGGAACAAAACCCCAGTATCTGAGATACATGATAATTTAAAGTTTCTTCGACTCCCACCCATTCTTTCCTACTCCCCTCACAGGCAGAGTATCCCACCAACATCAAGGTCTTGGGCTCGCGTCAAGTGGGCGGGCGTCATCAGGCGCAGGTAGCTTGTACCTGGGACATATTTTGTCGGACTGGTGGTATCGTGCTGGTTGCTACACGACTCGTTCGCGGTAATTCACAATTCACGAGTCACTCGGTTCCATCTCAGCAAATTCTCACGGAGACAGATCCTGGGCACGCTGATCCCACACACACAGGCTGGCACCAACAACGACACCACAAACATACGACAAGTCGAGGGAGCTTGAAAGCATTATGGCACGGCTCTGTCTCAGAGCTTTGACGCTTTTGGCTGCGGCGATACCGGCGAGGACATGGTCCTTGATCCTCAACATGCAGGAGGTGAGCAGCAAATAAACGTAACACGAGCTGCTGTGTGTTGGTGTTCCACAAAATTGATATGTTTGTCTGTCTCAGTGACTTCTGTAGCACCTGATACATCGTTATCATAATATGGTGTTCTACGCATGACGATGCCTTGCCCCTGACGCTTGCAGAACGGCCGCGTGGCATGCTATATAGCCACCTCTTAACTTCCTCTCATCAAGAAGAGCTTCCAGCCGGAAGGTAGACGTGATTTGTCAGTGTACGAAAGAGACGCACGCGTGCTACCCTTTTAGCACGTTTTGCCGATCGTAATGTTTCCAAGTGCCGGGGCTCTTCGGCTGAGAATATACCCTGCATGCCACCTATCGCTGGAATGTCATCGGTGTTTTACACTAAAGTAAGCAGTGGCACTTCTCGATGCGTTTTGCACCTTCTTCTGCAGCTGCTGCTGTTGGTCATGGTAGTGCCTCTCGGGCATTTGCTGTTTGCAGAGTACGTAAAGCTCTTCAAGTGAGAAAGAAGCCTCAGAACATATTGGATACCCCTCTACATCAGTAGCATGTATATAGCCGGTCGCCCCGGTGGTTCAAGTGGTTAACCTCGAATTCTACTTGTGTTTGAGTCCTGGGTTCGAGCCCCAGGTGGGTCGGACTTTGACTTTATTTGCAAAAATAAAAATAAAAAGGATTCAATTGTTGAGAGCGCCTTGCAGCGTGGGTAGGCACAATTCGATGCAAGTCGAAAAGGCTGAAATCTTCTCGCGACAAAAATGAAGGCACGTACCGTAGCGGGAAGGGGGGAGAAGAGCCTGCTATGTGTGTGACCCCGGATCTGAGTTACGAGTTGGAAGGAGAGAGAGAAGATGGGCGAAGATAATAAATGGGATGAGCAAAATAAATAAATATATATACTCGTATATATATGCATGCGGTGATAACTCGAGGTTTATGTCGGGGTAATATGTGTAGCCGGATAGCCGGTCGCGCCGGTGGTCTACGGCACAGACACTGGGTCGGCTGGACGTCGACGGGTAGCAAGAACGCTGCAACGTGAAGAGCACACACACGGTGAACCTCGAATACTGCTGTTATTAATAATATTGATTGCCCATTATTTTCTCTGTCTCATAAACAGTTTGCGACCACAAAATTAATACCTGGTACCACAGTAGCAGTACTGCGGTATCGGTCCATAAGTCCCGAATAAGAAATCAGGACGCACACAGAGTGTACAGCAGCAGTACTGCGAGTACTGACTACTGGTTTGGTGTGTGTGGCTGGGTGGGTAAAAATAAGACAACAAAAAACACAACCAGTTCATCCGCTTCAATTTTTAAAACGCCCGAGCAGCCAGCACCAAGGTGCAAGTTTTACCAAAAACAGGCTCTCCCGCGTTCCACATCGGGAGAAAAAAATAGGTACACACAGCAGATACTGGAATCGCGGTCAAAATGCAACCCCCCGTATGCCACCACGAGATTGATTGCAAAAACGCACATCGTACGATAATTACCCGTCTCCGAGGGGCAATGACACAATGACCCACATGTGCACTTGCTGGCGGCGAGTTATATACCTCGACGTATGCAGGTTCAGTTCGGAGCGCTCAGGTGCCGGTGGGTCAAGTCTGGGTTGGTTCAGGGTCCCAAGCGGGAGCACAGGGTTCTTTAGAGACAGAGTTAGGGTGTGTGTGTTCTTCACATTAAACCGTCCTTTCTACCCGTCGACATCCAGCAAAACCAGTGTCCGTGCCGATTCTTCAATCCTAGAAGAGATACAAGTTCTGTGGTCACAAAGCTACGCCACAGAGATACTACGTTGCCACGTACCAGGTATGCAGTAAGCACTGCAGTGGGCAATGCAATGCCATGTGTGTTATCATACATTAATATTAATAAATACGACAGGCACGACATACACAATCTATGAAATAGGGAAACGAAAAGAAACAATCAAAGAAAACAAAAACAATGTACTCGTAGACAACAGGAGAAGTGGCATAAAGCCCGACCGAGTGAATGCGGAGAGGGGGGGGAACAGGAGGGGTAGAAGGGAAACGGCGGTAGACGAAAGTAGGAAGGAGATGGCAGACAGGGTAGCAAGGCACCAAGTCGACTAGGAAGTAGAATATGACCATACTACTAGTGCTACCAACTGGTGCAGCTGGCTCGAACGTGGTCTTCCCTTGTCTTCTCTTTTAGTTTTGTTTTTTTTTTCTTTCTTGCGCTGACTCTCCGTGATTTTCATTTCATTTTTTCTCTTCCTCTTCCTTTTCTGATTGATAAGCCGTACTCAAGGAGCCGTGTGGCGTGGTTGGAAGACGAACCTGCTCTGCTCGGCTCGTATTGTCTGACGCCAAGGGGCTGGGCATAGTTGACGAACGCAGGGCGGAGACGGCAGTCTGGGTAGCAAGGTACCAGGCGGATTAGCAGGGAGAACCTGGCTATACTACTCGTACCACAAGCTGCTGCCGCCACCTAGAAGGTGCTTTGGGCTTTGGTCTGCCTGTTATTTCCCCTTTGTTATTTTTTCCTTGTTACTTTCTCCTTGGTTCTTTGTCTTACTCTGTTCACAAGCAGTGGTGTCTTTTGTTATTTCTTCTTTTTTCCAGCTCGTTCTTTTTCAAGTGTAGGCCACCTCGCCTGCGGGGGGGGGGGCACGACAGATTGTTTCTCTTAGATTTTGCTTTCATTTTTCTTCTTTTTCTTTTTCGACTTGTCTACCTTGTTTTTGTTTTCTCTTTGATTGTTTCTTTTCGTTTCACTATTTCATAGATTGCGTATGTCGTGCCTGTCGTATCTAGTATGATGACATGGCTTTGCATTGCCCACTGCAGTTCACACTGCACACGTGGCAACGTAGTATCTCTGTGGCGTAGCTTTGTGACCACAGAACTTGTATCTCTTCTAGGATGGAAGAATCGGCACGGACACTGGTTGTGCTGGATGTCGACGGGTAGAAAGAACGGTTTAATGTGAAGAACACACACACACACACAGACAAATCGAAAGAGAAAAAGAAGAAAAAAAATGAAAGCAAAAACTAGGAGAAACAATCTGTCGTGCCCCCCCCCCGCAGGCGAGGGTGGCAAGCGCGTGTATACTTCACTCGGTTTCAGTGTTTAGCCGTGTCGTACCCTACAAACTATCTACTGCAGCAGTCGTATACCTGGTGTTCCACGGTATCTGATGCATGGTTTGTATGTACGTGCACGAATCAGGTACATGGAATGTGCAGTAGGACGCACCAAGGTGCGCATAATTGTTGCTCAGACTGAAATGACAGCAGTGGAAGTTGAAAGATCTTGAAAGAAAACGAATTAACTTTATTTTGACCAATCCGCTGCGCTGGAGGATGAAAAGAGGAAAAATGAAAAAGAAAAGCCACCGCAGCAGCAGTGAAACAAAAAGAACACTATACTAGTAGGCAAGTGGTTAACCCTTTTAGAACCTCAGTCCCGCTTTGGGGACAAGCCACTCAAAATTCTAAGTAGTTTGTCCCCAAGTCGGTACTGCGGTCTTAACAGGATTACGCAAAACAAGTAATCTCAAACCCTTTGAAAGTTGTTGTTGTTGTTGTTGTTGTTGTTTTGGTTGTTGTTGTTGTTGTTGTTGTTGTTGTTGTTGTTGTCTTCACATTAAATCGTCCTTTCTACCCAGCTTCATCAGCACACCCAGTGTCCGTCCTGATTCCCTATCCTAGAGAGATACTGATTCTATGGTCACAGACTGTGAGACAGAGGAAGACCAAAAATAAGACCAAATCGCAAATTCAAGTGTCAAGCAAGTGAAGTGTCAGCGTACCGCGTACGAGAACACAACACAAGCAAGACCGGAAAAATAAGAGCAAAGTCGTCTCCCAGAATTCGGAAAATATGTATAATTTGTTCCTGAAATCCACAGCAGTACGATTTTATTTTGGGTTTTTGCCAAAATCAGGTATACCTGGCCACTTTTCGGCCAAAATCAGTTACAGTCTAGAAACAAGTACAAAACACACGCCAGGAGCGCTTCTATTGGCCAAGCTGGTATTGTAACTGATTTTGGCTCGAAAATGCCAAGTTGTACCTTTTTTGTCCACTGTCTAGCTTCCAACTGATTTTGGCCAACTTTGAACCAATCAGAGGCCATACGTTCACTGTTTTTTCTCTGCGTATATGTGTCTGCCCTCCCTCGGTTGAAATTCTTCAGTATTGACGTATAAACTCGGACTAGTACGTCGTACGTAAAAATACGTATTTACACATGCTTGCATGTGTACGCTGGTTTCACTTTTTCTTCTTTGAAGTGTGTGTTTCAGATATTTAATAGTGTCGTGATGTGGAATCGGCGCGGACACTGGTTGTGCTGGATGTCGACGGGTAGAAATAACTTTTCAATGTTAAGAACACACACACTCTGTGTGTTGTTTTCTATGGCCACAGCAGTCGATACAGCACCATGGTCTTTGTCTGCACCACCCCGCGTCGAGGTGGTCTCAGGTTTGGTAGGACAATATAATTTCGCGCCGAGCAGGCGGTTCCGCGAGGACGGTCTAGAAGATTTAAAGCTGTGGACGGGCGGGGCGTCAGGTACTCTTGGCGCCCCCGCCGTGGCTAAACGAACGAAGCCATATTAATAGTGTACACCCTAAACAAAACAAAACAATGCAGATTTTGGAGGCCATATGGCACGCTCTATGATTTAGGCATTATTTTGTACCGGACTTCTTCATGGACAGAACACCGCTCGAGGCGGGGGTTTTTACTTGGTTTTAGTATTCAACTGATTTTGGCACAAACGGATCAGGTATACCTGAGTTTGGCATTTGCCCTTTTATTTTTATTTACTACTGCTTCTGTAGTCACGCTTTTCTTTATCCAGCTATACGTACCGCTGTCACTATTAATACGAGTATCTTTCAAAACAGGTACGATGCCAAAATCAGGTATACCTGATCCGTAGTGACAGCGGTTGGCTGCTGTTTGTGATACTGTTTTAGCCCCCGCACAAACGACACCCATGGGGCATCCACACGGGGCTCACGGCCAATGTCGCCAGCCCTATCATCGTTGTGATCAATACCACCGGATATCCTTCGTATCTCCCTCTACTACACAAGTTAGAGCGAGTGTAGCGTAGGACGTCGTGGGGTGGTCTGGTTTGTACAACCTTGCGTTGGTGTTATTGGGCTGAAATAGCAAATAAAATAGCAACTTTTTATTTCCGTAAATTTGCCAACGAACAAGAAGTGTAAATCCGAAAGAAAAGCTTGGCAAGTTTTTTGCTATTTTTCCAAGTAAAATTTTCCATATGTTATGGAAATTTTGCAAGTTTTTTGTTAAATATGCGTTAAAAACGGCCCTAAACACGACCCTTAATATGAATAGTCGTCACTCAGATCCGGCGTCACAAGTCACAAAGCAGGCTTACCTCCCCCCTGCCCACTATATACGGTTCGTGCCTTTATTTTTATCGCGAAAATACTTGAGTTGTTTCTTCCCTATTGATGGATAGCCGACTCGTTCGCGTCGAATTGCGCCTGCCCACCACACCCTGGACAATAGCCTATTGAATAGGCCTATTGATGTCCCAATAGGTTTGGGTATTACATATCGATACCTATTGTCGTGTCCAATAATAGGTATGCGAACTTGTCGATCGATACCTATTAGTTCGACAAATAGGTATTGGAACATGTGTGCAATAGGCTACTGACCTTGGGGTAGGTATCTCAAACCGTCTATCGATACCTATTTCTTTGACTAAAATGTTTTGATTGATCGGCCAAATAGGCTACTGTTCGTGCAATAGGCCTGATACATTGCCAATCGATAGGTAGTGTTGAATCCAATAGGAGTGCCACGTTGTCAATCGATGCCTATTGACATGACTAATAGGTATGCCACTTGGTCGATCGATGCCTATTGATTTGGTTGATAGGTATGCCATTTAGTCGATCGATGCCTACTGATTTGGTTAATAGGTGTAACACTTAGTCGATCGATGCCTATTGATTTGACTAATAGGCGTGCCACTTGGTCAATCGATGCCTATTGACTTGGTTAATAGGTATGCCACTTAGTCTATCGATGCTTATTGATTTGACTATTAGGTATACCACTTGGTCGATCGATGCCTATTGATTGGGTTAATAGGTATACCATTTGGTCAATCGATGCCTATTGATTGGACTATACGACGTAGTCGATCGATGCCTATTGATTTGACTAATAGGTAGACCACTTGGTCAATCGATGCCTATTGATTTGGTCAATAGGTATGCCACTTAGTCGATCGATGCCTATTGACTTGACTAATAGGTGTAACCCTTAGTCGATCGGTACTTATGAGTTTGAGCATACACTTGTCGCTCGATGCCTATTGACATGACCAATAGGGGACACATTTTGTCGATCGATGCCTCTTGTGACTTGGGCAATAGATATGTCAATTTATCGATCGATACCCATTGCTTTGACTACTGTAATTTGGTTATGCTTTGTCGATTAATTCCTATTTACGATTGAATGGGACGTGAAAATGTCGACCGATGCCTATGGCTTCGACTAAAATGCGAGCTTTGTCGATCAAAACATACTATTAATAGTACGTTCTCAAGCGTATTACCTACGACAGAAGGAGGAATCCAATCGAATCACTACTAATAGACGAAAAGAGGTTGCTCCCAAAGGACTCAACCTAATGAGTGCAGCAGAGCACAGGTGCGCGGACATGAAGGCCTGTAAGGTTAGAAAGGTCAACCAACTGCCTGCAAGTAAACTACTCGAAGAGACGGAACATGAGGCAAGAGTGCCTAGTACACGCAGGACTCGCGCCGCCGTTTGCGTTCAGCAGCAAGACACTAAATGCCGCCGCTTTTAGAACACGCGGCGAGGCGGCCAAAACCACAAAGTCACTGCGACCGTGGCGAACTCGAAATGGTGGGCTCTACCCTAAAAGAACATCAACGCCACGTTTTTTCATGCTCGCCCCCGAAACGTACGTTTTCGCTCGCAATTGGTTCCCATTGACGAGCTCCGTTGCTCGAAAATGTGCAGAAACACCTTTTTCCGTTGTGCTTTACTTGCAATTACATATGAAAGCTGCAAACACAGACCCGACTAAGCACGCGCGTCCTCTGCGGAGCCGCTGGCATCTACGGCCTGTCCGCCATTCCGGGCTGCTGCCTCTTAACCCTCCCGGCTGGACGCCCCTTCACCGTTCTCGGCTGCGGCCCGTTCGGCCTCGTGGCTCGTCGGATCCGGTCTTACCGGGTCCGGCAACGCCCACTCGAGGCTTTGGTCCCTGTCGTCCTCGTCACCATCGGACTCCTCATCAGGTACATAGACCAACACCTTCACGTCATCCAGCATTGTCTGGTCCCTATATCGCTCCGTGATAGCCTTTTTGGTGTCGTCGTCGGACAGCCGCGGGACGTCGTCAGGTATGTAAGCCATACACAAGAGAAGACTTTCACCTTTCCCCCTCGCACGCTATGATACTACGTGTGTGCCCCCCATCAGTCAACACAGTTCGTTGCAAACCTCAATCGATCGCGTGTTGCTCTCGTTTTCTTTCTGCCCGGCGGCATCCGTTTTGAGCAGCTGGAACAACATCGCGAGGAAGATTTTCCCCTCTGGCGTACCGGTTCTGGGAGACATCTACGAGCAAGCGTCAAAGAAGGTGCGATCAGCACCTAATACGTGGCCTACTACAGCTTGGGGGCGTGCAAGCTTGCTTCGATTATTTTTGTTGTGGGTGCCATCCGGCGATTTGTCGCATGAGCGTTAACGTTGACCTTTTATGAACATTCCCAGAAACAACAAAGGAAACAAGAAAAGTAAACCTACAGCAGCAGTAGATGCACGAAGGCTGTAACTGTCTGATGTATGTGTGTGTTTCTTCGCATTTGAACAGTTATTTATGCATGCCCGTCGACATCCAGCACACCCAGTGGCCGTGCCGATGCTTCAATCCTAGAGACACGATTTGTACGAAGTACCAAGCTAGTATTAATAGTAATAAAACAAACCAAGAAACTTTGAGCGTGCATCATGCTACACTTTGTTGGATGACCATGACAAGAATAATAATACACGGAAAAAGTCAGAACAAAAAGGCAACAAACTACCACAACGACAAAACAAGTTCATGCGCGCGGTTGTAGTATCGCTGTCGCTGTCGTGAAGAGACTAAAAGCTTAACAAAGATAACCATGCCGTGCAGGAAATCTTTTTCATCATAAGGATAAAAACGAAGCGGAAAAAGAAAAAGAAAGGGAACGAAAACACCACAGCGTCGCATTCGAAGCAGCCGCAGAGGTTTGCGGTACGATTAGCCTTGACAGGTTCTACCTACCAATTGGCCTGGGTCCTTGCTGCCCTGTCGGCCGTCTCCTTCCTGCTTTAGTCGATGGCGGTTCCCTCACGACTGTTGCCCCCCCAATTTCCTCATTGAAGCTGTTATCCATATTCAAGTCCGCCTCACAAGAAGTTCTTAGTAGGATGCAGCTTACCCTTCATGCGACTCGCCAGACACCTCACGGCGCTTCGCGCTTGGTGCAAGCAATGTCTGCCTGGCCGGTGAAAACCCGACATGCTCTGTCCCGGCATTGTAGGGATGGGAGGGTCTATGGCCATACGAACTACGGCCTTACGAACTACGGCCATCCATGAGATTGAGTACATCTCTCCTATCGAGTACGCCCCCCGCCCCTCCCATTCCCTTGGGCACCACCCACAACGGATGCGTGGCGCTGTCTATTCAGATCCGCCTCATCCTTGTGCCACTTAACCATGAACCATGCAGCTGCTTCGAGGAACCCCCGGTACCACTTGTCCGTCTTCTCTGTTGCAACAGTCCACACCGCGGTCTCTACTCCAAACATCAACGGAAAGTGTTCCGTGGGCCCCTTGGTGGCTCGAAACACCGTGAGGTCTTCAACTAGGCGTCTATGCCAAGTCTTTGGCTGTCCGCCCGATTTCCGGCCCTCCCCATCGGTCGTCTTCGCGATTATCACGCGACTGGGTAATCGCGCGTTGTTTTGTCGCGCAAACGCCCCCCGCACCAAAGAGCCGCCCCTTACGGATGGGCGTTCCGATGCTCTCGCATCGTGTCTTCTTGAGGGCATTCGAGTAAGAGGGAGTCATGGGGTCGGCACGTCGTCAGCCCTGGACCTGCAGGAGGACTTCGTGGGGCACCGTTTGGATCTTGGCAAAAATGTTCCGCTCTGAGAGTCCACGTCTCACATCCGTACAGCAGGGTCTCGATCACATCGGCCTTCAACATGCGGGCTTTCAGACACTATGCGAGGCCTTCTTATCGTACAACTCCGGGCCGAACCGTGTGAGACATGCCCGCATGGGACGGGTTCGTCGTTTGATTTCGAGCGAGAGGTCAGCGTTTTCGTGGACAATCCCGCCGAGGTATAAGAACTGGTTCGTCTGTCTACACCTCTGGCAAGCTGCTTGAATCACGAGTGGTGGAGCGGGGGATGTATGGTCCTGGGTTCGTACCAGCATCGTGTTCGTGTTGTTGTCCGTTACTGTGAGGCCTGCTGCTTCGAACAGTCACGGTGACTGTCATCATTTCAGCAAGTCCGTTCGCCGACTTCGAGACAATTCCTGCGTCATCGGCGTACAACATGCCCCACACTGCCCTCCGCACCGACGCCAATGGGACGTTTTTCCCGACCACCACATCCTCCTCGAGGTGGACCAAATCCCTCACGTTATATTCGTCCTCGCTGAAGCGTACTAGTACAGCGTGTTTCGCAGCAGCGAAGAACACGTTGAACACCAACGGTGACAGCGCACAGGCTTGTCGCAGCCCCTGCGCGACAGCAAAATTTCTGAGTGCTCGCCATCATCTGTACGCACGCAAGACTGCATGCCGTCGTCGTGGAACTGACAAATAACTGTGTACATCTTGGCTGGTACGCCAAACCGTGTGAGTACCTCCTACAGCAGCTCTCGGTCGACAGAGTCGTGGTATAGGTTTTCTGGTGGCCATTGAAGAACATCTACAAGGGGATTTTAATCTCTCGTCCGAGTTCTTGTGGGCGTCCAACGACGGTCTTCCTCCTTTCCAGTTCAACTAACTGCACCCATCGTCAATTTGATGGCCCTCTTCCCCATCCCTTCTTTTCGAACATGCCAACTATTCAATAGCTCTCCACAAACCCGAGACTCCCTCCGTTCCATCTCCCACTTCGGAATACGACTTCACGTTAATTCTCATTGTTTGTATTTGCTTTAAATATATAGGAGGGGTCTACATTTATTTTTTAGAGGTTTCCCCGTCATATCGAACTTCTGCCGACACCAATAAGGAGCTGTTGTATTGTGCAATAAAAATGCTGGGATCGGGGCAAAACAGCCCTACTCTATATCCTCGTTTACAAAACACGAGGGGATGGAGGGAGAAACGTCCGACCCGCGTCCTTAAAATACAACAGATCTAAACGAAATATGAAAATCGTTTGCCTTTTACCCTACCCGGAACCTCTGCTGTTATCCTGCGGGCATGTCCGAACATAATCAAGATGGCACATCGAGGATCAAAATGCTCACGTTTTCGAGAGCATTTTATAGACGAGGTGTCCAAACATAATCGAAATTGAAAATACTTATCCAGGTGAAAAACATCGGAGAGCACAACCTACGGGCCATTAATAACTTAAGTACGCTTGCCGATAATCTAGCGCTCGACAGCTTAGATCCACCAGAGAGGCAGGCAGACGCGACGAGAGTTCGATCCCGGGAGGTCGTTGGGCCTCCCGTGGAGGTTGTGGCGCGTCCAACGTTGACGCCCCAGGATCAGACTTTCGAATATGCTTGGAACGAAGTCCCAACCCCAGTCTCGAGCGGAACATCCTTGACTCTCTTCGCTTTGGCTCGAACTCCGGCAAACAAAGGCGCGAGCTGTGGATCGCAAGCTGTGTACGGCGGTCCTGATGTGATATATTTGACGCGGCTGCGCTGACCAGTAGGGCACGCGAGATTGTTGTTGTGTCGTGTTTTTTTATTGGCCTTTTGATCTGCAGCCGTCAGCTTCATGATTTTTGGCTCGCAGGTTGGAAACTCAATTCATTGTCTCGGAACCCTAAACACGAACGGCAACATGTTTGTGCCAGCGACCAATCACCGCCCTGATTTCTTTCATCTCGACTATCGATTCTGTTTGGACGTGCTCTGAGCGTGTTGAATGCAAAATCAAGACTAACGAGCGCGGAAAAGCCTGTTGTGTTGGCGTGTATCCCGCAAAGATAGTGGGGGAACCTTAAGAGTAATTCTGCAGACTCTAGCCCGTACCGTACAACTTATTTGGGGCGTCATTGCCTTGTGGTAGGCGAGCTTGCGTTAAAGGGTTGCGTCGGTCGGTATGCGAGTGGTTGCCAGTGCCTCTGAGGTTCAGGGGTTAACTATGACGGGGGACCATAGTTAATAGGACCAAATATTGTTAGTAGAAATGTTTAAATACATAGGTTTTTATGCATACGACAGGTCCTATTAACTATGGTCCCCCGTATTAAATGGTACGGCCAGCGCGCGAGAGAAAAGCCACGTTTTTCAAGCTGACCTAACGTTCCCGCCCGATACCGAATAATTGTGCCGAATAATTGTTAACATTGAAGAATTCGCTTCGAAGCATCACATACGTGTACGTACCAGGTACCAGTATCGGACAACGGCGTTAGAATTGCTATTATTAATAGTAGCTGCTCCAACACCGCAAACAACCCTAACTCTGAGATTTGATGCCCCGCCCAATGTTGCCGCCGTTATCAGGACGACGAAAACCTCGGAAACTACTCGCCGATCTGAATCCGACAGTCAAATGGATCATGGAAGGTAAGCTCACTGTGCGCGTACACACTGACGTATGATATTCATATCGCAAAATAATGAAACGCGTGCGATGTGCTACGGGAGTGCACCTAGATGCATGAGGCTTCTCACGTGAGGAGCTCTGCTGCATATCACCCCGAAAGCGGTTTCAAGAAGAAGCGTACGCTTGACCCGATGAGAACTACCCACGGGTCTATATATTCGACATCGAATTTCGAAATGATCGGCAACACAAAAGCAACACAAAACCACGAGGCATTCCTTGGAAGGCGCGTGTTTTTTTGGGTGATCCCTCCGTTGAGAAGCCCCACGAGTCAGAGCTCAGGCATACCCTATCGCAGCACGCGTCGAAGGAGGCACTGCTGGCTGCTGTGTTGCTATTCCAGGCGCTCGCGCTCTGTTCTTGGCAAGTCACATTCTGCAGTCGGTCGCGTTTCATGCGGTCAGCACGCTTGACACAGAGTGGACCCTGCGTGTTACATACAGGCGGGCTTCAAATTGTGACAGATGGTGTGCCAATCGAATCACACCAACTCGCGTCATTCATTCATTATTTTCACGCACCCCTACCCCCAAATTGATTGAGCCCTTCACACGAAGAGGTAACCTGCCCTCCCCCCCAAATTCTGACTGAAGGTGGGGCTCTGCTTTCCGTCGTCAGGGACGCCCACAATCTCCGTCTAATCGACTCTAAAATCATAACCTGCAGCGTTTGACGGATTCTCAGGCCCCCTCCCAACCATTCAGAGTGTGTTTGTGTTTGTCGTGCATGTAGAGCAAGCAGGTGAACGAGAATGACCAAAGAAAGCGGGGTGCAAGCAGGTTCCCCTTTTTGGCATGCTGACGTGAGAGTGTATTGCGTGCCTGCTGCAGGACGTGAAAACTATTCTTCCAACACGAAACTCAAGTCAATGCTAGAGTTTAAACACGGCGCGCGTGTCTGCTCTTGCGTTCGTTGCCGAAGTCCGATCGAATTCAAGCGGAGCGGACAAGCAGAGCCCGGCGATACCCGACAGGGACTACCTGAATGGGTTGGTAGCAAGTTCAGCAACAAACACGGACGGCCAGGTATTCGAAGTGCAAGCAGCCTCTAACAAATGACAATTTGGAGTGTAGAATAAGGGGGTACATGTGGCCGTGAGATGGAACCCGGGCTATCACTCACGAAGAAGGGCGTTTTGTTTCATGTTGCACTCTCTCGAGCGCTGCCTGGCTGCGATATTCCAACACCGTAAAACTCCACTCGTGAATATATTTACTGTTGTGTATCGGCGGAACTCGCTAGCCTGAGGTACACCAGGTACACCTTGTGGTCCACGGCGTCACTGAAATATGACTACTCCCTTCCCCGCGTTTGGTCCCCTGGTCAGGAGGGCAACATTGCTTTCGTCAAGACCCACGAGACGGGATCCACGCCTGTGGCGGCCATTTTGTATCGCTACGCAGTACGGCACAACCTGAAGGTCTGATAAGCATGTGTGCTTCTGTCACGATCGCACGATCCCCCGTCCGTAAGGACTGTAGTTCGGGAAAGGGGCCCAAGCACGGAAGTTGGAGCTGGATGTGTAAAATATGGTACAGCAGCGAAGTGTTGACTGCTATCGAGCGACCGGGTTGGTAGCCCCCGACAAGGTGGTTCATGGTCGATGGCTCGCACTTTATTTCGACGCATCATGTTTTTTGTTTTTTGTTTTCGGCACCAACATTCCATCCCTTGCTGAACCTCCTTGGACGTATATTTGTCCTTTGAACTTGCCGTTTCGTTTTTCAACAACATTATCGTGCTGCGACACCAAAACTCGAACATGGCGCCCGTCGATTCAGTTGGCGCAGGTGGGCGAACGCTCAGAAGTCGATCTCGAGTGGCTTGCCGACCAGGTGAGTGTTCTGCAGTTCCATGCAATCTTGTTGTCGTGACGCTTTGCCGCGCCGCCGCCATGTTCATCGACGCTTAGATCTTTGTGCGTGCTCACCTTCCCCGCGACCCTAATGTTTTTTCGTTACGTACGTACATACAAAATTTTAATCAGTATAGGTTTGATCATACTATTAATAGTAGGTACGAGTATATAGCCCGAATGCGGCCTTCAAACGAAGGCAGATACGAGTTTTTCGAGCAAGCCTCATGGTGGGACCTTTCGCAAGCGCGCCATTGGCAGTGAATAATGGTACGCACGTCTTTACACAACAGTTCTGCTGTACCTGGTGGGCGCCTTGCGTGGTACAGCCAGACTTTCTCTCCACCCTAAACATTACACGCTTCGGGAATGCCTACGTACTGGTAGAACATTGTTCTTCCTCGCATATTCCTGAACCGTTTTGTTTCGGATGAACTCTCCAAAGGACTCCGCTTGGCCGGTTTAGGGGGTTAGATCCACTCAAATGCGTCGATCAGAGAAAACTCCAAGCGCGCTTATGACGTTTGTATCATCTAAAAAAAATCAAGTTATTCGGGGAACGGCCGCTGTTGCGGTGACCGCATCTCGATGGCAATACCTAGCTGAGTTATCTTGATGACAGATTCGTGATGCCCACCCCAAAATTACACCATCATCATACTTTCAGCCCTTACGACCACCTACAGAGCAGTTTAGGGGGCAGGGGGGAGGGGGAGGGGAGCGTGCGGCCACGGTTCCGCCCGTGGCGCTAGCCATGCGGTACTAATTGTAGTGCGGCCACGGATCCGTACGTACGCACATCAGCTGAGTTATTGATGTACACGAGTACTTTTTACGTCTACTACTACTACTGCTGTGCCTACTGCTGTACATGCTTACCTACTGCGCGCTAGGGTTACCCCGCTCGTGTACCTACCGCGCTGTCGTAGTTATATAACGTGATACTTGATATCGTCGGGCTGCGGCAGGCGAAGGTCGAACATGGCGCTCCATGTTGAAAGCACAATTACTTGATAATTTATAAATTGCCGAACCTTCTTGCCCACATTGAGCAATGAGAGTGGGGGCCGCTGGCTTCACAAACCCAAGGCAACAATGGTGTACCCGTAGTCGGAGTTTGTGCAACGTGCAGGGCGGTATCGACCCGGGGGACCACCGTTGTCGTCCCTGAGTCGTTGGGGTTGTAAATATCTCGAACGGTTATAGTTCGGGGATGGGACCGTATCCTCCCCGGGTGGTGGTGGCTCCACGAACCCCAGTCAATCAGGATATCATCCAGCGGGGCTGAAATTTTCACATCGTGCGGGGCGGTATCGACTGGGAGGACCACACGTCCCCAGTTGGTTGTTGCACATTAATGGAAGCATTTCTGGTCAGGGGATGGGACCTTATTCTCTTCGGGTGCGCTGGTGCCACGAACCGCATCCAAACAACAATCAGCCCGTGAGGTCGGGATTTCCACCTGTGCGGGGCGATATCGGCTCAGGGGACCACCGTTTTGGTCCCTGGTTCCTTGTGTGTTGTAATTGTAGATGTATGGATTTACAATCCGGGAATGGGAGCTTGTCCTCCCCGAGTGGATGGATTTACGCGCCGAGAATGGGACATTATCCTCCCTGGGTGGCGCTGGCTCCACGACCCTCGGCAAACCACCAATCAGCCATGAGGGTGGGGGTTTCCGCACCTGGCGGAGCGTTATCAATCCGGAGGGTGGCCGTTTGTGTCCCCGATTTGTTGGAATTGCAGATTCACGGAAGGATACATATTACGGAGATGGGGCCCCCTTCTCCACTGGTGGCCCTGGCTCCACGAACCCCAGCTATCTTTCTTGAGACGTAGGAGGGGAGATAATTGATGGTAGAAGTGACGATTGTAGCGACGGCCAATGCGTGATGGGGGGATGAGAACTATTGTTGTTCGAGTGACAATGGTTGCAGTGCATGGGGTCGTGCGGGCACTGCACGGGCGCGACATGATGACCCTATACGCGTGCTGCTGTGGGCCCTCACGCTGCTCGCACACGGTCGATAACATCAAATTATCCTTGCTTTGGCTGTTATCTCGGAGTCCCAAAGGGTTCACTTGATCAGTATTGAGCCAGCGGGGTTGGGGTTTCCACACCGTGCGGAGCGTTATCAACCCGGAGGGGTGGCCGTTTCGTCCCCGGTTAGTTGGAGTCGCAAGATGAACGGGCTTATGACCCAGGGGTGTTATTCTATCATCTCCGGTTGGCGCTGTTTCCACAAACTTCCGTCGACAACCAGCCAGTGGGGTTGGGGTCTCCTTACCGTGCGGGGCGGTATCGACCCAGGGGGTTGCCAATATGATATGCGGATGGGGGAGTTATCTTCCCCGCGTTGCGCTGGCTCCACGAGTTATCTTCCCCGCGTTGCGCTGGCTCCACGAACCCTAGCCAATCAACAAGGGAACCATGGGGTTGGGGTTTATGACTAGGACACTACCACTTCCGCTCCAGCTGTCTAGAAAAGCCAGCAGCCTCTAACATGGATTTGGCCAAAATGTAAAATTGAAATCGGCCAATAGGATGCCCGTTTTTTTCCAAGTGTAAAGCTGGCGGCAATGCTGGCGGCTGGGACCGCCTCGCGGTTATCGGCAATGCTCAGCACGTGACTGCCTCGATTCGGCGCGACGCGAGATCTAATGTAGGGTTCAACCGGTTGTGGTATCCGGCCTCTCTGCCCATGGGGCAAGGCGGGGCTGAAGCGCCCTGGACCGCGAGACCGTGCTGACTGACGATAGACAAGACAGACAAAACTACGAGCATCGGATATCAAAGATACACTTCTGTGGTTGAGGTTTCGTAGTGTGGAGGAACTCCCGGTTCCACGAGGAGTTCAACTCCCGGTTCCACGAGGAGTTCACCCGAGTTGTTCGTCGGGTCGCGCCGATTTTCTAGACTTCCAGCGAACAGGGTAGCTGTGTCCTGTTTTTGCGTTTTGTCGAGATTTGATCGAGGAGTTCACCCGAGTTGTTCGTCGGGTCGCGCCGATTTTCTAGACTTCCAGCGAACAGGGTAGCTGTGTCCTGTTTTTGCGTTTTGTCGAGATTTGATCGATGATCATGCGTTGCACACTCAGTCACTCACGTCAACTTTTAACGTGCGGACGGGACGCCCCCCTCTTTCGAGATCCTGATCCGTGGCAAAAAAAGACAGACGTTTTAAGCACCTTGTGGAGCGTACTGAATCACTCAAACTCCGCAAAACGTAGGCCAATCCAAACGACAGACCTTCCAGGCACCTTTCGAGATTTCATCAAGGTTGCAGGGTCCACAAGAACACACTACAGACAAGTCCAAGCCTTTGCAGCATTTTCGACGGTCCGAAAGGTGCTTCCAACGCCGATCTTTTTGCTCGCCTTCTGTTTGGATCGTGAAATGGAAGATCCCTTCCCCCCGTGTTCCCACTGTTTCCTCTCTTCGAGATCGCGAGGCTTGGTATGATAGAGGTTTCAATTAGGGCTAGTAGCTTCTTGGCCAAACTATTATGACTGACGGGGGTCCCTCAATCATGGAACTACCCAATAGGGTGTTTGCGATAATCCGATTTGCTTTGGTCATAAACATATTTGGAGCCAACCAAAACGAGGGGCTGATAGATTAAGCGGGTGAAAGCGAAAACCCACAGAGTTAAACCCAACCCACCAAGCAGCTCAACCAAATGATTGCTAGGTCACAGGCGTCATGTTGGTCACACTTTCCCACCGCCTTCACGTAGAATGATCCTACATTTTCTTTGGTTGGGATTGCTTTAATATACCGGTAGAAAACAGACCACAAAGAAACCAACAGAACCGGTCCTAACCAAATTCTTCGCGAACGCCATAGTATCGCGATATCGTTGATTTTAGTTTCGTTTACAACATAATTCGAACATCACCCACACGACAATGAGCCGAGGTTGAGTCTCCGTTTGTTTACCAAAATCGGGATTTCGGGGAGACCCACCGTACAGGTCCTATTGTATTTTCAAGTGAGGAGCTTCAGACACAATAGGTGCTCGTACTCCAACCGTAGCATGCGTGCTGCTGAGAATCAAAGTTATAGTCAACACAACTGCCTTTGGCGGGGTAGTTAATTCGCGAGCCTCTGCGGAGCTTGCAGCTGATGCAACCAAGCGGCCGACCCCGACTTCAAAGCCCTTGCCTCTGCTCGTAGACTGTCAGGAGCAAACTCAGCAGGCCTACTATAATATCACGCCACACATGCGTATGCCCCCGATACAGTAGTCGTAGTAGGTACTTGGCGTTGCTTGCAGTAGCAACTTACCGATGAAGTGTTCGGGGGGGACTAGCCGCGGTTATAGTTTGTGTTCTGATGCCTCGGATTTAGGTATTGTGGGAGTCGCTGGGCTTTCTGCTGTTGTTTTAGTTGAAAGACTGCTGCGGAACTCTCAGGAGTCTGTTGTCGAGTTTAAAGGCGTTTCGCCAAAATGTGCAAACGACTTGGAAATACAGCCAAAGAAATTTGCAAATATGATTTTTTTGTAATATCGACTTCGGAAAAAACTGCTGCAAATTTTCAAGAACAAGGCTTTCAGTTTTTACTTATAGACCTATTTTGCTCTTATTTTGAGGGCAACAATACCCCTAGCGGGATAGTAATTTGCCTACCCGCGCCTTCTTCGGGTATATGCGTCAGCTTGATAGTTTCAACGTATTCGCTAGGAAATCTGCGAAATGTTGGTGAAAATCGCTTTTTCGACGGTGCACTATATTCACCATGGTACAGTAAGTACACTACTGTAGGCCCGGGTCGCGAAACGAATTATTTGAACATTGTTCCTGGTTCTGTGGCTTTGGGTGCTCTGGCCGGCAACGTCGAGTTCACGAATACACCACGTGAGTCGCTTCTGGTTGCCCAAGACTGTTGCCTGGTACACCAGACGCCCTCAGGCTCCCCATAGTAAGGAAAGTGATTCAGTTTCGTGGGTTGTGGTTGGCTCTGAGAAACAGTAGCTGTCCGCAAGTGAAGTACAAAACGTTTCGGTTGGGGGTTGTTTTTGTCTCTCATTCTCTTGTTTCCCGGACTTTGATCAACATCGACTGCGTTACTGTAAGTACCCTCCAGAGTCGAATTATACATCTCCGTTGAAAACGTGCGGACGACCTATCTGGAGTATCAACCTGCCGTAGATGAAACACCAACTTGACGCACCTGCTCTGCTACCTAGGCCCGAACGAGCCAATCTCCAAAGGCCGGGTGCCAAAACAACGGCGTAGCTAACTATGCATCGAACAAATACTTGGGATGATCTAGACATATAATAGCCACCCAGAAACTCCATAAAGGGGAGTGGGAGCGATCCTGCGTGACGCCCATCTAGTCAAGTGCGAACAGTACAGACTCGCTACTGTTGAGGGACTCCTGGGAGCGCTCGGGATGTAGTACGGGCCTGCGATATGGCCGCATCACACCACTGTATGCGTTGACCTTGGGACGCCTGTGTAGATGCCACGCCTGGCGCCATTCGGTCTGGTGCGAACAACACAGGCTCGCTACGGTGTGGATGAACTCATGGGAGCGATCGGAACGTAATGTTGTGTTGCAAAATGGCCGCATCACGCCAGAGTACGAGGGCTCATTACATTGTCTGGTGAAAACTATTTGTGACGTGGATATATGTATGTTTCTGAACTGAGGGACGACGTATTAATAATATCGGTAACTATCTCAGTTTTTCTTGCAATATTTTTCGAACAGTATCCACGATAGGCCGAGCTTAAGCGTCCGTTTTTTTTGTCAATAACGTTTTTTTTGGGGGAGAGGTATAGAGTACCTCAAGTGAGGAGCCTCAGATAAAATTGGGGTACCTATATGGTAGCACACGTGAACAGTACATACCGTAGCCTCTGTACGCTGTGCAGATCTTACTATTGTCAACATACACTACCGTGAGAAACCCGCAAATACGAACATGACACCCCGTACGCTGTATCAGCAGACCCGAAAAGGAATTCGGAACGTCCAGCCAGATGAAACAGCGGGTGTGGGGTGCCCACCCAGCTGAAGCAGCGGAATCGCTCTCGGGGTAGAGGCAAATGCCAACGACATGGGCCCACTCGAGTTGTGTGTGTTTGGTTGCGTCGTGTCGTGGTGTTTGACCCTCGTAACCCGTATGGGCTTATTGTCCGGCTGATATCTACTGCATATGTTTCGCCCCCGTTCGACAACCAGGTACATCAGGGGAAATTCCAGCGTGTGGACATTATGCACTACGAGATATCTAGTATGGGGCACTTCAACCGCCCATGGGCGGATGCACGCAAGCGCTACCGGGGCATAATGCGAGATCCTGACAAAATCAACTTTCTCACGGTGATAAGAGAACCACGAGCGCACTTCATCAGGTATCTGCTGCCGGCTGGTTTAGCCTTCGTCCCGCACAGCCTTGATTCCACTTCGCACGTATGTACAATAATATACCAACGCGCTTAGTGGCTAGACCATCTAGTTGCTGTGAGTTAACCGCCAGCACGGCCGCCATCACGCCAAGATAGGGACGGGAAGACACAAGGAGGTCGTGATGCTCAGCGGATAATTTAGGGGGCATCGGACTCCTTTTCGTTCGGAGTCGAGGCTACATTTTTATTTCGTGGGAGCTAAGACCGTCTCAGATTTACGACTGATGTCGTGAGTGCGGCTATTGATACGTAACATTCACCTTCCCTCTCATTGTTCACTTCCGTGCTATATTTGTGTTGCTCGGCATTGACCTCCGTTTGACAATCCATTGGACGGACGGCGCCCTACAGCTACTACTACCATTTCGTCGAACCGACAACCAAGGTACGGAAAACGTGCAGGACGATGCCGCTTTCTGTGTATCCGTTACCTTTACTCGTAGAACGTTGCAAAGGCCGGACAGCTACCACCGGTACCGGTAGCTGTAGCGTGCAGCGTGCATTTGCCGTAGAATGACGCGCTCGTGGGATGCGTCCCTCAGACAGGCTACCTCGCACAGGTCTGCTGGCGGCCGTGAGATTTCTGATTCGAACGTGCGGCGGTGTGTTGCGTGGGAGAGCGTCATCAGCGCTACGCTGGTTTTGCCGAGTGGTAATCGGCATAGAACGTCAGGTCGGCGAGGTGTACGAAAACTTTCCAACAAACACGGTTCATGTTTCGGTCTATGTGGGCAATCGCAACACATCTATCCATTAATTATGCCGATGGTGACGTGCTTTTATTGCTTCTACAATAACCGGTATTTTTACCTCAGACACGTGTTGCCCCGTGTTTAGCCCGGTGCCCTTGCTTGTGTTTCTCCCGTCCTGCGTTCACCGGCCAGCTATCTATTGAGGACTACGTGATGGATCGACGCAGCGGCAACAGCAATCCAATGCACAACCCGCTCTCGTCGGAGTTCGGGATTACTACGTTTCATGGGATAGAACAGTTTGTTGTGGACGAGGTCTCGACCTTCAAGCTGGTGAGGAGGTTTTGTGATTGCGACATACATCAGTATAGGGCAGTACTCCTCATCGAATGGATAAATTTCGATACCGTGCGGGCAGGCAGATATTCGGCCTGCACAATACGCCCAAAGGGCAGGTATGTGGCAGGTTGCAAGTTGTGCCTGATGACGACTGTCGGGCTGTTCGTTTGTTCTCAGCCCAAGAATACTCTCGCAGCTCGCGGTCGTGGCTGCTTGGTGCGCAGGGCGAAACCGAGTCTCCCCGAATGTATGCCCAAACTAACCATTATTGGCTGCATTTGCGCATCACCTTTCTCTCACAAGCGCTATGAACCGGGTGTGGCGTTTGTAAGCGGGGCAAAGCTTTCTTTGTTTATCCGCCGATATATAAAGTCGTTGCTGCCCACCTGGTTTTTCCACTGTCCACGCCCATTCTAAACTTGACGCGTACAACAAGTCTTACATCTCCACGATGCGTAGTGTACCTCCTTCCGAAGATTGCAATGAGTTGTGATCTTCGCAGGAAGGGGGTGTGAAGCAGCAGACACGTCGCACACAAGCCCCTTGTCGACCCCAGTCCAGGGGAGATGGTATCGCAGCCTCACGGCTCGCGTCTTGACATGAAACATTTGGCCTCAGCAAACACATCTTTTTTTGTTGTAGCCACGCATTTAGAGTTGTTTGCGCTCGTCGTCGTTTTCCCCACTGCAATCTGTAACCGTGGGCCATCTTCATCTCAACCGCTGCACTCCGCGAGGTAGATGCTCCTGACAGATCGGTTCGATGAGGGTCTCATGGTTCTACGGCGCCTCTTAGGCTGGAGCATGATCGACATGACTTACATGATGCTAAACGAGACGACCATGGGGTCGAGCGGATGGGATGACAAACCGGTCGTCGGCAGGCCGTCCTTCGATGATCTCTCTGAGCAGGCAAGGCGTTGAGGATGCCAAGGGTTTACTCCCCGAGCCAGCCCAAGCAGTAGTACCTCCTTAGACGAGAAATGCACCAGGATTCCTCCTGTAGAAAGGTCCCGTTCTTTTGGTTGGAGCTCGCGGTAAACTGCGCTGTACGGCTGTCCACGGTCAAGCCTTCAGGAATCGGACAGCTCTGTTTGCACGAGCATGGCAGCTAGTTTTCGAAACGTGTGTCCACACCATCAGTCCTGATAAGGATAGTAGACTCCGCGAGATCTGTATTCTGGCTCGTTTTTCACCACGACGTCGTCTGCCCCCCGCTGTCGGCGCAGGTACAGAGTAAAATCGACGCACTCACGGATCTGGACCAGGTGCTGTACACTGCGGCCCAAGTGGAGTATGACAAGGTAACCAGGCGGGCGAATGTGCCTATCGATTTCACGTGGCGTTATTGTTGAACACCCACAAAGAGTTGGGGAAGCCTGGATAGGCCAGTGATCGTCGTGCTTGCGCTTCGTCCATCTCACTCTGGAGTATAGATCCACCCGGTGTAGGTTCGACGTCGCACGGCCGGCAAACAACAGTTCCGGCTCGGGGGTTATAGTGCGCACCAGGACGTTTTTTATCGTTTATACTCGTGTAGGTGCTACCGTAACTGGTACATCGAATGGGATACATGGCATGTTTAATCGTTCTGCTCTGATCGGCCGCCACTTGCTTTTGCAACGTTCGTTTTCGTTCTTCAATCCGTTCGCAGCGGCTGCGACCCATGTCCGACGTGATAGATGCGGACTTGGAAGAGTTTCAGAAGCTGCAGAAGGTCGTCAGCGATTACCTAAATGCCAACGACTCGAGCAAGGCAAATGCTATGTAAGTATCAAATTGCAGCAAAAGAGTGAACGAGGACATCTTACTTGTGATGCTTCGCACTTTACAGCTTTTCCTCCTGGGACGAAATTGCCCATTTGCCTGGTTTGTGCCTGCCACGGCAGCGAGTACCCCACGCGGCAACACCGAACTCATGACGTGGCTGGCTGGCCTCCTGGTAACGATTGTTAATATACGGTCAACATATCGCGGGGTCTATCGTTTGTATGCGGTAGGCTCCGGAAGATTTTTGTCGAGGGCCTTGCGTCCTGCCAGTAGATTCGCCACAAGACAAATACAACACCCTGATATATCAATTTGTCGTACGTTACCGTGCGTGCCGACAGGTATCGGGCCGAAGATGTATACAGCGGAGCACCGCCTATGAACCTGTTTTGAGTGCGCCTACTCCATAGTTCACCTTGGTTCGGCGCAACTGAATAGGCGGCTAGGAGGAAATCTATGGCAGTGCAGCGTGCGACAGCACGTCTGATGCTCTTATTTTGGTCGAAGTTGCCTTTTTTTCTGTCCGAATCTAGCATAACATTTCACAGCCATGCTCTTTTGACGCGGATGGGTCCAGATATGAATCGCTCAACCGTTGTATTCATTCTGACAAGGCGTACAATGTGAGATTAACCTGTGTGCCATCGGATGTCAAGACATGATAAGAGGTTAGGACCGGAGAGGAGGGTTCGCTTCCAGACACATATGATATACCATATACTTTGAAGTATATACTAGCGGTACCGCCACGGCTCCACCCTTGGCGCTAGCCCTGCCTTGGCAATTGCAGTGCGACAACGGCTCCGTACGGACGTAAATCGGCTGATACTGAAGTACGTACGTGCCCTCTACATCTAGTGATGTGCTGAACGTGCGTACCCGCGCCTTAAGGTATATAACCTACAGATGTACCTACCGCTGCCCGGAGGGCCACCGATGCCATCCCCGGTCTGTTGGAGTTGCAGGTGTATGCAAGTATTTATGATCTGGGGATTAGACCTTATCCTCTCAGGGTGTCGATGGCTCCACAAACTGTAGCCAATCAGCTATCAGCCAGTGAGATCAAGGGTGTCACCACCCCCTGCGGGGCGGTGCCGACTCGGGAAGCCGCCACTTTCGTCTCAAGTGTGTTGGATTTACAGATGTATGGAAGGGTTTCGCTTTCGGAGATGAGACCTTATTATTCCCGGGTGACATTGGCTCCACGAACCCCAGCTGATCAGCGAGTGGCGTTGGGGTTTCCACACCGTGCGGGGGCGGTATCGCCCCTGAGGAACCTTTTTTTCGTCCCCGATGTGTTGAAGTTGCAATGTATAGAAGGATTCATGATCCGGGTATGGGACCGTACCTTTCCCGGGTGGTGGTGGCACCAACTCAAGCCAATCAGTAAAGAACCAGTGGGATCGGGGTTTCCACATCTTACCGGGCGTTATCGACCCGGGGGGCCGTCGCTTTCGTCCCTGTTTTGTTGGAGTTGTAGATACATGAAAGGATTCATGATTCGGGGATGGGGCCCTGTCCTCCTTGGGCGACGCTGACTCATGCTGGCTGCCTGGAATAATCCCCGTTCTGTACCTTGTAGGAAAATCCAGCAGCTTCCGGCATGGATCTGGCCAAAACATAGAATTGGAATCGGTCAACAGACTGCCGAAAGTTTTGTTTAGAAAGAATAACCAGCAGCAATGCCGGCTTCCATGGCTCAGGGATCGACTCGGGACTGTCGGCAACGTTTAGCACACGACGGCTACGACTCGCCGCGGCACGAGACGCAGTGTTTCTGTGACACCCAGTGTCACACTGGTTGTGACACTCAGCCTCTCTGCCCATGCGGGAAGGCAGGGCTAAAGGTTTTGGATGCCAAGACCTTTTGGACTATTAATAGTGTTGACAGACGGATTGCCAGCATTTTTAATGTCAAGAATATCCGCTTCGATCACCTGTACTTCGGTTCTCTGTCTCATCGTACCTGGTACCTGGTATCTCTCTAGGATGAAGAATCAGGGCGGACATTGGGTGCACTGATGATGTCGTTGGGTAGAAATAACGAGATAATGCCCATACAATGCACAAACTACGAAGTACGCATACCTTTGGCTCGATTTTTGCTCCAATTCTATTTAGTATGTGTTGGGTTTGACACGTACAGAGCAAGTCCGTTTTGGGCTAAGCTTATGCCCCAAACGACGATAGACAGCCTAGAGCAGTTGCGAGGATCTGCTAGGCTACTGCGGGGCACACATGAAGACTCACTACTTCGGCGCCTTCTTGTAGCTGAAGTTGTGGATTGTTTCGTGAGTACTCATTAATTATGCACCATGTTGAAGAGATTGCACGTCGTCATTGAAAGGTATGTGTGTTCCTTAGTAACAGCTGGTGTCATGCGAGAAGTGCTCCACATGCGGAGTCTCTAAAGCAGAGTCTCTCCCCCTCGCCCCCACAGTGTTCAGTACCTGGTGAGTAGTACACGCCATATTTGTTTCGGGCAACATACAGCTGTAGTGCCTAAAATATACGGGCATATTTTCTAGTTGTAATATATTACTCCGTAAGTATAAACAGTATGGTAAACTACTTCCTGCTACTGCCTTTTTATCACGGAAGTAGTGAGGGGACAAGTGGTGCAACGGGTGTGGCGCCGCTCGACCTTGCCATGAGGCGCGGGAGAAAAAGAATAGATCGGGTGTGGCGCCGCTCGATCTTGCCATGAGGCGCGGGAGAAGAATAATAGATTGTGTTGTTGAATCTCAATTATTGTTGTCGACGAGTTGTGAGGTGAAGGGGCCTCTCATCCCTGTTCCCCGTGACCCTGGAAAATCATGCAAATATAATTTAGTGCAACCTATTTTATAAAATTATGAAATACGTCACCTGTGAGCTCGACTGATTATTATATAGTTGATACTCAACTTTGCGAGCTGCGTAATACGTCTCGTCCATATCCCATTTTTACTGGATTTCCAAATTGTATGATAAGCCGTTCGCGCGTATTCTTGTAGTGTGTCAAGGATATAGGCCAGTGACTCCCCTGGATGCTATTCGAGAAAACATAACTTCCATCGCATATTTCCGTTAGTCAATATATGCCGTTACATAAATCACACTGTCAGTTCAATTAGACTTTGGTACGAGCAAATCCCTCAACCCCCCTGCTCGTTGCAAAGTCATATGGTTACCTGCATATATTCATAACTCAACCCCCCCCAAAAAACTTCAAAACCAATAAAAACCAAAAGGCCAATAAAAGCCAAAATACCAAAAATCTGTCGAGCTAAAAATTCAGGTATCCAGAAACCAGTGCCGAAAGGTAAAACCCCCCGAAAAACAAAAAATCACCCTAAATAATAAATCAGTCCCTATGGGACACATTCAGCATTTCCAGCAGTAAGATCACCATAAATCCATCACAAGGCTTCGGTGAAACTTGAAAGACCCCCGCGATATCGCTTCGGTCAGGAAGTCCGCATGCTGAAAAGGGGATGAAGGTGGATCATCGATATCTCTTTTCTCTCAACCAGTTCCCTGAGGAAGTGGTGTCGCACGTCGATGTGGTTGGAGTTGGAGTTTGTAATGGGGTTCTGCGAAAGCTGCACCACATCCTGATTATCCTCGAACACCGGTATGTAGGGCATTCTCACCTCAGGCAACATGAAATGCCAAACCGACCTTAAAAACAACGCTTCCTCGATCACGTCAGTAAGTGCCACCGTCTCTGCCTCCGTAGTGGAGAGTGTGACGCACTTCTGAGTCCTAGAAAACAAGAGACACAGGCACCCCCCCACATCACCAATCCTCCTGAAACTGACCTTCTGTCAGCCGCCTTGCTTGCGTAGTCCGCGTCAGCAAACACCTGGAAGCTAAGTGCCCCTGTTGTACCTCTCTGAAAAATAATCCCGAGGAAACTAGTCCGTCTCACATACCCTAAAATACCAAGTGCTTCCCTCCAGTGCACTAACTTTTCTGGCCGAGTCTGGGTTGATAGCCACATCAGTGAACATACCAACTGGTGCTTCATTAAGCGGCCAGTCTCCTTGTGCTTCATTCTTCTTGTCGAAATCCGCAAGTTTCGTGCCAACATAAAGCGGAACACTCTTACCAAACTCTATTGTTGCAGGGCTACGAGCTCCAGAAGTCGCCCAGGAGGGCGACAGGGTATTCTGTGATGTACGTCGACTGACCTGACCAGTGACGTATGGAGGGTGCATCGTGTAAGACAGCGATAAGGCCATAGGATGGCTCGCTGTCATATCGATGTAGGTATACAATGGAGGGTCCCCGGTGGGGGAGGCCATTGTCTGGGTCATGGAAACCCCGTATCGGCTGTAGTGGGGCAAGTCTTAAATAACACGGGAGGACAGTTGACGCCAGCTATCTTCCAACAAAAATGGCTGAAAGAACGCGAACGACGGGAGCCATCTTCCAATTAAATCGCTGTATTAACGGGAACCACGGGAACCACGCGAAATCACGCCGCACACAAACAAGGTGAAGAAAGGCACAGCTCGCAGCTCGCACACCCACAGTCACGCGACGATTGACCTTCGATCTCGACATGCAATCCACCCATGGTCAACGAGCTTCGTACCGGGCAAGGCCAATGAGTGAGAATTATGGCCTCGGAGGTATCATTGGCATCCGTGGTCTAGGGGGCGAGAGGTTGGCCGCGGCGTCCTACGCCCTTCGTCAAAACTTTCAAAAAGTTCTATTTTGTGCCAACGGAGAGGAATCGAGAGTTTTTGTCGTCTGTTTTCCACACACCAGCTGCCAAATAAATATGTTTTTAGTAGACGCCTGGCCCACCCACGTCACATATCACCGACCGAAGTGTGAGAACTGTGATACTAGTGTGGGGCGGAGCCTCTAATCAGCGCGCTTCATTCTGAGTTCGTGGCGTAATCGTTGGGTTTGTCGATCGATGTCAAACCTGAAAAATGGTCGATTTCTTGGCATCGGAGAGGGGTCGAGATTCTTTGTCGTCTGTCTTGCACAGACCAGCGCCAAAATGTTTTTTGATCAGACGCCTGGTCGGCCCACACCACATATCACCGACCGAGGTGTGAGCACTGTGACACTAGGGTGGGTCGGAGACCTTAACCAGCGCATTACGTTCAGATTTCATGACGGTATCGTTGGTTTTGTCGATCGATGTCTGCCGAGAATCTCAAAAAAGTTGGCTTATGTCAATGGGAATGACTCCAGTGCCTGCCAGAAAAGGGGGTTTTATACATTGCGCGGCGCGCAATTAAAGTCCGCGTGAGCTGTCCCGTGACGTTAAAATTTTTCCCTGTAGTGGTCGATACGGGTGCTCTGTGGCGCTACCTGGGGTTAGTCAATTCCACGAAAGAATGAAAGAAACAAGTCAAACCATACCCTGTTCACACACCGTGCATGAGTATTGCCTATCACGTGCCTGTCTGTCAATCACACGTCGCACTTACTGAGCTAAAACAGCACCCGACTCTGTGACGTCTGGCCACCTCGTGGCCAGAGAGGATTTAGGAGCGAGGTACGGAGGAAATCCCCGTAAGGACTCTCTCAACGAACGACAACAGCTGGCTATCGAGGTGAGACCGAGCCGATAACGGCACACAAGAGGAGGTCAGCTGTAACATGGTGAACCCAGGGAGATGACAGAGAGAGGGGAAGATTGGAGCACAAGGGCATGAGCTTTGGCGGGGACACGAGAGATCGGTACCCAGGGAATTTGTTTGGCCCCGAGCACTTTTCGTTCCCGCGCACGCCTTGACGATTGTTTGCGGCCGGCCGTCGCCTCAGGTGTAACTCTCGTTTGTTTGCGGCCGTTCTTCGCCTCAGGCGTGACTCTCGAGTTTTTTTTATTTTCGGCCCCGCACATCTCGTCTGTGTTATTTTGTGCGGCCGGTAATTTTCTTGCTGTGCGGTACCCCTCGAGCAAAAAATGGGGGGGGTAGGCTGGGTCGCCCTGACGGACTTCTAATTTAAGTCACATACACCAACGACAGAAAACTCGCGCAGCGCATGCCGTAATAGGGTGGACTACCGATGTAGGAACTTGGGCATGGACGCAGCGAACTACCGGTAGCAAGTGTAACAAGACACATACCAGCGACGAGCTGCCCGGGGCGTTCGGAAAGACATGGAATCTGATTATTAACAGTGTACATAGTAAACTGTGGGCTCGGCTGTATTCATTTAGACTACCGTGGCAATACGTATGTGTACGACTCTAGTAATCAGCCCAACCTGAGCGACAGCAGTACTCTCGTGGTCACATGTCACATGTAACTGCTGTTGTTGAAGTATACCTCGCTGCGGGTATCGAAACAGGGAGTACTTTTGAATATCGTTGCGGGAGGAGAGCCTTCCGTAGATGGTTCTAAGCTTGAAGTTGTACGTAGGAACCGATAACCTACCATGCCCCGAGCACTGAGTAATAGCTGCCTGGAGCAAAGGCGCCTCAACTTGAAAATTACACAGAAAAGCCGTATCCCCGTCTACAATACCATCAATAGTCTATACACTACCGTTTTCACGAGGCAGGATACTATCTACCGGTACTTGTCTTCACTGATCTTTGTAGTTTAACGAGTTGTATACCCTTCATGGGGAATGACCTACGCAATTATCAGGGACGTGGTATCATAACTACTGTGCTGCACCTTTTTGTGTCAGACAGTCCAGGAGGAGATGACGATCGTTGATATTCGTGTGGTAGTAAGGTTCGATTGCTCTTTTTTTCACTGCATATCCACGAGTCTTCACTCTGACAGCACTCCAGATAGCAGGTAGGTGTGTTCCTCTTTCGTTTTCACGACTACCGTACGTTTCGTACGGAGCAGGCAGCACTTCAGACAGCACCCGCTGTAGTCAGCCGCCACGAGTTGGTTAGTGGTGGGAAGGGGGGTACTCTATGTTATAGTTGAGAGGATATACCCGCGGCCATGTTAGTTCAGTTTGCACATTGGCTTTAGCTCGTGTGCGCTTTCTTCGTGAGGACCTTTAACAATCTGGGAGAAGGGATCTTTAGGTTGGTAGGCTGTTCGGATGTTTTGGTTCCTGTTGGGTTCAAGGCACGGGCGAAGACCCAACCCAACCCCTGACTCTAACCCTAACCCTAACCCTGACCCTGACCCCAAACCGCAGCCAAAACGGGTCAAAACTCGCCATAAACGAGTCTACCCCGAGTTTGCATCGAACGAGGAAATTTCTCAGATGCGGACGACGATTCCGAAGTTAGTGCAGACCACACGACACATTGTACAAGGAAAAAACATCCCTAAAGATCCCTTCTCCCAGATTGCTAAACCTACTCCTTCGTCTCGCGTATTTTCGTTTTTTTTTTTTTTCGGGTCTTCCTAGGGCTCCAGCACCTTTGTGTGACCACGGACTCCTTCGTCAGAGAGTTAATGTGCGAACAACAACAAACAACAACAACAACAACAACACTACGCAGTTTCACACGATGTTCAAAAAGATGAGAAGATGGTATATACGTGATTATCGCTTTTTTTGTCCCTTCTTTTTTTCATCTTTCTTTCATTCCCGTGTGTACCCCTTTGTGTCTCTGTTATTACGGGGAACCATAGTCAATAATAGGGCCTATGGTAGACATAAAAACCTATATATTTAACCATCTTTACTAACAATATTTGGTCCTGTTAACTATGGTCCCTCGTAATTATTTAATAGTCTGAACAACATATTCGCCTGATTGAGAGCGTAGTATCTGATTGAGAGCGAGATTGCGCGATACGCTGTTGTAGCCGGACTACCGCTGAGAGGTGGAGCTTGCTGTGTAGCTTGAATTGAAGGGCTAGCCCGTAGCTTCAGGCCGCTACCCTGGTCATCGTGTGGGAGTCTCTCGTTGTGGAGCTACAGCCGGGAGCAGAAGCTACAGTAGAGCCCACAGCCCAGGCGAAACAGTTTGAGGCAGGAATAGCCAATCTGGGGAAATCTAGCAACTTGTCTAGCTCCTAGCTGCAGCATCCGATGACGATGACACGCATATGCTCGCGACGCTGCTGACGAGACCTTCAATTTGCGCCGCTTCTTGGAATTATATAGCCCGTCCCCTACTTACCAAGAAATGGCAAGAGGCGTCTGGACCCGAAATTTCAATTTATTTGGCTCTCGCTCTCAATCAGATACTTCGCTCTCAATCAGGCGAATATGTTGTTTGGTCCGTTTTGCCTTTTTTGCGTTTTGCTATCTGCCTCTGTTTTTGTTTTGTTTTTGTTTTGCCTCGCTTCATCTCCTTTTTTAGGGTTTTCTCTGCTATTAACCCTTTTAGGACCCCAGTCCCGTTTTGGGGACAAACTACTAATATTTAGAGTGATTTGTCCCCACTTATGGGAGTGCGGTTCTAAAAGGGTTAATAGTCTCCTTTTTGCTTTCCTGGTGTCCGCAGTGGTGGAGTGCGTATGCTTGTTTTCTGTTTTTGCCTCTGTTTTACTACCGAGGTATTTCTTCCACTCCAGAGTTATTGGAGCCTGTCCTGCGACCACGGACTGCATTGTAGTGTGAGTTAATAATGTGAGAACAACAACAACAATATTATACGACGACTTGCATTACCGTACATACACGACTAAGAATATGAATATTAACGATTATCGATAGTACATGTAATGTGGAAAAAAGACAGGGATCCATACTGCTGCTACTACTGCTGTACTCTGCACCTCCTGCAGTTTTTTATTTTTTTCTTAACCGAACAGGGTGAGCTCTTGATACACGGTTAAGCATACAGGGGGGGTGGCTCGCAGTATATATGCTTTTGACAACACCAATAAAGGGCGTTTATAGGCTATCTATAATACTACACTTTTTTTGTCAGTTTTTGAATTCGGGGAGACGAAACGATCCTTAATAATAATATCTCCCCCCTTCCCGCTACGTGGGCAATGCAAAGCCACAGGAAGCTTAGGCTAGGGAAGGGAATACGCGTACTACAACGCGACGTGAGGAGATGAGGTGGTGAGATAAACTCGTACGAACGACCGAGTGAAGCAACTTCGAGCAAGGGCTGAAAGATACGGGCACGAACATATATACCAGGTCGAGCACGAAGATACGTATAATATCAGGTACGACGAGCTCGGGGTCCGATCCCTCGACCCGGCGGCAGTGAGCCACCCTCGGCTCCTGTGCTCTCTGGACTTGAGCTCTAATTGCGCCAGGGATCAATAATACAACGTGATGTGAGGAAATGAGGTGGTGAGATAAACTCGTACGAACGGCCGAGTGAAGCAACTTCCAACAAGGGCTGAAAGATACGAGCACGAGGATACGTATAATATCAGGTACGACGAGCTCGGGGTCCAATAAATACAACTTGAAGCGCAAAACGGAGGAGGACGGGGGGAAAGGAAAATCTACAGCAGCAGTCGGTAGGTGATCGGTCGTAAACCAACCTGTGCTGCGGTGCGCCAGCCCAGTTTGGGCCCCACGAAAACTCGTGGGCACAGCTGTATTCGGACGGCGTATACCAAGTAGGTATCCTTTCTTATTTTTAATTTTATTTTTGGGACATGTATCTTATCGTCTTCGAGTCTTTTCTTCGGCCTTCCTAAAAGAAAACGCACGGGCAAACGAAGTACAGCAGCAGCAGCCGATTGGAAGCCGGGGACAACCTCATTTGTGCTACGGTTCGCCTGCCTAAAGCATTTCGAGAGGTGCTCTACGATCGTGTGAGAGAAGCTTCGAGTGGGGGGAGGATAACACTGGGGAACCATAACAACACGAAAAACGATGCACCGGAAGTCGTCGTGTATCTATTGAGGTACCAGACCTATTTTCTAGCCCTCTGTGTTGGGGCTGGACGAGCCTCCTTCTTCTTCTATATATATATTATTCTATCTTCCAACGGTTTCCTCCATTACTACGAGTATCGTCCATCATCCATCAGGAAGGTTTTCGCTGGTCGTACGCATAGACTGCTGTGCTTCGAGTGGGGTCAGGAACTGCAGCAGAGCTTGACTAGAGGGTGGTGGGAGAGGTGAGCGGCTACAGGAACGCCGATAAAAATAAATAAATAAATATATAAACAAATCAAATTAATTAAAATATACCTGGTACCGGGTATAAAAATAAAATAAAACGGAGCAGGCGGACCAAGCACGGTCGGCAGTGCTTGTCGCAAGGCCGAAATTTAAACGCAGTGCAGTTCTCTTCCTACGGGCTAGGCACGGGTTTTGAGGTTCGGCAGAGAAGTAAGGGTGAAGCAGGGTCGGGAAGGAGCGGGGGGGAAAATGAACGTGGGGAAGGAAGTTTGAGAGAGGCTATCGTCTTGCTGGGAGTAGGGGAGCGTCCTGCAGCAGCAATCTACATACCCGCATCACTGGGAGAGAAAACTCGGTGGGTCGAACCTGAAAGGCAAGAAGGGGTTAATAAAAGAGAACCCTAGGAGAAGGACACATTGCAAGGGGAGGAAAAGGAAGTTGAAGCTGCACTCGTCGCCGTCACGGAATAAAATTAAGGGCGCCTCACGCTCACCAAAAGAGGGACAGTTTAGGGTTGCGAAAGCGTGGGCACCCTCGCGTCCGTGAGTGTGCCCGTCATGTCGGGAGGTGACGACTTCCCCGTAGAAACCGCGGCACAAACCACAAGCACAACAACAGCCCTATCGTTTTGTCCACTGCCAGCCGGGCGAGGGCGGGGGAGGACTCTCCCGGCTTGGATGCAGCCAAGGATCCTTGACACAACCCCCGTGCCAGGAGGGTTGCAGCAACAAGCAGCAACCGGGGCGGGGCCGGAAACCGATTGTTTCGGGCAGCGGGAAACAGGCGTATCGGCTAGTGCAGTACCTGTGATACCGGCACAACCCGCAAGTGTACCAACAGCCCTGTCCTTTTGTCCACTGCCAGCCGGACGAGGGCTGAGCAGGACTCTCCCGGCTCGGATGCAGCTAAGGATCCTTGACACAACCCCCGTGCCAGGAGGGTTGCAGCAACAAGCAACGACCGGGGCGGGGCCGGAAACCGATTGTTCCGGGCAACGGGAAACAGGCGTATCGGCTAGTGCAGTACCTGTGATATCGGCACAAACCGCAAGTGTAACAACAGCCCTGTCCTTTTGTACACTGCCAGCCGGACGAGGGCGGAGCAGGACTCTCCCGGCTCGGATGCAGCCAAGGATCCTTGACACAACCCCCGTGCCAGGAGGGTTGCAGCAACAAGAATCAACAAGGGCGGGGTCGGAAACCGAGTGTTCCAGGCAGCAGGAGACAGACGGATCGACTAGTGCAGTGCCCGCGATGGCGGCACAACCCGCAAGTGCAACAACATATCTATATTTTTGTCCGCTACCAGCCGGACGAGGGCGAGGCAGGACTCTCCCGGCTTGAATGCAGCCGAGGATCCCTGGCGCTACCCCCATGCCGAGAAGGTTGCAGCAGCAAATTGCAACTGGGGTGGGGCCGGAAACCGACTGTTTCGGGCAGCGAGAGACAGGCGTGTCGACTAGTGCAGTACCTGCGATGGCGCCACTGTCGGTAGGGGGCGAACAAGCGAGTGAGGTGCAGCAAGAGGGGGGTCAGGCACTCGCACCAGACGGGAGGTGCCTAGTAGAAGTTACGCCACCGGTAGAGCGTGCGAGGCGTACGAGCCCCCAGACGGGAGGTCCAGCCCTCGCGACAGGAGGATTGCAACAGCAGGGATTAAATGGGGTGCAGCAAGGTGGGGGTCTGCCGTCGGCGACAGCCACGATGCGCTTAGCAATGACCCCGCCGCAGGTGGAACGCGGACGGAGGATGAATACCCCGGCATAGACGAGTGCGGGGAGGAGACCAGCCCCTACATTGGGAGGCGTTCAACAGCAGGCGTCCCCAAGGCCAGAGCCGAGGAGGGGTAAGACCGAACCACTTTTGCCATCTGTCGTTCAGGCCCGGCGGGATAGGGCATCATCAGGCGATCGGCCTTCCCCGCGTCCACAGACGCGTTCGACGCACCGTTCGCCATCGCCTTCGGGAAGAAGCATCAGCACCACTCAGCCCCCACCTCAGCCGGGACTCTTAGGACGCCGGCAACGATCTACTTCTCCTTCGTCAGGGAGGTCGACACGTACGCGTCAACGACCTCCGGTTACCTTTGCCGACGATACTCAATGCGGAACGGCGTTGACGCATCGAGAGGGGGCGCAAGACGCCCGAGCCAACCGTTCACGGTCGATGCCCACGATGGGTAGAAACGTCCCCCCTTCACCCCACATCATCGGGATCCGGCGGGATAGGACAGCATCAGGGGATCGGCCCTCGCCCCGACCAAGTTCACGGCCGACGCACCGCCCCCCGTCTCCTTCTGGGGGGAGTATCACAACCTCTCCACCCCCGATCCTGCCAGGGATCCTGGGGCACCGGCGACGAGCTACCTCCCCTCCAACAGGGGTGTCGGTGCGCCCGCACCAGCGACTTCGGTTTACCGCTGCCGAGGACACCCGGAGCCAGGAGGCGTTGGTGCCTCTCAGAGCACCAACCGTCCAAGGCCATCGCCGGCAGCCGTCAGTGACTCTCTCCGAACTAATAGCCAGTGCTAGAGCGTGGAGTACTAGAACAGATAGGAGGGACGGTGGTTCTCGATCGATAGGAGGCTCTCAGGTCGGAAACAGCCTCTATGGACGTCAAGGGCCGCCGAACACTGCTCAATGCGCAGGGAGGGGAACCACACAACGACAGAGCCCTTCGCCAGTGGACGAGGAAAGAAGATGCACCCCTATCTCGCCGCACGGTACACCTCCCGCTAGTGGCGGCGCTCAAAATCGGATAAGGCCTTCTAGCCCACTACCGCCGGGTGCGATACCGGGCTCCCGGGACCTGAACACGAGGTCTCGAGACGCTTATCTTGCAGAGGGGAGTTTTTTTCGGAGGGGGCCCACATCTACGAGGGGTCACAACAGGGCCGGCAGCGCTCAAAGTCGGATAAGGTCTGCTAGCCCACTACCGCCGGGTGCGATACCGGGCTCCCGTGATTTGAACACGAGGTCCCAAGACGCCCGTCTTACAGCGGGGAGTTTTGTTCGGAGGGGGTCCACAAGTACGAGGGGTCATAATAGAGGAGGCGGCGCTCAAAGCCAGATAAGGACTTCTAGCCCACTACCGCCGGGTGCGATACCGGGCTCCCGTGATTTGAACACGAGGTCCCAAGACGCCCGTCTTACAGCGGGGAGTTTTGTTCGGAGGGGGTCCACAACTACGAGGGGTCATAATAGAGGAGGCGGCGCTCAAAGCCAGATAAGGACTTCTAGCACACTACCGCCGGGTGTGATACCAGGGACCCGGGATTTGAACCCGAGGTCTCACGACGCTCGCCTTGCAGCGGGGAGTTTTCTCCGGAGAGGGTCCTCAACTACGAGGGGTCACAATAGGGGAAGGGCAGCCCTCAACGCCGGTGCAACTCCTACGAGGGTAGGGCCTCCTCCCCCGATGACGCTGGGGGCGACACCGGACTCTCAGAACCTAAGAGCGGTCTGCCTTCCCCCCCGTCGGAGAGCAAGGAGTGGTCAGCAACGCCAAAGGCCCAGCGATCCAATGGATGTTGAACCCGTTCCGGAGGAGGCACCTCAAGGGGGAAATGAGACCACTACGGCGAGAGCTAGTTTGGGGGCGAGAGTAGGTGGGTCAACGCCGACAGAGAACAGGAGGGCAAACGGTGGACTCGGGAGCTTCGCCCAGCCGGGGATGTTGAGGGGATCCACGCCGGAGAGGCACCAACAGGGGTACTTCTCGCCCCGGGTCGGCAATAGTGCCCACAACACGGTGAGACCTTCTCTGCAGATGGCACCGGGTGTTGCATCGAGCTCTCAGGACTCGAGCCCTGGGTCGCAGGACCAACGTCGTGGAGCGAGCAGCTTAACCCGGAGGGGGCTTTGGTGTAGGGGCACGCCTGCAAGGAGCCAGCAGGGGTGCCGTGCACTCCCCGTCGATAGTGTTGCTCAAAGTGGGGTGAGGTCTTCTCCCCCACTACCGCCGGGTGCGGAACCGGGCTCCCGGGACCTGAACCCGATGTCTCAAGACGCTCGTTTTGCGGCTGGGAGCCTTGTCCGGAGGGGGAACTTGGGCGGACTCACATCTTTGAGGAGCCAGTTGGGGTACGGGGGAGCTTTCGTCGACGGTGGAGCTCACACTAGGGTAGGGTTTCCTACTCCGCTACCAATGGGGGCGGCACAGGCCTCTCAAGACCCAAGAGCGGTCGCCCCCCCCCCCGTTCAGGAGGAGACATCGCACGAGGACGATGCACCTAGCACGGAGAGAGCTAGGGTAGAAGTGAGAGGGGGTCTCCATCGCACCAATAGCGGTACCACCGTTGGAAGAGGTCCCAACGGAGCGGCGGCGCAACTCGGACAGTCCACAAGGGCGGTAACAACAATAGACGAACGGCGGCGGGCCACGACGAGAGTACCTGCAGAGTACCTTATATCCACCAGGACAAGGGCTCGCACCCGGATGGCCGCTAGGGCCGTCGCACAATCATCGGAGGAGGAAGAAAGACGCCAACCTCCCACCGAGTCGCTTCGCGGATCCTCCCGTCAGCAGCCAACGACGACGCAGCTTACGTCATCGATAGCACTTTTGGAGCCGGCACCGTCGTCGCCGGAACCATCTCCGGATACACCCCGTTCAGCACAGCGGGCGCGAGAAACCACGCAACCACCGACGGCAACGGGTGCGGGGACTCCCTTGACGACCCCCCTTCCGCTTGGGGTATCCGCCATGGAAGGTTCGCCGCCGTCACCACCATCCCCGCCACCGCGTCTACCGACAACTACCCGTCCCTCGACAGACACACCACTTCTGACGCCGGACATGATCCTTGCGCTCGAATCGTCAATGCAGTCAGCGGCTAGAACGGCACAGTTGGCGCCACCAAGTTCATCACAACCGACGTGCGCATCGACACAGGGTGGAGGAAGTTCGGAACCCCCGCTGACGTCCGAACCACCGCCATCATCACCACGGCCACCATTGCAGACGTCAGCAGAAAGAGGGCAGCCCCAGCAGGAGACTTCGGAAGACTGCTGCGTGTGCTACGAGGCCTTGGTGGCCCCGATGGTATATCTAGGGAACTGCCCTCACCGGCTGCACCTACCGTGCTACGCCGCACTTCGTGTTAGGGCAGGGGCCGACCTGCGCTGCCCGGCGTGTCGGGCGACCGTAACAATTGGCGAAGCCGACGGGATGGCGTCCCGTCAGCACAGTGACGAGAATATGACAGAGGTCCTAGCGATCGCGCGGCAGGAGATACCGGCCGAGAGGGGAAGGGGGGCATCCACAAGGACCGCAGGGGGCGAGAGGGGCGAACGATTGATATGTAGCATTTGTCATGGGCTGGTGGAGGAGACTGAACGCGTACAGCTGTCCTGCTCGTGCGACGTGCATCGCCGCTGCGCTTTAGGCTTTTGCGAGGACGCAATCCCTCGAACCAGATTCATCGGCGAGGCACGCCAAGTCACGTGCCCGAACCCCGCCCTACACGAAGTTCAACAAGAGGTGGACCTCCGCCCCCTCCTGCAACAGATTCGTACTATTGGCAGGTCGGTGGACACGCAGGACGAACGCGGTTTAGTCAACAGGGTCACCGTTGCCGAGAACCGCCTTCGGAGCAGGCCCCACATTGTGCCGGAAAGGGTAGACTTGACACTAAACGCTACAGCGCGAGACGAGGAGAACCTCTCTTGGGACTGACGTAGCACGGTTCCACAACCGTATGCGCTATGTGGGGTCTGCGACAGGACTATGGAAGACGACGAGAGGTTTTCTTTCTCCGGTTGGCTCGTCCACAGGAGATGTGCCGTTGAAAGCGTAGAGGGAGCAGACAATAGGGGAGACGACCGGTTTAGGGTAGCCATTCGGGAAGTAACAGGACCGTCGCGTCGGAGAACGTTCCTCCTCACGGAAATTCTGCCGAGGATCCATCTGAGGTACGACCGCGCTTCCGATCGGGGAGCCTATCAACAGCGTCAGGTGGAAATCCTATGGCGATCGGTGATCTCGGGTGTGGAGGAGGCCACAAGCCAGGACGAAGGCCGCCAGCAAGTACAAGGAGGGAGGGGAGATGACGCCGAAACATCGTGCACCTATTGCGGCCAGGTTTTAGATGACTCTGCTGGAGAGTCGGGGGGCAGCCACGTGCGAGTACCTATCCCGTGCGCCCACGGAGGGTTTGTGCATGCACGCTGCATGCTGGACCGGGCAGATCGCATCGCGAGAGGGCATGCCGACCCGAGGTCCTGCGTAGTGTGCCAGTCGTCGTGGCCGGAGGGGGCAGGCCACCCCACCCGGCGGAACTTGCCAGAGGGCTGCCCATGTCCGAGCAGGGGGGGAGGTGGGCGGCGGTGAGTAGTGCCCTGCAGTTCGCCGCCCTCCTTGAGCGGAGTGACCTCGGCGCGGAGTCAGCCAGTTACGTGACGACCGGGGTTCACAACACATTCGAGCACATGGTGAGTGCCCTGGGGAGAAGCCCAACCTCTTCGTTCGTGTTGTGCTCCCTTTTCAGCGATGCACTGGATCTACCGCAACAGGCCTACCTCGATTTCCCCCGAACGAGGGAATGGGAAGCGGCGGCCGCCTACTATCGTACGCTGTTCGCCGCGTACGGCATCCGACCCCAGAACGTACTACTCCGACTCCCAAACCGGAGGCTCTACATTGGACCTCATGTCCAAGAGTATCTGGCGGGCCTTGACGCCGAATGGGAAGAACGACTGACGAGGTGGACCCTCGGTGTCCAAAGGGCGCTGGAGGCAGGTGACGCGCTGCCTCCTTTTCCGACGGCGGTGGCGGCCCCACCGGAGCGGACGGACTCGGCGCAGGGAGACGACCGGTTAGCAAGGGGGCAGCATGGACAGAGAGGTGCCGCTCCAGGTTCGCCAGAGAGCCGAGAGATCACAAGGGACACCGCGCTAGTAGGCCTATGTATCTATTGCGGTGAGGGCATAGAAAACTCAGATAGGAATCCAGAGGTCGACCATCTGAGGACAACCATCACTTGTGACCATGACAACGGACAGTTAGTACACGCCGGCTGCATGCTGGATCGTGCGGAACGCCTCGCATGTGGGCACACAGACCCACGGCCATGCGTCGAGTGTGGCTCTGAATGGCCCGTAAGAACCCGACCTCCCCATCCGGCAGAATTAACCGAGGACCTCCCCAGACCACGGCCGGGGGGAAGGTGGTCGGCAGTAGGAGGTGCCCTGCAGTTCGCCGAACTTCTTGAGGAGGAGGGCACCCAGCTGGTACCGGCCAGTTATGTGACGACTGGTCATCACCACACGTTCGAGCACATGGTGAGAATTCATGGAAGGAGCCCAACCTCTTCGTTCCTGCTGTGCTCCCTGTTCAGCGATGCCCTGGGCATGCCTCGAGCGGCTTACCTCGACTTCCCCCGCACGAGGGAATGGCAAGCGGCCGCCGCCGACTACCGTGAGCGTTTTGCCGCGTACGCCATCCGACCGAGGGATATCATGCTCCGACTCCCAAATCGGAGGATCTACATCGCACCACAAGCCCAAGGGTTTCTGGCAGGCCTCCATGCCGAATGGGAGGAACGCCTGACTAGGTGGACCCTCGGGGTCCGAAATGCATTGGAGGCAGGTGACGTGGTGCCTCCTTTTCCGACGGCAGTGGCGGACACGCCAGGAGGGGCAGGTCGAGCGCTGGAGAGCGGGCCGTTAATAGGGGGGCAGAACGATCAGGGCGGCACTGCTGGAAATGCCACAGAGAACCGTCAGGCCACGGGGAACAGGGACGATACGTCAGCGGGACAAGTGGGGACCCCCCGGACAACATCCAGCACAGCCCTGGCCAGGTGCACCCTCGGGGTACTAAACGTGCGGGAAGGAGGTGATGCGCTAACTCCTCTTCCGACGGCAGAGTGGACCCCCGGGGCCCAAAACGCGTTGGAGGCAGGGGACGATTTGCCTCCTTTTCCGACAGCGGCGGTATCCACAACGGAGGGAACGGTCCCGGCGGCGGAGAGCGGTCCGCAAACTAGGGGGCAGGTGGAGCAGGGAGGAGCAGCTGGGAGTGCCGTAGGAAGCCGTCACACCGAGGGGGGTAGGGATGCCGCACTAGCGGGACAAGTGGAGATCCTTCAAGCAAGGCCCAGTACCGTCTCTGCAACATTTGCGGCGGCAACGCCCCCTAGATCAACTGGAAGCGAATCGCCCTCGCGCGAGGGCGGCCAAGGCGGAATGGAGGCAAATGTTGGACGTTCCTGTCCAAGTGCTGCGCGGCCTCTGCCCCCGGAGGCCGAAACGACACCACCGGGAGGAGAAGCCCTGGCGTCGGAGGGTGACTCGCGGATAGGGGGGCAAGTGGATCAGAGAAATGCTGTTGTAGTAGCGATGGCAAACCTTCAAACAGCCAGAGATAGGAATGTCACGCCCTCGGGACGCTTGGGGGTCCCCCTGACACCATCCGGCGCCACCCCAGCAATAGCTGGGAATACTTCCTCTGAACCTGGTAGCGCAGCCAGGGAGGGGGGGGGCACAGGAGGTGGACGAGGTCGACCGCGTGGGTCTAGGAGGGGGTCCCGAGCGACAAGCACTGGGAGAGAGGCCGTCACGAACCGGGGAAGAATCCCTCGACCCGGCGGCAGTGAGCCACCCTCGGTCCCTGAACCGAGAAGGGGCAGCGAGTCGCCCCCGACGCCCGGATCGAGAGGGGGCAGCGAGCTTCGTTCGGATCCTGGATCGAGAGGGGGAGGTGGCGAAGAGAGAGAACTCCACAGGGAAGGAGAAGGTGGCGAGGGGGGAGGATCAGCATCGGGGGGCGTAGGGCGACTCCGTGCATCCATTGGCACCAGTCAAGACGGCGTGATGTGCGGGGGATGCCGAGCGGCAGTTGCTCGGGGGCACCGAGTGGTAGGGCTGCCATGTGGAAACCAGCACGTTATGCACGCGCGGTGTGTGGTGGAAGCTTTTCGAAGGAGTGGGTCACACGCACAACTCATTTGCGCTACACGAGGGTGCACAGCCCGCCATGGGAGACGGGAATCACTGGATGCAGCAGTTCAGGCTGATCCTGGACTCCGGGTTACGGTCGCAGGACTTGGAGGAAGGCCGGACAACAACTACGATGAACGGGGGGAAGAGCTTTGTTACCCGTGGGACCAGAATTCGTTAGGAATAGCAGGGCCACTCGATGATGTTTCTCTCGAGCATCTTCAACAACGTTTCATCACCGTTGTTAAGGTGCAGCCGGGGCTAGCTACTGTCCATGCCAAGCTTCTCACCCACGTGCTCGGTCTCCTGAACCACGCCCTCGGAGCGCATCGGCCAAACAGACACTCCGAGACGCCGAGTTCGCTCCTGAGGGCCATCAAGCTGTGGTACATAGTGCCAGCACTGCTACACTCGCAGGACAGCCGCGTGAAGCGACGCGAGAGATTCGCGTCCGTCGAACGTGGTGACATCACGCTTATTCTCCCGTGGTTGATGGAGTACACCAGTCGAGCATCGACACGGCGCAGGGGGCCAACCTACGAAGCCACAGACGCGGCTAAGTACGAGAGAGCGTCGTCAGCCTGTCGTCACTCGGGCGGGGTTTCGGTGGCAGCACGCGGTCTTCTCGCGGAAGCTCGAGCGCCCGGGGACGAGGTGACCTGGGAGCGGGTGAAAGCCAAATTCCCGGGGGAAGACCGTGCCTCCATCTCCGAGTCGGCAGCGGCAGCGGTGGCAGCAAGCTCTACGGAACCGGAGGAAGGGAGTGTTCCCAACTGGCGTCCAGAGCAAGAGTTCGATTCGCAGGTGGCCCTCGACATCATCAACTCCCGAAATGCGTTATCAGGCGCGGGGAGTGACGGTCTACGCTTCTCACACCTGCAGTCGATCATCAGGACCGGCTTCGGTCGCGAGAAATTTGGAGCTAGCATCGAGGCCCTTTGGAGGCGGATCTTCGACGACCCCGGTGCATTCCCGCCGGAATTCTGGCAGCTCCTCTTGCAGTCCAACCTCACTGCCTTGGGGGAAAAATGTCGACCCGTATGTGTAGGTATGACATGGAGACGACTTCTCGCAGCTGGGACGATGCGGCAGTGGCGGCCACTGCTGGAAGAGATTAATCGTGAGGCAAGGCAGTTTGGGGTAGGGGTTCGAGGGGGGGTGGAGCAGGTAGCTCTACGCGCCCGGGTGCACCATGAGGCAAGAAACTGGCTCATCCTAACTGACTGTTCCAGCGCCTTCAACACTGTAAAGCGGACGGCAGTACTTGCCGAAGCGGCCACTTGCGTGCCCGCGCTCACGCCGTTCATTGCTAAATGCTACGGCGAGAGGCCCGCCCCTACGTTCTTCCAGATGGATTCGGGGGAGCGGCGCAAAATTGACTGTTCCAGTGGCGTGCAGCAAGGGGATGCCATGGGCCCAGCGCTGTTCTGCATGCCACTGCTGCCAATACTCAAGCGGGTCCGTGAGGAGCTCGAACCCCGGGGTGTTGAAGCCTTTGCCTACCTCGATGACATCAGCATCGGCATGTCAGAGATCACACCGGACACGGTGAGAGTAGCGCCCTTTCTCCAGCACGAGCTGTGCGAAATAGGCATTGCCATTAACCCCAGAAAGACGATTGCTTTGCCTCCCAAAAGGCATATGCCTACGTCGGAAGAGATATCACTTCTGAGGGGCATCGGTGTTCGCATTGCGGAAGGGGGTGGGGTAAAGGTGGTTGGCGTGCCCGTAGGCACTGATGCATTCGCAGTGAACAGCGCCGTGGAGATAGTCCGAGATGGGGGAGCAGAGCAACTCGCGCGCATCCTGCCGCGTATGCCGGACAAACAGTCGGCGAACCTCATCGCCACCAGTTCAATGGTGCAGCGGACCTCCTACATTGAGCGGGTAATAGACCCGGAGCTGTCACTACCCGCGTGTCAGCGGGCAGACACTAGCGCAATGTGGATGCTCGAGCGCCTTCTCGAGCTTCCAGGGACAGCGGACGAATCGCCGTTCTTTGCGGACGGATGCCCGGCGAACCGGTTGACGCTACAGCCGCACCAGAAAGCGCAGGCGAGCCTCTCCACAGGGGCCGGGGGGTTTGAACTGTCGTCGGCTGAATCAAGGAGAATGTCAGCGTCCATCGGGAGCTTAGTGGCGACGGTGCCAGAGGTCCTCGCCGACCTCTCCGGTCCATTAGGGGAAAAAGTCCGAAGGGAGTTGCCCAATTCGGACCTCGTTCGCCGCATATGGAGCAGCGTCAGGGACCTTCGCGATATCCATGGGGTATCGGAGGAGGCAATGGCAAACGTAGTCCCGGAAAGTTGGCGGAACAGGGCGTTCCGCGCAAGCGAGGAAGGAGGGACAGAACAGTATGATGTGGAGGTACTGCCGGCGCATGACGCCGAAACGATTAGCTCCCACAAGGCGCAATACAAGCTGGGGCAGCAGATCAACCGGGTACGGTACCAACGGTACGTTGCTTCTCTGGACCAGCTCCCCGAGGTAGCAGACCCGTCGGATCGGGACGACGTGTTCGGGGGGACGGAAACCAGAGGTCTTGCCAAGGCTCGGCAACGGAGCCTATCGGGACCAGGCGCAGTCGCCTGTTTGCGTGCAAGGCCCGTGGACATGGCACGTATCATACCGGCTTCTGAGTTCGTGTCTATGGGACGGCGCTTCCTGGGAATGGAGGAGCCCATAGCGGCGAGGTGCCCCTGCTGCGAAGCGACGGATGTCACCACACGTCACGCGCGTACATGCCACCGAGCAGGCGCACAGGTTAACCAGCACCAGCCGCTAATCCACGCGCTGTCTCGCACCTTTAAGCGGTTGTCCATCCGCCACCAAATGGAAAGCGGAGCGCCCTTCAACGCCGATAGAAACCTCCGCATGGACATAGTGATAGAGAGGGGAGGCCTCCGAGACGCTACGTCGTCAGAGTACCGCAACAAGGCGATACTCCTCGACGTCACGCATGCAGACCCCCAAGCGAGGGTCCACATGCGGGCTGGCAGCGCTGATCGAGACGGTTCAGCCGCTTCCACTTCTGAGGCGCGAAAGCGCAACCACTACGCTCGTGCAGGACAAGTGTCCTTCGACGAGCGCAGCCATAAACTTGTCACCCTCGCGGTGGAAAGCTTTGGACGCCTCGGGAAGGAAGGTAGCGATTTCATCGACCAGCTGGCGGCGAGCATCGTTGGAGGAGCGGACGGGGGATCTTTAGCAAGAAAAGGGGTTTGTAAGGAGCACCTTTTCCAGATCATATCGGTGACTACCCAGATCGCGATCTCGCGCAGAGTGCACCGATATAAGCTCGCCCTGCGAGACCGCCAGGCCGCCAGGGGGAGAAGGGAGGAGGAGGGAGGACTACTACCGATGGCGTGGCGGTGGAATGTAGATGCGGAGTAGGAAGCGTGGCGTATAGATACATACCCTGGTAGTAGGTAAAATATCTCGGTAAATGGTGGGGGTGCAAGGGAGTACACGCAGGGAAGGAGAATTGGTTCGATGAAGTTAGTGGTATTCGATGAATTATGTTAGCTTTTTCATTTTGAATGGATAACGCCCTGCACATTGTCAGAAGGCAAATAATAATAAAATACTACACACTCCCGTAAAACTGTACCAGGTAGGCCGTATGGCAAAATCCCTAGGGACCATTTCGTCCATCTCTCTTCCCATCTTTTCGAGTCATGTTAACGCGCTGAAAAGCAACATATCAGGATGTACCACACAAACCGTATGTACACGAGTATCTGGTATTCATAGAGGGCATACTACGGTGATGAAGCTGGGTAGAAATGACGATTTTTAGTCGAAGGCCACATATCATACGTGGAGGATGTATCCACAGTATTTACAGTATTCATACCACTATCAATACACCCGTTCATGGGACTGAAGGTCGCACGGCAAATAAAGCTCTCTAGATCCTTGGGTCCATCGCTCCTCTTGCTTTCACAAGCGTGGAGACGTTTAACTTTGGTCCCACACGCCCCTGCACACGTACGGGATGAGTGCCCCCTACTATCGGAGCAAAGTAATGTTCTTGGGAAGCCGTTCAACTGTGCAGTGTACGGCAGGTTGCTATTCGGGGGTAGATGAAATCTACGTTGAAACAACTGAGGGCACACAACGAGAGTCATAACGGGTTGTTATGGTCTCCAAGTACCCGATACGCTGGAATTCCACTTGTTTCACCCGTTCGGGTCTTCTCACCCGGTACGTTGGCATTTCACTGGCTTTCCCTGGTCTTTTGACCCGGTACGTGGCCATAGGAAACAACCATACCTGGTACTCATTGGCTTTCGCGCACATAATTAGTCCGTCAATTATAAGAAATAAAAACGGACAACCCAGACGATGGGAATGTTTGGAAAACTGTGATATGAGGTGATCGTACTCTTCGTAAAATCCCACGTCTATTTTGCATACTATGTTCTAGCTTCCGCGCACATAATTAGTCCGTCAATTATAAGAAATAAGAACGGACAACCCAGGCGATAGGAATGTTTGCAAAACTGTGATATGAGGTGATCGTGTTCTTTCTATAATCCCACGTTCCATCTTGCATACTATCTATGTTGTGGGATACTCGTTATATGCATATATCCACATGTTTTCGGTGTTGCCTGCCTTGTAGGAGGGTGATTCGTGTGATATGCTGGTATGTATTCACGCTGCCGATGGTGCTCTGCCTGTTTGTTTCGTAAGGCTTTGAAGATACTTGTCTGGTCAATGCATGCAGGCATACTCGTTGCTCGTGCTCCGTTTGCCTGTTGCTCGTGCTCGTATGTTTGCTCGTTTTTCATGATCGCACACACATGCATGTTCGTTAATAAATGTCTGCATGCGATTGACCACATACATATGCATAATGTCTTCAAAACCAAATGCAACCGACAGGTGTCGATACAAGCCAAAGGTGCCGTACGTACTATTAATATTACACGCATGCTCTCGTGGACCGTTTGCTTGGTTAGGTGATAACGGGAACTAACAATGTCGAGCCTTAGGCCCGTTTGGGCAGACATAACCACCCTATACTCGTAGAACGATGAACCCCTGGACAACAACGTGCATTGTCGGCTGGCAAACATGGAACTTTCAAGAAATCCACGTATATTGTGATGACTGTGGTGTAGTTTGTGACCACAGGAAAAATCTCTCTCTAGGATCAAATAAAGGGCACGGACACTGGTTGTGCTGGATGTCGACGAGTAGAAAGAATGGTTTAAGGTGAAGAACACACACAATACGTGCAGAGTACGAGTAGAACACATACGGCCGCATTACCTTATTCATCCCGACTGCTGTAAAGTATGTATAGTATCTTCAGCATACCGACCTGGTATCACATCACACTGGATACGGCAGACACGACGCACACATTCCGTCCAAGAGCAGAGAGAGATAGCAACGCGACACCAACGAATAAATAAAACCTACCAGGTATCAACCTAGTGGCACCGGGCATATTAGTACTGGTAATTACAAACCACCCGGCACTAGATTATCGACTACCTGAATGTCAACACAGCAGTTTGTATCACATAATCGGGGATCACACGCATAAATAGTTGCAATCCCGTGATCACAGCGCCCGAATACTGGGGGATGCGTGAACAGTTACTTGATAGTATCATACATATGCACGAATATTGGAAAACCGTGAAAACGGGCGCTTATTTTACATTCGTGCCGAAAGGGCCTCGGAGCGCTGGCCTCTATCCGGAGCGCTTTGCCTGTAGCAAGGGTGTCTGCTCTTCCAGAGCAAATAAATGCATCCTAAGCGGTGGATACGAGATACACAATGCAAATCAAACTGAGGAGAGAAAACCTGGTAGTTTCCGATAGGAAAACAAAGCCCCCCCCCAGCGCGCATACTCATGCGCCGTCTTAGGCTCATTCTTATCGGAGAGTTTAGTCGCTGACGCAGTGAACGGAGAATCAACCGAGCTTGACTTTGTTCAAGTATCTGACACGGTTCCCAATGACGATTGGGCATCTTCACCGTTTGAGTACTGCACTGCTGTACATGTACATAAGGTTGACCCTAATTTCCAAGTGCTTCGTCCCCGCATTGAAAGGGCACTTACTTCTATAAAGGCGAGGCCACATATGCCCAATGCCCAAACTAAAGGTTCCCTTCATTTGCGAACGCGATCGTGATACCACGTACCTGTTGTGTCGTCCGTCTCCAAACATCGGGTGATCCGCTTGATCGAAGAACGGTTGTAGGAATTCTAGATTGCATGACTAATGCTGGAAAACATGCTGTAGGCATGGTGTAACCGAGCAGAACACCTTCCTATTTGACTCTCCAAGATTAGTGGCCAAGTGTTGGAGACACGAATCGAAAGGTGGGATTGGGATGCCAATAGGCAGTAGGTAGTTTCCGTGCTGGGGGAGTGTTTGTCACCACCTTTCTACAACTACTTTCACGAAAACCGTTATACAAGGGGTACGATCTGGAAGTGGTGGTGGATGAATAACGTTTGAGGACTCATGAATTAGTTTTAGCACGAAAGGGTCTCACCAGTGGACACTGTTCGGGCTGGGGGGGTGGCGTGAACGTCAGTGCCTTCAAACGGCTTACTTACGCGGAGTCACGTCAGTACTTGGGGGGGTGGCGTGAAGGTGGCGTGAACGTCAGTGCCTTCGAACGACTTACTTACTCGGAGTCACGTCAGCACTTGGGTCGGTGGCGTGAAGGTGGCGAGAACATCAGTGCCTTCAAACGACTTACTTACTCGGAGTCATGTCAGTACCTTCAAACGTGGCGTGCACGTCAGAGTCACGTCAGTACCTTCAAACGTGGCGTGAACGTCAGTGCCTTCATACGACTTACTTACTCGGAGGCACGTCAGTGAAGGTGGCGTGAACATCAGTGCCTTCAAACGACTTACTTACTCAGAGTCATGTCAGTACCTTCAAACGTGGCGTGCACGTCAGAGTCACGTCAGTACCTTCAAACGTGGCGTGAACGTCAGTGCCTTCAAACGACTTACTTACTCGGAGGCACGTCAGTGAAGGTGGCGTGAACGTCAGTGCCTTCAAACGGCTTACTTACGCGGAGTCACGTCAGTACTTGGGGGGGTGGCGTGAAGGTGGCGTGAACGTCAGTGCCTTCGAACGACTTACTTACTCGGAGTCACGTCAGCACTTGGGTCGGTGGCGTGAAGGTGGCGAGAACATCAGTGCCTTCAAACGACTTACTTACTCGGAGTCATGTCAGTACCTTCAAACGTGGCGTGCACGTCAGAGTCACGTCAGTACCTTCAAACGTGGCGTGAACGTCAGTGCCTTCATACGACTTACTTACTCGGAGGCACGTCAGTGAAGGTGGCGTGAACATCAGTGCCTTCAAACGACTTACTTACTCAGAGTCATGTCAGTACCTTCAAACGTGGCGTGCACGTCAGAGTCATGTCAGTACCTTCAAACGTGGCGTGAACGGCAGTGCCTTCAAACGACTTACCTATTGGAGTTACGTGAGTTCCTCCAAACGTGTCGTGAACGTCAGTTCCTTCAAACGACTTACACACTCGAAGGCACGTCAGTGAAGGTGGCGTGAACGTCAGTGCCTTCAAACGACATACTTACTCGGAGTCACGTCAGTACCTTCAAACGTGGCGTGAACGTCAGTTCCTTCAAACGACTTACTTACTCGGAGTCACGTCAGTACCTTCAAACTTGGCGTGAACGTCAGTGCCCTCAAACGACTTACGTACTCGGAGTCACGTGAGTTCCTTCAAAAATGTCGTGAACGTCAGTGCCTTCAAACGACTTACTTACTCGGAGTCACGTCAGTACCTTCAAACGTGGCGTGGACGGCAGTGCCTTCGAACGACTTACTTACTCGGAGTCACGTCAGTACCTTCAAACGTGGCGTGAACGTCAGTTTCTTCAAACGACTTACTTACTCGGAGTCACGTCAGTACCTTCAAACTTGGCGTGAACGTCAGTGCCTTCAAACTACTTACTCACTGGGAGTCACGTCAGTACCTTCAAACGTGGCGTGAATGTCAGGGCCTTCAAACGACTTACTTACTCGGAGTCACGTCAGTACTTGAGGGGGTGGCGTGAACATCTGAACCTTCAAACGACTTACTTACTTGGAGTCAAACGTCAGTATCTTCAAACGACCACAGTAGGGGTGCACCAAACGTTCCTGAGCGAATTTTCACACAGAGCTTACAAAGATGAGTTCCGACGAAATCCTCGATTGCACAGCTGGTGTTGGGGTATGGGCAGCCAAACTCAAGATCTTCCATGAGCGGCCGGAGCACATGAGGCGTGAATTCAAGATCTTCCATGAGCGGCCGAACCACATGAAGCGCGAATTCGTCCAATTTCGTGGCGGAGAGGCAGCAGATGTTCTGGAGGCTGAGAGGGATACTCTAAAGACAGCAGGGGTAAAAGAGCTCCAGAAGGGCGCGGCACGATGCGGCAACTCAGAGGAGTTCCTCGGGTGAGTAGACGCTGGGGGGTAACAGGGGCTTGATCAAGGAGGCGGCCAGCAAACGCGGAAGGGAAGGCATCCACGCCAATCGGGCGCACGAGCATTGGACAGGGGCGTAGCGAATCCCTTCCGGCGAGCAGCCCGGTCTGAGCTATCAAGCGTCTATGAGAGGACGCCGGATCAGGGGTCGGGTAGGTTTGTGTGTACCCCGTTACATAAGCGGCATAGGGTGCTAAAGCATCGTACCATTTTCAAGTTAGATGCACGGAGCCGCAGTCGCAGTCGTGACCGCCGTAGCAGCCACCACCGCCGTAGCAGGAGCGCCACGCAGGAGCGCAACCGTAGTAGCAGCAACCGAGCACGGCAACGGGAACCCGCAGGACGGGGGGGCAATCAGGGCCACCGCCTCCGCCGCCGCGGAGGGAGCGCAAACAGCCGGCCCAGCAGGAGAATAAGGAGGAAGAGGTGGGACAGCATCAGGCGCAGCAACTGTGTCATCAGAAGCAGCAGCAACAGCAACGGAAGCAACAGCAGCAACAGCAGCCGTCGCAGAAGCCGAAACAGCAGCAACGCCCGGCAGAAGGAGAAGCGGGAGGCGTAGGAGCCGCGTCACGAGAATCGGGGATGTCCGTACGTGGCCGAAGCTCGTTAAGCGTCGGACGGATAAGGAGGGACGCGGCAGCCGGTTCGTCGGGGAAGTGGAGGAGGAGTTGCCCACGCTGTTACCGGGTAGTGGCCGGGATACCCGCTGTGCACCGACGATAGTTATGCGTCGGGCAGGGGGGGTGTTGCAGCGCTACGGGCTCCAGAAGTCGCCCAGGAGGGCGACAGGGTATTCTGTGATGTACGTCGACGGACCTGACCAGTGACGTATGGAGGGTGCATCGTGTAAGACAGCGATAAGGCCGTAGGATGGCTCGCTGTCATATCGATGTAGGTATACAATGGAGTGTCCCCGGCGGGGGAGGCCATTGTCTGCGTCATGGAAACCCTGTATCGGCTGTAGTGGTCGATACAGGTGCTCTGTGGCGCTACCTGGGGTTAGTCAATCCCACCAAAGAATGAAAGAAACAAGTCAAACCATATCCTGTTCACACTCCGTGCATGAGTATTGCCTATCACGTGCTGTCTGTTAATCACACGTCGCACGTGCTGAGCAATACCAACTCTCAACTCTCGTGGCGTCTGGCCACCCCGTGGCCAGAGAAGATTCAGGAGCGAGGTACGGAGGAAATCCCCATGAGGACTCTCTCAACGAACGACAACAGCTGGCTATCGAGGTGAAACCGAGCCGATAACGGCACACAAGAGGAGGTCAGCTGTAGCACTTCCACGACTACTTCGCGACATAGGTCTACTACTCGTACGACCACTACCGCTTCATCAACGCGTCCTGTTCATCGCAGCGACTTCGAGTTCAACATCGTTACACATGTACCTGCAGCATTGGCCCCTGGTATTTCTACTTCTACGACAGCCAGTTCCTGCGGCTTCCCCAGCAGCAGCAGTACCTACAACATTTCTTCCTGTACTACCACATCAACACTACCATGAGCAAACATCTGGCAGCATCAACGTGGTCTACGCAACGCACGTGGCAACGTCTCAATGATCGAACCAACGCCCGCTTATCTATCAACGGACGTACGGGGGGATCAGAGATCGAGACGTTCCGACGGCAACTTTTTCACAGCAATTAATTCAACTATTACTGCTTTTCAAAACGCACCACTACAGGACCTGACACCACGTCCAGCCGAGCCAACTCATCATTCATCGGAGCTACATGGACTATCACGTCATCATCAGCAGCATAACTTCACAACCATTTCTTCAAGCTCAAGCGACTTTGTTCTGCTCTCTTCTATTTCCTGAACATGAAGATCATCACGAGCAGCAACACCAACTGCGACGCAGCACTGCGCCTTGAAGCAGAAGAGCCTCCAGCAATACGCGCCAGGTTGTTTCTTACTGTTTTTTCTTTTTTTGCATTTGTGGGGAAGGTTTACGTTTGCATAGCTTTATTTTGAGTACGTATCATACATACACGCTCGAAACATGCTGAATGTACTAAGCAATTCAGTACGTTTACGTCTACAGTTTTCTACTTTTTTTCTGCTTTGGGCATCCGTTCAGGGGGCGCGTTGGACACAGCAGACGGGTTAACACTTTATTTTCTAGGGTATACATCGCTGGTAATCACACCACGATTTGTTTTATTCCTTGATTTTTGCCTACACTAGGTACTGCTCTGTAGTCATACGAGTTACTGTAGTACGAGAAATACGTACACACGTAGATACTGGACAACACGTCCCAGTTTTATCAATATCTCGTACTGTTTCGCAGCATGATTTTCTGAGTATCTGGTTTCTACACCGGAAGCGTAAGCTACTGACTGACATCACGGGGGCGTGTCAGCGTATGGGCGTTGACATCCATATATATTGTGATGAGCAGTCACTTCACTCGAGCTTACTGAGAGTATCTGATGATAGATGCGGAGAAATACGATATGCGGCGAAACTTGAGTTTGTTCTTTCTTGCCGACGCACTGTATTCAACTTATCTCTATCATACTGATTGTAACGCAGGGTAGCTATTAATAGCTTACCACAATACTGGTAGGTATCAGGTAACGTTCTATGAACGTTACGAGTACGCTACATAGAACGTTGCAGGGACATTGCTAGGAACGGTTCAGGGAACCTTGACGGGCTGCTGTAGAATAAACCTGCCCGTAGCATGGGCGTTGTCTCGTGATCAGGTGATGGCATCGCCCACCTCGATCATTCCTTTCCTCTCCTCTCCTCCACTCTTCCCTCTTCTCCTCTTGATCTCTGAGATCAAGATTCCTTCTATAATGGCCAGTTAAGCGCCAATTTCAAATCATCTTCCTTCTTCATCACAAGTGATCTTCACAGACACTTCGGTGCCACCTCTGCCTTCTCTCTTTACAGAGACAGAGCCTCGACACATGCATTATTCCTTCAGCAGATGCCGCCCGTCGGGGCCTTCGTGACCTTGACAGCGGACGACGGTAGGTTGTACGTGTTGTTCAGAAAGTAGCACGGTACCGACTGGACGTCGCATTTAGACCTGCGGTCCACCCGCATCATACGTTCCTGGAAGAACGGCACCACCTGCAGATCCGGCAGTCGCGAGTAGAACACCTAGTACGGTGACCGCCACCCGGTGCTTGCCTTGGCGGCGGAGCGGTTGAAACAGTCCGCGACCCAAAGGACAGCTTCCAGCCACCGGCGGTTGCCATCGGCCCCGACATGGGAAATCCGGGCGAGGTCGACGACCGGAAAGAGCCGTCGGATCTCACGGCGAGCCGCATGACCACCTTTCATCGCCCGCCAGATCGCGCTCTCGACAACCGCGTTCTGCTGCGGCTCGCCCGGGGTCGTACACTCACGTCGGATCCCAACAGCGTCGCAGAGCTCAATGAAGCTGCGGTCGGTGAATTCCCCACCGTTGTCCGTCCGAAAATAGAGTGGTCGCCCCATGGCGTCGGTGTCGGAGAGGAACGTCTGGACGTATGCGGTGGTCTCCGACTTGGTCCTTATCCCGTACGGCCGCATCCACCGCGAAGCGCTGTCGACGAACATGATCAGGTAATGGGACCCGCCCAAACGCCTTGTAGGGGCCGGCCTGGTCGATGTGCACCGTCTCCATGGGCCTCCTTGCTCGCAATGTCGTCCTCCGCGGCACCCCCGCCCGCACGCCCTTCGCCTCCAAACATCCACCACACGGTTGCAGCACTCCCGTCAGGGTGATACCGTGCTGTCCAGTCGTTCCCCTCAACAAACGTTCGTTCAGGTGGCCGGAGGAGACGTGAAAGTGGTTAATATCAATAAACCTGTGACGTTTCCCAACAGTAAATGGATGCCTACCAGGAGCAAGTACTGGTGCAGCAGTCATTCCTGCTTGCCTGCCCCCAATGCCCGTCCGATCCGACTCTGTAAGAGCCTCAGCTGCCGCAGCATGAAGGGGGGTTGAAAAAAAATCGGTAGGCGCAGTGTCATCATGACCGTCCATAAGCCGACTATCGGTGAACACGCTCATGTCTGTCTCCTGCATCCCGGGGGCGGCGACCAGGGGTCTAATCCACATCACTCCATCCTGTACTCCTAGTGCCGATCCTACATCTGCTTCGCCAGGAACCGGGGGGGGAAACAATAAGCCACAGGCACTACACCGCTGTCGGTGGGCTGGAAACTTGAATCCTGAGGTACTACGCCGTTAAAGGCGGGCGGGAAACCATCATCCGCAGTCCTTACCCCTTCTACACTATGGTGGGACAGGGGATGGGGGTCAGACGCCGAGGACCCTGCCCTATCTACGTTAAAGAGGGGAGAGGGGGACAAGGGGGGAGCAAGTGAAACACCAGACACTGAAATATCCCCGGGCTTACCAAGAGAGGGGCCTGAAACACTAGACATGACAGGCACAGGAGTATGTCCTGCAGTGGGGTTCAGGTCTGTCGGGTCCATGCGAGTCGCGTACAAACGTGATCCGATCGAATCACGGAGGAAGGTCAGACGGTTATCGAACAAGTGCACACCATCCTCGTCCATGATAAGTCTCTGACGCCCTTGGGCCTCGTGTAAGGAAAAAAGTAAAAAAGTTTGTACTGGATATCCTCTGTCACATCTACTATCGTCAACTTCTCGTTAAAGTCTGTCTTCGAGTGCAACTTCAGGTTGAGGCTTCGTATTCCTATCACATTCATCTCCTTTTCATCCCCAATCAGAACCTTGTCCTGCCCAGGGGGAATCTCTACCGAGTCGTACACGAACCGAGGGTCACTGGTAACGTGGTTGGTGGCCCCGTTGTCGGAAACCCACATATCACCACCGGGTGGACGTCTGCCACGTTCCCCAACGGTCTCACCATCAGTCTGGTCTGCAAGCGTCAGCCCAGATGATCCTACGCTACCAACGCTCGAATCCAACTCACCTTTGGACACTGAACGCGCCATCAGAAGATGTAGGCCACTCGGTGGAGATGTAGATGCTCCGGGAGGAGGGGCCGAGCAAGAGGGCGGGAGATGGCTGGGAGGATGCTGAAGGTGCTGGAGCGGCGGTGACGGTGGTTGGTACTGGTACTGCCGCGAAGGCGGGGGCTGGTACCGCTGCAAAGGGGGTGGCTGGTACTGCGGCGAAGGCTCTTCCTCGTATTTAATAGTAGTGCCCGTGGTCGTCGTCGTAGTAGCTGCCGTCCCCGGCAGCGTCAGGATCATGAGCATACGGGGCATCGTCGTAAACGGTGGCGACGGCGGTGGTGGCAGGGGCGACGGCGGTGATATTTTATTGACCGTATGAGTGCACCGACTCCTGGGGTCAGCCTCCTGCACCGGCGGCTGATTTCCGGCTCGACGGGGGTACCGGGAATAGTCGTAACCACCGGGGGGAGCGGGGTACGAAGGCAAACCTCTCCCCGTACCCCCAACTGTTTGCGCACGACCACCCCCATACCTTCCTATGCCACCCCGGCCGCCAGGCCCTCTGCCTTCAGATCCCAACTGCTGTGGCGCTCCGCTCCAACCGCGACCCCTCCGACCTGAGCCGCTGCTGTGGCTGCTGTCGCTGCTGGTACGGCTGCTGATGCTGCTGCTGGTGCTGCCTGTACTGCTGCTTCGGCTGCTGCTGCTGCTGCTGCTGCTGCTGCTGCTGCTGCTGCTGCTGCTGCTGCTGCTGCCGCTGCCGCTGCTACTGTTCACCTCTGTTGTCGGTTTTCCTGTTATTCCCCCGTCCGTCTCGTCCACCTCTCACGCCATGTTGAATACCCTCATTGCCCCGAGCCACATCGGCAGCAACGAGGGCGTGTCCCGTCCCGTCCCTCAGTTATTGCTCCCTCGACATCTCCATCCCCCCGTTCGCACTGAGCACGACATCTTCAAGGACTTGGTCTGTCAACTCTGCGTTTGTGGGCAAAATGTTATTTTGCACTCCGAAAGCAGGGGAAAGGTTACGCGCAAAATGCTGGTTAGCGTCAACATCGGGAAAAATCATTCCATGGGCACAAAGTCTGCTCCTGAGCACACAACCCCTCGAGAAGTACTCATTGGGGGTTCCCCCATCCTTCATGCGAAAACTATACCATGCCTGGGTCAGCCTGGCCTTGCCTTCGGCTGCCTGAGGCTGGTAATGCCCCTTGAAAGCAGCCCACGCCTCACTCGGACTACCTGCTGCAGCTACTAAAGGTGCAACTGCGGGTGATGTTATCTGACGACAAAGTATGCCCAAGCCCTGCTTTCCTTTTCCGCCGTCTATCCCCAAACTCTGCAATCGATGCCTCTCGACTCGATTTTTCCAGACCTACGCTGATAGGACTAGCAGTCTCTACTGCCTCTAGGCAATCCATCTCCCAAAAATGAGCATTTATCTGCCTCTTACAACATCACTTTTTGCTGTCTGTCCTCTCCCTTCTTAAAACAACCGTCAAAAACTGGTGGCCTTACGGGGCTACTATAAATAGTATGGCTGATGTGAAACGTGCCTGCCTGTGTGGTAGAAGTGGCGTGGTGCGGGAGGGATGCTGCCGGGACCTGCAGTGAGGTGGCTTGGGATGGGTGCTTGCTACTCCTGGGCTCCTTGCCCTGGGCTTGTGCACCCTCCTTCGTGCCTTCTTCCTCCTCTGTGGTCACGGTCGCATGCTCCCTTGCCGCTGCGCGCTCTTTTTCTATACCTTCCTTCATAGCTTCACGTGTTGCCTTCATGACGTAGTCTTCTCGAGCCACCGTGACTTACAACTTAACGCTAGCGTGAGGGGACAACTCGTGCACCAGGTGTGGTGCCGCTCGACCTCGCCATGAGGCGTGGGAGCGAAAGAAGAGATAGATGGTGTTGTGAAGTCTCAATTATTGGTGTCGACGAGTTGTGAGGTCAAGGGGCCTCTCCTCCCTGTTCCCCGTGACCCTAGAAAAACATTCGAATATATTTTTATGCAACCCATTCGGGAAAACATACACTCCACCGCATATTTATGTTGGTCTATATGCCGTTACATAAATCACACTGTCAGTTCAATCAGACTTTGGTACGGGCAAATCCCACAAGTAGTACTCGGATTCCACCCCCATCAGCAAACGCTGGAATCTTTAGTAGTTGTACTCCACTGGCAAAAACAGAATTATGCGCTAACTAGCTAAATTCCGATTCCGAATGACTATATTCTACCTAAAAAGTCGTAAACAATTCGGTATGGAAAAAAACAAACCAGTGAAATAAGATTTCCCTGCGTGATTTTACAACTCGCACATTTTGCATTTTGTAAAAGCTTGTTTTTAATATACCTTCCTTCTGGGGGATGTAAATTTTCTGGATTCTCATGGGATGACCTATGGGCCATCCCATGGATCCTTTCATGGGTTATTAATAGTGGTTCCCATCGGATGCATCATAAGACAACTCAAGGGACGTCCCATGGGATTATAGGACCCATGGGACGGTCACTGATGCGTCCCATGGGCACGTCAGTCCAATGGGACATCCCCATGGATGGGTCGATCATTGGGATGTCCCATGGGAACTACAAACTCATGGGGCATCCCATCGTTAAGCAATTCCATGGGATGTCCCATGAGATGATGACGCGTTCTACGATAGAGGTGGCAAATTTCCGCTGAAAAGTTTTCTGAATGACGGGGCTCCTTGACCCAGAATCGTCGGAATGCCGAATCTTGTTTAAAAAAAAGACATTGTGTACTTGGCTCATGGGATCATTCATCGAGACGCAGTAAGAGGTTTGCAGAAGCCAGTTTTCGGGTGAGGTGTGGAGCCCCTTAAGTGAGGAGCCTGAGAAAATTTAGGGTGAGCGTCCATCGTAGAACGCCTCTGATGTCATTGCATGGGGTGTTCCATGGGATTGTCGTTTCCAGGGGACGTCCTATGGGGAATCTCAACAATTCCATGGGACGTCTCACGGGAGTATACGCCCCATGGGATGCCCTATGGGACGCCCTATGGGACATACGTCCCAAAGGGACATCCCATGGGCCGATCATTAGCATGCCCCATAGGAACTATAAGTTCATGGGGCATATCCCATTATATGAGTAATTCCATGGGATGTCTCATGAGGTAATGTCAGTCCATGGGGTGTCCCATGGGATTGTCGTTCCCACGGGATGTCCTATGGGAAATCTCAACATTTCCATGGGACGTCTCAAGGGATCGACCCATGGGATGTCCTATGGGACGCCCCATGAGATATACGCCCCACTTGGCTCCTCCCATGGGACACACGTCCCAATGGCTCATGGGAGATACGCCCCAATGGCTCCTCCCATGGGTCGATCATTGGTATGTCCCATGGGAACTAAAAACTCGTGGGACATCCCGTGGTATGAGTAACCTCATGGGATGTCCCATGAGATAATGTTATTCCATGGGGTGTCCCATGGGATTGTCGTTCCCATAGGACGTCCTATGGGGAATCTCGACATTTCCATGGGACGTCCAACGGGACCGATGCCCTATGGAACGCCCCATGGGATACCCCTTAGGACGTCCCATGGGTCATCTCACGATAAGTTCTATGAGACTGCCGACGAAACCAACCCTGGCGCAATGGCATTCCCCATGGGACGTCCAACGGGTCGTCCCATGCGACGATTCATGGGTCGCCCTTGGGTCATCACATGGTTTGCCGAGCGGACCCACGGGAAATCACCTGTCCTGTGGGTCGTGCCATGGGTTGGGAAGACCCTAACCCATGTGCAGTATATCACCCCGTGGGATATTGTTGCAGCGCTACGGGCTTCAGGAGTCGCCCAGGTGGGCGACAGGGTATTCTGTGATGTACGTTGACTGACCTGACCAGTGACGCACGGAGGGTGCATCGTGTAAGGCAGCGATAAAGCCGTAGGATGGCTCGCTGTCATATCGATGTAGGTATACAATGGAGTGTCCCCGGCGGGGGAGGCCATTGTCTGGGTCATGGAAACCCCGTATCGGCTGTAATGGTCGATACGGGTGCTCTGTGGCGCTACCTGGGGTTAGTCAATCCCACCAAAGAACGAAAGAAACAAGTCAAACCATATCCTGTTCACACACCGTGCATGAGTCTTGCCCACCACGTTCATGATTATCGCCTATCACGTGCCTGTCTGTTAATCACACGTCGCACCTGCTGAGCAATACAAACACTCAACTCGCGTGGCGTCTGGCCACCCCGTGGCCAGAGAGGATTTAGGAGCGAGGTACGGAGGAAATCCCCTTGAGGACTCTCTCAACGAACGACAACAGCTGGCTATCGAGGTGAGACCGAGCCGATAGCGGCACACAGGAGGAGGCAGCTGTAACATGATGAACCCAGGCCGATGACAGAGAGAGGGGGAGATTGGAGCGCAAGATCATGAGCTCTAGCGGGGACACGAGAGATCGGTACCCAGGGAATTTGTTTGGCCCCGAGCACCTGGGCCCGAGTTTTCTCCCGGGCGGAACGAGGGCCCGAATAACTGGGCCCGAGAGTCCTCCTGGGCGGAATGAGGCCCAAACATCGGGGCCCGAGTTTTCCCTGGGTGGGATCAGTGTCTCTGCCCGAGCTTTTCCGGGATGGAATCTGATGGGTGGCCAAGTATCGAGCCCCGAGTTCTGTCCGGGATGATGGAGTCTGATGGGTACCAGCGGCGAGGGATACACGTAGAAACTACGATAGAGTACATATATTCGGGTAGCACTACTGCTGTTTATAGCAGTGACCATGCATAACGTATCAGGAAACAGTAGTCACGGCAGGTAGCCACCATCGCATACTCGCGACAAGGCAGCACCAGAAAAAAAGAAGGCCACAAATCTCTCCGTCCTGACCCTCGATTTGTTTTTTGTTCCCGCGCACGCCTTGACGATTGTTTGTGGCCGGCCTTCGCCTCAGGTGTAACTCCCGTTTTGTTTTAGGCCGTTCTCCGCCTCAGGCGTCACTCTCGATTGTTTTTCGTTTTCGGCCCCGCACATCTCGTCTGTGTTTTTTGGTCCGGCCGGTTTTTTTTCTTGCTGTGCGGTACTCCTCGAGGAAAAAAATGGGGGGGGTCGGCTGTATTCATTTAGACTACCATGGCAATACGTTTGCGTACGACTCTAATAATCAGCCCAATCTGAGCGACAGCAGTATTTTCGTGGTCACATGTCACATGTAACTGCTGTTTGTTGAAGTATACCTCGCTGCTGGTATCGAAACAGGGAGTACTTTTGAATATCGTTGCGGGAAGAGCGCCTTCCGTAGATGGTTCTAAGTTTGAAGTTGTACGCAGGAACCGATAACCTACCATGCCCCGAGCACTGAGTAATAGCTGCCTGGAGCAAAGGCGCTTCAACTTGAAAACTACACAGAAAAGCCGTATCCCCGTCTACAATACCATCAGTAGTCTATACACCCGGAAGACAAAAATCTGCGAAAAGCTGTGAAGATTGCCACTAAACAGCTCAAACGTGCGAGGACGGACGGAGTGCAGAAGTTCTTCGAGGAATACGTCCGTCAACTCGAAAGGCGTATCCAAGAAGGTGATCAGTTTGGGTTCTACAAGCACCTTAAGGGGATGAATGTGGAAGGAAAGAGGACTTTCCATTCGCAGTACATCAGGGACGAGGAAGGTAGATTACTACGAGACATAGGTCTCATCCGGGAACGATGTGTAAGGTGGTTCCATAAGCTGCTAAACACAAGGTCATCGACCCTCGACCCGACTATCGTCGATGAGCTCAAGGTCTGGCCCTCGTGCAGTCCGCTGGACGACGTCCCGTCTAGATACGAGGTGGAAGACGCGATCAGGGCGATGGCGAACCGCAAGGCGGTTGGGCCTGATGGTCTCCCAGCTGAACTTCTGAAGGTCCTGGACGACGAGGGAGACTCGGACACCTTGGGAAGCTTCTACGAGATTATCGTCGCTGTGTGGAGGGGAGGGGTCGTGCCGCAGCAATGGAAGGATGCAACGATTAAGGTGCTGCACAAGAAGAAAGACAGGACGGAGTGTGGTAACTATCGTGGCATTTCCCTAGTCGCGCATGCCGGCAAAGTGCTCCTCAAAGTCATCGCGCGCCGACTCAGCGACTATTGCGAACGGGAAGGCATCCTGCCGGAGGAGCAGTGTGGCTTTAGGCCCGAACGATCGACGGTCGACATGATGTTCGTGGTGCGACGCTTGCAGGAATTGGCAAGGAAGAAGGACACTCCGCTCTTCATGTGCTTTGTCGACCTCACCAAAGCCTATGACTCCGTCGACCGAACCCTCCTGTGGGCTGTCTTGGCTCGCTTTGGGGTGCCACCTAGAATGCTCACCGTTATCCGCCAATTCCACGACGGCATGCGAGCATGCGTGCGGCTGGATGACGGCGAGTGCTCAGATATGTTCGACGTGAAACAGGGCCTACGGCAAGGGTGTGTGCTCGCACCATTGTTGTTCAACATGTTTTTTACAGCGGTGCTGCGTGTGGCGGAGAAACGTTCCGCTGCTGATAAAGCCATCACGGACAGCTTGGTGCAACTCCAACAAAAGCAGGAGAAGAAGAAAAAGAAGAGGGGGAAGGCACGGGTCGGGCACGCCGACGGACAGGGGAATGATAAAGAGGCCCAGACACTGTGGGCTATGCTCTATGCCGACGATGCAGGCATAGTATCGAGATCACCCAACGGCCTGGAGAGGATGATGACGGTGATCGTGTCTGCATGTGCCGCTTTCGGCCTGACGGTCTCGGAGGCCAAGACGGAGATAATGTGTCTGCAAACGAAAGATGGGGGGAACGTGCCGTTCACCGTCACCGCCGCCGGCCAAGTGTACAAACAAACGACCGAGTTTGTGTATCTGGGCGGGGCTATCAGCGCAGATTGGACGGGCAGAAGTGTCGAGGTAACGCGTCGACTCCAGAGGGCATGGGCATGCTTCGGACGGTATAAGATGGAAGTTTATAACCGCCCGGGTGTGCGCCTACGCCTGAAGGTGCGAATGCTGAGAGCCGAGGTGATCGAAACGTTGCTCTACGGTTGCGTTACTTGGAGCCCGAGCAAGACTGATTACGGTAGGCTACGGGAGGTCCACCACAAGATGCTCCTCCGATGCATCGGGTGGCGAAAACGAAAGCGCGAAGACCACATTCTATCCTATGCTAGCGCGCTTCTCAGGACAACATCTGAAAGCGTTGAGACGACGGTACGCAGACGTAGGCTCTTGTTTGCGGGCTTTGTGACACGAATGGGAGAGGAGCGTCTGCCGAAGAGGGTGATGTTTGGGGAGATGGTTAGGGGTAAGGGTTACTCCGGAGGACAGGAGTGGGACTGGACGAGGTACCTTGAGGAGGACCTCAAGGAGTTCGGCATCAAGCTCGAAGGGTGGCGCGAGGCAGCACAGAAAGCCGGCAGATGGTTCCGACGGGTCGAGGAAGGGGCGGAGGCCTTCATGCGGAAATGGCATACAGATGAGAAGGAGGTATCGGCAGAACGGCATAGAATAGCTGCAACCACGACCACAGCCGTTGACGCCAACGCGAGTGTGCAGAATGGCAGGGAAGAGGGGGGGGGCGAAAGGGGGACGAGGGGGAATGGCGGGGGGGGGGGAGGGGAGGCGGTCTGCCCAACAGACTGAAGCCTGGTTATGGCCATCATCGTCATGATGCACTCCTTTCTTTGGGACCCAAATAACTAGCATGGTGCCATCTGGGCAACTTTGCGTGTCTGTATGCTCCAGTGCCTGCCTTTGGTATTTTCTTTCCCCCCCGCCCGTGATTATCGCTTTTTTGTCCCTTTCATTTTTCTTTCATTCCCGTTTGTACCTCTTTGTGTCTTTGTTAGTATGGTCCGTTTTGCCTTTTTTTTTGCGTTTTGCTATCTGCGTCTGTTTTAGTTTTGTTTTAGTTTTTTTTTTGCTTAGCTTCATCTTCTTTTTTTAGGTTTTTGTCTGCTATTAATAGTCTCCTTTTTGCTTCCCTGGTGTCCGCAGTGGTGGAGTGCGTATGCTTGTTTTTTCTTTTTTTTGCCTCTGTTTTTACTTGAGGTATTTCTTCCACTCCAGAGTTATTGGAGCCTGTCCTGCGACCACGGACTGCATTGAATTGTGAGTTAATGTGAGAACAACAACAAAACAACACTACCTGGTATGCAGTTTCACACGATGCTCGAAAAGATGAGAAGATGGTATACCAGGGTATATCATACGACGAGTTGCATTTTTTTTTTTTTTTTTTTCCATCCCATTCATTATCTTCGCACATCTTCTTCTCTCTCTCCTTCCAACTCGTAACTCAGATCCGGGGTCACATAGCAGGCTCTTCTCCCCCCTTCCCGCTACGGTACGTGCCTTCATTTTTATCGCGAGAAGATTTCAGCCTTTTCTTCCCTCGTCGACTCGCATCGAATTGTGCCTACCCACGCTGCAAGGCGCTCTCAACAATTGAATCCCTTTTTTTTTTTTTTTTTTTGCAAATAAAGTCGAAGTCCGACCCTCCTAGGGCTCGAACCCAGGACTCAAACAAGTAGAATTCGAGGTTAACCACTTGAACCACCGGGGCGACCGGCTCAGATCCGGGCGTACACGACTAAGAATATGAATATTAACGATGGTACATGTAATGTGGAAAAAATATAGGAAACCATACTCCTACTACGACTGCTCTACTCTGTGAAACGGCGGTAGACGAAAGTAGGAAGGAGATGGCAGACAGGGTAGCAAGGCACCAAGTCGACTAGGAAGTAGAATATGACCATACTACTAGTAGTGCTACCAACTGGTGCAGCTGGCTCGAACGTGGTCTTCCCTTGTCTTCTCTTTTAGTTTTTTTTTTTTTCTTTCTTGCGCTGACTCTCCGTGATTTTCATTTCATTTTTTATCTTCCTCTTCCTTTTCTGATTGATAAGCCGTACTCAAGGAGCCGTGTGGCGTGGTTGGAAGACGAACCTGCTCTGCTCGGCTCGTATTGTCTGACGCCAAGGGGCTGGGCATAGTTGACGAACGCAGGGCGGAGACGGCAGTCTGGGTAGCAAGGTACCAGGCGGATTAGCAGGGAGAACCTGGCTATACTACTCGTACCACAAGCTGCTGCCGCCACCTGGAAGGTGCTTTGGGCTTTGGTCTGCCTGTTATTTCCCCTTTGTTATTTTTCCTTGTTACTTTCTCCTTGGTTCTTTGTCTTACTCTGTTCACAAGCAGTGGTGTTTTTTGTTATTTCTTCTTTTTTCCAGCTCGTTCTTTTTCAAGTGTTGGCCACCTCGCCTGCGGGGGGGGGGGCACGACAGATTGTTTCTCTTAGATTTTGCTTTCCTTTTTCTTCTTTTTCTTTTTCGATTTGTCTACCTTGTTTTTGTTTTCTCTTTGATTGTTTCTTTTCGTTTCACTATTTCATAGATTGCGTATGTCGTGCCTGTCGTATCTAGTATAATGACATGGCTTTGCATTGCCCACTGCAGTTCACACTGCACACGTGGCAACGTAGTATCTCTGTGGCGTAGCTTTGTGACCACAGAACTTGTATCTCTTCTAGGATTGAAGAATCGGCACGGACACTGGTTGTGCTGGATGTCGACGGGTAGAAAGAACGGTTTAATGTGAAGAACACACACACACACACTCGGTACCTGCAGTTTATTTTTTATTTTTTTTTCTACCCCAAACAGGGTAACCTCTTGATACACGGTTAAGGATCGGATCTTCCTAGGGCTCCAGCACCTTTGTGTGACCACGGACTCCTTCGTCAGAGAGTTAATGTGAGAACAACAACAACAACAACAACAACACGGTTAAGCATACAGGGGGGGTGGCTCGCAGTATGTATGCTTTTGACAACATCAATAAAGGGCGTTTATGGGCTATATATAATACTACACACTCCCGTAAAACTGTACCAGGTACCTGGTAGGCCGTATGGCAAAATCCTTAGGGACCATTTCGTACCTCTCTCTTCCCATCTTTTCGAGTCATGATAACGCGTTGAAAAGCGACATATCAGGATGTACCACACACACCGTATGCACACGAGTACCAGGTATCTGAGATTCATACGGGGCATACTACGGTGATGAAGCTGGGTAGAAATGACGAGTTTTAGTTGAAGGCCACATATCATACGTGGAGGATGTATCCACAGTATATACAGTATTCATACCACTATCAATATAACCGTTCATGGGACTGAAGGTCGCACGGCAAAAGCTCTCTAGATCCTTGGGTCCATCGCTCCTCTTGCTTTCACAAGCGTGGAGACGTTTAACTTTGGCCCCACACATCCCTACACACGTACGGGATGAGTGTCCCCTACTACCGGAGCAAAGTAAATGTTGTTGGGAGGCTGTTCAGCTGTGCAGTGTACGGCACGTTACTATTCGGGGGTAGATGAAAGCTACGTTGAAACAACTGAGGGCACACAACGAGAGTCATAGCGGGTTGTTATGGTCTCCAAGTACCCGATACGCGGGAATTCTACTTGTTTCACCCATTCGGGTCTTCTCACCCGGTATGTTGGCATTTCACTGGCTTTCCCTGGTCTTTTGACCCGGTACGTGGCCAGAGGAAACAACCATACTCATTAGCTTTCGCGCACATAATTAGTCCGTCAATTATAAGCAATAAGAACGGACAACCCAGGCGATGGAAATGTTTGGAAAACTGTGATATGAGGTGATCGTGCTCTTTGTATATTCCCAAGTTCTATTTTGCATAATATGTTCTAGCTTCCGCGCACATACTTAGTCCGTCAATTATAAGAAATAAGAACGGACAACCCAGGCGATGGGAATGTTTGCAAAACTGTGATATGAGGTGATCGTGTTCTTTCTATAATCCCACGTATGTTATGGGATACTAGTTATATGCATATATCCACATGTTTTCGGTGTTGCCTGCCTTGTAGGACGGTGATTCGTGTGATACGCTGTTATGTATTCACGCTGCCGATGGTGCTCTGCCTGTTGTTTCGTAAGGCTTTGAAGATACTTGTCTGGTCAATGCATGCAGGCATACTCGTTGCTCGTGCTCGTGCTCGTATGTTCGCTCGTTTTTCATGATCGCACACACATGCATGTTCGTTAATAAATGTCTGCATGCGGTTGACCGCATAATGTCTTCAAGACGAAATGCAACCGACAGGTGTCGATACAAGCCATAGGTGCCGTACGTACTAATACACGCATGCTCTCGTGGACCGTTTGCTCGGTTAAGTGATAACGGAAACTACCAATGTCGAGCCTTACGCTGTTTGGGCGTACATAACCACCCTTTAGAACGATGAACCCCTGGACAACAACGTGCATTGTCGGCTGGCAAACTTGGAACTTTCGAGAAATCCACGTACCAGGGTATGTATATTGTGATGACTGTGGTGTAGTTTGTGACCACAGGAAAAATCTCTCTCTAGGATCAAATAAAGGGCACGGACACTGGTTGTGCTGGATGTCGACGGGTAGAAAGAATGGTTTAAGGCGAAGAACACATACACAATACGTGCAGAGTACGAGTCGAACACATACGGCCGCATTACCTTATTCATGCCGACTGCTGTAGAGTATGTATATTATCTTCATTCAGCATACCGAGCTGGTATCACATCACACTGGATACGGCAGGCACGACGCACGCATTCCGTCCAAGAGCAGAGAGAGATAGCAGTGCGACACCAACGAATAAATAAAACCTATCAACCTAGTGGCACCGGGCATATTAGTACTGGTAGTTACAAACCACCCGGCACTAGATTATCGACTACCAGGATGTCGACACAGCAGTTTGTGTCACAGAATCGGGGATCACACACATAAATAGTTGCAATCCCGTGATCACAGCGCCCGAATACTGGGGGATGCGTGAACAGTTACTCGATAGTATCATGCACGAATATTTGAAAACCGTGAAAACAGGCGTTTGTTTTACATTCGTGCTGAACGGACCTCGGAGCGCTGGCCTCTATCCGGAGCGCTTTGCCTGTAGCAAGGGTGTCTGCTCTTCCAGAGTAAATACATGCATCCTAAGCAGTGGATACGAGATACACAATGCAAATCAAACTGAGGAGAGAAAACCTGGTAGTTTCCGATAGGAAAACAAAGCCCCTCCCCAGCGCGCATACTCACGCGCCGTCTTAGTCGCTGACGCAGTGAACGGAGAATCAAACGAGCTTGACTTTGTTCAAGTATCTGACATGGTTCCCAATGACGATTGGGCATCTTCACCGTTTGAGTACTGCACTGCTGTACATGTACATAAGGTTGACCCTAATTTTCAAGTGCTTCGTCCCCGCATGGGGAGGGCAGTTCTATAGAGGCGAGGCCACATATGCCCACTGCCCAAACTAAAGGTTCCCTTCATTTGCGAACGCGATCGTGAAGTGGTTGGGCGTACCACGCACCTGTTGTGTCGTCCGTCTCCAAGCATCGAGCGATCCGCCTGATCGGAGAAGAACGGTTGTAGGAATTCTAGATTGCATGACTAATGCTGGAAAACATTATGTAGGCATGGTGTAACCGAGCAGGATACCTATCTATTTGACTCTCCAAGATTAGTGGCCCAGTGTTGGAAACGCGAAGCGAAAGGTGGGATTGGGATGCCAATAAGCAGTAGGTAGTTTCCGTGCTGGGGGGTGTTTGTCACCACCTTTCTACAACTACTTTCACGAAAACCGTTATACAAGGGGTACGATCTTGAAGTGGTGGTGGATGAATGACGTTTGAGGACTCATGAATTAGTTTTAGAACGAAAGGGTCTCACCAGTGGACACTGTTCGGGCTGGGGGGGTGGCGTGAAGGTGGCGTGAACGTCAGTGCCTTCAAACGGCTTACTTACGCGGAGTCACGTCAGTACTGGGGAGGGGTGGCGTGAAGGTGGCGTGAACGTCAGTGCCTTGAAACGACTTACTTACTCGGAGTCATGTCAGTACCTTCAAACGTGGCGTGAACGTCGGTGCCTTCCGACGACTTACTTACTCGGAGTCACGTCAGTACCTTTCAACGTGGCGTGAATGTCAGGGTCCTTAACCGATCTGCTTACTCGGAGTCACGTCAGTACTTGAGGGGGTGGCGTGAACTTCTGAACCTTCAAACGACTTACTTTCTTGGAGTCAAACGTCAGCATCTTCAAAAGACCACACTAGGGGTGCGCTAAACGTTCCCGAGCGAAGTTTCACACAGAGCTTGCAAAGGTGAGTTTCGACGAAATCCTCGATTGCACAGCTGGTGTTGGGGTATTGGCAGCCAAACTCAAGATCTTCCATGAGCGGCCGAACCACATGAGGCTCGAATGTGAATTCGTCCAATTTCGTGGCGGAGAGGCAGCAGATGTTCTGGAGGCTGAGAGGGATACTCAAGAGACAGCAGGGGGAAAAGAGCCCCAGAAGAGCGCGGGACGACGCGGCAACTCAGAGGAGTTCCTCGGGTGAGCAGACGCTGGGGGTTAACAGGGTCTTGATCAAGGAGGCGGCCAGCAAACGCGGAAGGGCAGGCATCCACGCGAATCGGGCGCACGAGCATTGGACCGGGGGGTAGCGAATCACTTCCGTCGAGCAGCCCGGTCTGAGTTATCAAGCGTCTATGAGAGGACGCCGGATCAGGGGTCAGGTAGGTTTGTGTGTACCCCGTTACATAAGCGGCAAAGTATGCTAAAGCATCGTACCATTTTCAAGTTAGATACACGGAGCCGCAGTCGCAGTCGTGACCGCCGTAGCAGCCACCACCGCCGTAGTAGGAGTGCCACGCAGGAGCGCAACCGCAGTAGCAGCAACCGAGCACGGCAACGGGAACCGGCAGGACGGGGGGGCAATCAGGTCCACCACCTCCGCCGCCGCGGAGGGAGCGCAAACAGCCGGCCCAGCAGGAGAAGGAGGAAGAGGTGGAACAGCATCAGGCGCAGCAACTGTGTCATCAGCAGCAGCAGCAGCAACTGCAGCCGCCGCAGACGCCGAAACAGCAGCAGCGACCGTCAGAAGGAAACGCGGAAGGAGTAGGAGCCGCGTCACGAGCATCGGGGATGTCCGTACGTGGCCGAAGTTCGTTAATCGTCGAATGGATAAGGAAGGACGCGGCAGCCGGTTCGTCGGGGATATGGAGGAGGAGTTGCCCACGCAGTTACCGGGTAGTGGCCGGGATACCCGCTGTGCACCGACGATAGTTATGCGTCGGGCAGGGGGGGTGTTGCAGCGCTACGGGCTTCAGGAGTCGCCCAGGTGGGCGACAGGGTATTCTGTGATGTACGTTGACTGACCTGACCAGTGACGCACGGAGGGTGCATCGTGTAAGGCAGCGATAAAGCCGTAAGATGGCTCGCTGTCATATCGATGTAGGTATACAATGGAGTGTCCCCGGCGGGGGAGGCCATTGTCTGGGTCATGGAAACCCCGTATCGGCTGTAATAGTCGATACGGGTGCTCTCTGGCCCTACCTGGGGTTAGTCAATCCCACCAAAGAACGAAAGAAACAAGTCGAACCATATCCTGTTCACACACCGTGCATGAGTCTTGCTCACCACGTTCATGATTGTCGCCTATCACGTGCCTGTCTGTTAACCACACGTCGCACCTGCTGAGTAATACCAACACTCAACTCGCGTGGCGTCTGGCCACCCCGTGGCCAGAGAGGATTCAGGAGCGAGGAAAGGAGGAAATCCCCAGAAGGACTCTCTCAACGAACGACAACAGCTGGCTATCGAGGTGAGACCAAGCCGATAGCGACACACAAGAGGAGGCAGCTGTAACAATATTCAATTGTACGTCCTATGGGAGATCCCGTGGGCATGCTATGCGTCATGGGCCGACCTATGAGATATCCCATGGGAATTTTTTTTCGGCGTGCCAGTCGGAAACTCCATGTGCCCCATGAGGTGACCAATGGGACGACCCATGGGATTACCCATGGGACAAAAAGGGATAAAAAACTATGGGTTCTTGTATATTTGCATCAATTGTTCTGAAACTTCGAAATACCGATATAATAATTGGCTGCAAAGTCCTTACTCCAATTCCGAGTCGTATGCACATGCTGGCGAAATGCCTACATGCGGGTACATGACGACGCATTCCTGAGGGTACTAGCGTCGCCTTAAGAGAAGGCTTACATTCAATCCCCGCGGTTATTCTTGTCCGGCAATCAGATTACCACTTCTACTCGTATGCATTCTTCAGCCCGAAAAATGTTCCAGCAACGAACGCTATAAATAACACTCCGCCATCACCTGTTAGTCAACTCCAGAACCGCACGAGTTCTCGCGCCACCTATCTATGTTTTTGTTCGGCGACAATGCGAACTATACTCATATTCTCAATGATTCAAGCTTCTAGCGGAGACCCGCGTTCCGCAAAGCACAAGCACCGCAACGTTGTTTTACGTTGTTAGCGTTGCAGAATGGGCAACATCGAGGAATAATACACGTAGCTTCAAGGGATTCAATACAACAAGGTGCACTTTATAGCGATCTACTGGTAGGACAAAACAGATGGAGGTGAACGTGGGCTCTCTTCTAAAAGATAGACTACACATGCGAACAAGGTTTGGTTTGGGGCGTACTGGTATGCCATTTTCTCTGTACGGTGCGTATCCTACAGCAGTAGTAGGGCACTGTTTATTGTACTGGAAATAGTATTATAGCTGCTGCGGAAACCCCAAATTTCGACGACACGAAACGTTGAAAAAAATGTACTCTGTCGTACGAGTAGCAGGAGTATAATATGGCCGGCGAGGCCCCTTGATCTTAAATTATACCTTGTATAATGTGATGCAGTAGATAGATACCTGGTACCTGGTACCAGGTATACTATTAATATTAATACCTGTAGGTACCAAGTAACGTTACGAGGTGCGATCCAGCTGCAATCGAGCGCGAACCTGTTAGTTCTGCAGTATCACAACAGTATTGAAAATAAAGGCCATGAGCGGCTACATCAGACAGGGTAGCAAGGCACCAGGCCGACTAGGAAGTAGAATATGACCATACTACTACATGTAGTGCCACCAACAAACTGGTGCAGCTGGTTCGAACGTGGTCTTCCCTTGTCTTCCCTTTAGTTTTTTTTTTCTTCTTTTTTGGGCTGATTCCCCGTGATTCTCATTTTATTCCTTTTTTCATAGGCAGACTTCGCCTGTCTGTCCACAGCAACGTTCGGGCCATGTGCTGCAGGTGATATTGTCAGGCCTACCCTCCTACTGACGAGGGGACGGAGAAACAGGAGAAGATCTGCTGTAGTTGTACAGCAGTCAGTAGTAGTGGTGGCACCTGCTACGAGAACCTCTGTTGGATACATGTACCAGGTATGTCATATCAGAGGTTGTAGATATTTCGTCTTGAAATAAATTATGAGGGTGGAATCAGGAACCACACACAACATCGAGTACGGTGTACAAAGGGCACAAGCCGAGCGTACTGCGACACTGACCCTGGCCTCGTGGATCCTACTGCTACTGCTGCTGCTGTTTTGCTGCTGGAGAAGCTCTGATGTGAATGTTGCACAGCTGCAGTGGTTGTGGCACCTGCTACGAGAAGCTCTTTTGGGCATGCCATCTTCGTGTTGTCGTCTCGAAAATATTATGCCGACTCTCGAGGTGGGAAGCAGGAAACATATAAAATACCGAGTGCAGGGTACGTACTACAGTACGTATGTGTATATGTACGCGTACAAAGGGTGCAAGGGTTAGACCGACAAGCCGAGCGTACGGCGACGCTGACCCTGGCCTCGTGTGTCCTACTGCTACTGCTGCTGCTGCTGCTGCTGTTATGGTGCGGGAGGCGCACTGCTGCTGTAGATGTCGTACATCAGTCCAAGTAAAGTTGTGGTGACACCTGTTGCGAAAAATAAGCTCTTTCCGTTGGACAGAACATGTGAGATGCAGATTTTTATTGTGCTGAATTTCAACCAGAAAACACTCTGCTGGACAAAATATGTCGAGTGTTGTGTGTTCTTGACTCTTTCTACCCGTCGACATCCAGCACCACAGCAGTGTCCGTGCCGATTCCCTGTGAGATACAGGTTCTGTATTTTATTTTTTACAGCAGTGCAGATTTCGTCTTCAAATTATTATGCCGGATTTCGAGGTGGAAACCAGGATACACACGACCAAATCCAGTACTTCTTCATATCAAGAGCCAGGAGAGGCCAAGAACATTTACGAAAATTATTGAGATGCACCCACGACGGCGTACAGAGTAGTACAGTAGTCCGTACCTGGTACGTGGTAGATATTCCTTCGTGTTCGTTCGTTCAGCACAATACAAAATAATCCGTATGCGCCCAGCATGATGCATCTCAGATATGACCACTGCAGGTATTACCGAGGTCGCGCCTCATTACCACCAATTACTAGTATTAATAGTTGCGCCCCTAGCATGTTGCAGCAGCGTAGCCGGGCAAAACTGCAGCAGAAGTAACGTACCAGCACTGGTGGCTGGTGACGGGTGACTGGTGAGCCTGGTGAGACGGCAGCCTAACGGTTGGTGCAGCAAAACGCGGCGTAATATGTTGCGGCTCGACGAACACGCGGCATAACTACTCGTACACGCTCGGCGTCTCGTATCTCGTACCTGGTATCTCGTACGACGTACTCGCACGACCGACTTCTTTTTTTAGCAACCCCAGATCCCAGGGGATTGAACGAAGAAATCGAGCATCAGCAAAGTAGCTACCGCACTGCTAGTCGCGATGTGGCTACAGTGGCAAGCATGGTACAAGTGAGCGTTGTACTGTGCTACCCGGCGACGTGAGTCACAAGCAGTGTGGGGAACACACGAAGAGCTACTTTTTGCATTCCAGGTATATATATATGCGCGATGTATCTACTATTTTATGTCTGTCGGTATCACACGTACAGTACGTACAAACGAGGAGGCTGTATTCGTATCATTATTGTGTACCGTATCTAAACGCGTGTGATACTCGCACTACCGTGATCGGCTGCTACAACGAACAACGTCACCGTGTGCCTAGGTGTCTCCGTTGTTGCCCTCCTCCTTTTGTTGCTGATATCTGATCGCGTGTGACTTGTGGCTGTTGGTTTACGGGTGAGCAAAGGAAGTTATACCCGTGAAGGTCTGGTATCTCAGCCTCGGGAATAGTCTCCGGCGCATACCATGATACTTGTAACTCGTGAACTGCTTTGCTCAGGAACTTGATTGAGCCAACGGCCGTCGCTGCTATCGGCTTTGAATGGGCCGCAAGAGGGACAGGTGGCACGACAACAAGTTTCGCCCTCGTCTTTGTTGTTCACACCTTGGACTGGGCCAGCCTACGACGGAAACGAGAGGCCGTTGAATTTCGTTCGAAGGTGTGGGAGAACTTTTTTGGGTTGTAGAAAAAAAATTTACATACGTACTCGTACCTGTTACCCTGGTATAAAATACCCGCGGACGGCGTATGATGATACATTTTTTTTTTAAATAAAACTATTAATATGAAATACGTCAGCTGTGACCCAATATAGGTCGCCCCGGTGGTTCAAGTGGTTAACCTCGAATTCTACTTGTTTGAGTCCTGGGTTCGAGCCCCAGGAGGGTCGTACTTTGACTTTATTTGCAAAAATAAAAAAGGGATTCAATTGTTGAGAGCGTCTTGCAGCGTGGGTAGGCACAATTCGATGCGAGTCGACGAGGGAAGAAAAGGCTGAAATCTTCTCGCGATAAAAAAATGAAGGCACGTACCGTAGCGGGAAGGGGGGAGAAGAGCCTGCTATGTGACCCCGGATCTGAGTTACGAGTTGGAAGGAGAGAGAGAAGAAGATGTGCGAAGATAATGAATGGGATGAGAAAAAAAAATATATATATATATATATATATGTGAGTGTGTTCTTCACATTAAACCGTTCTTTCTACCCGTCGACATCCAGCACAACCAGTGTCCGTGCCGATTCTTCAATGCTAAAAGAGATACCTGGTACCTGGTACTAGTTTTGTGGTCACATTGCCACGTATGTACCAGGTATGCAGTAGAAGGCACAGCAGTGGGCATTGCAATGCCATATCATAGTAGATCAGAACCGCAAGTGCGAGGAGCATTTTGTTTTTCAGGATGACGGAGAAAGGGAAACGACTGGAAGGGAATGGCAACGAGTGCACGCGCAAAGGAGCGGGTGGATTGGGCGAAGGCGATGATGCGGCCATGAAGAGCGGCAGGAAGACGGTGCATGGAGACCCATGATTTGCGCGCACACTATCATCACGAGAGAAGCAGTCATAGTTTGTTTTTCCCTGGTATTGTTTTTCACGAGGCAGAATAGTATCTACCGGTACTCGTCACTGGTCTTCGTAGTTTAACGAGTTGTATACCCTTCATGGGGAATAACCTACGCAATTATCAGGGACGTGGTATCATAACTGTGCTGCACCTTTTTGTGTCAGACAGTCCAGGAAGAGATGGCGATCGTTGATATTCGTGTGGTAGTAAGGTTCGATTGCTCCTTTTTTCACTGCATATCCGCGAGTCTTCACTCTGACAGCACTCCAGATAGCAGGCAGGCGTGTTCCTCTTTCGTTTTCACGACTACCGTGCGTTTCGTACGGTGCAGGCAGCACTTCAGACAGCATCCGCTGTAGTCAGCAGCCACGAGTTGGTTAGTGGTGGGAACGGGGGTACTCTTCTATATTATAGTTGAGAGGATATACCCGCGGCCATGTTAGTTCAGTTTTGCACATTGGTTTTATCTTGTGTGCGCTTTTTCCGTCTCGTGTATTTTGAGGCAGCCGAATTTTCGTTTTTTTTTTGTTTTTCGGATCTTCCTAGGGCTCCAGCACCTTTGTGTGACCACGGACTCCTTCGTCAGAGAGTTAATGTGAGAACAACAACAAAAGTAGGTACGACAGGCACGACATACACATTCTATGAAATAGAGAAACAAAAGGAAACCATCGAAGAAAAAACAAAAAACAAAGAAGACAAATATAAATAAAAAAAGGAAAAAATGTAAGAAAAAAACTAGAAGAGACAATCTGTCGTGCCCGCCCCCCCGCAGGCGAGGTGGGCAACACTTGAAAAAGAACGAGCTGGAACGAAAAGAAATAAATAAATAATAGTAACAAAAACACCGCTGCTTGTAACAGAGTAAGGGTCATTCTTATCGGTCATTCTTATCGGAGAGCCTTTTTTCCAAATTTTCGACATTTTTTTCGCGCAATTTTTCAATCTTCCACATTTTCCTGTTTTTTTTATTCCAAATATTGGAATGTTAACGAACTTGATATTTTTGCTTCTGGAGAATTTCACGAATAGTGACAGAACGCCTCCGTATATCGATACATATCTCCAATTATTTCCAAACTTTGGAAAAATTGGGAAAAAAGCTCTCCGATAAGAATGAGCCACAACCAAGGAAAAAATGACAAAGAAGGGGAAAAAAAAACTGGCAGGCCAAAGCCCAAAGCACCCTCCAGATAGATGTGGCGGCAGCAGTTTGTGGTACGAGTAGTACATAGTCAGGTTCTCCCTACTAATCCGCCTGGTACCTTGCTACCCAGGCTGCCGTCTCCGCCCTGCGTTCGTCAACTATGCCCAGCCCCTTGGCGTCAGACAATAATACGAAACGAGCAGAGCAGGTTCGTCATCCAACCACGCCACACGACTCCTTCAATACGGCTTATCAATAAAAAAAGGAATAAATTGAGAATCACGGGGAATCAGCGCAAGAAAGAAAAAAACAAAACAAAACAAAAGGGAAGGCAAGGGAAGACTACGTTCGAACCAGCTGCACCAGTTGGTAGCACTAGTAGTATGGTCATGTTCTACTTCCTAGTCGGCCTGGTGCCTTGCTACCCTGTCCGCCATCTCCTTCCTACTTTCGTCTACCGCAGTTTCCCTTCTACTCCTCCTGTCCGCCCCCCCCTCCGCATTTCCTTGGTCGGGTTTTCTGCCACTTCTCCTGTTGCCGCCCCCCCCCCCGTTCCCTTGGTCACCATCCACGGCGGATGCACGGCGCTGCCTACTCATCTCAGCCTCAGCCTCGTGCCACCTCACCATGAACCGTTCGGCTGCTTCAAGGATCCCCCGGTACCACTTCCCCGCCTTTTTGGCTGCAGTGGACCACAACGCGGTCTCAACTCCAAACACCAAGGGGGCAACTTCCGTTTGCCCTTCGGTGGCTCGGAACTCCCTAAGGTCTTCGACTATGCATCTATGCCAAGTCTCACACTGTCCGCCTGGTCTCGGGTTCTCCCCACCAGCTATCGTCCCGAACATTACCCGACGTAATCGCTCCTTGCTTTGCCGTGCCACGCCCCCCGCGAAGAAGAGCCGCCGTTTACGTTTCGATGCTCTCGCAACGTGTCATCTTGAGGGCCTTCGCGTACGAGAGGATGGCATGGTCAGTACGAAGTCGGCGCTGGAAACCAATGACTCGCAACAGGACTCGGTGCTGAGCCGTTCGAAGCTTGGCAAAGTGTTCCGCTCTGAGGGTCCACGTTGCACACCCGTACAGCAGGGTCTCAATCACCTCGGCCTTCGGCATTCGGACTTTAAGGCTAAGGGGGGCGGGCGTCCTATCATACAACTCCGGGCCGAACCGTTTGAGGCATGCTCGCATGAGGCGAATCCGTCGGTCGATTTCGTGCGAGAGGTCAGCGTTTTCGTGGACAATGCCGCCTAGGTATACTAACTGGGGCGTCTGCTTATACCTTTGGCCTGCCGCTTCGATGACGAGCGGTGGTGCGAGGGTCGTCTGGTCTGGTGTATGTAGGATCACTGTCTCTGTCTTATTTTCCGACACCGTGAGGCCTGCTGCTTTGAAGACAGTCACGATGACTGTCATCATTTTCGCGAGCCCTTCAGCCGACTTCGAGACAATTCCTTCATCATCAGCGTACAACATGCCCCATACAGCCCTTCGCACGCACGCCAACGGCTCCTGCTTCTCTGTTCGAACTACTCCAGCATCACTGAATTAGACCAAATCCTTACGATGGCTTCGTCTTGGCTGAAGCGTACTAGTACGACGTCTAACGCAGCAGCGAAGAACAAGTTGAACTGTAATGGTGATAGTACACAGCCCTGCCGCAGCCCCTGCGTGACATCAAACCATTCCGAGTGCTCGCCGTCATCAGTACGCACGCGAGCCCGCATATGCCATCGTGGAAATTACGGATAATTCTCAGCATCTTGGTTGGTTCGCCAAAGCGGGTGATTACCTCCCATAACAGCTCTCGGTCGACAGAGTCGTACGCTTCCTAGAGATCGATGAAGCACACGTACAGGGGGATTTTCCTCCGTCGTCCGAGCTCTTGCAACCGGCGCACGACGAATAACATATCAATCGTTGATCGTGCGGGGCGGAAACCGCACTGTTCAGGGAGTAATTCCTCGGTCTCGCAGTAGTTGCTGAGGCGGGACGCGACGATTTTCAACAAAACTTTGCCTGCGTGGGCAACAAGCGAAATCCCTCGGTAGGTGTTGCAGTCAGTTCGGTCCTTCTTTTTGTGAAGGACCTTGATGATCGCATCTTTCCATTCCTCGGGGACTTCTCCTGTTAACCAAACAATGACAAGGATGTTGTTAAAGCACTGAGCGAATGCCGGGTGGTCGATTTTCAGGAGTTCGGCCTGGAGACCATCTGGCCCCACAGCTTTCCAATTTGACATGTACTTCTGTCATCTCGTTCATGGATGGTTCATCTTCAAACGACAGTTCAGGCGGTCGCGGTGGCAAGAGGTCGATGATCGTGGGATCGAGTTTCAGCGACTTCGTGTTCAAGAGTTTGTAGCAAAACCCCGCCCATCGTTCACGAATTCGCACCTTTTCCCGTAAGAGCGTCGTCCCTAATAAACCGTTTGCTCCTCGCTTTTGTCCCTTCCAATCCTACCGTACTCTGAAGGTGCTTGTAAAAGCCTCTCTGGTCGTTGTTCGTTAGAAGTCGTTCGGTTTCGGTAAGGTACGCTTCGAAGTACGCATGCAGTCCTGCAGCAACCACCTTCAGGTTCGCACACGCAGATCTCAGTGTCTTCCATGCGGTCCTATCTCGGGGGTGGGCACGCAAGAATTGTCGTGCATCCCCCTCGCTGTCCATACTATTAGTAGTATAAATGCGGCCAAGGTTTCGGCAGACTCACACCAACCATGTCTGCGGTGGCGATGTGCAGGGGGTGGTACTTCTTTTTCGACCGCATCAATAATAGCCGCAGTGAAAAACTCAACCATACCAGACGTATTACGGGGCAGGATAGGCTGGTTGAGAGTGGAAATGACCCTGGCGACTACTCGTTCACGACACTTTTCATCGGACATAAAAAGCTGCCTGTCGAACTCTCGGCGTTTTGTCGATCTACGTGTTTGTCTGTAGGACGCAAAGTGACCACTGAGTCGGACTTTGATATACAAGATGTTGTGGTTTTAGTCAGCCTTAGCCGGGGCAGGAGGCTGTGGGACAACTTTAGCATCTTGTACTCTAGGTCGATGGACTTGACGGGTTAGGATGTAGTCGGTCCGCTTACAGTCATTCGGGCTGGTGCCGTTGTGTGTATGCGATATCCCACCCTTGCGCGTGCTGAAAAACGTGTTGGTGAGATATACTACATTGTTGTAGCTGATACTCAACTTTGCAAGCTGTGTAATATGTCTCGTCTATATGTGATAGAGTACCATGGTTTATAGTACACCTGGTCCAGGTAGAGACCAACCATCAGTACGGAGCCATCCCACGGTAGGGGTGCGCCAGAAGTTCCTGAGCCCCTTACATGAATTCGCCCGATACCATAATTGGAAGATTTTTTTTTGCACCACCCGACCAGCACTTTAATGCGCCGGTCCTGAAACGAACTCAATCGCTCAGAAACCTTTGGCCCGAAAAATGGAATCCCTACCGTGGGGTGACTCTACGTATTTCGACCAACCATCGGTAAATAAGACAGTTGTAATCGCCGAATGGATACGTAGTTCAGTATCTAAGTAGCCGAGGAGATAAAGATATACCTGGTATGAAAGAACACACACACGTACTACGTATGTTCATACCTGGTACAGAACTCACGGGGTGTTGCGCGCCGGTCACCCCGGTGGTTCAATTGGTTAACCTCGAATTCTACTTATGTTTGAGTCCTGGGTTCGAGCCCCAGGTGGGTCGGACATTTTGACTTTATTTCCAAAAATAAAAATAAAAAGGATTCAATTGTTGAGAGCGCCTTGCAGCGTGGGTAGGCACAATTCGATGCGAGTCGACGAGGGAAGAAAATGCTGAAATCTTCTCGCGATAAAAATGAAGGCACGTACCGTAGCGGGAAGGGGGTAGAAGAGCCTGCTATGTGACCCCGGATCTGAGTTACGAGTTGGAAGGAGAGAGAAAAGAAGATGTGCGAAGATAACAAATGGGATGAGCAAATAAATATATAAAAATAAACATGGTATCTTCACAAAAGGATACCGGTACTATTGTTGTTGTTGTGGTTGTTGTTGTTGTTGTTCTCAGATTAACTTTCTGACGAAAGTCCGTGGTCACACAAAAAGTGCTGGAGCCCTAGGAAAATCCGAAAAACGAAAAAAAAACGAAAATTCGGCTGCCTCAAAATACACGAGACGAAGAAAGCGCACACGAGCTAAAACCAATGTGCAAACTGAACTAACATGGCCACGGGTATATCCTCTCAACTATAACATGGAGTACCCCCGTTCCCACCACTAACCAACTCGTGGCTGCTGACTCCAGCGGATGCTGTCTGAAGTGCTGCCTGCATCGTACGAAACGCACGGTAGTCGTGAAAACGAAAGAAGAACACACCTGCCTGCTATCTGGAGTGCTGTCAGAGTGAAGACTCGTGGATAAGCAGTGAAAAAAGGAGCAATCGAACCTTACTACCACACGAATATCAACGATCGCTATCTCTTCCTGGATTGTCTGACTCAAAAAGGTGCAGCACAGTTATGATACCACGTCCCTGATAATTTCGTAGGTTATTAAAGGGTATACAACTCGTTAAACTACAAAGACCAGTGACGACGTTAATAACAAGTACCGGTAGATACTATTCTGCCTCGTGAAAAACAATACCAGGAAAAAACAAACTATGACCGCTCCTCTCGTGATGATGGTGTGCGCGCAGATCATGGGTCTCCATGCACCGTCTTCCTGCCGCTCTTACTACCAGGTATATATGTTCACGGCCACCTCGCCTGCGGGGGGGGGGCACGACAGATTGTTTCTCTCAGATTTTGCTTTCATTTTTCTTCTTTTTTCTTTTTTGATTTGTCCACTATGTTTTTGTTTTCTCTTTGATTGTTTCTTTTCGTTTCACTATTTTATAGATTGCGTATGTCGTGCCTGTCGTATCTAGTATGATGACATGGCATTGCATTGCCCACTGCAGTGCATACTGCACACGTGGCAACGTGGTATCTCTGTGGCGTAGCTTTGTGACCACAGAACTTGTATCTCTTCTAGGATTGAAGAATCGGCACGGACACTGGTTGCGCTGGATGTCGACGGGTAGAAAGATCGGTTTAATGTGAAAACACACACACACATACGACAGAATTCCCGGGGTGTCACACTACATAGTATCTTCATAAACGGACACTATATGTGTTCATACAGGATTCCCGTGGTGTTACGGCGGTAGACGAAAGTAGGAAGGAGATGGCAGACAGGGTAGCAAGGCACCAAGTCGACTAGGAAGTAGAATATGACCATACTACTAGTGCTACCAACTGGTGCAGCTGGCTCGAACGTGGTCTTCCCTTGTCTTCCCTTTGAGTTTTGTTTTTTTTTCTTTCTTGCGCTGACTCTCCGTGATTTTCATTTCATTTTTTCTCTTCCTCTTCCTTTTCTGATTGATAAGCCGTACTCAAGGAGCCGTGTGGCGTGGTTGGAAGACGAACCTGCTCTGCTCGGCTCGTATTGTCTGACGCCAAGGGGCTGGGCATAGTTGACGAACGCAGGGCGTAGACGGCAGTCTGGGTAGCAAGGTACCAGGCGGATTAGCAGGGAGAACCTGGCTATACTACTCGTACCACAAGCTGCTGCCGCCACCTGGAAGGTGCTTTGGGCTTTGGTCTGCCTGTTATTTCCCCTTTGTTATTTTTCCTTGTTACTTTCTCCTTGGTTCTTTGTCTTACTCTGTTCACAAGCATTGGTGTTTTTTGTTATTTCTTCTTTTTTCCAGCTCGTTCTTTTTCAAGTGTTGGCCACCTCGCCTGCGGGGGGCGGGGCACGACAGATTGTTTCTCTAAGATTTTGCTTTCATTTTTCTTCTTTTTCTTTTTTGATTTGTCTACCTTGTTTTTGTTTTCTCTTTGATTGTTTCTTTTCGTTTCACTATTTCATAGATTGCGTATGTCGTGCCTGTCGTATCTAGTATGATGACATGGCTTTGCATTGCCCACTGCAGTTCACACTGCACACGTGGCAACGTAGTATCTCTGTGTGTGTGTTCTTCACATTAAACCGTTCTTTCTACCCGTCGACATCCAGCACAACCAGTGTCCGTGCCGATTCTTCAATCCTAGAAGAGATACAAGTTCTGTGGTGTTCTTCACATTCAACCGTTCTTTCTACCCGTCGACATCCAGCACAACAACCAGTGTCCGTGCCGATTCTTCAATCCTAGAAGAAAATTACATTAAACCGTTCTTTCCACCCGTCGACATCCAGCACAACCAGTGTCCGTGCCGATTCTTCAATCCTAGAAGAAAATTACGGTCGCTGGCATTTTTTTTTTTTTTTTTTTTCCATCCCATTCATTATTTTCGCACATCTTCTTCTCTCTCTCCTTCCAACTCGTAACTCAGATCCGGGGTCACATAGCAGGCTCTTCTCCCCCCTTCCCGCTACGGTACGTCCCTTCATTTTTATCGCGAGAAGATTTCAGCCTTTTCTTCCCTCGTCGACTCGCATCGAATTGTGCCTACGCACGCTGCAAGGCGCTCTCAACCATTGAATCCCTTTTTTAGGCATACAGCAGTATGAATATCATAACGAAATTCTTCATTGTTCATTCTTCAATAGTTGCATGAAATACAGACAGATGCTTGTACCAGATACAACTTGACATTGTGGTGCTCCGCAGGCCGAGCAACGCGATGGGCATGATAGTCCTGTGCTGGGCAAACAACTCAATAAAAAAAAAACATCCAGCATCAGCGCGTATCGGCTTCCATGCCCAGTACATCAATGCAACTTAAATCGGCGCCAACTTTGTGCACTTGTCTTCGATACTTCATTTTCCCCCGAATCCTCAGCCACAACTCGAATTTTACGCTTTCGCATATACTTTACTTTCATCTCGTACTCGCACTCGCATCGATGCCCAACCAGAGCCCTCGACCAGTCAACTATAAAACAGACAGACGTCATTGTCCTGCAATCGTCTACATAATAACTTCAGGAGGGAAGCTATATACGAACACGTCCGTGCATTTCATTCTAATTCCAACATTCTCAATTCTTAATCACAATGTTCGGATATTATCTGCCACTCTTAAATCGATATAAAATCAATCTAAAAACGGAAATTACCGACAGCAAACAATCAACAAAGTCAAATGTGCCTGTTGCGGACGTAAGTCCTTGCTGGTGGCGCCTCGGTCTCTTCTCTTTCACCCTCTCTCGCTTGGGGCAGTGCATCCTGTCGCGCCCGTGCGCTGATCCCGAACAGCAGATGCAGATTCCCCCCCCTGCGCCCATCCTCACTCTCCTTCATCTCCTTCGTCGGGGGCAACGTCCCCTCTCCATCAACCACCTGCGGGCGCTGTGTTTCAGCAGTCCAGGAAAACGATTTTGCCCGAAACACTTTCAGCTTCCACCCGCGGTCTCCACCTTCCACCCTGCTCCTCCCGGCGATACACATACTCGTCCTTCACCCTCTCATATATCCTTATTAATTTCTACTTCCACTTCGCCAGCGCGAAACGAACCCACAGATAGATTCAGGCAGATACCTGGCTGTCCTGGGGTGTTGAAGCATCGACGGTAACGCGGCGGTCGAGACGACAGCGGCGGTAGCGAAGACGGCGGTTGCGGCGGCGGTGGTGACGGCGGCGGCGATGACGGTGGTTGCTGCGTGCGCTTCATCGTCGCAACAGGCGCAGCAGTCCTCTGACTGCTGCTGTTGCGACGGTGCTACTGGAGGTGCTGTTGCCCCTGCAACTGCTGCTCTCCAGAGCCTTCGCCACCAGTGCCAAGCGAATCTACCAGGTCCGGCTCAAACTTGGCCCTGCTGGGATCGCTGCTGCTTCTGGTGCGGCATCTTCTTCGTCCTTTCCACCAGGACCTCGATCCTCTCCGGGATCATCCGCAGCAGCAGCTTCTCTACATGCATATACATGCATATTCTACTAATTTCCCACGTTGGCTTCCAGACTAGACACGCCATCTAAACCAGACATGCCGGAAGGTTCCCACCTCTCTAGGTTGGCCTGGGCCACGCTTGCCAATAGAAGATCACCGGTTCTTCACTAGTGTGTTGATTGATCTCTAAAGGTATAGACGCAGCTGGCACGGGAACACGTGGTTGCTCCAGACAATAACACGGAACTCATCTTATATTATACATCCGAGCTGTCGAGCTGACTCGCCTCCTATGGAGCTACATCTAACGAGTGGTATTGGTGGGGTACACGTTACCCCGACATCCCAATACCCTACCACCAGAATCCCTGTTCAGCATGGAACTCCTCAATCTACGATGGATCTTACGGATCGTGTTCTTGAGCACAGTCAACAGGTTGTGATCTAAGTATGTAGTTCTTTAATATATAAATATCCACATATCGAGCGCTGTGTGTATATCGGGGAGTCTGTTGGAAATACATGTGTACCCTGAGCGTCAGCAGTTGCGGGGGGCATTGTTCGGCCAGGCGATTATTCGTATTCTTATATTCGCCACTCCTCGTTGTTGTAGATATTACAGTACGTCAGCAGTACGGGAAATAAACCCGTTCGGTAAGCACCAGCACCCCGATCTCCACCAACAGCGACATGATTGCGACTCCTATTAAGCCAGGTTGTTCTGTGGGCCATCACCTAAAACGTTAAAAACAAGTCCACATGCACTTGCAGCCCGACCGCAGCACACAAGGCTGGGGTTCCAGCAGCCTAAAATCGCACGCAAAAGCCGCAATGCACGATTTGTTCGACACGCAGCCTGGTGACAAGACCGGTAATCCGCGACGATCGCACTGAGTCATTTGGTCACTGTGCACATCGTCTTGCGGGGTTGCCGCCACGGTGCCGTGCCCGCAGAGATCTGGATGTTGTTGAAAGTGGAGGAACCCAGCGAACCGGTCGATTTGTTTTCGTTGGGTGGTCTCATTTATCACCAGCGCACAGAGTGTTGACGGTTTTGCCATATTGCCAATCATACGAAGTGCTTGCTGTAGATATCTGATGTACAAGGTTCCCTTTTTGGGCGTTACTCCGAAGAGATGAAGATGCACTGGGCTCGTTTCGGCGACCCAGGCAGGCAAGGAAAAGTAAAACAACCAAGAGCAAGGTTGAGCTGCATTATTATCGAGGCCGACGCAGGCGAGCATGGCGCATACAGATTCGTTGCAAGCTGTCAAAACGAAGTTTGCTGTGCCGCCGGTCAGGTTGTTTTTGTTGGGCGAAGTATAGACGCACGCCACCACTGGTTTACAAAGTAGGTTGTTGGTTCCAGAGCGTGAGTTGTTGTTGTTGTTGTTGTTGTTGTTGTTGTTGTTCTCACGTTATTCACTCATCGCCGCGATACAATGCAGTCCGTGGTCGCAGGACAGGCTCCAATAACTCTGGAGTGGAAGGAATACCTCGGTAAAAACAAACAAGCAAAGAATAGTACACATGATAAGTGAAACACATCTACACCTCAAACAAAACATAAAAAGGGAGGTCCGCACACGTAGGTATACATGCGGTACGCTGTATGCCCCACCGCGAAATGTCAAGCATCTGCTACTACAGTACAGTACGCTCAGCCTGACCAATCCTGTACTACAATACCACCACTGTACTCGTAGTCGTTTTTTTAGTCTTGTCTCTTTATTTTGTTCACGTTAAGGCGACACAACCAAGTACCCTCGCCACAGACGAACAAACGTATGTTCTTCTCGAAAATTATCATCTCAGCATATTTTCTCAGAGACAAAATCCCCGGCAACATGTTCCAACACGTCCACTGCTGCACATAACGCACAATACAGAAGGGAACGTGTTTCTCACTGCGTTACTATGGGGCGACTGTCGCTGGGCGTTGTGGTGCTTTTGGTCACGGCGATCCCGGCGATGACCCGGTCCTTGGTTCCCAGCATGAACGAGGTGAGCGCTGACTGGCGTAGCTAGCGTTCTGAAGGTGACCCGGCGGCAAGCTGGGCTGTGTTTGATGTTTTCACCTACGGCAAGGTACTGGTGATACCTGTGGCATACGACGACATAATATAGCTCTTGGGGCTCGGAGAAAGGCCGTAACCGTCGAAAAGCGTTCTGCCATCGAGAACAAATATTTTGTATGGACGGTGTGACTTTCGTGTATACCTGGTACTGTCCTACTCGTGTGAGCTTCCGTGATTCATCTACTAGCTGTTGATAGCTACATACAGTATGTATCCCGGAGGAGCAATATGATGTCGTCTCTCGTGTCTGTGTGGTGAGATGTATAGTGTAGCTGGCTGTACAGTATTGTAGAAAATTGGGTCACCATGCGACCACGCGTCACTATTGATAGCACGCAGCGTATGGACAGCGTCACAGCAGTAGTCCTCATTGGAGAACTTCCTGTTTGGAGCTCTTTCATTGCAATCGGCAGTATTAATACCGGAAAAAATCAGGAAATTGGCCGATAAGGATTTCTGTACTGTAAATCATACCAGACACCTGGTACCTGGTACTACTGTGAACCACAGTACGTGTTCATAGAGTGTGAGTACATTAAATGGAAACAATCATCATATACCAGCAGGCAAAATGGAGGAAGGAGCAAGTCGATGTGTAAGTTCCATTATAGCGATGCATGTCAAATCGTAAGCCACACAAGCAGTAGCGATGTCACACGAGCCAGTTCGTTGTAGACCTCATTCGACGGCTTGCTGCTCTTGTTCGTGTCTACTTGTGGGCGGCTTTTGTTCGGCGCTGCATCTCTTGTCAGCAGCTAGAACAACATCAGCAAGAGGAAGAACACACGAAAAGTGGTTCCAGCATAGACTTCAGAGCCAAGGGCAAAGAAGGTGCGCAAAATACTTGGCAGAGTGGGGGCGGGCGTACAGGGAGGTTCTTAGCGCTTAGATTATACCCGGTACGTACTGTAGTAAGGTGCTGTATGCAGCGTAAGATGCACTGCAGAAATTCTACCAGTTACATCCTAACTGTATATACAATGCACGCCCGTATAGAAAATAAACATTGAAAGGGCGAGGGATGTCACGCGTAGTCACCATGTGGGGTGCTGTAGCACGCAAGAAGGCTTCGCCTTGGGGAATACCTCAGCCTTCCTACGGCCTACTACGTAAAGGAGAGCGTACCCCCGGAGACGTGCTCTACTTAAATAGTCACAAATCACTTCACTTGAACAACAGAATGAGGGAGCTGCTGCGCGTCATCTGTCGGGTTGATTGAAAACAGCGAAGAGAATATAGGGGTTTACCGTTGAATGTGGTAACCGTTCTCCAGCCTCGCAGCAAGGCGGGGGCGTTGCTGTCTCCTGGCTTTATGCGTGGGCCTTGCTGTCACCGGTATTATGTGAGTAGAAAATAAAACTAGTTTCATACCATAACAGCCCCTCATGCGTTAGCGCATCCCTTATGAACACACCCCCTTGTTGTCGCCCCCCCCCGCAATCTGGCCGGGGTGTATTCGCATCCCTTAGCAATCTAGTACACGGCTTGCACACAGCCTCCATATCACACCCCCTGTGATATGGCCGAGTCTGTCCGCACTCGTTAGAGAGCAATATTCCATTACAAGACCCCCTCGCTTTCACACCCTCGTTAGTACACCCTCCAGTTGCGGGGCTCCCGCGCATAGTGTTGATCATCGGGGGTACGTTAGATAGTACACACCCTACACAAGTACACCCGGTGTGTTCAAAAAGTCAAGCATTTGTCACCGGGGTGTGCTTTCATGCGTGCAATACAGAAGAGGTTTGGGCGTGGGTCAAGGAGCCGCAACTAAATTCGATTGGAGAGGCGTCAGCCAGCTGCAAGGGCGTGTTGGAGAGGGTGGTCAGCTTGGTGCCTGTTGGGGCTCCGAATTCAAAGCGGGGTTTGAGCGTGCAACCCAGCGCATGTTATGGCAGGGGGCTGTGCCCTCCACGTCCCCGATCGCCCAACGAAAGGTGCACGCGGCGCGAGCAGGCCACATGCACAGATCCGACCTCTTCCACCATCACGTGGCAGATGCCCCAGCTCACTCAGCGATACCCAAACCGACCGTTCGCACTACTGGTTGTGTCCCCTTTCTCGTCGATCAGCATTGTCGGCCGTGGCTTGTCAGATGCCGTTGATATGAGTTCCTCACTGTGATTTTGCAGCGTCTGCCGGTCGGCTCCGGCGGGGAATACTAGTGATCGGCGCAACAAGCGGCGGGCCCCCGCTCCCGGACGCTGAAGCTAGCATTGAAATCTAGGTGAAGGCAGTGGGTGCACCCCACGAAGATGAACCAGCGTATCGGTCGAAGCGTCGGAGCATACACCCCAGGTGTTGTTTCTTTGTTTAACGTTGGTGCCCCGATCGAGATTGACGTCGGTGACCCTGGTCGCAACGTCCACAATGAACAGCCCAACGTCTATCGTGCCTCGGACTCCGCTGGACTTTGGCCGTCGCCTATTTCAATGGCAGTGAGGACGGCTGCGGCGGTGGGTGGGGGGGGGGTCAGTCGCAGTGACGGCGACGGCGGCGACGAGCATGGTTGCGACTACGGCGGTGGCCCGAACAGTAGGCAAACCTCCGGCTTAACGAATGGTGTACCATCCAGGAGTGAGCGCCGTCGTCAACAGTGGCGGTAAGAAGAAACGTGACAACGGTTAGAGGGGGGTTGGTGTACAATGTCATGGCTCTGGCATTGCCAAAGGCGTCTGGATGATTTGCTGTCCCGCCAGCGGCAACAGCGGCAGTGTAGAGAGCGGCGGGGGTGGCGCCAGCGATGAGCTCGGTGTCAGTCCCTTCCTTCAAGCCGTTGACGAACGTTTCGTTGAAGGAACCGGAACGGTAGTCATTTGTGCGGGGAGCGACTGCATCGGCTTGTGGCGAATCAGACGACGGCCCCAGCGGTGGCGGCAATGGTGGCTACAGTACAAACCGCGGCTCGGCTGTTGACGGCGAGTCAGGTGACCTACAAGCCATGGTATAATAGAGGTCGCCACCGTGGCCGGCGGTCAGAACTCGCGGGCTCGAACGAGGACGAGGGATACCTCTTCAACGTGTTATGTGAATCTAATTGCTGGTTCCCTGGCTACCGCAAACATTACCAAAACGTAGCGGCGATGGAGGTGGCGCGGTGACGGTGGCACCCGTGTACTGTGGGAAGGACGCAAAAACAATAGCGGCTTGGCAGGTGCCCCCGGTGAGGGCGGTGGTGTTGCCAGTCGTGCCACCAGCGATGGAAGTACCGTTTCCGTGGGTGGGGGTTGAGGGTTGGGTGGTGACGGCGTATGGCCGAGAAGATTTCCCCTTCCCCCACCATGTTCCAGGTACAGTGGAGCCAAGACAGGTTCCCACATGCGTCCCTGTGTGCTCGTGGTGATGCATGGCGTTACAAGTGCTCGCTCTGACGCCAGCCGGCGCAACGGCCTTCGGCGCCCAACATCCAGGAGATGGCGCCGACGCCGGTTAATAGGCAGCAACCATGACCGGGGACTGCGGTTGTTCTCGTCCAGTGTTTGCACGAGTACAAATTCGCACCCCTCTTGATGGTGACGTAAAGTACACACACCACGATTGCTTGCCCTGGGTAGCTTCCAGCAACAGCGCATACTCGGCATACTGCGAAACCGACCCTACACAACACAGGTGGGTCTCAAATTGCAACACACGAGTAAAACCGCCCCGCACGTGTCCTTTCTTCCGCTCGTTTTCAAAGGTCGATCGAATCCAAGCGGGGCGAACAACGAAAGCCCGGCGACATCCGACAGGGACTACCTGAATGGATTGGTAGAAGCCTCTGTAGCAAGCACAAAAAATCAGGTATTTGAAAGACGATTGGAAAATCACACTTCGCATAGAGATACGGTTGGCCACTTGCATGAGGTGGAAGCCAAAGTATGGCTGGTGGAAATGGCGTGTGCATATGTTCACCATCGTACTGCAGGCTCTCGAATGCTGTTCGACTGTGTACTGTCAAAAGCGGTGAAGCTTCAGGTGAGAAAAGGGTTGAAATATTGTAGCGCTCGACAGGCGTTTCCGAGCGAATAGATCACACGGATTTTTCTCATCTATCCCCCCCCCCCTTCCCCCCCTGTGTCTGCTCCGTCTCGAAAGGGATGCGTGGTAAATGATCAAATGAAAGGAACCCAGCACGTCAAACTACCACAGTCAGTCATCCGAGTCCCATTAATTTCAGTCTGTCGCACCTTTGGAGCACACGATGACCCAAGTCATTTCAGCTCGTCGTATCCATGGAACATGATGAGCCCGGTTACATCCGCTTCTCTTACTCTTGGAACTCACGAGACCAGTCAGTCATTTCAGTCCCTCGCGCCCTTCAGGTTCACGAGGACCCAGTCTTTTTAGCGTCTCTCGCCCTTAAGAGGTAACGAGGTCTCAGCAATGCTGGTGTTTCGTACCCTTCTGGGGCTCGTGAGTCACTGACTGGGTTCCCGAGGACTGACTCGTTTACCTTTGTACATTGATCGACCACAAAGGTAGGCCTTCGGCCGAAAAACGACGCACAGGCGCGTTCTGCCCCACTTGCCGGTAAAGGAGGCGTCCACCTCAGGAAGAACCACGTGTCGGCATTGGCGAGGGTCTTTCTGTACCGTACTCTGACCACAATCGTCTCATTAGAAGCTTCTCAGGTTGGTTTTTACCGTCATATGGCGCTGGTTTCAACATTTCTTGCCGTAAATACACCGTAATCAAATCAACGGACAGGGGTTCCTTGGCCAATTTTCAGAGACGATGGTCGGTTGTTCCTAAGGTGTCCATCCCGTCCACTTTTAGACTAAAAAAAGACCATAAAGCGGCATCGCGGTTTGTATCAGACCACGGAACAGAGGTGCCTTGGCCAATGATGAGCGGAGCCGATGAAGAGCGTTTCGTAAGACCGAATTTCATTAAACCGGCAAGTGGCGCAGAAAAATGACGATATACCCCTCGCTCGCAACCGTCACACAACTTTACGAAAACGCGAACTCAAAAGCGTATAGATTTACCTTGCTCGTATCCTGCTAGAGTGTCTAAGAAATAATACACCAGCATAGGGCGAAACTTGTTTTGTGATCGGAAAGTGTTGTTTTTTCAGCTGCCCGGTGGTCAAGGAAAATCTGTCTACGCGTCCATTCCTGGCCTGTGCGACTCCAGTGTGCTCATGCGTTATAGTGCCCATCGCTGTGTGGGTAGAAGTCCGAAGGATGAGGAACACAAAGCGCAAACCCTCCCACTCGCGCACCTTTTTTTATGAAGGAGGACGCCAGGCGATCCAGCACGCCAACAACATTTGTTGCCGAACATATTATATGCATATTGCATAGTACCAAAATAATTAAACCGGGACTTTTTATATACTACAACCTAGTATCCTACGAGAACGCTTAATCACTCTCGAGAAACGAGTACGCAAAATGAATTTGGAGAACGCTTCTTCGCTTGAGCAACGAAAGCACTTCCATTCCTTGAGATACGAAACGCTTAATGGCACGAGAAAGGATTTTGAGGCTTTGGCTTCCGAGACCCTAGAGTGAGCGCCGAGGGGTTGGTACACTAGTATACCTCCGTTCCCCTCGCTGCCTCGGCAAGGAATGCTGCGAGGCATGCCCTATCAGGCTTATAGCGAGTGGGGTAGGTCTTTCTGGCGGGTGTAAGGCCGGACTCACCCTCAAGGAGTGATACCTTCTTGCTGCCTGTGGCCGCGAGGCTCAGGCGGCAGTAGAGTTGGGTCGTACGTGGTGCGTCAGGCACGGAGACGTACGATTCGCGCGTCTTTTTTACGCAGCTGCGGCAGAGTAGCAATGCTCAATCGGGGTGTCCGTACGCGGAGGCAGGCGCCACCACAGGCCACACTACGGCACATACATTCTATTGCGCCGGCAGCAGGCTGGATTCGACGACGAGGGAGGAGGGAGACTGAGCGTTGACGTGCGGGGAAGAGGCGGATTGACCTCCCCCTGCGCGAGAATTTTTATTTTTCAGATCAGAACCGCAACTGCGAGGAGCACTTTGTTTTTCAGGATGACGGAAAAAGAAAATCGACTGGAAGGGAATGGCAACGAGTGCACGCGCAAAGGAGCGGGTGGATTAGGCCAAGGCGATGATGCGGCCATGAAGAGCGGCAGGAAGACGGTGCACGGAGACCCATGATCTGCGCGCACACCACCATCACGAGAGAAGCGGTCATAGTTTGTTTTTTCCTGGTATTGTTTTTCACGAGGCAGAATAGTATCTACCGGTACTTGTTATTAACGTCGTCACTGGTCTTTGTGTAGTTTAACGAGTTGTATACCCTTCATGGGGAATAACCTCGTACGCAACTATCAGGGACGTGGTATCATAACTGTACTACACCTTTTTGTGTCAGACAGTCCAGGAAGAGATGGCGATTGTTGATATTCGTGTGGTAGTAAGGTTCGATTGCTCCTTTTTTCACTGCATATCAGCGAGTCTTCACTCTGACAGCACTCCAGATAGCAGGCAGGTGTGTTCCTCTTTCGTTTTCACGACTACCGTGCGTTTCGTACGGTGCAGGCAGCACTTCAGACAGCATCCGCTGTAGTCAGCAGCCACAAGTTGGTTAGTGGTGGGAACGGGGGTACTCTGTTATAGTTGAGAGGATATACCCGTGGCCATGTTAGTTCAGTTTGCGCATTGGTTTTAGCTCGTGTGCGCTTTCTTCGTCTCGTGTATTATGAGGCAGACGAATTTTCGTTTTCTTTTCGTTTTTCGGATTTTCCTAGGGCTCCAGCACCTTTTGTGTGACCACGGACTCCTTCGTCAGAGAGTTAACGTGAGAACAACAACAACAACAACAACAACAACACTAGTTAGCCTGTGAATGCACACAACGTAAGTCTTTTTGTTTCAAAGGCCTGTTTCGGTCGAGGAGGCATCTACTGTAATAATGATCAAATCTCTATGAGGAGCTCGGTACCTCACTCATTCCACTTTTTGACAAATATTGAACGCATGGCACAATGAACAACACCGCGGACTAGACATATACTGAACGTCACTGGACTAAGTAAAAAGGGATGCGAACGAACTGGGGAGTCCCGCCAGTGGTAATACGATGGGCGCTATCAAGCGTATTCCCGCCTACGATGGGCATGCCCCCCAGGGCCTTCACTGAAAAAAGGCTCCCTTTCCCGCGTTTGATCCCCTTGCGTAGGAGGCTAGCATTGCTTTTGTCAAAACCCACAAGACGGGATCTACTACTATGGCGTCCATTTTGTATCGCTACGCGGTACGACACGATCTAAAGGTATGTACGCGTCCTGTTGTTTGATCGAACGATCCGCTGTTCATGCGCCTTTCGGGAGAAACTACTATGCGACCCAGCCAACGACGGTTGGGCTTGAATCTTTCGATCGTGGTAGCGGGGAATTGATCGACCCACCAGGTCCGCGACAAGCCACTGACCACCTCATGTCGTACGTCAAGACCCCAAAAAAAGGCCAGGCGGATGCTTTTATAGTTGTCGTCAAAGATGCAATGGCTAGCGCCTTACTTGAACGCGTGATGCTTTTCTCGCGACCCCCAGTCCATGCTTTGCTCAATTACCTCAAACGGGTGTGTCTTCCTGTCACCGAGCGTTGTCGTAGTATGTGAATACTTTTGTCGTGCTACCACATTACCCAAAACATGTCTCCCGTTTCATCAGTTAGCGCAGGTGGGAAAATCTACGACGGTCGACCTCGAGAAGCTTGCTGGCCAGGTGAGGGTTCGGCATTTCAGTACTACCTTCTTGGCGTGACCCTCCACCGCCACGCCATGTTGATCGCCACCTAGATATCGTTGTCTGTGATTGTCTTCCCCGTGATCCATTTGTTTTGGGCTGCCAAATTCGTTCAATGCTTAGATTATGTCGTATAGCCCGAGTGCGGTCTTTGAGACTGCAAGACCTAACACCGTTTCCTCACAAGCCGTCCAGTAGGACCTTTGGAAACCCCGCTAGTGTTCGTAAGCACCAGGCATTGTTTGCACTGAGACAGTACCTGGGACATGTGAGATGGCGGGACTTGCCGTGCTTTCCGAGGCTGTTCTACTGTAGAAGGTGCCCATTTTGTCAAGTGCGAACAACTCAGACTCGCTACTCACTGTCAACGTAGTTGAGGGAGCGCTCGAGATGTATGTACCATATACAAGTAGTAGTTCGGCGTTGCAATATATACAGCCGTATCAAGTGTACCAGTACATGCATACGTTGGGCTTTGGACGCTGTGCAGATATCGCCATTGTGGAGCCAAGACGGAATACAGCACGCATAGCTGTTACGTTGTATTAGCAGACCCGAGGGGGGTGAGGAACATTCAGCCAGATGAGAAAAGGACGGAACCGCTCTCGGGGCAGATTCCTACACTATATGTCGACATTCCGATTTTTTAAGAGGACGCCATTGATGCGATAGAGAGATGTTCCTGTTTTTTTCCCCGAAGCTCCCTTTAGAACCGCTGTCCCGTTTTCGGGACAAACTACTTTAAAATTGACTGGGTTTGTCCCCAAAACGGGACGTCGGTTCTAAAAAGGTTAGAGCATGCCCTATCGTAGCGCGCGCTGTGCTACGATAGGGCATCAGCCGAAACATAGACGCATGGTACGGTGTAGAGTTGCAGCACCAATACTGTCGGAGGCTTCTCAATTGAGCTCTATTCCTCGCAAAAAAAACACTCGACTTTTTTATTCGATAACTTGAAAGTTGCAACTCGAGAAACAACCCCGAACGGCGAAACGCGTTGCCAATCTCAAACCGATATTCCAGCGATAGGTTCCAGCGATAGGGCATGCCTCAGTGGGTACACCTTCAGTTGAGGATCCCGTCCGTCAGAAACAAGTTGCCCCAAACGTGCTACTCCTACAATCACATCTGACCACGCGCGTAATTTGTGGCTTCACGTCGTTGGACCCCCGTTACCCCCTTCCGACTTAATCTCCCCGCTGCGATATGTATGCGCTCTCTGTCGACGACCAGGTGCAGCAGGGGAAGCTCCAACGTGTGGACATTATGCACTACCACATCTCCCCTAAGGGGCACTTTCAAGGGAACTGGCCCAAGGCACGCGAAAACTACAGACGCCTAATGCGGCATCCTGACAGCATTAACTTCATTACGATGATGAGGGAGCCCCGATCGCATTTCCTCAGGTACAAGACCCTGCGCGCTCAAGCCTTTGTTCTGCAAATTCTGAATGATTCTTCCTGCGAAAGTACTTGGCGTCGACATGCTTCCTCGTCAGACGATTGAAATCCTCTCAAAACCAGCGTAGTACCGCCAGTGTGACGCCAAGCTATAGTAAGCAAGTCGCCTCGACCATATCGCGATCCAGAGAAATTTGAAGCCCGCTGATCCGTTCAAGTCGAAGTCAAAGATACACATACTGGTATATTGTTGTAAGAAATAATGCATGTGCCGAGGCTCTGTCTTTGTGAAGAGAGATGGCCGAGGTGGCATCGAAGTGTTTGTGAAGATCACTTGCAAGAAGAAAGAGAACGAATAAATTGGCGCTCATGTGGCCAGTGTAGAAGGAATCTTGATCTCAGAGATCAAGAGGAGAAGGGGAAGAGAGGAGAGGAGAAGGAGGAGGAGGAGTGACCGAGAGGTAGAGCTGACCTTCGCCTGATCATCATGGAGCAATGCCCACTCTACGGGGTGTTGAAGTTGACATGATCATCATGGGCCAATGCCCGCTCTACTGTCAGTTGACGTTGAGTTAATCTACTAGTTGTTGTACTGGCTGATAGTCCGTCGTATAGTGACATTGCTATAGGAACTGTTTTGTGGTAAGCTACAGTAGCTCCACTGCTATACGTATGGTCAACGTCTCAACAGACGTAAGTTGAACATACAATATACCGTACTACGAGTAAGACAGACTCGTAATCTATCCGCATGTGACATTTACCCGATATCCAGACTAAGATACTCGTATATTCGTATCAGTGCGTATTGACTGCACATCCCAATAGATGCGTATATGGATTTCAACATCCGTACGCTGGCAGTCGTATCCCTTGAGATCCGCACTCTGTTCAGATTTACTGTAAGTCCGATGTCGTGATTGCGATTATATAACACGAAGTTCCTCAGCAACGTTCAACTCCACGCCTTATCTCCGGTATTGGGCATGAATTTCATTTGGCGACCTATTCGGCGCACGGGACCGGACAGCTACTACTACTATTACCTCCAACCGGTGAACAAGGTACGTAAAACGTACAAGACAATGTCTCGGTCTGCCTCATTTTTACGCTGATGAGCGAGCGAAGGTCGGGCAGTTGTCATCGGTATCTGTAAGTTGAACTTGAAACGAGCCATCGGCGTAGAAGGACATGGTTGACGCGATAGACTGAAGTTACCTCTCAAACGGGATATCTCGGGCCGGGCACAGGTCTGTCGTCCACCGTTGCTAGCTGTAGCAGTCCCAGCCAGCCCAAAGCAATGTGTAAGGTACGATAGCGTAGCTGACGCTATTAACGGGGGGAAATCGGCCCAGAACGTCTGGCTGGCGGGGTATACAACAGCCCTCTAACCAGTGCTTTTCATATTTCGGCCTATGTAGGCAATCGCAGGAAAGATTTTCGTGACAGCATCTATCTGATGATGGCATCAGACGTGGGCCATGCGTCGATATTATACAACATCACATCAGACCCGCGATACCCCACATCAAACGCTGTGCCCTTACCTGGAGCTTCCTCTGACCCTAATCTGCTGATCAGCTGTCTCTCGAGGCGTACTTGGCGCAAAAGCCAAGCGACCGCAAACACTTCGACCTATTGCGAAACCCGCTTTCATCGGAGTTCGGGGTAACTACACTGACGCAGATGGAACAGCTGATTGGACATGAGCTTTCGACATTCAAGGTAGTGAGGTGTTGCGATTGCGTCATACAGCAAAATTGTGGGCAGTACCACAGTTGTGCTGATCGAGTAAACGTAGTTCGCTATCGCACGAGCAAGAAGGTATTGCTACTGTTGCACCAGCCTGAAGGGAAGGTAATTGTTACTACTGTGTAGGTTGTGCCTGTCGTCGACTACTGGGCTGTATTGAATTAGTTTTCAGCGCAAGACGTCAGCCGCAGATAGCGGTTGTATCCGTTTGGTATGCCAGAGGCGAACACGCGGCTCCCCGACTTAACGCCCAGACGAAGGTTTTTCAATGCGGTTTCACAACACCGTCTGTTTACGAGCGCTGCGTTGTTGCGTATTCAGCCGAGCTTTGGTGTTCTTGCCTCGCCTGCCCATATTCGAGACGGTTCTGCCCATCTGATCGATGCTCTGTCCGAGTCCATTCGACGCCCCACGGGAGAAACAACCCAATCTTGACGAGATGTCAGATACCCCCGCCTGAAGGCTGTAGTGTAATATTTGGTGGAAAGGGAGGCGGAGCAACAAGCACGCCAAAGACGAACCCCGCGTCCTTAGTCGAGGGGGGCCCAGTCGGGTGGAAAACGCATCGCCATCTCGCAGCATGATGTCCTGGAAAAATAGGTGTTGACCCCGCCAATCACCGCGCTTATAAGTGCTGTGCGGTAGGGTTGCTTCCGCACGTCTTCATTTGCTCCTGTTTATATCATGACCGTGGTTCGTCTATATGCCTCAACCTCCGTACTCCGCGCGGAAGATTTTCCTGACAGAGCGGTTTGACGAGGGGCTGATGGCTCTACGGCGCCTTCTAGGCTGGAGCATGATCGACATGACGTACATGAAGCTAATTCAGACGAAGGCCGGGTCAAAGCGATGGGATGGTAAACCGTTCGTCGACAGGCCATCCTTCGAGGAACTTCCTGAGCAGGCAAGACACTGAGGATGTTGATTGTGGGTGTTTTCCAACTAGTTCCAGCAGTGCCTCCTCAAACGAGAAGCGAATCAGAGCTCCCCCTACAATGCTTTTCCGTCGGTTTGATCGGAACTTGCGGCTGTTCGCGGTCTCGACTGCAGGAATCGGACAGCGCCGTGCCGCGAGCATGACAACTACTTTTCGAAACGCGTGTTCGCAACAGTCTATATTTTGACTGAATCTGCGAAAGCTTGATTGTGTCTTGTTGGGACCGTGGTGCTGGCTGTCCCCCCGCTGTTGGCATAGGTGCAGAAGGAAATCGACGAACTCACGGTGCTGGATCAGCTGCTGTACACTGCAGCCCAAGCGGAGTATGCAAAGGTAAAGAAGCCGGTGAATGCTCCCCTCGAAACCACGTGACAGCCCTGTTGAACACCCGGACGTAAGTCGAGGAAGCGTGGACAGAGTAGTGATCGTCGTGCTCGCGGTTCGTCCATCTCACTCTGGAGTCGAGACCCACCGGGTTTAGTTTCGGTATCGTACGGCCGATAAGCAACAGTATCGGCTCGGGGGTTATTGTGGGCCCTGAAATGGCTGTGTTGTCAATCGCAACTATTCGGTACCTAGAACACGTACTATGTTACGTCGGTCTGCTCGGGTTGGGCGTCGCTTGATTTGCAACGTTCGCTTGCACTCTTCGACCCGTTCGCAGATGCTGAGACCTGTGTCCGACGAGATGGAAGCAGACTTGGAGAAATTTGGGAAGCTGCAGAATGTCGTCAGTAATTACTTGAATGGGAACTATTCGAGCAAGGCGAATGCCATGTGAGTCTTTTAGCGCAGTGTAGAGCGAAAACGGAATATTACTGTTGTATATTTGGCGCTGCCGCCGACCATTTAATGTATGTGTTGGAGTGCATCGGGCTTCCTGCTCCGAAGCAGGTGGGGCTCACACGGGTAAACCACGGCGTTGATTTCGCGCTAGGCGACCATCCCTGGGGTGAAATCAACACGCAGAAAAAAAGCACGTCAGGTACGCTCGTAGGGTGGGCGGGAAGGGCTGGAGGCGTTCTACGATAGAAGTTCACCCTAAATTTTCCGAGGCTCCTCACTTGAGGAGCTCCATACCTCATCCGAAAACTGACTTCAGCAAAAAAGGAAATGTATCGCGGCGAATAATCCCATGGATCCAAGTGTACAAAACGTTTTTTGTTTTCGAAATTAAGATTGGGGTCAAGGGACCCCGTTTTTAAGAAACGAAATATATAGCGGGAATGTGCTACCTCTATCGTAGAACGGGTCGCTGCCTTGTTTTGCTGTCTACCCCTTGATTGCTTGGTTGCTGCCTCGGCTAGGTGTTCAGGAATTGTCTCGTTTTCACATGGATTTTCACTAATGTTCCAACAACAAAGCGAAGTAACACAACGCCACTACCGTTGCATACCTCGTGGCCGGGGTGTTGTCGCACTACCTCGTGGCCGGGGTCTGGTCTTGTCGCACGGAAGATCCCTCATGACTCGGTCCGTCTGTTTATCGGTAATTCCCGTTAGCCCAGCTCTAGCTCAAACACGCGTCTAGAGGGTCTCTCATATTGGTGTATTCATCAGCAGGTTGACGAGTAGCCGATTGGTCTCTCATGGATTGTTCTCTGACAAGTAGCCAACCTCCAATCCGACTAAGGCAAAAGTGGCGCATTGGGAGCTGGTGCAGGGCCCAGCGCCTTGGCGCTGATGAGTGTAGACCTTATTGATGGGCGAGGTATGCTATGTCTTTCTCTGCATTGTACCCTTTTGCCTACCCCGTGCTCACAGCTTTTGGCTAAGCCTTCAGGGGCGATCTCGTCTTGTGCGTGATAGGTTTTCGCAGATATTCGAACCAAAAACAACGCTGGAATCAGGTTTATTCCAAAACCCTAGATCCATGTTGTTGGGTCAAGATTTTACCCGTCAAGCTTTTGTACTTCACAGCCCTTGCTTCATTGAGATTTTCGCCGGCTTTACCTGGCATGTGCCTGCAACAGCAGTGAGTATCCCACGCGACAACAATGAACTGGCGACGTGGCGGGCTTGATTACTGGTAACGATGGCGATATTGTCGTGGGGGGCTAGCCTATGTACGCGGTAGGCCGAGTATCTGTCGCTCAGGTGTGTTTCGTGCGATCAATAGCAGGAAGTTCGTCGCAATGCACTGACACCGCCGCCCTGATGTACGCCATACGTTGCCGTGCCTGCCCACAGGTATCGAACGGAGAATTTTTACAGAGGAACACCGCCGATGCACCCGTTTTGAGTGCGCCTACCCCATATTTCACCTGGGTTGAGTACAACGGAATGGGTGTTAGTATATGTCAATACAACACGCGGCAGCATGTGTTGTTCTGGATGAGGAAGAAAATCCAAGCCAATTAACATGTGCCATTCCACCTGTCACATACCGTACATGTATATCATTCGTAAGCGCGCTTTGTGCATCGTTGATGAACCGCGATAGCTGAAATATTGGTAATCGGAGAAAGTGTACTCTCACGAACCAGCCTGGGAAGATGGTATTTCCTGAACTCAAAAGAGCATGCAAACCAACCGCAAGTGTCACAATTAAGGCCTCTTTGGCCTGAGGGCTGATTGCGAGCTGCAACATAGCGAACCCAGGAAGGTAACCCTGACCCATATCTGGGGGCGGTGATGATGTCGGTACCGCCACCACGCTAGGCGTGCTCATTACAGATGATGCCCGTTAACGTTTAGTACGCTCGACTGGTGGTATGCTATAGTGTTACTGGTGGTTAGGGTTACTTGGCCCTGCCCATACAAATCCCGGTCGCACCGGTGGTTTGAGTGGTTAACCTCGAATTCTACTTGTTTGAGTCCTGGGTTCGAGCCCCAGGTGGGTCGGACTTTGACTTTATTAGAAAAAATAAAAAAGGATTCAATTGTTGAGAGCGCCTTGCAGCGTGGGTAGGCACAATTCGATGCGAGTCGACGAGGGAAGAAAAGGCTGAAATCTTCTCGCGATAAAAATGAAGGCACGTACGGTAGCGAGAAGGGGGGAGAAGAGCCTGCTATGTGACCCCGGATCTGAGTTACGAGTTGGAAGGAGAGAGAAGAAGATGTGCGAAGATAATGAATGGGATGAGAAAAGAAAAGAAAAAAAAACAGCGGTATAGAAGGAATGCGAATGCCCGCCCCCTCCCTACGGGTTGGCTCGCTGTCTACCGCGCCGATTGAACGCATGTGTCACAAACGAAGAATATCAGGAGTGTGACCGCGGGGCTCCATCGGTAGGCTGCCTGCTCTGAACACCCTCGCGTCCAACAGGCAGTGGGACAGCACGCCACGCCGAGCGTACCTTGCGAAATCGCGCGAGTCACAGGCCGGAACAACCAGAAATATACCACATAGATAGCCAAGAAGAAAAGAGGAAACACACTCGTACGTGGCTGTCTATAGCTGGCGAGAGTCGAAAATATCCGCGTAAATATTATCGCGGTGCTGAGAAACACAGGCAGCAGCGACGAGGAGATCATATATATGTGGGCGTTGTAGTGAAAAATTACAGTACACAAATTGTGCAGTATATGCATGCATGAACACGTAAAATTTTCGGTGTATGTGTACAGAGTATTAACATACAGTCGTGGGGGTCTGAGTTGCACGAGCGTTGGCGTGGTCCGGACCAAAATCCCGTAGCACACGTTGGTGAGTAAATACACGACGATGATTGCGGGCTAGATTGGGGTCGGGGAAATTGCGGGTGGGCACTTCTATGTATTGGCAAGAAGAGTGGCTTCGTGGTGGTGGTGTTAGCTAGCTGGCTAGGCGCGGGAAACAGCGAGCAGCCAAACCATAAGAGAGGGCCGGGCGTTCGCATTGTGTCTATATCGCGGTATGGGCAAGGCGTAGTAACACGAACCACTGGTAACAAGATAGCATACCACCAGTCGAGCATAATACAAGCTAACGGCCATCATCTGCAATGAGCACGACTGGCGTGGCGGCGGTGCCGACACCACCACTGCCCCAGATACGACGGTATGAGCAAACGATGAGTTCACGTAGTGATGGGTCAGGATCAGCGTGAGCTCATGCACGATGAGGCGCGTGGCGGCGGTGCCGACACCACCATTGCCCCAGATACGATGACATGAGAAAACGATGAGTTCACGTAGTGATGGGTCAGGATCAGCGTGAGCGCCTGCGCGATGAGGCGTGGTGATGGAAGTAAAACGCGTCTATCAAGAAGAGGGCAATTCACACACTAACTAGACTCTTCTAATATTATCCTATACGACACTAGCTCTGTAAAGACCTAGGGCACCAGAAGAACACGAGACAAGTTGAGTTTCTCGAATAAATACTACCAAACATCCGGAAATACAAGAAAAAAGACCGTAACTTGTCTGAAGAAAAAAAAGGGCTCGGTTTCCGTTTTTCTACAGATGTACAAATACGAGGCTAATTTTTCAAATCGAAACTCGCAAAATTGAGCGGGGTATCGAGAAAAACTAACATGTGCCATATATTATTGTTTTATACCAGTATGCGTGTGGAAATTGTTTTCTTGGCAATATCTCTTGATGGGTGGCGAACTGAGCTATGAAACTTATGTCGGCCTTCTCGTCGGGTCTTTTTGTAAAACAAGACCGTGCTCGCGTCGTGCCCCGGGGGGGCGTTCCGATGTCGACTTTCTGATGGACCTGTAGATACAAATACTCGTAATAGATACACACCAGTCTAGATAAAAAAGATCGGGTAGATCAACACTATTAATAACTAATGGCATTCATTGTGCTTCACAATACAACAAAGAGGTTAAAATCCACGACGACAGCTCTTGTGTGTGCGCTTGTTTATCGGATGCCAATTATTTTCGGTAACAAGAAGATCGCGAAGTACAAGCAGCGTGCCCTATCCAGCATCGACATCCCTGTGTGCCTTACCAACTTGTGTGTCTGCACTACCTTCACAGGGCCTATAGCGGGTGAGACACTACTAGAAACATACAGTAGCAGCAGTAAAAAACACGCTCCTCCTGCTCCAGCTGCGGTGGTTCTGGGGTATGAAACGTCGGTACTACTGCCGTTTTATACGTGATGGGTACCGGGTTCCTTGTTACACATCTAATATTATTTTTTATTTGCCATCTAACGGCAGTGTACCAAGTATAGTGCTTATTCCAATCTCACGATCCACATAAGAAAAGGAATCCATAACCCAATGACTTCAGAAATTACCAATCGGACCTGAATACTAAACTACAGAGTAGACCAAAAACAAACCTAAACCCCGTTTTGAATATATTTACTGCAATCATTTTTACCCGCCCTTTCCTAATTCTTCCGTGATTTCCGCCACCCCCCTTCACCTAACCACCCTGATACCTGCTGCTGTAAGAGCAAAAACGTTACCAATCAGACCTGAATACTCGAAACTGGACCAAAAACAAAGCCAAACCGGGTTTTGAATAGGCAATGTTTGTGGTCTTCACAGTAATCCGTTCTTTTTTCGCCCGTCGACTTCCAGCACAAGCAGTGTCCGTGCCGATTCTTCAATCATTTTAATAGAAGAGATACTAGTTCTGTGGTCACAAAGCTACGCCACAAAGATGCTACGTTGCCACATATGTATGCAGTAAGCACAGTGGGCAATGCAATGCCATGCCATCATACTGGATATGACAAGCACGACATACACTTTCTATCAAGTAGAAAAAAACTAGAAACCTGTAGTATTCTGGCTCTCTACCGTGGGTCATTAAATGTAAGTATTGGATTGGATGAGGCCTCCTGCGCCGGCCTGTGGCCCCGCCCATACTTCGTTACGCCTCCTTTCAGATTGCCTTTGTTTTGTTCACCGCTGGTCCGGGGCAGAACTGTCTCACCCAAACTTTTATCACCTACCTGAACTCACGTCCTTACCCGCACACGCCGCAAAGTCCTCTCTGAACTCCGGCGACAACGGTAGCTCGCTAGCGTCCGCACAGCTCTGGCCCCGTTTGTTCTTGCTACCCCGCACTTGTCCGCTCGTGGTAGCCCCGATGTAGTACTTCGCAACTGACTCTGTCTTCCAGCCACAAAATTTCATTATCTCGTCCACAGCCGTCCCGGCGAGGGATTTGCTGAGCGAGCCTCCCACTCGAAAGGAGTGCATCGTGAAGTGGTTCGGCAGGTCGGCCATTCGCAGATAGCTTTTCAAGTTCGCCGTCATACGGGCCGCGGATAGAGAGAGACGGCCCCGGCCACATTCTGCCATAGCAACGAGGACGAAGTGCCCAGTGCTTAAGTCCCACCCAATCCGCTGTGCGGCCGAGATGTACGCCGTAACCACCCGAAAGGCGCAAATCGCCGGGCAGTCCCGATCCGCTAACACTACCACCGCCTCACTAGAGGCCCGCAGCGTCTTGCCAAACAAAAAGTTGAAGATCAAACCCTTAGACGCTGGGAGCCTCAAGACGTGCGAACCCATGGTAAAGGAAAGATCGTAACCCCTACGCATCGAATAGAAAGCCAAAGAATACAAGGCGATATCTCGGGTCAGCGAAATACGCTCAGCCAGAGAGCTCGCCACCTGAGCGCGCAACCGCATGTCGCTGAGCAGCTCTATGAGTGTTTGTTCAAGCATCAGCGCGGCCTGATTGACCTGAACCCCGACCTGCTTCTGTTCCTCAGATACGAAGGTAAGGTACGAATCTACCAACGGGCGAGCACGGATTTCCTACCTGGCGGACGGGATCCCATTCCTCTCCCTGCCCGCTTTCTTTCATCGCCATGTTTTGTTACAGCTGCCTCCTCTTGTGTGCCGCTATCGGCTCGGTCTCACCTCGATAGCCAGCTGTTGTCGTTTGCTGAGAGAGTCCTCATGGGGATTTCCTCCGTACCTCGCTCCTAAATCCTCTATGGCCACGGGGTGGCCAGACGCCACGAGAGTTGAGTGTTGGTATTGCTCAGCGAATGCGACGTGGGATTGATTGACATGCACGTTATGGGCAACTGACATGAACGTGGTGGGCAAGACTCATGCACGGTGTGTGAACAGGATATGGTTTGACTTGTTTCTTTCGTTCTTTGGTGGGATTGACTAACCCCAGGTAGAGCTAGAGAGCACCCGTATCGACCATTACAGCCGGTACGGGGTTTCCATGACCCAGACAATGGCCTCCCCCGCCGGGGACACTCCATTGTATACCTGTATCGATATGACAGCGAGCCATCCTACGGCTTTATCGCTGCCTTACACGATGCACCCTCCGTGCGTCACTGGTCAGGTCAGTCAACGTACATCACAGAATACCCTGTCGCCCACCTGGGCGACTCCTGAAGCCCGTAGCACTGCAACACCCCCCCTGCCCGACGCATAACTATCGTCGGTGCACAGCGGGTATCCCGGCCACTACCCGGTAACAGCGTGGGCAACTCGTCCTCCATATCCCCGACGAACCGGCTGCCGCGTCCTTCCTTATCCGTTCGACGATTACCGAGCTTCGGCCACGTACGGACATCCCCGATGCTCGTGACGCGGCTCCTACGCCTCCCGCTTCTCCTTCTGACGGTCGCTGCTGCTGTTTTGGCTTCTGCGGCGGCTGCAGTTGCTGCTTCTGCTGATGACACAGTTGCTGCGCCTGATGCTGTTCCACCTCTTCCTCCTTCTCCTGCTGGGCCGGCTGTTTGCGCTCCCTCCGCGGCGGCGGAGGTGGTGGACCAGATTGCCCCCCCGTCCTGCGGGTTCCCGTTGCCGTGCTCGGTTGCTGCTACTGCGGTTGCGCTCCTGCGTGGCACTCCTGCTACGGCGGTGGTGGCTGCTACGGCGGCCACGACTGCGACTGCGGCTCCGTGCATCTAACTTGAAAATGGTGCGATGCTTTAGCATCCTTTGCCGCTTATGTAACGGGGTACACACAAACCTACCCGACCCCTGATCCGGCGTCCTCTCATAGACGCTTGATAGCTCAGACCGGGCTGCTCGACGGAAGTGATTCGCTAACCCCCGGTTCAATGCTCGTGCGCCTGATTCGCGTGGATGCCTTCCCTTCTGCGTTTGCTGGCCGCCTCCTTGATCAAGACCCTGTTAACCCCCAGCGTCTGCTCACCCGAGGAAGTCCTCTGAGGTGCCGCGTCGTCCCGCGCTCTTCTGGGGCTCTTTTCCCCCTGCTGTCTCTTGAGTATCCCTCTCAGCCTCCAGAACATCTGCTGCCTCTCCGCCACGAAATTGGACGGATTCGAGCCTCGTGTGGTTCGGCCGCTCATGGAAGATCTTGAGTTTGGCTGCCAATACCCCAACACCAGCTGTGCAATCGAGGATTTCGTCGAAACTCATCTTTGCAAGCTCTGTGTGAAACTTCGCTCAGGAACGTTTGGTACACCCCTAGTGTGGTCTTTTGAAGATACTGACGTTTGACTCCAAGAAAGTAAGTCGTTTCAAGGTTCAGATGTTCACGCCACCCCCTCAAATACTGACGTGACTCCGAGTAAGTAAGTCGTTTGAGGGCCCTGACATTCACGCCACGTTTGAAGGTACTGACGTGACTCCGAGTAAGTAAGTCGTCGGAAGGCACTGACGTTCACGCCACGTTTGAAGGTACTGACATGGCTCCGAGTAAGTAAGTAGTTTGAGGGAACTGACGTTCACGCCACCTTCACTGACGTGCCTCCCAGTAAGTAAGTCGTTTGAAGGCACTGACGTGCCTCCGAGTAAGTAAGTCGTTTGAAGGTACTGACGTGCACGCCACGTTTGAAGGTACTGACATGACTCCGAGTAAGCAATCGAGGATTTCGTCGAAACTCATCTTTGCAAGCTCTGTGTGAAACTTCGCTCAGGAACGTTTGGTGCACCCCTAGTGTGGTCTTTCAAGATACTGACGTTTGACTCCAAGAAAGTAAGTCGTTTGAAGGTTCAGATGTTCACGCCACCCCCTCAAGTACTGACGTGACTCCGAGTAAGCAGATCGTTTGAGGGCACTGACGTTCACGCCACCTTCACGCCACCCCCCCAGCCCGAACACTGTCCACTGGTGAGACCCTTTCGTGCTAAAACTAATTCATGAGTCCTCAAACGTCATTCATCCACCACCACTTCAAGATCGTACCCCTTGTATAACGATTTTCGTGAAAGTAGTTGTAGAAAGGTGGTGACAAACACCCCCCCAGCATGGAAACTACCTACTGCCTATTGGCATCCCAATCCCACCTTTCGATTCGTGTCTCCAACACTGGGCCACTAATCTTGGAGAGTCAAATAGGAAGGTATCCTGCTCGGTTACACCATGCCTACATCATGTTTTCCAGCATTAGTCATGCAGTCTAGAATTCCTACAACCGTTCTTCTCCGATCAGGCGGATCGCCCGATGCTTGGAGACGGGCGACACAACAGGGGCGTGGTACGCTCAACCACTTCACGATCGCGTTCGCAAATGAAGGGAACCTTTAGTTTGGGCATTGGGCATATGTGGCCTCGCCTTTATAGAAGTGCCCTCCCCATGCGGGGACGAAGCACATGGAAATTAGGGTCAACCTTATGTACATGTACAGCAGTGCAGTACTCAAACGGTGAAGATGCCCAATCGTCATTGGGAACCATGTCAGATACTTGACAAAGTCAAGCTCGTTTGATTCTCCGTTCAATGCGTCAGAGACTAAGACGGCGCGTGAGTATGCGCGCTGGGGAGGGGCTTTGTTTTCCTATCGGAAACTACCAGGTTTTCTCTCCTCAGTTTGATTTGCATTGTGTATCTCGTATCCACCGCTTAGGATGCATGTATTTGCTCTGGAAGAGCAGTCACCCTTGCTACAGGCAAAACGCTCCGGATAGAGGCCAGCGCTCCGAGGTCCTTTCGGCACGAATGTAAAAAAAGCGCCTGTTTTCACGGTTTTCAAATATTCGTGCATGATACTATCAAGTAACTGTTCACGCATCCCCCAGTATTCGGGCGCTGTGATCACGGGATTGCAACTATTTATGTGTGTGATCCCCGATTCTGTGACACAAACTGCTGTGTCGACATCCTGGTAGTCGATAATCTAGTGCCGGGTGGTTTGTAACTACCAGTACTAATATGCCCGGTGCCACTAGGTTGATAGGTTTTATTTATTCGTTGGTGTCGCACTGCTATCTCTCTCTGCTCTTGGACGGAATGCGTGCGTCGTGCCTGCCGTATCCAGTGTAATGTGATACCAGCTCGGTATGCTGAATGAAGATAATATACATACTTTACAGTAGTCGGGATGAATAAGGTAATGCGGCCGTATGTGTTCGACCCGTACTCTGCACGTATTGTGTATGTGTTCTTCACCTTAAACCATTATTTCTACCCGTCGACATCCAGCACAACCAGTGTCCGTGCCCTTTATTTGATCCTAGAGAGAGATTTTTCTTGTGGTCACAAACTACACCACAGTCGTCACAATATACGTGGATTTCTCGAAAGTTCCATGTTTGCCAGCCGACAATGCACGTTGTTGTCCAGGGGTTCATCGTTCTAAAGGGTGGTTATGTACGCCCAAACAGCGTGGCTCGACATTGTTAGTTTCCGTTATCACCTAACCGAGCAAACGGTCCACGAGAGCATGCGTGTATTAGTACGTACGGCACTTTTGGCTTGTATCGACACCTACCTGTCGGTTGCATTTGGTTTTGAAGACCTTATGTGGTCAATCGCATGCAGACATTTATTAACGAACATGCATGTGTGTGAGATCAAGAAAAACGAGCGAACATACGAGCACGAGCAACAGGCAAACGGAGCAGCACGAGCAACGAGTATGCCTGCATGCATTGACCAGACAAGTATCTTCAAAGCCTTACGAAACAACAGGCAGAGCACCATCGGCAGCGTGAATACATAACAGCATATATATCGCACGAATCACCGTCCTACAAGGCAGGCAACACCGAAAACATGTGGATATATGCATATAACTAGTATCCCATAACATAGTATGCAAGATGGAACGTGGGATCATAGAAAGAACACGATCACCTCATATCACAGTTTTGCAAACATTCCCATCGCCTGGGTTGTCCGTTCTTATTTCTTATAATTGACGGACTAAGTATGTGCGCGGAAGCTAGAACATAGTATGCAAAATAGACTTCTTTTTTTTTCCCATCCCATTCATTATCTTCGCACATCTTCTTCTCTCTCTCCTTCCAACTCGTAACTCAGATCCGGGGTCACATAGCAGGCTCTTCTCCCCCCTTCCTGCTACGGTACGTGCCTTCAATTTTTATCGCGAGAAGATTTCAGCCTTCTCTTCCCTCGTCGACTCGCATCGAATTGTGCCTACCCACGCTGCAAGGCGCTCTCAACAATTGAATCCTTTTTTATTTTATTTTTTCAAATAAAGTCAAAGTCCGACCCACCTGGGGCTCGAACCCAGGACCCAAACAAGTAGAATTCGAGGTTAACCACTTGAACCACCGGGGCGACCGGCATTATACGAAGAACACGATCACCTCATATCACAGTTTTCCAAACATTTCCATCGCCTGGGTTGTCCGTTCTTATTGCTTATAATTGACGGACTAATTATGTGCGCGAAAGCTAATGAGTATGGTTGTTTCCTATGGCCACGTACCGGGTCAAAAGACCAGGGAAAGCCAGTGAAATGCCAACATACCGGGTGAGAAGACCCGAATGGGTGAAACAAGTAGAATTCCCGCGTATCGGGTACTTGGAGACCATAACAACCCGCTATGACTCTCGTTGTGTGCCCTCAGTTGTTTCAACATAGCTTTCATCTACCCCCGAATAGTAACATGCCGTACACTGCACAGCTGAACGGCTTCCCAACAACATTACTTTGCTCCGGTAGTAGGGGACACTCATCCCGTACGTGTGTAGGGATGTGTGGGGCCAAAGTTAAACGTCTCCACGCTTGTGAAAGCAAGAGGAGCGATGGACCCAAGGATCTAGAGAGCTTTTGCCGTGCGACCTTCAGTCCCATGAACGGTTATATTGATAGTGGTATGAATACTGTATATACTGTATATACATCCTCCACGTATGATATGTGGCCTTCGACTAAAACTCGTCATTTCTACCCAGCTTCATCACCGTAGTATGCCCCGTATGAATCCCAGATACCTGGTACTCGTGTGCATACGGTGTGTGTGGTACATCCTGATATGTCGCTTTTCAACGCGTTATCATGACTCGAAAAGATGGGAAGAGAGATGTACGAAATGGTCCCTAAGGATTTTGCCATACGGCCTACCAGGTACCTGGTACAGTTTTACGGGAGTGTGTAGTATTATATATAGCCCATAAACGCCCTTTATTGATGTTGTCAAAAGCGTACATACTGCGAGCCACCCCCCCTGTATGCTTAACCGTGTATCAAGAGGTTACCCTGTTTGGGGTAGAAAAAAAAATAAAATGCAGGTACAGAGTAGAGCAGTAGTAGTAGGAGTATGGTTTCCTATCTTTTTTCCACATTACATGTACCATCGTTAATATTCATATTCTTAGTCGTGTTCGTTGTTGATTGTTGTTGTTGTTCTCACATTAACTCTCTGACGAAGGAGTCCGTGGTCACACAAAAGGTGCTGGAGCCCTAGGAAAATCCGAAAACGAAAAAAAAACGAAAATTCGGCTGCCTCAAAATACACGAGACGAAGAAAGCGCACACGAGCTAAAACCAATGTGCAAACTGAATTAACATGGCCACGGGTATATCCTCTCAACTATAACATAGAGTACCCCCGTTCCCACCACTAACCAACTCGTGGCTGCTGACTACAGCGGAGGCTGTCTGAAGTGCTGCCTGCACCGTACGAAACGCACGGTAGTCGTGACAACGAAAGAAGAACACACCTGCCTGCTATCTGGAGTGCTGTCAGAGTGAAGACTCGCGGATATGCAGTGAAAAAAGGAGCAATCGAACCTTACTACCACACGAATATCAACGATCGCTATCTCTTCCTGGATTGTCTGACACAAAATAGGTGCAGCACAGTTATGATACCACGTCCCTGATAATTGCGTAGGTCATTCCCCATGAAGGGTATACAACTCGTTAAACTACACAAAGACCAGTGACGTTCATAACAAGTAGATACTATTCTGCCTCGTGAAAAACAATACCAGGAAAAAACAAACTATGACCGCTCCTCTCGTGATGATGGTGTGCGCGCAGATCATGGGTCTCCATGCACCGTCTTCCTGCCGCTCTTCATGGCCGCATCATCGCCTTGGCCCAATCCACCCGCTCCTTTGCGCGTGCACTCGTTGCCATTCCCTTCCAGTTGATTTCCTTTCTCCGTCATCCTGAAAAACAAAATGCTCCTCGTACTTGCGGTTCTGATCTGAAAAATAAAAATTCTCGCGCAGGGGGAGGTCAATCCGCCTCTTCCCCGCACGTCGACGCTCAGTCTCCCTCCTCCCTCGTCGTCGAATCCAACCTCCTACCGGCGCAATAGACTGTGCCGTAGTGTGGCCTGTGGTGGCGCCTGCCTCCGCGTACGGACACCCCGATTGAGCATTGCTGCTCTGCCGCAGCTGCGTAAAAAAGACGCGCGAATCGTACGTCTCCGTGCCTGACGCACCACGTACGACCCAACTCTACTGCCGCCTGAGCCTCGCGGCCACGGGCAGCAGCAAGAAGGTATCACTCCTTGAGGGTGAGTCCGGCCTTACACCCGCCAGAAAGACCTACCCCACTCGCTATAAGCCTGATAGGGCATGCCTCGCAGCATTCCTTGCCAAGGCAGCGAGGGGAACGGAGGTACGTACGGTAATGCAACCCGACGAATTGTTGTTGTTGTTGGTCTCACATTAACTCTCTGACGAAGGAGTCCGTGGTCACACAGAGGTGCTGGAACCCTAGGAAAATCCGAAAAAAAACAAAAAAAATCGGCTGCCTCAAAATACACGAGACGAAGAAAGCGCACACGAGCTAAAACCAATGTGCAAACTGAACTAACATGGCGACGGGTATATCCTCTCAACTATAACATAGAAGAGTACCCCCGTTCCCACCACTAACCAACTCGTGGCTGCTGACTACAGCGGATGCTGTCTGAAGTGCTACCTGCACCGTACGAAACGCACGGTAGTCGTGACAACGAAAGAGGAACACACCTGCCTGCTATCTGGAGTGCTGTCAGAGTGAAGACTCGCGGATATGCAGTGAAAAAAGGAGCAATCGAACCTTACTACCACACGAATATCAACGATCGTTATCTCTTCCTGGGCTGTCTGTCACAATAAAGGTGCAGCACGGCAGTTATGATACCACGTCCCTGATTATAGCGTGGGTTATTCCCCATGAAGGGTATACAACTCGTTAAACTACAAAGACCAGTGACGACGTGTGACGACGTTTATAACAAGTACCGGTAGATACTATTCTGCCTCGTGAAAAACAATACCAGGAAAAAACAAACTATGACTGCTTCTCTCGTGATGATAGTGTGCGCGCAGATCATGGGTCTCCATGCACCGTCTTCCTGCCGCTCTTCATGGCCGCATCATCGCCTTGGCCCAATCCACCCGCTCCTTTGCGCGTGCACTCGTTGTCATTCCCTTCCAGTCGTTTCCCTTTCTCCGTCATCCTGAAAAACAAAATGCTCCTCGCACTTACTTGCGGTTCTGATCTGTAATATACCCTGGTATACCATCTTCCCATATTTTTGAGCATCGTGTGAAACTGCGTACCAGGTACCAGGTAGTGTTGTTGTTGTTCTCACATTAACTCACAATACAATGCAGTTGTTGTTGTTGTTGTTGTTGTTCTCACATTAACTCTCTGACGAAGGAGTCCGTGGTCACACAAAAGGTGCTGGAGCCCTAGGAAGATCCGAAAAACGAAATAAAAAACGAAAATTCGGCTGCCTCAAAATACACGAGACGACGAAAGCGCACACGAGCTAAAACCAATGTGCAAACTGAACTAACATGGCCACGGGTATATCCTCTTAACTATAACATAGAGTACCCCCGTTCCCACCACTAACCAACTCGTGGCTGCTGACTACAGCGGATGTTGTCTGAAGTGCTGCCTGCACCGTACGAAACGCACGGTAGTCGTGAAAACGAAAGAAGAACACACCTGCCTGCTATCTGGAGTGCTGTCAGAGTGAAGACTCGCGGATATGCAGTGAAAAAAGGAGCAATCGAACCTTACTACCACACGAATATCAACGATCGCTATCTCTTCCTGGATTGTCAGACACAAAAAGGTGCAGCACAGTTATGATACCACGTCCCTGATAATTGCGTAGGTTATTCCCCGTGAAGGGTATACAACTCGTTAAACTACAAAGACCAGTGACGACGTTAATAACAAGTACCGGTAGATACTATTCTGCCTCGTGAAAAACAATACCAGGAAAAAACAAACTATGACCGCTTCTCTCGTGATGATGGTGTGCGCGCAGATCATGGGTCTCCGTGCACCGTCTTCCTGCCGCTCTTCATGGCCGCCTCATCGCCTTGCCCAATCCACCCGCTCCTTTGCGCGTGCACTCGTTGCCATTCCCTTCCAGTCGATTTCCTTTCTCCGTCATCCTGAAAAACAAAATGCTCCTCGCACTTGCGGTTCTGATCTGAAAAATAAAAATTCTCGCGCAGGGGGAGGTCAATCCGTCTCTTCCCCGCACGTCGACGCTCAGTCTCCCTCCTCCCTCGTCGTCGAATCCAGCCTCCTACCAGCGCAATAGACTGTGCCGTAGTGTGGCCTGTGGTGGCGCCTGCCTCCGCGCACGGACACCCCGATTGAGCATTGCTGCTCTGCCGCAGCTACCTAAAAAAGACGCGCGAATCGTAGGTCTCCGTGCCTGACGCACCACGTACGACCCAACTCTACTGCCGCCTGAGCCTCGCGGCCACAGGCAGCAGCAAGAAGGTATCACTCCTTGAGGGTGAGTCCGGCCTTACACCCGCCAGAAAGACCTACCCCACTCGCTATTAGCCTGACAGGGCATGCCTCGCAGCATTCCTTGCCGAGGTAGCGAGGGGAACGGAAGTATTATAGACTACTGATGGTATTGTAGACGGGGATACGGCTTTTCTGTGTAATTTTCAAGTTGAGGCGCCTTTGCTCCAGGCAGCTATTACTCAGTGCTCGGGGCATGGTAGGTTATCGGTTCCTGCGTACAACTTCAAACTTAGAACCATCTACGGAAGGCGCTCCTCCCGCAACGATATTCAAAAGTACTCCCTGTTTCGATACCAGCAGCGAGGTATACTTCAACAACAACAGTTACATGTGACATGTGACCACGAAAATACTGCTGTCGCTCAGGTTGGGCTGATTATTAGAGTCGTACGCATACGTATTGCCATGGTAGTCTAAATGAATACAGCCGACCCCCCCCATTTTTTTTCCCCGAGGAGTACCGCACAGCAAGAAAAAAAACCGGCCGCACCAAAACACACAGACGAGATGTGCGGGGCCGAGAACAAAAAAAAATCGAGAGTGACGCCTGAGGCGGAGAACGGCCGCAAACAAACGAGAGCTACACCTGAGGCGAAGGCCGGCCGAAAACAAGCGTCAAGGCGTGCGCGGGAACAAAAAACAAATCGAGGGTCAGGACGGAGAGATTTGTGGGCTTCTTTTTTTCTGGTGCTGCCTTATCGCGAGTCTGCGATGGTGGCTACCTGCCGTGACTACTGTTTCCTGATACGTTATGCATGGTCACTGCTATAAACAGCAAAGTAGTGCTACCCGAATATATGTACCCTTTTTTTTTCGGATATTCCTAGGGCTCCAGCACCTTTGTGTGACCACGGACTCCTTCGTCAGAGAGTTAATATGAGAACAACAACAACGAAAAAAATGTACTCTACCGTAGTTTCTAGGTGTATCCCTCGCCCCTGGTACCCATCAGACTCCATCCCGGACAGAACTCGGGGCTCGATACTTGGCCACCCATCAGATTCCATCCCGGAGAAGCTCGGGCAGAGACACTGATCCCACCCAGGGAAAACTCGGGCCCCGATGTTTGGGCCTCATTCCGCCCAGGAGGACTCTCGGGCCCAGTTATTCGGGCCCTCGTTCCGCCCGGGAGAAAACTCGGGCCCAGGTGCTCGGGCCCAAACAAATTCCCTGGGTACCGATCTCTCGTGTCCCCGCCAGAGCTCATGACCTTGTGCTCCAATCTCCCCCTCTCGCTGTCATCGGCCTGGGTTCATCATGTTACAGCTGCCTCCTCTTGTGTGCCGCTATCGGCTCGGTCTCACCTCGATAGCCAGCTGTTGTCGTTCGTTGAGAGAGTCCTCGTGGGGATTTCCTCCGTACCTCGCTCCTAAATCCTCTATGGCCACGGGGTGGCCAGACGCCACGAGAGTTGAGTGTTGGTATTGCTCAGCGTATGCGACGTGGGATTAACTGACATGCACGTTATGGGCAACTGACATGAACGTGGTGGGCAAGACTCATGCACGGTGTGTGAACAGGATATGGTTTGGCTTGTTTATTTCGTTCTTTGGTGGGATTGACTAACCCCAGGTAGGGCCAGAGAGCACCCGTATCGACCATTGCAGCCGATACGGGGTTTCCATGACCCAGACAATGGCCTCCCCCGCCGGGGACACTCCATTGTATACCTGCATCGATATGACAGCGAGCCATCCTACGGCTTTATCGCTGCCTTACACGATGCACCCTCCTTGCGTCACTGGTCAGGTCAGTCAACGTACATCACAGAATACCCTGTCGCCCACCTGGGCGACTCCTGAAGCCCGTAGCGCTGCAACAGTTTAGCTTCGACACAAAACTTTTTCGAATAGACTCGGCCGCGTACCGTTTAGAACACGAAGACCCCGTCAGGCACGTATCGTCGCCCGCGTGGCCCACACCGGGGCAAGACGCTTCATGCACCATCTTGGTGCCTTTCCCTTGAGTGTCAAGGAAGCAGAGGAAATTAAAACATCGTCTGGGATGGCTGTTTGCCAACCCCGGGACCCCGCCGAAACCACGAGCACAAACGCGTCAAACTCGTCGGCCACCCTGCTTTTTCGGGCTTGCCCGGGGCGCCCTTCCATCGCCGCCAGTACTTGGCGTCGACGTGCTTGCATATTATCAACATCCACAACCGCAGGCACCCGCTCCGGGTACCGCGGGGCCGGCAATGATCGGGCCGGCTGAGCGCCGCACTTCCAGCAGAAATTATACTGTGCGACGTCTTCTTCCTGACACGTAGAGCAAAACGCAAGCCGAACCAAGTCCCTGGCCGCTGCCGCCCCACTGAGAGGTGGCCCACCCTGAAGGTGGTTCCCGCCAGCGCCGTTCTGTTTGAAACAGAACACCAAAGAAAGGGAGACCGTAAACCTCGGTGAGCGTTCTACAACGTCCGAAACAGCGCAATATATGGACGCTACTATGTGATGGCTGCCCGTCCCTGCGCGATAGTAGCCGAAACTTGGGCACCCGTTACCCCTTGGTACGGAAGTCTAAAGCGTATACTATCCTCCTCCAGAGAGGGTACCGCCAATTCTTGAGTCCACCATCAGGGCCGGGCCACTAAAAGCACCCTTCCGCAGCCACTGTGTCAGTCTCGATCGACTTCACTGTGGCTAGCAGCACCATTCGGAACCAATAGGCCTTAACATCCGGCAAAAGGACAACTGCGCGGGCCTCGCATTCCGCCAAGTGTTGCACGATGTGGCCAGCCATGATCGGGGGTGGGAAAGAAAGCCCGAAGGCCGAGACATTGGTACCCGGAATGAGCGAAACGTCGTGCGCGAACACGTCGGTCCCCGCCGAACCAGCACATCCGTGCTGAGAGAAAACGGGGAGTGCTCCCCAGTCGATGGGGAGCACAGCACCGACGCCGCGCATGCCATGAGGTCGACGTTCAAAGGGCCCATCGCGTCCCAGACCGCTTGAAACGATGCCGGCGCTATGCGGATGATGGCGTCTCGTGACGGCCGCGAAATCGTGCGTGGTAGCCGACAAATTAAGCCACAGCTGGAATTCGCCTAGAAGGTCGGCCCTAGAATCTTGCGTAAGGTCGACCAAGCATAGAGCTGACTTCTCAAGCTCCGCGAGAACACCGAACATGGCATGCGTCCACAGCGATGCCGGCCGAATAGCCACCGACATACTCATGCACTTGCCCGCGATACGCTGCAGCATACGGAAGGACAGACCTCCCGCGTCTAGGGCTGCTCGCAGTAGCTGCTGCAGCTTATTTAGCTTATCTCGTGGAACCCGGAAGGTGGTGGCGTCCGAGTCGCACAACATCCCTAGATATTGCTGCAGCCTAGTCGGTCGGAAGTCGCACTTCTTGGCCGACAGGAGCTGATCACACAGGAACGACACCAGAATCGTCACGTATGTGGCCTCCCCGGCTGCCAGCCATTGCTCCCGCACCATCTGCCCGTGGGAGGTGAGGGAGTTACTCAACCACGAGTCGTCGAGGTACGCTAACGCCGGGATCCCTCTGGAGCGAAGGTAGGATGCTTTCGCCTCGCTAAAGGTATGGTAGCACCATGGACTTCAACTGAATCCGAAAGGCAAGACGCACCAGCAGTATTCAATGCTACCGTACTAGAAGCCAAAGAGCGGCCCAGCGGAAGGGCGCAGACGAATGTGGTGAAAGCCGGGTGCACCATCCAGCGGAGTCATATAACAACCCTTCGAAGCGACGCTAGCCACCCGCGCCACCGTATCCATCGGAAAATGGACCTTCTTGCACCGCTTGTTTAATGGCCTCGCGTCGTAAATGAGGCGCGGTTTTGTCTCCTCGACCGACAATGCCATGAACAAGCGGGGCAGCTGCGGCCCCCCGGGGGCTCGGACGTCCGCCCATTTGACAACACCCACGATCCACGGGGGCTAGTACCTCGTCGTCCACAAACCTGGTGAATCTTGGCGGGATACGGTTGTGGAACACCGCTCCGGGAAATCGGGCGACGTCATACGGGCAGGTGCTCGTCGGACCCCGGTATTCCCTTAGGAGAAGATCGTGAAAATCTACTCCGTCGCGTAAGTAAATCACCAGCGTGTCTCGAAGCGGGTGCTCTTTGAGGATGATGTCGTGCCAGAAGCCTACTTGCCGGCGCACGAACCCCGCCACGAATTGGTTCCCACCCCCCCCCTGCATTCCATATCAGAGCATCCCACGGCATACGCCGTAGAAGACCCTGCAAGGGGTCACGAGTGACGTCCGCGACGGAAGGCCACACTCCCGAGGCGGGCAGGGCTCCCGTGCGCGCCCACTCGCGTTCGTCGGTATCCAAGGGGGGCGTGGGGAGAAGAACGGGCCGCACGTGTGCGTGGCGTCGATCGAGGCGTCGGAGCCAACCGTCGGCGACCACCTACAGCGCACCGTCGGGGAAAGGAGGGGATGATACTCTTATATATAGGGAGTACCTGGTGTCGTATATCGCAAACGGAAACCGCGCGAAACGCGCGTGTATCCTTTATTGAGGTAATAGGATCCACGAGCGGCAGAGCTCTGCCACCCTGGTACGGAGTAAGTAAAATCTTTGCCAGCAAGCGTCGTAGACGGAATGCTGTATCGCGCCAGAAGCAGCCCCGCGAAGACACGCGTGACAACATTGGTGAGGTAATCGATCCAACGAGGGGCAGAATTCTGCCCCCCTTGGTACAAAGTAAGGAAATCTTTGTAAGCAAGCTAATTCCTATATAAAGCATGTCATATGTTATCATAACTTGTGCAAAACTCCCATACTACTATACTATGAATAACATACGTATAGAACAATAGTAGGCGTATCACGCATCTTGCTAAATTGAGTACTGTATCAACTAGTATTCAATTAATTAACCAGTCGAACTCACAGCTGATGACGTGTTTTCATCATTTTAATCTTATTACAGCAGTATATAATATGGAATTGCCCCGCACCACATTTAGTTGATTTTTTTTTAGCACAAAATGTGCTGTTTGTTATGGCTCAAGAACTATAGATTTACTTTTCACATGTAGACCTCTATCGTGCAGATAGATTCAATACCTCCCAAACTATGATACGAACGACCACTACGTCATATATCCCGTTCTTAGTCCCCCTTCTACCTCTCATGGAAAACCCTCCTACGTCCTAATGAATCAGGCTAGCTCGAACTCTGATGGCCCCGCTTCTATCTCTGCGAGGCTATCTACCACAATTCTCAACGCCGCGACCGCTTCTGTTCTAGTACACACTTTCCACCTTAGCGGGGTGCTCCTAACCGTCAAGGGCGCTTCCGCTGGGTGGGTATACATCCAGTCATTCCAACAGAGCTTCGAACGCTCCTATTGACGCCCCCCCCCGTTTCCTTCTCCTGCGCGAGGCGCGTTCGCGTGATGGTGCACCCTGCCCGTTTTTGGGCACACTTCGACGCCAAAAACTTTACCTGCACTGCTGTAGCGATCGGTCTGTTCTCAAACGCCACCTGCACTCCTCCGTGAAAAACAAAAAAACGTTTTCCCGTGTCAGACAAAACTCGGAGATGTACCTGCTCATTAGCGTACGCCCACAACTCCGACGCTCGGCACAAGAGAAAATATGACACGGCGAGTGCTAACCACATGACGTATCCCCCGTATTTCATACTCACGACTGCCTGTCGCCCTTCCGCAAGCATTTCCCATGTCAAGGGCAATCTAACGCGTTTTTTCTTGGTAGACATACCGTGCGCCCTGTCTATCCCCGTTCCCATTGCGATGATCATGCAATGCGACAAAGGTAGCTCCCATCCTGCCAACATCTCGTGGAAAAAGTTAATCGCTGCTATGTACCCTCTGACGGTCGATTGCTGGTTATTGTGCACAAAGCAGCGAGACGTCATGAATTCGAGCAGTTCGGTCAGCGCTTAGTTGGGATCGTCGACAGCATGCAACCAAGGCCCTTTGCCCTGTGCTTTTCTCTCCTTCACCCAGGTGTTCCATTTTGCTAAGTAGTTTCTTTGAGTACTCTTCCCGACCGAACCACGTTTCGACCAATCTTGCCACCTCTTCCTTGTTTCCTCCTCTGCTGTCCCCTGTTCCTGTGAGAACGTGATTGTACAGTATGCATTCCATGAGTTGAGCGAGGCATGTATCCTAACGGGCGCGCGAGTCAAGAGAGTCCTTCTGCTTCGTTCATCATGAACGTCCATAAAACGTCGTCGTGTTTTGGGAGGACGTTCTTTGTCTGGAGTACATTCTTAAAATTCTCTTACCCCCGCGGACCAATGGATTGTTGGCGCCAGTCGCTGGAGTGGGTTAGCTCCCTGACCTTGTCTGCCAACACCTGCCTAGGCCTCCGTGAAATCCCGTCTGCTAAAGTGTTCTGCACGTCTGGAATGTGTTTCGCGTTGTGGTTCCCTCCGCCTGCGAGTTCAAGGCGCCACGGCGTTCTCATGAGTAGGCAGGCCCTTTTGTCTGTGGCCCCACCACTTCGAGACACCCACGATACGGCCACCATGTTATCGCCTCGCATCAGAATCGGGTCGCCTGCCGCGTCTGGCCTGTCTCCTACCAATTCGAGCATCACCCACGCGGTCACAACCATTCCCAATAACTAACTCTAGGAGGTTGATTGTAATGGTACAGGTCTCTTGAAGGTCGGCTTTCCTTTTAAGTTCTGCAGTCAGCTCAATCGGCAAGTCGTATCTCCAAAATACCTTCTTCTCAACACAGAATCCTCCCACCGCCTCAAAACTTGCGTCAGACAGATAGTAGTGCCTTTTGGTGGGTCGTTTTATCGCCGTGTAGAAGGGCGCGCTAAGCGCCTCTCCCTCTAGTAGCAGCTCGTGATCTATCGCCCACTTCCAAAAGAGGAGGTCCGCATGAAACTCTCAGCCAAGCTCTATCATGCGGTTCTGTTTTCTTCTAGCGCTTGCGTCGTGAATTCCGGTCAGTCGCAACAGCCTTCATACGAAATACCTGCCCGCTCGCATTACGTACGTGAGGTTCCACAACTTCTCAGCCACACTGAGAACGTCCCTCGCCGACGCTCGCCTTCTGCTTAAGAGCCACTGGTCAAGCAGCAGCCTTTTTATATTGTTGGTATTTTCTCGCGGAAACGAGATTCTCATTGTGTGCGAATTGATAGTGAACCCTAATAATGCGTCAATCGTGGAGTCCCAGTTCGTACTCTTCTTCGGGGCTCAAATTGGCGACACCCCTTCCTCCCCCGGTCCGAGTAAGCGCACGTGATCCGACGCGAGGGAGGCCGATGCAATTAAGGCCGTCTTGTCGTCGTCTGAATGCTGTACCCTGATTATAAGAGAAAGTCGTCTACGTACACGGTAGCGAAAAATGGGTCGGAAATCTCTCCCCCGCTGTGCGCTCTGACTCTCGCGTCCGACGAAATCGGCGTGGGTGTACCCTCTTCCCATCGATCTACCACCTTAGCATGGGCCATCATTTATTTTCGTTCGTCTAATAGTTGAGTCAAATTCAGAGTGGTGTTGCAGTGCGCGTGTTCGGCCGCGGCAGACATGACGCCCCAAAACCCCGGCGATCCCGACCACCCGAAGGTTAATCGAAAATCAATCACGACCAGATCTCCTACTGTGTAGCAAAAGCTGTGAGCTTGGTCGGGGTGGACCCGCACGTTCCTGAAGGGGTCCACCACATCGGCCTTACTCATCAGTATCCTCTCTACTGGGAACTTCTTTCTCAGTGCCACGAGTTCGTCAAGAAACTTGGACAGCGCGTGTGCGCACAGGCATTGGGGAACAGTGTCAGGGTCAGTATTTCCGTTGAGCCCACCGTTCTTCCCTCGACGCTGCTCATCAAACGATAAACCAATTTTGATCCTGACCTTGCAGGTCACTATGGCTGCCAACGGAGACACTCTTAGATTGGGGATTTCGTGCGCAGCTGATTTTTTGTATTGCTAAGCATTTCTGTCCACTTACATCTTCGCCGATTTTTTTCCAGACCGCTGGCAAATGCTCGTTGACACTGGGGTGGTTTCCGTACTGTAATGCGCGCTCTAGATCTGCGCCCGTCGCTGCTGCGTCTACAGGTACCCCTCCTGTGACTATCTTGACTATCTCGTACACTGCCCCGAGCCCTTTCAATTCTCCGAAGTACCGTTTTATGTGTACGGGGTCTATCGGTGGTGCAACCAGCGATCCTCCTATTGCTCGAGCTACATCTCCCACGACGCCTCGCTCATCACGCATCACGGTTGTGCAAATGCTGGCGGGTGTATACAGCAGTTTTTCTCTTTCTCCGGCGTCAAGATCGTTCTTTCCGAGTTTTTCTTTTTCTGCGTGCCATTGCTGCACCATGCTGTCAGATCGTTTCCGACTGCGCAACTCCCCATCAGGAAGCCGTGACTGTGCTGACCCGATACTCTCTCGCGCGTCGGCCGAAACGAGCGTGGGTTCATCTGATTGCTGCAAGGGTGGCTGGTCGTACCCTTGTTCTCCCTGCCAAACTAGGTGTGACGTCTGTGCTGCTGTGGGGATTTCTGTGTACTGAGTGGGTGGACGGCCCTCCTGATTTGAGCCTTCTGCGGTATCGCCACTGCTGTACCGATTCGCGTGAAAGTGGGGTAATCTGGCTCTATGCTCAAGCTGTTCTGTGTTGTAGTGTGAGCCTTCCGCGTCGTCGATACTGTCTCGGTTTTGGTCGGAAGGGGGTAATCTGGCTCTCTGCTCACACCAAGCCTGCTGTACTGGACCTTCCACAACCTCGGTGCTGTCCCGATTCGCAGAGAAGTGGGGTAATCTGGCCCTCTGTTCAGGCTGAAATCCCCTTTTATCAAGTACCCTCTTCTTCTGAGTTATCGCTGGTGCATGCACGTCGCGAGACTGGTAGTAGTCTGATTCATGCGGTGAAATGTCTTGTTGTATTTGTGCATGCGAACGGACCATGCTCTTTGAGCTGAAAACATTATCACCTCTCCCTCCTGCGCACTCTGACCATAGGGGTCCCCGTGCATGCATGACGCGGCGGGGGGCGGAGGAGGAGCGGGATGGATCATGCGAGGCGGGGTGGCACGTTTTTTCTGACAATCGAAATCCATGTTCGAGCTTGATTTGGCGGAGGGTGGGAGGGTTGGCGTGTCGGATATACGAGGGTGGATGGAACGAGTGGTCTTGCTGTACTGTGCTCCTACGTGAATCACATTATTTTCTTGCCGTACGGTCTCTTGCCGGGGCGCTGTCTCAGATGGTCTGCTGCTTGATGCACTACTTTTGTTTCTCGCTACCAGACTCTCACCGTGAAACAGGGCCGGCGACACCGACCCGGGAGTGGGAGCGTGGAGAATTCCCACGGATCTCCTGGCGTCTGCGAAGATTGCCCATTTTTCTCTCGCCCTTGCCTCCCCTTCGGTCGGCCCTGCCAGATGGCAGAGGCCTTGCTGTCAGTTGCTGCCGGACCCCCGGCCCGCTCCGCCCCCGGCGAAAGCCCCGCCCCGGCCGCCGGGCGCGTAGTTTCTGCTAAAGCGTGCGACGCTCGGCGGCCGAGAGGCTCCCACCCCTCCTCCTGCCGCCCCTCCCCCGACTGTAGCAGCTGCCTGGTACTGCGACGGCTGGTGCCGCAGCACCGGCGGCGGAGGCGGCAGTGCTTGCAGATGCTGCTGCTGCACGGCGACCGACTGAGCTGTGCCGGCGGTGAGGAGGTGGGAGAACGAGCAGTTTTCCCGCCGGGACACGTCGCCGCGCCATGCAAAATCGCACACGCCCGGCGGAGTCCCCCGCTCCAGCATGCGAGCCTTGAACGTGGACCCGCCTCCTCCTCCGGCGCCTGCCCGGCCTTGTGAGCGACCAGTCCGCTGGCCTTCCGTGCTGGGAGCTCCTTTCCTCTTAGAGGCTGCTTTTTCGGGGGCCTGCTTCCAGAACATCTGACGCCCCGTGAGGCTGGACCCCGCGCCTTCCTCCACCAGCTCCCTCAGCCGCGTCAATTCCAGCGTAGACATGGGGATGCCTGTGCCGGACGGGGGGGGCGCGTATTGGTACTTCCGGTGCAGGTCGCCCCCCTGCTTTGCGAGGTCGATCATACCCGCCTTGAGACCGCCGTTCATGGCTGTGAGAAGAACCTCGCGAACCTTGTTTTTGTGGTCCAATAGTGTTGTGTAGTGACGGCGTATATAGATAGACTTCCACCGTATTTTGTAGTTGTTGCACACTGCCTGTGCTCCCTCAATACCGTATTCCAGGGTCGCCAAAAACGCGGCGATGAACGTGGCGAAGTACACCTGAGCTGGCATACCCACCGGCGCCTGCCCGGCTGGCGGAGGAGGGTAAAATTCTTGTACGGCGAATTCGGACTACGCCCTTAGCTGTTTTGTCACAGCTTCTGACACGTACGCCACCTCGTCAAGCGCGAGAAGCAGGAGAGGGTGGGTTATGACCTCCTGCGTATTGTAGACCCCGTGCGCGATGAAGAAGTCGGGGCCTTCCAGAGCGTGCCATAGGTCTGCCGCCTGCTTTGCGGTATCTTTTACGCCCGCTGAGATCGCGGCCTGGAGGTTCGCGTCTTGCGGCGCAGGCAGCGGCTGACCTCCCATGGCGCCGCCCGCCCACGGGGCCAACAGGCCTCCGGCGATAGCGCCCCCGGGAGGTTGGAGAGCCTGTAGAAGAGGTTGAAGTTGCTGCTGCTGCTGTTGTTGCTGCTGCTGCTGCTGCTACTACTGCTGTTGCTGCTGATGTTGCTCCTGCTTCTGCGGGTGGGCCTGGCTGTTTTCAAGGCATGTGATCCGAGCCGCGATCGCGTGGTTGCTCGCCAACAACTGCTGCAGCACCGCCATCATTGCAGAATCGGCTGGTGCTGCGGAAAGACCCGGGCCGAAGCCTGGGGCTCCGCCTTGGCCGATGCCTCCGTCCGGTGCTCCGGAGCTAGGCAGGCCAGCTCCTTGCCCGTGCTCCTCCCACATCCAGAGGGGCGGCCTCACGCCCCACGACATCCAGCGGGGCGTGCTCACCTCCGTCTTGGAGGGAAGGCTGGTCGGTCATGCCCAGAAAGAGCTATCCCACGGTAGGGGGGCACCAGCATCCTGAGTCCCTCACATTAGGAGCTCAATATATCACCCGACACAATACTTGGAATAAATTCGTTCGTGCCACTCGGCCGGGACTTGTATGCGCTAGTCCTAGTACGAGTATACGAGTAACTTTTTCCTCCTAACTGGTAGTTCCTCACTTAAGGAACTCAATTGGTCAGAAACGTTTGGCCCAAAAAGTGCAACCCCTACCGTGGGGTGACTCGATAGTTAAAGTCGACCAATTGTCTGGGCGCGCTACTTACGAGATTTGCTGCGAGCTCTCGTTGTTGCCGCCGCTGCCGTCTAAGCCCAAGCAGCTAGCTCTAGTGACTAGGCGCTTTCGGCTGTCGTCTGATCTCGCCTCATCTCACGATTCTGCAAGATTCTTCGAATTGTTAAATTCCAAAACGCTTCCACAAACTCCACCTCCCCGCGAGAAGTTACATGTCGATGTATCGATGATCAGCAGCTGGTTGATCTGTGTTTTTATATATTGAAATGAAAGTACAAATATTACGAAAAGTACGAAATATATATATATATATATATATATATACTACGTACCAAGTAGTAAGTCTTAGTGTGTAAAATGGTATAATAACTGGTGTTACTGTTGTCGTGGTGCCAGCTCATGGTGGCTGTTCTGATGGTTGCGCTCGCGCTATGTTATTGGTGGTTGCGTAGGTGGAGGTAGGTGGTGGTGGTCGAGGTGGCGGCGGCGGCGGTGGTGGTGTGATTATATTGTACCTAGTAGTGCCGCTCGCTGTTGGTCGATCGACCCCGCCCGTGAGATAGGCATCCATGACGTCCGTGCCGGTCACACCGGAGATGTTAGGAGACAGCACTTTTGACAGACAGCAACTTTGCCTAGAGACACGTTTTGACTGACACCTAACTACTAGGTTTAGTGTGGAATAATTGGCCCTTCCTTGACAGCGCACGTTTTGCGTCTCGCTTGATGACATGTCGCCTGACATCTTTTTGAGCCACACCAGTCAGTACTGGTGTGGCCGTGAGTTGAGTGATCTCTCTGCTTTTTGTGTGTGGTGGCGAGCATGCGGCGGTGGCAGGTGTTGCGGGTGGACGTATGAAGTACCTGATATGAAGATTCAGTAAAAACAAAAACAGCAACAACAACAAAACAACAACAACATATGGTCTACTTTGTGCTAGGGGCCGTCGGGCCTCGCGCTGCGGCTGCTATGGTGGTCCTGTCTCTCGGGAATGGTGGATCTCACCTGTGTAGCAGTCGACGACACGGCTCAAGTTTGCGTGGCGTGCTTCGGTTTTAGGAACATGCCACGTCGAGTTGGACAAACTCCCCGATTTGAATATCACGAAGAGCAAAGAAGTCCCAAAATACAAAATACTTCTATAATATTACGGGGGCCTCGTGGTTAATAGGACCAAATATTGTTAGTAAAAATAGTTTAATATATAGGTTTTTATGTATACCTTAGGCTTTATTTACTATGGTCCCCCGTAATATAGTAATAATAGTCAAATTCGTTTTTATTCGTTTTATTCGAATCGAACATCGAAATGCCTGATGGGTGATTCACTTTATGACCAATCAGATGCAAATCAACGCAAAAAAAAAAAAATGGCAGAGTATTATAAAATAAGTTTCTCGTTAAGATGGGCCCTGAAGCACAGCAGCAGTAGTGGGCAATGCAATGCCATGTCATCATACTGGATACGACACCCTAGGCACGACATACACATTCTTCTGTGAAATAGAAAAACGAAAGAATACAAAGAAAAACATAAGAGACAGATCGAAAGAGAAGAAGAAAAAAAGAAAATATATAAGAAACAAAACTGTCGTGCACTCCCCGCAGGGAATGTGCGATGTGGCAGACACTTGAAAAGAACGAGCTGGAAAAAAAAGAAAAACAATAAAAACACCACCACTATTTATACTTGCAATCACTTCTACCCGCCCTACTTTCCGAATCCCCCCGTGACTTCCGACACCTCGCTGCACCTACCACCTACCACCTACCACCCTCATACCTGCTGCTGCAAGAGGCTAGATCTCTCCCCTTAAATCGTTACAGAAGAAGTATAAAGATGATCGATCTCAGGGCCAGAAAAAAAGTACCAGGTAGTAGCTAGCCAAAGCATTTCAGCGCAGACCTACTATAAATACCTGCCACACGAGATGTGGCTGCCCACTCACTGCTGCTGCTGCTGCTGCTGCTGCTGCTGCTGCTGAACGGCAGGGTTGTACGTGTAGTGTTGTATGCAGCTGGGGCTCTCTGCCCTGCTGCTGTATTGAAGTGTCTGTTGTCCGTGTTGTTGTGTGTTTTTTATTGTTATATATAATAATCAGAAGCCAAAAAAATGGTTCCGGCACGTACTACTGTACAGCAGCAGCAGCACACACCACGTGTGAACACATGAACAACAACAAAAAAATGACGACATTTCAGAGGTACGTACGTACAAAATAATGCCTCTCGTACTGAAACTATAGGGAAATCGTCTTATCCACCCCCTATAGGGAAAACGGATGGAGCCGAGAGACCTCGACCAATGTGTCCGGCCGGGCTTCATGTGTCCGAGCGCTTACTGTTTTGCCGAAAAGTGCTCGTGCGAAGAGAAAAGTTGGCAAAAGTACGAAATTTTGACAAACATAATACGTATACATATATATACCGTAGTTTATGAATGATCAAGAGAAAGACATACTTTGCAGTCGGGATGAACAAGTATAGCGACCGTATTTGTAGGTATACTACTCGCACGCTGTACGTCGTAGGGTGTGTGTGTTCTTCACATTAAACCGTTGTCTCTACCCGTCGACATCCAGCACCACCAGTCAGTGTCCGTGCCGATTCTTTAATCCTAGCGAGTTAGATTTTCTGTGGTCATAAACTAAGCCACGGATATACTACAAACCAGTACCTGGTACATTGTTACCTACAACAGTACAGGTATGTATGCAGTAAGCACATCATCAGTAGTATTGAGACCCCTGAACACATGTCTTTATACCCAACTACATCAGTACTGGGTTGTCCGTTCTGATTTATTAGAATTGGGAGGGAATTTGAACCTGATGCTCACCCACTGCTGTCTGCTCTTTGTTGCTGCTTGCCTTTACTGCTGTCTGCCCTCTCCTTCTCGTCGTCTTCTTCTCTCTCCACGAAAAACAGCGTTCTGCACCTGCGTGCTCCCATCCCGATCAAAAACAAAAATTCCCAAAAATACCAATCTCTGGAACCATCCACCATTCCGTCTCAAACCTAAGTCCTAAAGTATTTTCCCTGTTATATACTTACATATTATTGCATGTTTATGTACATATCTTCCTGCATGCTTACTTCCATATCTTACTGCATATTTCTCCCATCTATGCCCAAACACTAGGTTGTCTAACAACCCTACAATTTGGTCCCCGATTCACGAAATATTTGCTTGTATTAATGCCTCTTCGCGTGGAGCGGTAGAAAAAACCCGAAGGGGGGGGGGGGGGCGGGGGTGTACATACCCCCGCCGCCGGCCCCTGCGCCCCACTCCACACATGCCTCCTCCTACAAAAAACGATCAAAGGCGACTGACACGCCTCCCAGGCTACACTCGCCCACAATCAGTCTTCATTCCAATCAAGAAGGCGCGTTTCATAGCCCTACTGTTAATGTCCAGCTTTACATTCTACACCCCCCCCCCCCCACCCCACCTTGTCCCTTGCCCCGGCTGGCGATCCCCCCCCTCTTCCTTCTACTACAGTAGGGCTTCTGACACCCAAATCGGATCTTCCATGTTCGCCCTCGCGTATCTCATAAACGCTTTCGACGCCCGCCGTCCCTCCCTCTAGATCACCGCATCGCTCGCTCCTCCCGCCGCCAGCTGGGTCACCCCCCCGATTCTCCCCGAATGCAGCGCGACCTCCTCAGGAACCAGGTTCACCCCCCCTCCCCCCCGTGTTCCTCGGCTCCACTCTTCTGAAACTCCTGCTATTCCGCTCCTCAGACAGTAAGTCACTTGCCCCCTCATCCACACCCCCCATTTCGTTCCGCTCCAGAAGGTCATCAGTGGCGCTGCTTCTGGCATCTGCCCTCCTTTGAACATCCCGAACAGCTCCCCCAGTGGCTCCACTGCCCCTCCTGCTCCTGACTCCCCCCCCCCTCGTTTCGAATGTTTCTCGTCCTCACCATTATTACCACTCCTTTCTTTCTCGATCCCCTTTCGACCCTTTTAATCTGATTTCCACCTTACCCGCCTCTCTTTCTCGCCCTCTTCTCAGCTGCCGCTCCCCCCGGAAAAATGCCACCCCCCCCCCTCCGTAGGCAGTACACTTCGTGAGACACTCCATTCTCCTCCGCGAACAACTCCGACGCCCTCAGCAGCAGCAGGCATGTGAGCGCCAGTCCTATCCACATCACTCTCCCCCCCACTCCTCACTCATCGTAGCTGCCACCTTCCACCTCTGCCAGCATCCCTCGCGTTGATGGTCTTCTTACCCGCTGTTGACTCCCACTCTCCACGTGTGCCCTGTTTATCCCTTGCCTTACCGCCTTCACCCTGGCGTGGCTTATGGGCAATGACAATCCCACCCACTGCTCATGGTACAGGTTAACCGCCACCAGTTTCCCAGCAACCGTTGCTTCATATTTGTTTTCGCCGCACAGCAGAATGCCGTGTATTGTACCAGCTCTTCTACCATCCCAGCCTTCGCCATCTCTTCCTCCAACAGAATCCCCTTTCCGGCATACTTCCTCCAGCTCACCCACATCCTCCAATTCGCCTCGTAAGTCTTTCTAGTCGACGTCGCAACCCGTCAGAAGGCGTATCCTCTATCAAAATCTCCGAACACATCCGCTGCTCCTCCTCCCCCAGCTCCTGCACCTGCCAAACAGTTTGGGGGCTCTCTTTTGTCGAGTTCTTTTGGATTTCCTCTCCCTTCCACCTAGTTATTCCATCCGCTAGTCTGTTGCCTACCCCACTCACATGCGTCGCCTGAAAACACCACCCCCCTTCCGTTTCCAATGCCCCCAACATCCTCATCGGTGCCCCTGTCCTCACTTCCTCTCTTTCCCCTCCCGTGCTGTTAATCCCCCACTGCACTGCCGAAGAACTATCCCCTCTCATCAGCGCCGTCGCCCCTTCCTTCTCTGGCCTGTCTCCCCTCATCACAACCATCACGTACGCCGTCACCACCATCACCATCAGCTCTAAGATGTTAATTGATTTCCTATCGCGTTTTCCCCGCTTACTCCGTACCGTCCTCTTTTTCATTTCTTCCGTGAGCTGACACCTCCAGGACACCCCCGTTTCCAAGCACAGCCCCCCGACAGCCTCATATGATGCATCAGAGAACCACTTCCTCTCCGGTGCCTGTTTCACGAACCGATAAAACGGCGCTGCTATCCTCTCCCCTTCCTTGATGGCCTCCTGCTGCACATACCATTTCCACCACCCCACCTCCGCCATAAACTCTGCCGTCAGTCTCAATACTCTGTTGGCCTCCGCCCTCTTCCTGTGTCTTCCCCACGCCCCCCCCCTCCGGCTCTTTCATCCCCATTAAGATGCAGCTTATTAAGCTGCAGAAGCCTTCGCACGAAATACCGCTCGGGCCGGACTGCAAAAGCCGCATGGTGTAACTTCCCCGCCAATACCAGCACTTCTCTCACCGTTGCCGTCTCCCTCGCCGCTGGCCACTCCCCCAACCTCTCCTGCAGCTCCAGCAACTTCCGTTGTGGTGACAAGATTGTCATCGCCTCCGTATCCAACGTAAATCCCAAAACTTCCTCCTGTGGTGTCCAGCCCGTTTCCTTGCTATGCGACAACAGCGGCTCCCCCCCCCACTCCCCTTTCCCCCATTGCCTGAAAATGTATCGATGCCAACGACCTCGACAAGTCCAAGCACCGCCCCCGTCCTTCTTCCCACTGCACCTTTATCGAGATAGCGTCATCCATGAAGAACGATACTCCCACCCCATCCTCTGCCCCCCCCCCCCTCCATTATCGGCACTTCACAGCCAACTGGCCATGATTCCGCCTTCTTTCCCGTCATAGGTGCAATTTTTACATGCGATGTTGCTCTGATCCCTTCCTCCAATGTCACCGCTGTCGCCCTCGTCGTTTTTCGCTGCGCGTCCTGCTTCGCGCTCGCCACCACCCCCCACCACCCTGGGCTCCCCCTCCACCCGAACTGCAGCCGCATGTCCACTACAATAGAATCTGCTATCACGTACCCGAAAGCCGCCGCCCCGGCCGGGTCAACCCCAATTAGCCGAAATGCACTCTTGACGTCATTTCTTTGGATCATAATCCCCCTACCTGTGCCGAACTTGGCCCGTAATCCCAGAATCCGCTTTACAATGTCGTTTATCATTTCTGCTAGCTCGCGTTCGGGAATATTGCTCCAATTTGTTGTTTCATTCACCGATCCCCTCTCTACTTTCTTCCGGTTGCCCCTAAACGTCATATCGTGCACTATTCTGCGCTTAACCTTTTCTTCGACCACCCCCACCGGTGATATCCTTAGTCCCCGAATGACTTCTGCTTGTTCCAACGGAAATACCAACGCTCTACCTCGTACAACGTCCGCGATCACGTCCCTCCTCACCTCCTTCTCGTATTTTTCCGCACTCGAGTGATTTCCGTACCCAATCTCGTGTCTTAGATCCCCTCCCGGCCCAACGCCCACTGGAAGTCCCACTCTTGCAATATGTTACAACCTCGCAATGTCCGGAAACCTGTGTCTCTTTCCGAAAAAAAACATTATCCTATCCCCGTCCATGTGTGACGCCAAGAGTTTGCCCCCCAAGGATCCCACTACCTACTTCACTTCGCCCCTGTATCGAGGTAAAACCTCCCCGGCTATCTGAGCCACCGTTGCCAATATCCTTTTCTGTTCTCCCGAGCCTTCTTTTGCTTTAGACAGCCTATTCAACGCCGCTCGCCAGCGTAACCGCCCCTCCCTTTCAACCTCCGTTGTCGTACCTTCCGTTCCAAGCAACACTGATCCTGGTTCTGGCCCGACGGCTCCTCCCGTCTCCCATCCTGTGTGTTCCATGTGCCCCTTCCTCTCCCTTCCCGTCGCGGTTCCTTCCCTTTTCCCAAACTCGTTGACGCCCCCCCCCCTTTCTCTCCTCTTCTCCTCACCGCCTCCCAGTTTGGCTCCGCTGACTCGCAGAGCCCGTACCCCTATTTTTTCTTGGCTGGCTCCTCCTTCCCTTCCCCTCCCCCCCCCCCCCCCCGCTTCCGTCCTGCAGCTCCTCCCCCTTCCCCCTCGCTCCTGCCATATCTGTACTTACACTGCGTACCGCTACGCTCGAACCACCCACATCTCCCGTGCTGTTTAAACTCCCCACACTCCCCCGCTCCTCTTGGCTCCCGTGCCCCTCCCCCCCTTCCCCCCCAGCTTCCCCCCTTCCTCTCGCCCCCTCTACCTCCGAATCCCCCGACGTTGAACCCCCTCCCTTGCCTCCCCCCCACCCCTCTGCTGCCGAGCATGCATGTCCAGTGTGTCGGTGCTTTTTCTAGGAACCTTCTCGTACTCCCAAAGTCCGGCTTAGGGATCGTCGGCACCCCAAACGGGCCGGGGTATGCCGCCGCGTCCCTCTTCATGGTCACAGCCATCTCTAGCACGTCCTTCTCCCACTTCCTCGGGTCCTTGTTAAACTGCCTTACGAAAGAGCTCTAGAAACCTTGGTCCTTTGCTATCATCTTGTGCCTCGCGTGAAACTCCCTTATCTCCTTTCGCCACCAACTGCAGATATTTCCTCAACTCCCCTGATCGTTCCCTCGCCACTGTTCCGATCAATGTTGTCTTGTCCACTATATATGTTGCCAGGAGAATCAATGCCTCAAACAGCGCCTCCACCCTGTCCGTTATACGGTATAGACACCCCCCCCCCTCCCCCCACCCGCCTGGCTGCTCCGCTCTCGCGTAGTCTCCCAGATCCATCCCTGAAAATGATGCCAGGTGCTCCGCTCCGTCTCCTTCCGTCTTGAACTCATTCCCGCAAATTGCCGAGATGGATTTCCCGTTCGTGTACGGTGGCCCGTTGTCGTCCGCCCTGATCGATGCCCATACTGTGATGGGGTGATCACTTCCACTTTGATTATCCTCCCTACCCTCTCGTATCCCCCCCTACCATACCCTCCTCCAAACCACCCCCCACTCATGCCTGACCCGTCCCAGTATCGCCCTCGTTCCGGCCCTTGATTCTATCCCCCCTTCCCACTACCCCCGCCCCTGTCCCTATAATAAGTATCGTTCCCCCAACCATCCCCCCATCCTGCTGCACCTCCCTCCTTCTGCTGCGTCAACCTTCCGTCACCTAGCCAACTTCCGCCCCCCCCTCCCCTGCTGCACCTCCTCCCTTCTGCTGCCCCGCCCCCCCGTTACGTAGCCACCCTGTTTGTATGTTATCTCCTCCCCCACCCCCACGTCCTGTCGCTGCACCTCGTACAAACACCCACTCTCAGTCTCCCAGCGTAGCGGGTATATCTGCAGATCCGTACCCCCCCGGATCCACACCCCCATCGCGTTGTATCCCCCCCGTTGGTACTCGGGTATTTGCTGCTACCCCGTATTCTCCCCGTTCCCCTCCCGTCCTGCACCACTGCTGTTGTTCGTCGGATACCCCCCCATGCCTCCCCTCTCGTTTCCCACCTCTCTTTCCCCGTGGTGTACCCCACCGTTGAATGGTGGCACCGGCTGCCTTTCGTTAGTACGAGTACGATTCCCTCTGTCTTCTCCCCTGCGGTCAAACTCAGGTACAAAACCCCCATCCCCTCCCCCGTTACAATACGAACTCCTTTGAGATTGTAAGGAGTGGTGCTGTCCCTGCTGCCACGGCTCGCGCTGCTGTTGCTGCGCCCATTGCTGCCTGTACCCCTGCTGTGGAAATTGTTGTTGCTGCATGCGTGGTTGGTGGGAACGTGACTGCTTCCTACGTTGAGGAGAGTCACGTGATCGTGCCTTCGATCTACCTTCATGCGGCGACCCATAACCGTCCCCTGGCCAGTACGCCCGCTGCGACGACCTGCTAATTTCCTCCTCCTCTCCGAAGCGCGCTCGCCTACTTCCCTTCCTCCCCCATTTCCTTATTCTCACCAGGTCCTCGGCTGTACTCGCCATCCCCCCGTTCCCTGGGTGCCTTCCCCGTGGCGTCCTTCCCCCTTGTCGAAGTGCTTCTGCTTACCTCTTCCACTCTCTCCTCCTCCTCCTCCTCCTCCTCCTCCTCCTCCTCCTCCTCCTCCTCCTCCTCCTCCTCCTCCTCCTCCTCCTCCTCCTCCTCCTCCTCCTCCTCCTCCTCCTCCTCCTCCTCCTCCTCCTCCTCCTCCTCCTCCTCCTCTTCTTCATCCGGGAGAGCTATACTCCCTCCTCGATGGCCTTGTCGCTTCGTTTCGCCATTGAATTTGAACCTGATGCTCACCCACTGCTGTCTGCTCTTTGTTGTTGCTTGCTTCTACTGCTGTCTGCCCTCTCCTTCTCGTCGTTTTCGTCTCTCTCCACGAAAAACAGCGTTCTGCACCCGCGTGCTCCCATATATACCGATCAAATACAAAATTTCCCACAAATACCAATCTCTGAAACCATCCACCCTTTCGGCTCATCATCCCTAAGTCCTAAAAGTGTTTTCTTTTTCATGTTATATACGTACGTCCATCCCATTGCATATTCATGGATGTCCATATCTTCCTGCATCCTTACTTCCATGTATTACTGCATATTTCTCCCATCTATGTCCAAACACCAGGTTGTCTAACAACCCTACACATCAGTACTGGGTTGTCCGTTCTGATTTCTTAGAATTGACAGACGCTAGTTATATGTCCGGAGAAACTGTAACGAGAAACGCTGTTTCCTTTGGCGATGTACCGGGTCTGAAGACGATAGCGGGGAAAGCAAGTGAAATGCCAACGTACCGAGCAAGAAGACCATAAAAAACAGGTAAAACAACTGATGATATTCCCACGTATCGGGTAAGGGTCATTCTTATCGGAGAGCTTTTTTCCCAATTTTTCGACATTTTTTTCGCGCAATTTTTCAATCTTCCATATTTTCCTGGGTTTTTTTCCAAATACCAGAACACCAGCTATCCCATGTGATGACATACGAAGTATTATTATTAATAGCTGTCGTGCATCGTTCTCAGTTTCCACGTGGCTTTCATAGAGTGCTTTCACCCCAAGAATAACCTTGACCTATGATGGTGCTTGTACGCGCGGCGTTTACAAAATAATCGACAGACGAAAACACAGAAGATATCTGTACGACACAGAGGATCAGAAGATCGCGAAGTAATTATAAGGTTCGCAACAAGCACTTAAAAAGGAATCGACAGACGGATAGACATAAGATATTCGCACCACACAAAGAATCACAGAATAAAGGCGATTCATAGTATATCTTTCGAATTGCATTATCATTATCGTTTCCTGAGTCGTGGGAGAGTGAGGTTCCTCCCCTCGGCCAGATACCTGTATCGCAGCTTCCTGCAATACCCTGGGTATCTCGACCACCCTAATTTTCTGTCTCTCTCCCTACTATGATACCGGCCGGTTTCCTAACTAGTACGACCTACAGTTGTCTCGGATGACCAAGCCTCCGAATGGTACGGTACCATTCGACTCCTCCAACACCGAGGTGATGTGAGACTACTTACTGTTTAACGTACTCTTAGTTATTTCCTACCCCACGCTGTCCCTTTCCCCGGCTGTCTCTCTCTCGCCACCTTTGCCCTCGCCAGCTTACGTGACACTCTTGTGGAATATTCTATGTTGTTACGCGTGTACGCCTTATACGCGTCGGACCTCCAACTCCCTTCTCTCTGGATAACTCGTTCCGCTATGTCTCCCCCCGCCGCGAGCGTAATCGCGGCTCCTATACGCAACGAGTGCAAGGCGAACTCGTCGGGATTCCGACCTGACTTCGCCACCACCTCCTTGATTGCTCTAGGGTCACGGCCATACCTTACCACTCTTACGGCCTTGCCACATTGATACGAGGACAGGGGGGCATGGTCGGGAAAACCAGGGAAAGATGACATCAAATCCAACATAGGGGCAACGGCCCCGCCGTCTGCGAGTAGAGACGGGAAGAAAGAAAATAAGGCACAAATTCCTGGCTTGGATCGACAACCAGCGATTACCTCACGTCTGCCCGTGCTCGTCACAGGACCTCGTGCTTACTCGTGCCTGGTGTGGGGATGCTGGCCTACGCTCGGTGCTTTGCTTGGAAGGACTGCGTGCGAGGCCTTCCCTTCCAACTAGAGTTGCACCCCGGCCTCAAAACTTGAAACCGGGTACCCGACCGGGTGGGGGGCGGTTGAGGCGGAACCGGAACCGGGTACCCGGGTCCCGGAAGACACGGGTACCCGGGTACCCGGGTACCCGGGTTACCATACACTATTTGCTCCCCTTTTAGCGTTTGAGCGGCGGCAGATGAGGCCGACACGGGTATCTGGTTACCCGGGTACCCGAGTACCCGGGTTACCATACACTGTTTGCTCCCCTTTTCGCGTTTGAGCGTCGGCGTGGTGAGGCGGGCAGGGGTACCCGGGTACCCGGTTAACATACACTTTTTGCTCCCCTTGTAGAAATGGAGCGGCGGCGTGGTAGGCAAGGCAGGTATTAACAGGGGTATTCTCTATTCTCGGTCTGTAGTTTGCAGGGGCGAGAGGCGAGAGGCTAGAGGCACAGCCGCTGGAATGTAAATCAACGTATACCCCAGTCTTGGGGCCTCCGTATAGAGCAATTGACGGGTACCCGGGTACCCGGGGTACAAATACCCGCGGTTCCATGAGTTGGGCCGGGACGGTTCCGGTTCCGACGGTTCCGGGTACCCGCCACCGGGCACCCGGTTCTCAGTCAGACGGGGTGCAACTCTACTTCCAACCAAACTTGCTCTATCCCAGTTCCCGATACAGGCATACCACATTCCCTTTGCCAATAAACCCTGTTTTGTCCGTTACTTCGTTTGCGGAGGCCGTTGCCTCGTCTACGGACAAAACTACCCATTAAAAGGTCCCCAACAAGCAGTTCCACCGTGACAGGAGATCTCTGGTCCCTATCCTATACGGAAAAAAGTTGTCGGGCCGTCTTATTTTAACAAAATATTGTTGTGGAGACCATTTTGCAAAGCTCAAAGTGGTGTGGTGTTGGTACAACAACAGCTGCTAGCAGTATGGTACCTGGTATCTTGGTACGGCAGCAGTATGGTATCTGTACTCGTTCGTGCGGTGTTGGTACAACTAGATAGAGTATGGTGTCTACCCTCGTTCGTGCTCGAGTGCTCTGCCCGGGGCGTGTGCTCTTCTTGTGTCCTCGTATAGCTCTCCGGTCAGAGAGCTGACGACGCTCTGCCATCGCTCGTCGCGCGCTTGCTCCTCCTTCTTTATCGCCCTGAAGGCATGCTCTTGTGTACTCTTGTTGTGTTAGAATAGCAGTATGGTGTCTATACTCGCTCTTGCCCTGTCGCCCTAAAGACATATGCTCTTGTGCACGTACCGCTCTCCCATTGCTCGTCGCGCGCTCGCATGCTCTTGTGTACTTACTTGTGGTGTTGGTACAGCAGTGTGGTATCTATTATCGCTCCTTCTCGCATGCTTGTGTGCACTTGCCGTGTTAGCACAGCAGTATGGTATATACTCGCTCCTGCTCGGTCGCCCTGGAAGCATGCTCTTGTGCACTTACTTGTGGTGTTCGTTCAGCAGTATGATGGTATATGTACTCATTCAGTCCTCGTATGGTTGAGCCCCTCGGGTGGTGTTTGTTGGTACATAATAGATAAGTTATGGTACATGGTACGTGGTACGGTACGGTGTGGCATGGTGTGCGGTATGGCACGGTATGTGATATAGTATTTTGGCAAGGTATGATGGTACTGTTTGCTATATGGACTAATCACGGTATGGGATATGATAAGTTGGTGGTATGGCATGATGGTACGGCGTGGTGGATGTATTATACTGGTAAGGCTAAATATTGCCTGGTGGTATGGTATGTTTTAGTATATAAGGTATGTGAGAGCCGAAAACGTCATATGAATATCATCTGTGGCGACCCAATATATCGATCATTGGAACGTACTATTAATACTATAAGTTCGAAAATATGAGGGATGCAGACAGACGGACAGACAGGCTGACAGGTTTTCAATTACAGAAATAGAGACTCAGTTTTACAAACTGAAAATACACAATGGTATACTATGTGAAGAGGGGGGTGTGTACTCATTTTATGCATGGCCGTAAGTCTCGTACGACCATAGACGGTAGGAAATGTCGACATGCCTTTCCGGCGTGAAACAACCACGCCATTGAAGTGCCGAGCGCTGAATCTACGACGCGTTTTCCGGGAAAACACCTCTTTGAGCCTCGCACTTCCGCTGGTGGTCCTTCTCCTGCAAGTGTAGTGTGCGTGTACAGTAGTAGGTGTGCAACCATGTTGTCGGGTAGATCTCGCGTCCCCGGCGATGTGTCAGTGATATTTATGCTTACGCTAACGTTTTCGGCGTCAGTATGGCCAAAACCCCTCTTCCCCCCTCCCCCTGCGATCGCAAACAGTGTAATCAGCACCCTGCATTGCCATGCAAGGTATGCATGTACGTTGCAGGTCCCGAAAAAATAGATAAACCAAAGCGTTGCACTACCAAGAAGAGGAGCCGGTGGCGGTCCAGGCGTGTACAAACATCGGAACTACTCAGCTCTTCTCGTTCTTTTTTCCTGTCACACCCCCCATGTTGGCCAGGGCCGAGACAGAAGGATGCCGGGCAAGCGACGCGAAAACAAAACCTGGTAGGACCCAGACCACCTCTGCCGCATGTTGTGCATTATCAACCAACCACTGGTGCTTTGGAAGAGTGGCCCCGTATTCTCGACGAGCCGGTTGTACGAGATACACCCGCTACACGCACGCACGTGCGACTGACGATTGTGTAGCCGTTTGTAAATTAAAACCTCTTTCGAGAAAATCGGCTCTCGTTTTCGCCTACGAACTTCCTCCTTTACGACCTCATGTACCCTTCCCGTGTACTTATGCATTGATTATTTTGGCATGTTTTGGGCGGATACTCGCTCCAAATCACATGGGGCTCGATGGAGGGTGTCCCCGTTATCCTCGACTTGCGTCCCACCCTCCGCCCAGATGGTCGTGGGGGGGGTCTTCAATATATATGGCGATCATCGTTGGTGCAGTAGGGTGTATCCTAGGGATGGGGGGTTCGAAGTCCAGGACTTCCCCCCCTTCCCCCCCCCCGAGACAAACTCGTCTGCCGCTTGGAGGCCACACGCGCTGCAAAGCGACAGAAGCTTCGCCTGCCGCCGACGGAAAGGGGGATCGAACCCCCGCGTTCGGCCCTTTCCGCTAACCCCTAGGACGCCCGAACCGCCACGGACGCAGGTGGCTATCATACACATATGTTGGTCTACAAAAATGTACCAAGCCCTCCCTTTGAACGCTTCCAGACAGACCCCCTCCCCACTCTAAAAGGAAGCAGGTGTGATCCAGATGGAGGAAGGCGTGTGTAATAATATATTGCTTCAAGGTGATGCTGCTGTTCCGCTTCGTGACCTGCGATAATTGATCACCTACGCGGATAGCATAATGCGGCAGGTCATCACGGCCATCGTGCAGCCAGTGAAAATGGTACTGTTCGTTTATCCCAACATGGCATCACATCGCACGAGTACGATATATGCATTTGGCGGCCCCTCTTCCTGAAGCGCGACTGTCCCGAACAATCTAGGTGTTCCGAAGCGCAGCTCGTCCCACTATTGTAGACGCGTAGAAATACATCGGCGTCACATCGTCGGTAAAACAATGCACCGAAAAGAGTACAGGCTAGGTATGTTCACCCCGCCGGATGTTATGAGTACACGACACGCGCCAGAAAGGTTGAACTGAGAAGGACGCACTACGACGCGTCGCGCTCTCTACTCTACCTTTCACACGTGCAAAGTATGACTTGTCACTTGTGGGTGATACTGTTCGTACTGGTGGCATGGGTGTGGGGTCCTAGTCGAGTATCCCGTTGCGCCCAGGCAGGGCGAATTATTGCGCAGGCCCACTCAAAATGGGTGTAGCGGTGGTGCCCGGTTGTACACATTCATCGCTCGATACCTGTGGACAGGACAGTCAACGCACGACGTACCTCAGGGCCTTGCAAAACGTTTGTGATGAATATCTTACCACCAGCGCAAACGACATCTGGCAGACACTCCGAAGTCTAGCGCATACCAAGTGAGGTATTGTGGGACTGACATTATCGTCACCGCCAGATTTGATTGATAAGCCTCCAGCTCGTTGTTTTCGAGTGGGATCACTACCGCTGCAGGCAAAAAAACAGGAAAATCGGCGAAATTCCCGGCAAGAGAAGAGTTGTGAAGGGCGACACGTTCACGAGTAAAGAAACTGGTGTCACTATCTGCGTCGATTCCAGACTTACATGGCGTTTGCTTTGCTAGAGCTGTTGGCATTCAAGTACTCGCTGACGACGTACTGGAGGCCCTGGAACTCCTCCAGATCTGCTGTTATCACGCTAGACATGACTTCCAGCCTCTGCAAGGGGGTCACCGAGTGAATGAAGGCGGTCAATCCAAGCACAGCGATGTACGGTTTATTTGAACTGCCACACGCAGCTCAGGGGTAGCACCGCTGAAGCGCCCGTGAGAGGCGGTCACCCAGGGGGTAAACTCATGAGCGAGACATTAAAAATGTAGCACTATAGATAGATGTGTTGCAGAGTTTCTGTCAGCGTACCTCCTGTGGGCCATTCCACATAAAGCAGCGAGTAGAAATATTCGTTCTACCCGAAAGCTCCGTATCCACAACCTAGGTTTCTCCCTGACGACTGCAGGTCTATCGTTCGCGAAACATTTTTTTCGAGTAGAGGCGTGCTATCGTAGGGGCAGTACCTAAGGTTTCTGAGGATGCTCGCATAAGGAGATCGACGGTATACGTTACTCAAAGGGCTGCATTCCGAGAAAGGCTGAAAGTGCAGCCCGGCGAACAATCTCAGAGCCTACCGAACGCACATCACGAAGAATATAGTAAAACACAGTTGGTATTCAAACGATACTGGGTTAAAGAGCCCGATCAGTCCGAAGTGTTTTGGCCAGAAAGTGCCACCCATATCGCAGCACGCGTCAGGAAACATTTTGCAGCTACAGTATTCATGACGCCACAATCCAGAGCGCTCTCGTGATCCCTGAGTCGTCGTCGTTGCTTGCCGATCTCGCTTTATCGAAAATACACCCGGTGGATCTTGACTCCGAGGTGAGATGGACGAGCCGCAAGGATGACCATCGATTCCCGAACCTCTCTTCCCCAATCAAGCGCGCAGGTTAACGCTACTACGGCGCGTAAAAGAGAGACTATTCCGCCGTATGTCTACCTTTGCGTACTCCTCTTTGGCAGCAGTGTACAGCAGCTGGTCCAGCTCCGTGAGTGCGTCGATTTTGTTCTGCACCTGTGCCGACAGTAAGAGAATCCGGTACCGTGGTCCAGACGAGTCACAATCAATATTTCGTAGAGCCAACTCTAGTCGGGACTGCTGCGAACAACCTAAGGTACTTACCACCTAGATTGTTCGTCTTTGCCGAAAACTCGTCGGGATTGCGCTACGGCGCTCTCCGATTCCTGCTGACACAACGGGACGAAACGTTCAACGAGGTTTATCGCGAACTACGACAAAAAGAGCGGGCCCGAAGTCAAGGAGGAAAGTACCGCTTAGTTTCTCGTTTGTAGGGGTGCTGCTGACACTGGCTTGAGTCGGAACCCCTTGGCACCCTCAGCGTCTTGCCTTCTCAGGGAGGTCGTCGAACGAGGGCGTGTCGACGAACGTTTTGCCATCCCATCGCTGCAATCCCGGCTTTGTCTGGTTCAGCCTCATGTAGGTCATGTCGATCATGCTCCAGCCTAGAATGCGCCGTAGAATCATCAGCCCCTCGTCGAACCGCTCTGTCAGAAAAACCTTCCTCGCGAAATACGGCGGTTAAAGCGTAGACGATCCACGGTTACCGTAATGATAGGGGCAAGCGACGAAGCCCAGATGCAATCCTGATGCTGCCAGGTATCAGGTAACTACTACAAGTAACGCGATGTTTGGGGGGATCGGTACTGTACACCGCGCTGCGCAGTGGAGATGCGTTATCCTTTCGACTGGCGTCAACGAGGGGTTTGCGTGCGACGTGTTTGTGGTGCTGCTCCCCCTTTACTCCAAACAATTCTGCACATTACAGCGTACTAGCTGAGGTATACTACATCTCTAGGAGACCGGCTCGTTGCCCACATGGTGGGCAGAAACGACCCAATAGATCCTAATTGACACAGACCGGCAGTCGACGGCAGGAACAACCTTCCAAAAACTTGCCCTTAATGCGGATACAACAAGTACGTTTGTCTGCTCGCTCGAACGGCTGTGTGATCAACACTCGTATAATACTGCTTACTGTCCTTTACTGATGTTTGACGAAATCCCAACACCTTCTCACCAGCTTGAAAGACGGGAGCGCATGCTCAATCAGGTGTTCCGTCTGTTTCAATGTGTTCACCCCAAACTCCGCCGCGAGTGGGTTATGCATCAGTTTGAAAGGGTTGAGGCCGCTCGGTTGTGTCGTCAGGAACTCCTCAAGAGATAGCTGGCCGGCGAATCAGGGGTGCGGGGCGCTTTAGCTGGTGGTACAGAACTCGATGTGTGGCAACGAGGGTCTGCGGTACGCATGGGTGTGACCGAGGCATTGCCGGCGTTCAACGTCACCGCTGGATCAATTCACGAACGCATGTATTGTGACTGCCCACGTAGACCAAAACCCAAAACGTGCACGTGATGGAAGTTGGCGATACGCCCCACCAAACAGACGCTCTTCGCTGCGTTTTTCTCACCCATATCGTGAATAATTACGCTCTCATGCCTTTACCCCGCACCACATTACATCTAGGTACCCACGGCCGAAGACAAACATGAGCAGAGTGAATCGTTTGAGAGGTACAAATCGCCCAGTGTGTCGACCAGGTGTTTTACGCCAATGACACGTTGCACGTTCAAGTCAAGAGTACCTGTCACAACTGCCAGACCTCTTACTGCCTTCTCAGAATACCAAATATTCAAAACGTGGTATCGTCAGGGGACGTTTTTCTTACCTTGTTCGCCGGTTCGAGGTAATAGTAGTAGTAGCTTCTCGGTCCCGTACACCAAAAAATGGGTTGTCAAACGGAAAATTAAATGCCAAACAACGGAATGAAGGTATGGGCGTGAACGTGGTGAAAACTTGTGGTTACGTAACCGCAATCACAACATCAGCTCTGTTTACGAATTGATACCGCCTCCGCGGGGATACTACTTAACTGAAGCCTGAGCCTTCACTGTAGTGGTTAACCGGGTTCTACAACGGGCTGTCTGTTTCGCGATGTGACCGCGGCGAGCCTTAACGTCCCTAGCTTAGATTCACACTGCCACACTGGTGGTACTACGTTCACTTTCAAAGAAACTCGACGGTAGATCGAGGAAGAACATGTATATATATATATATATATATATATATATATCCGGTACTTTCGCGGGAATGGGTATCCGGACGCTAGGAAACAAAGGCTAAGGCAAGAAGAAGCAGGTACCTGAGAAAGTGCGATCGGGGCTCCCTCATCACCGTGATGAAGTTAACCCTGTCTGGATCTCGCATTACGCCTCGGTAGTGTCTGTGTGCGTCGGACCATTTGCCATTGAAGTGCCCTTTGTTTGAGATGTGGTAGTGCATTATGTCCACAGGCTGCTGTTGCATCCTCTCCACCTGGTCGTCGAAACAGATTGTTCACATACATACATCATCGACGAACATCAGGTCCGAACGCGGCACTGGGTTCTAACGGGAAGACGTCCCGAAACAGATATAGTTAGGCTGAGCCCGCCCCGATGGTGTTTACCTCTGTACATAGTCTACGGTATAGTAGCTCCGCTCTCCTTCATCTGGCTGCCGATGAGGTGGACATTCCACCCATTCTTGGGCTTACTTTCGTGTTTCCTCCTTGATTTCGGTATGTTCATAGGAACATGGGCACAACGTCCAAAGACCGGCGTATCCAATTGTACTGGTATGGCACAGCAGAATGTCAACATCACACTGCGTCAAGCGCTCACAAAATGTGTCTTGTAGTAGCGAGTCTGCGCCTCCTATTGCTTCGTACCGCAGAAAATAACGCAGAAAGCGCGGCGACTCTGGCCTTGGCACATACCCCGGGGTAACACCTGGTACCTATTGTTCTTAGTTGTGGCGGGGTTTCAAAAAGGCCCTTCCGGAGAGCGGATGGGAAAATGCTCGTGCCTCGCCGCTGCATTCGTATTATCTTGAAAGGCTGCGGTCGGGCTATACTATATCACATCAGGTTGTTATTGAACGGATTGTGTCAGTGCATAACGTACAGGGCAAGCGAAAGGAGGGAAAGTGCCAAGACAATCTAGACGTTCCTAGATATGGCGGCTTCGCGATGAAGAGCCACCTAGACGTCTGTACGGAAACGTGGAACCTCACCTTGCCAGCGAGTGATTTGAGGTCGACCGAGGTCGTTTTGCCGAACCGCGCTAGCTGGGGGTAAGGCGCGCCATGTTTCAGTTGAGGTTGCAGCACGACAACAGCATGCAGGTACGAAACGACAAGCGGGAGGGACAAAAATCCATTCAAGGACGGGCGGAACCAGTTGTGACGATCGAAACATCGCGTGCTGTAGTAAAGCTCCAGTCACTAAACCACGAACAATCGCGGACTACCAATCTGGCCCTCGGCATCAGTATGCTACTACAGCACCAGCATCCGCACTTCAAGCCGAGCTGACGGTTATTATGTGGGCCGTACTACAGAGTTAGGAACCTCATATCGAAATACATGTTAGCAGCAGATCGTGCGATCACAACAGAAGAACCCACGAACCCACGCGTACCTTCAGCCCGTGCCGTACTGCGTAGCGATACAAGATGGCCGCCGTAGTAGTAGATCCTGTTTTGTGCGTTTTGACAAAAACAATGCTGCCTTCCTAAAACGGGAAACCGAAAGCGGACGAGGGGATAATTTTCAGTACCGGCGGGGACAGAATGAGTACATCCATCGCGAAAGGTACATGCGTGAAGTTGTGTGGGTTTCAATAGCAAATTCAGACAGCGCTCGAGACCGTGGACATGATAACAAACACATGCGGCAGTTTCTACCTTGCAGTCTATACGAACGGGTCCCCTCTTTATTCTTCAAAACCTGCTGGTACTTTACCTAACCCTAACCCTATCCCTTACCCTAAGCACCTGAGTGTCCTTGTTTGCTACGGAGGACTCTACCAATGCGTTCAGGTAGCCCCTGTTGGATATCACCCGGCCTAGCGCGCCTGCTCCTCGTACATGTTGATATATATTTGGCAACGAACGGGAGGAAGGGCACGTGCAGCGTGGGGTTTGAGCACATATGTTGCAATCTGGGGTGCCCCTGTATTGTGCAGGATATTCTGTCTCAAAGCGTGCGGCGTTGTTGGGGGCTAGCGAGCTAACAAAGACAAACGTGATGTGTGTGTGCTGCATGAGTGGTGTGATACGTATCGCTCAGACAACAAACGACAACAATGGCAGTGACGTTTTGTTGATGTATTCGCAAACAAGCCTCTGACGAGATCTGCTGCAATCCCCCGTCAGATTTATATATTTCAATGCGGCGCCGGCGTGGACGCCGTCTGCCGTCCCGTCGGGAGCTGAAGGCTTGTTGCGCCGGCTGAAAAGAGAATGTGAGCACTTGGGGGTCGACACATTTTCTCGAGGACACGAACGCGCAAGCGGGAAGCTGTCTTGGCGCGCGCAGCTCGAGAGCAACGTGAGGAAGAGGAACATTGTACTTTCATTTATTCATCGCCACCGCTAAACCCACCACCAACATCGACAGCAACAGTGCCGCCATCGCTGGCGGCACGACTGGTACCGCCATCGCCCTCACATCGGAGCCACCAGCTGAGTCGCCACCAACGCTGCTTCCACCGCATGCTACTTAGCCGCCATCGTCGTCACCGCCGACGCTGTACCCGTCAACATTGACAGCAACGTCGCTGCTGCCACCCCCCTCCACCCCCCAATTGTCAAATGACTAAGGAAAACAACAAATTAGTACGCCCCCCCCCCCCACCCGCTTTTTAGTAGTATTCGCGGTAGCGAGGGAACCGGAAGCTCGGTTTTTACAACCGTCGGAAGGAGTTATGTCGCCCGCGTTCGAGCTTAGGAATCTCGATTCCCGCTTCGCCGACGTGACCCCCCGTTCATGTTGTTGTTGGAAGTTGAGGGCAGCACGAGATCGTCTAAACAACTTTTGGAACGTTAATGATGCAGGCAAAGCCGTCAGAACGCACGCAAACCCAAACGACAGATCTTCTATATACGAAAGCGTATTTGGGAACGTCCCAAATCGCGCAGAATCCACAGGATATAGGGGAACTCCGCACGTCCAGTGATATGTTTTTACGTTCCAACAGGTGTGAAAAAGGCCTGGTTTTCGCTCATCCTACGATTTGGAGCTCGAAATGAGGGGGTCTCATCCACCCGTGCGGTGGCCTATTCGGCCACCTCGCCCGCCGTCAACTGCCAAAATGCGGTTGCCACTGTCACCATCACTGCTATCAACCCCACTGTCGCCGTTTTAGCCCCAGCCTGGCTCGCATGCTGCCGATGTAGTTGCTCGCCGCATACGAAACTACTCTCCCGGCTCCTTCATCGATGAGTTCTCCATCGGCTTCAAGACAGGATCTAGCGGCATAGCCACCGCTGCCGCCGCCATGGTCTGCATCGTCGTTGTCGCCACTGGCGGGGTTGCCGAGGATCCCGATTCCTTTAACAAGGTCACCCCCACCTCCACCATTGCTGCCAGCTACGCCACCTTTTCCCCAGCCGCCGTCGGCCTAGCTGCCATCAATATTGTTGCCGACGGTCGCCGACTGTCCTCGTCGGGGTCACACTCAAACCGCCGGCGGTAGGCCTAGGGATCGAGCTGCCGTCGCTGCCACAGCTACCATCACCACCATCATCGCCGTCGTCGCCGCCGCCACTGACACAACCATCGTACCCACCGCCACAGCCGCCTTCGCCACCGCCGCTGTCGGGAACGAAGGAAGGCCAGTGGAGTCCAGGGTACTACGCGGCCCTGGCGTTGCTAGTGTGGCCGTTGCAGCCGGGGCCGGCGAAGTCCAGCGCGATCGAGCAGGGACGCGCAGCAAAGTAAATGAAACTGGGGCGTGTTCACTGACCTCTCGATGCGACCGCAGGCTCCCGTTCGTGCGAGCTCTCCGCCGCATGTACCTGGATTGTTAGGCTAGCTTCCGCGTCAGGGAAGAGGGATCCACCGCCGAATGTCTGTTGTGCCGAGCACCAGTATCACTCGCCGAAGAATACAGGGAGGCGCCATAGAATCACGACGAGGAAGTGACATCCGAGACAGAGGACACTGCATGAGGAGAATGCTGGTCGACGAGCACGAGCACGGAGACCCCTCAGCTAGGCCTGTTGAGCGGTCGTTGTAAGGGTCGCCGAGTGATATGTGACAGCTGTCATTCGTCGGTGGGAAAGTCCGATTTCAAAAACATATATGGCCTGCTCGTATCGCGTGCACCTTTTTTGTGGTATGGGACTCTTGGAGAACACAGCCACCCCCGACGGCGGCGACGTCAAACGCTGCACAGCATGCTCAAAGTCCACGGTACGTTAAGAACTCCCGTTCGAAGCCAAGCCGAACCCCTTGTCAAATACACCCTCCGGGCTGACTAGCGTAGTACTTCTCGTACACATCATTCATGCATAGCGACTGTCGCTGCGCGTGTGAGCCTACTGCGAGCCACCTCAATAACAACATCAGGGCTTCGATCGTCCATAGCAGGACGCAGAGGCCTTCTGGCGCCTTCCTTTCCTGTCGTACAATCGCATGCGTCTTCTGGGGAAAGGGGACATTTTGACATGTGGGGTCCACGACCTAATGCGGGAAAGGGGAAGGTTCCACGAACTAGAACATGAACCGAAGCTTGCGGGTCCTCCAAACCTCCCCCAGCAGCTCTAACCTGGACGGCTGTGGGGTGAAGAGGAAGCACGAAGCCAACCTACCCACCAGGGGCTCGAAAACGTCAACCATCGGAGTCTCTCCGCTTAAAATGAGAGCGAGGATAAGACTTTATCGCCGAAAACGCATCCCGTGCCGTGCGATATGCCGGGTCACCTCGCTCGCTCCCGACGAAGTAGAGGGCGGCGGGGAGGGGGGTAGGCGGGACAAAAACAACTGTGGAGTTGCATGGTCGGTGACGAAGGGAAAAACACGCAATCTGGTACTACGTGTGTAGCAGCCAACCGGCTATAACTTGCAATACCTGTACCTGTCTTAGTTTCGTGGTTTTGGCCCCCGAATACAAAATAAAATATATATATGCACACGTCAGGTGAAAACAAGACATTATACTGGTATCGGTCGAGCTCATAGCTGTTTTACTGCAGCTTCCCATTTCATCGGTAGGGGACTCAAACGTACCAGCACACACACGTGGCCAATACGCACCGCAACGCGGCTTGCCTGCGGAGAGAGGAGAGGGGCTCACAGGATCAGAACATCGAAATATCCCATGCATCCATGCAGTACGTGGTACTTCGAAGTATGCCACTATTGTATCATATGTAAATGGCGAGGACGGGGATGACGGGCGTAACTCGGGTGTTGGATTCGTGCTCGAACCTACGAGTACAGCATAAAACAAGAGTACAAACCTTACACTCGCAGAGCGAAAGTTGTTGCGCAGAATAAGGCTCAAGGATGGGAGGTTGGCATTACCACTCGTAGAGTGCTTCTATCGGCGGAAAGCATACCAGCATCGGATACAGTCGTACAGGGCACCTACGAATATGTGCTTCGACGTATAAATACAAGAAATCGAGCAATTGATAAAGGCGCGCTGAGAGTTGCAGGAAGCTAACACTATCAGGAGCCGTTACTGAAGTTACTGAAGCTAGTGGAAAACACACCCATTCAATAAAAAATCCAGTCTGGGCCAGCTTTCCTGTTTCTTGTTACGGTGGGTGTCCGGTACTCACAATTACTGGAGCGTGATTCTCTGCGCTTCACTCGCAAAAACTCTGACATCATCTATCTATGGACGGACTTAAGATATACCTGGGATTTTTTTTCGTTTATACCGTTCTTTAAACCTTGCTCCCGTTTCGTCGCTACTTCGATATTATCAGCCTCAAGCACTCGCTCCCTTCCTCCCTGCCCGCTACAGTACGTGGCTTGGTTTGCACGTCAGTCAACGTTTTACGTTTTGTGTCGTCTGGTGGGACCAGAACGAGTACCCCATCGCTGGTCGAGCCACGCCCAACTGCGCATTATTGCCTTCTCAGGCCCACTGTATTGTTCACTGTAGCTATTTATTTCGCAAAACCGCGGCGTTTCTGCTCTGTGCAAGTGGTATGACCAGCGCCAACAGATGGAAATCCCGTATTGATGTATACCTGGTATTAATAGTGTGTAGATGCATACTTAGCCGGGGGCTCCGATATATATATATATATATATACTCTCATGCAACCTTTATACCGTGTCCAGCGGGACAAATTCGAGGGGAAAGAAGGATGACGAAAGCGAAACCAACCAACAGAGCCAGTCACATCGGGGTCGGCTGGCCACCGTATATGCTCTACAGTGCGTAAAACGTGTTGTTGTTGGAATGGCCGCGATATATGGCTTTTATATAAGGGAATTACCTCAGAGGGGGTGGCTGGTCAACTTATACCCTGAGTATAAGGGGGGGGGTTTAGTCTGGGTCGATTAATCGGTTAACCTATACCCCCCTGTGCAAGGCTACACTAAGTACTTCTCTGTGTTGGGTGATTGGTTAATCTATATACCCGGTGAGTATTCGGTAACTGTGTGGTGATTACTTTGGGTTCTGGGGGAGAACCCCTTTAGTACCGCAGTCCCGATTTGGGGACAAGCAGGTCTAATTCCAAGTGATTTGTCCCCAAAACGGGACTGGGGTTCTAAAAGGGTTAACCCATCATACCTGATCGGTTAGCGAATACGGTACCTGATTGGTTAACCTATACCAGTACCTGGTACCCCCTGGTGTGTACTTGGTATGTATGATGTGAAGTTTTTACCTTCGGGTGGGTGATTAGCTATGATATCACCTGGTATGCGTCCCCCGGTATATTTTCGGTATGCATGCATGTGGTTTTCACTCTGGGTCACAACAGGGGGTTGGTTAAACTATATTACCGGTGCCTGGTACCCCGATATAGCTGCATTCAGTCTGTCTGTGTTTTCCACTCTCGGGTGGGTGCTCGGTTAACCTATACCCTGGTATGTATATACCCCAGGTACTCGTTATTTATGTAGTATGTGGTGTTCACTCTGGATTGGGTGTGAGGATAGCCTATACCCCGGTACGACACTGTTGTAGCTCAGTAGTTACAGAAGTAGTAGGTGCAGTAATTCCCAAACATGGCATCAGCGGTATAGTATTACGGGGGACCATCATAGTAAATTAAATAGGACCTGATATTGTTAGTAAAAATAGGTAAAAAATAGATACCCTGGTAGGTGTTTATGTGTATTCCATAGGTCCTATTGACTATGGCCCCCCGTAATAGTATGAAGGGCGGGGGTCCAGATATCACTTCGAACGTTGCCGTTTTTATGCTATCGTTGATTTACGTTTCAAGCCTCAACACGTACGTCTCTACGCCCTGAATCCCTCGAAATACAGTAGTAGTAGTAGTAGTAAGTAGTAGAACTAATCTTGTGGGTGTAGTCTAGGCATGTGCCGTTCCCTTGCTGCCAAGGATCTTCGTGGCCTGCCAGCGCCCCGAGGGCCGAGCATGCATCGGAGAAATCACCACAGGCCGGACCAGGCCGAGAGTTTGCAAAACTGAAAATATCCCCCCCGTCCGAGCCGGACCGGGCCGGAATGATGGGGGTTTTAAAAATCTGAACATATCACGGGGCAAGCCGCGCCAGGCCGGTTGTGCTTGCGTGAGAACCTGGTTAGACCACAGGTCTGGTATGCAAACCTGAAAATCGCACGCGTTGGCCGGGCCGGCTTTGAAATCCGAAAATCTCAGCGGCCGGACCAGGTCGGAACCCCGTCGTCTGGAAAAAATACGGGCCGGGCCATTATGTCCCGTGAATCGTCCCGTGTTTTGTCGTTGTCGACCTGCGGGCCGACCAAAGAAGCCCGCCCCAAGACTCGCGAGTTAGTGCCGTCTGGCCTGCCTTACCGTATCCTAAGCGTGCCTACGGTGTCTGATTCAATGTATGTATCATGTGCCTCGGAGGGATAACTAAGTAATGTGAATTATTAATACTACGGGGGACCATGGTAAAAAATGGGACCTAATAATATTGATAGTAAAAATGGGGGAATATACAGGTTTTTGTATCCACGGTAGGTCCTATTTACTATGGTCCCCCGTAAAATAGTTAGTACGACTGGACTAACTCGACTAAAATAACACTATTTATTAGTAATACTACTACTCTACTGCTGCTGCTGTATGTGCCTCAAGTCAATAACTCATTATTTCACCCACTCACTATTATACCCAATTTACATCATTCATTGTGTTTTTCGGAGGAGAAAACTTATATGTATTCAACACTACTACGAGCATTAAAACTACAACAGCAGCGAACAACATATTCGCCTGATTGAGAGCGTAGTATCTGATTGAGAGCGAGATTGCGCGATACGCTGTAGCCGGACTACCGCTGAGAGGTGGAGCTTGCTGTGTAGCTTGAATTGAAGGGCTAGCCCGTAGCTTCAAGCCGCTACCCTGGTGATCGTGTGGGAGTCTCTCGTTGTGGAGCGACAGCCGGGAGCAGAAGCTACAGTAGTAGAGCCCACCGCCCGAGGCGAAACAGTTTGAGGCAGGAATAGCCAATCTGGGGAAATCTAGCAACTTGTCTAGCTCCTAGCTGCAGCATCCGATGATGATGACACGCATATGCTCGCGACGCTGCTGACGAGACCTTCAATTTGCGCCGCTTCTTGGAATAGCCCGTCCCCTACTTACCAAGAAATGGCAAGAGGCGTCTGGACCCGAAATTTCAATTTATTTGGCTCTCGCTCTCAATCAGATACTTCGCTCTCAATCAGGCGAATATGTTGTTAGCGGCAATTAATGCCATTGCATTATTTACGCGGAATCGCTTATGTTTTTCGTGGGCTAGGTTTCCTACTATTTCATCGCGTTTTGGTTATTGGCACGCACGCCACGCTTTGTACTTTGCTTTCGAAGTTGTATTATATTAATGCGCAACCCCCCGCCCGGAGAAGGGGGGTTGGAGAAGGGGTGATCCCCCGGGGCTGCCCCAACGGCAACCCCACGCTAACATCCGTATACTCGAGTCAACTCTCAACCCAACTGGCGGCATAGAACTCTCGACGCCAGCTTCCACGCCAGTCGAACAAACGGTTCCTGACACATAACTCGAGCAAACCTACCAGGTACATGGTGACCTCACGACCACGTGCATATAAATTTACACACAACTCGTACCAGGCATACACAAATAACACAAATACATTTAACTTACAATGTACTTCAGTGTTAATATACGGATAACCCCATTCTCCTAAACTTTCAGATTGCGCGCAAATCCGAGCCAATGCACCACCACGTTTTTTTTTTTTTTTTTTTTTTCACTCTCATATTATGATATGAAAAAAAAAAACACCATAATATTATGATAAAAAGAAACCCCACTTGCATCGAACAAACAAACGCCAAACAATGCGACTAGCCCCCGCCGCCACTTGCGCAATCTACGACACCCGGTCGCACCACCAGCGAACATAACGGGTACGTCTAACAAACAGCAACAAACACACACACGTTACTGCGACCATTTAACTCCCCCCCACTGACTCCCTCAAAAGCACGGGCGGGTGGGTGGGAACTCAAACTAGTCTGTATCACACCTTGAACCTGTAGCGTTGCCTCTGCTTCACTGCGCTGTTGCGTGTAGGCTGCGGCTACGTACCAGACAAGGTGTATGTACCAAGGGCTACGATTCACGCTACCGTGAAACATCGCATTCATCTGATTGGCTAAACTTCTTACGTACGTACAAAACTCACATTCTCTCATTCTTCCGAGAATACTCTGCTTTGTACTTTGCTTTCGAAGTTGTATTATATTAATGCGCAACCCCCCGCCCGGAGAAGGGGGGTTGGAGAAGGGGTGATCCCCCGGGGCTGCCCCAACGGCAACCCCACGCTAACATCCGTATACTCGAGTCAACTCCCAACCCAACTGGCGGCATAGAACTCTCGACGCCAGCTTCCATCGACCCAAATGGGAGTCGACCCTATTTACGGATGTACTCTCACGGCCCCTTTCCCCCTGACTTGCAATATCATAGGGAACGCATGTAATAACACACTTCTTCATAGTTTCACTTCTGCCTAGTCAAATCTAAGAGTGAGTTAACCCGCCCCCACTCTGTGCCCTGGCCCGGCTGAATCCCACCGCTAATTCCTTCCTGGGCCATCACGTCGGCTACCCAACTGGCATCCTTTCCATGACTGCGAACATACGTCTTGTACGCATCGGACGCCCATCGGCCCTCACGCTGCAACACCTCTGGTGTTGCCCCCCCCGCCGACAAGTGAGTTGCGCCTCCAATCCTCAGAGAGTGCAAAGCGTACTCCTCCGCACGCACGCCCGCCAACGCAACCACTTTTCGCAGAGCTGCCGTCGCTTGCTGCTGTGTCCACATGGACCATCTGCCATTACCAACACCAAAGGCGGCAAGTGGGGCCGACGAGGGAAGAAACAAATAGCAAGACATCAATTCGATCATGAGATCGACAGCACCGCCACCGTCGCCCACGCGCAACGCCGGACCACAACGTACGCGCGTCAAAACCGCCCCTTTCCGCAGTTGGTCCCCTTTCGACCCACGAAACCTAACCTCAACGCGGTCTGCAGAAGACCACTGCGACGCGGTAAGCTGAATATTCTCTCGAAAAAACGCTACATCGGCCCGTCGCAAGCAATAAGTTTCATGCACACGCGACCGAGTTTCCGCAAACATTTCTGACGCGCGAGTCAAAAAGCAAAAGGAAGCGCAGAGGGCAAGCCACAAGACACGACCCCCCGTCTGCCATGTTGAGATCAATTTTTCGCCCGCGATCAACATTTCCCACGAAACAGGCCGACGAACGGTTGCTTGGTTACCAGCGTCGGCATGCGAACGAGCGGCTCCTTTGAGGGCATTACCCAAAACAGGATGGGTAGTGTCCAGTTCGAACCCTCGTGAAATTCGATGTAAAAACTTGATCGCTGACAAATGGCTCTCGATAGTTGCCGACCGCAATTTCTTAGTGGCAAAAGCGTACGCTACGTACTCGAACAAATGCCACACGCTAGTCATGCTGTCTCCGCCACGCTCTAGGAATACAGGCATGTCACAACGTACCCGAAAGTCTACCCATGCGCCAAAATGCCCCTGATAAGTGCGTTCAGACGAGGTCGCAATGGCGTTTCGCATGAGTTCGAGGCCAACACCGAAGTACAGAGAGATGTGCCCGCACCCCCCAGGTCCTGCTCCTGCCACGGAATGTCGGGTCGAACAGCACGCAAATTAACGAGGACGGAGGCACAATCCCACCGTGAGATACCATCAGCGGCCACGTTAAAATTCCACGTACGTGTTTTGCGTCAAAGTGCCAACCAGAGGAAAACTCGAGCACCCCGAGGAGACGCATTAATGCGCCAGATCTCGGCTCCTTTCCCCCTCGACAACGCCGCACCCACTCGACGGCTGCTTCGTTGTCGCCACGTAACAACACACAGTCCCCCATGGCGAACGGACGTTCATCACACGCAGATACGAGAACCCATGCAGAAACTACCATGCCCAGCAATTCTAGAACGTTAATTGATATATCGTTCTCATCTGCAACGGACTTACTCGATCCACAAAATCGAGACCGCTCTCCTGCGTCAAGCTCGTATCGCCAATGCACCCCAGTTTCCAAGCAAAAACCCCCGACAGCGGTTTTAGATGCGTCCGAAAAAAGAGTACGTCTAGGGGGGCGCTCAAGCAAATTATACATCGGAGCCGACAAGGTTCCTCCGCGCGCGTCCCACCCTTCCTCAACGAACCACCGCCAGAACTCGAGGTCACCATGGAACTCGGGTCCCAGGGCAAGACACCGCCCGGGGTTCGCCATACGGCAATCAAAATTAGCTCCGGCGGCAATGCGCGGCATACCAACTGAAGCTAACAAGCGGTTAACGAAAAAAACGCCCCGGACGTACAGCAAAGGAAACATGCATGAGGAAGCCAACGAGCTGCGACACCTGCTTCGCAGAAGCAGATGCACGAGACGAGGGCCACTCCTTGAGGATATTGTGCAGCTTGAGGCGCTTATGGGGCGGCAACGTGACCGTAAGCGCCTCAGTATCAATGATCCATCCCAAAACTTCCAGTTGCGTGTCCCAATTAGTAATTTTCTTGGCTGACAGGAGGGGCGGATCGGAAACACCACGTTCGCCCAACAAGCGAAAGTGGTCCGACGCCAGTGACTGTACAGCACGCAAGCAACGGCGGCCGTCCGGCCACCATTGCAACTCGACGAGAATGCCATCGTCCACGTAGTACCTCACAAAAAAAATGCTCCCGGTGTTGCCCCCTGAACCAGGAACGGGCCCACAATCACGCGGGATAGCAACGACCCGAACTCCCCGCGGCGGGGAGAGTTCAACGTGCGCAACGGCGGCAGCCCCTTGTTGGGAAACGTCTGCGCCTTGAAAGGTAGAGTGGGTATGAGCATGCTCGAGCGCAGATGCCATTAACCCCCAAAACCCAGGACTATTGCGCCAACCAAACTGCAAGCGCAAATCCACGACAACGTGATCACCGAAAACGTATCCAAAATTCGGCGCGCCTGCCGGATCAACCAAAACCTGCCGAAAAGCGTCTTTGACATCCACACGGCACAACAGGATTCGAGCGCGACTACCATGCGTCTGTCGCAAAAACAGCACCCGTAACAGCACATCACGAAGCACATGGCCGAGCTCGCACGATGGTGCGGAGTCAAAGTCAGTTTCACCATTAACGCTGGTCCGACCGCCCTCGCGCGCAAACGTAAGATCGTGAATAATCCTTAATTTGGGTTCGAGAACGACACTCAGCGGTGAAAGGCGAAGACCCTGAATCTCGTCTGCATATCGCAAATCAAACACCACCGCTCGGCCGTGCACCACGTCTGCGCATATCTTATTGTGGATATCCCCCGCATGCGTGGCGACGACCGGGTGATTACCATACTCGATTTCTGTGGTCAAATCCCCCCCCCGTGCGACGCCGACAGGCGCGCCCGGCGCCAGCACACGAAGCAACAAAGAAATACGAGGGAATTTCTTGATCTCACCAAACCAGTGCTGTACGACAGCAACGTTAATATGCGGAGAGAAAATTGAGGAGCCGATGGTGGACAGAAAAAGGTGAACACTGCCTTGACACCGTCGCAAGAGTGAGGAGCTGAGTGACGCGACCTGATCGAGGCTCGCTGAGCCTCGCGCAGACACCGCTTGCACCACTACCTCCCGAGCGGCAAGCCACGCATCTACCTCATCTACTCGCAACGCATCCAGACGCACGTCGCCGACCTCACCTTGCACATACGCCGAGTCAACTGGCAAATAACTCGCACGCACGCCCACACCCGTACCTTTCTCTGAGAAGGGAACCGAACCCGGAGTCACAGCGACGCTATCACGCCCGACGCCGCCATCGCCCGCCAGAGCTCCTAACGCACGCCTACGCAACCCCCCCGCTCCTTCGCGGGTGGCCGGCCGAGTGCCCGTTCCACAACTGGCGACGTGCGCCGTCGCCTCTCCGCCACCGGCCCGCACCGCCGCCGCCCCCCCAGGTGTTGGCCCAACCGACAGGAAGGGCCCGCGTCTTCATCCCGAACCCGAGCCACCACCACCCCCGGCCCCCCCGCGACCACCATCTGGGCGGAGCACCAGAGCCCGCATCCCGCTAGCTTGCGCCGCCGCTCCACCTCGCGTTCCCCCAGCTGGAGACGCCGATCCGCCGCCGAGAAGAGCTGCAGGAGAGAAAGAGTTGGCCGGGGTATTCGCATGCACGAATTTGCAGTCTGAATACCGGCATAGGCCCGTGGAAGCGAACATCCCGCACAGCGCGGCGCTCTTCTTTCTGGCCGGACCCGTCTTGGCAGGGGCGAGGCTTTGGCCCCGCTTGGGTGCCCCATCACTGCTGTCGCGTAGAAATTGGAGAGCTTCCACGATCTTCAGGACGTCGCCACCGGACGAGCAAAGGTTGCGTGTACGACCAAACGCTGGGACAGGCGGCGCGTTAAACACGGCGTTGAACTGAGGGGGAACAGTCAACGGACGAACTTGCTGGGCGAACCTCATGAGGTCGTTCACCCACAGGCGCAGGTCTTCGTTCACCATGTCGCTCATAACAGCCCGCGACGCGGAGCCGTAACGCAAAAGGATGCTGCTTAGAGTATGCCGGCGAAGACCGGCCGCCGCGGATGTGAACGAGACGTCGACGGGTGCCAGCCGGTCCAGGCACGCGCGGTCGTCGGCGACGTCAGCCGAGAGTCCAACTGTAAGAACCGCCATAAGAGCCTGGCGCAAAAGGTCCAGGCGGTCAGCGACAAACACCAGGTGGTCGACAGGGCGGTCGGCACGTGGCCCATACATGCTCACGTCAAAGTTGCTGACAGCGCGAAGCTGAGCCGCCACCCCCGCCGTAACGTCGACGCTCTCACCCACGAATGACTGAATATCTGCGGCCGACTCGCCGAGGTTCGGAGGCAAGCGTCCCCGAAGCAGCCAGTGTTTGCGTGACGACATTTTTTTCCAAAGGGCCGTGTCGTCAGTCAACTATGATTTCTTGACGTGCCGCTCCCTCGCATCCCCGCCGTCTCGCACGGAAGGCTCACGGTCGGCAAAGTTGTCCACAAACTGCTGAATCAGGACCTCGACGTCGGCGGTCTTGGATGCGCCGCCGGCGACGGCGTCCTGAAGGCTCGCAACAGACAGGAGCACGTTGTCCAGAGATGACTTGACGCCGAGGATCTCCGTATCCATGCGGGAAAACTCGGAGGACACCTGATTTTGCCAATGCCGCACGTCAGCTGTCGATACCACTCCCCCCGAGGCTGCCGGCATAGATGGAGGACTAGCCGCAGCAGCAGGAGTAGCAGCCGCAGCAGCAGTAGCAGCAGCATCGTTGGCCTGGCGAGAGGCCACAGCAGCGTCGGTGGCCTGGCGAGCCTCGGCTTCGGCTCGTCCAGCACGGCGTGCGTCGACCTCCGCTTGCACAGCAGCTACGGAAGCATGAGCATTCGCCTCGGCTTGTGTTGGCGCAGCAAACAACGCAACCTGCACACCTCGCGCCGCAGTAGCCGCGTTGGCACCGGCCTCCGGCGACCTGCTCTCGTCGGACATCCCGAACTCAAACTAGTCTGTATCACACCTTGAACCTGTAGCGTTGCCTCTGCTTCACTGCGCTGTTGCGTGTAGGCTGCGGCTACGTACCAGACAAGGTGTATGTACCAAGGACTACGATTCACGCTACCGTGAAACATCGCATTCATCTGATTGGCTAAACTTCTTACGTACGTACAAAACTCACATTCTCTCATTCTTCCGAGAATACTCTGCATTGTCAGAGAGTCATGAAATCATATCACTTACCAGGTATGATAGTACTGGTAATATCCAGTGAACTTCACGTTACAGTAATACTGCTGCTGTTGTTGCTCAAGCCATGCATGCATGCTGTTATCCCACCCACCTATACACCCAATTTACATCGTTATAGTGTGCCTCGCAGGTACGTAGAAAATACTATTACGGGGGAGCTTGAGTGAATAGGACCTATGGTATACATAAAAACCTACATATTTAACCATTTTTACCAACAATATTTGGTCCTATTAACTATGGCCCCCCGTAATAAGTTCTCACGACGATTATTACGTACTCTAGGCATTTATTTATTATTTGTAAATTATTATTACGTATTATTATTATTATTTCTCTTGCCATCCGACAATGTGCAGCATGATCTTCAACATGGATCACTCACAACTTTCCCGAAAGAAGAAAACCTCGGAAACAAGAGGAAACCCATGCACCAAGTCTACCTCCCTTCCGTGCCAACTTTCAGCTTGTCTACTCTATTTATTTGCTGTATTTGCTCCTTCCTTCTCATTACGTTCTATCCTTAAGTATTTATTATCGTTATTATTAGTAGTAGTAGTAGGCTTGCCATGCGACAATGTGCAGCATGAGCTTTCACGTTGAACAATTAAAACATCCCTGAAAGAAGAGATCTCCGTATACGAAGGAAACCTATACACCAAGTCTATATACCTTCTTCTATGTCTACTTATTTTATGTTTTATCTACGATACTCTATATATATATGTATGTATGTGCTGTTTTTGCTCCCTCCTACATCTTAATATGTACTGCAGTAGTAGCGGTACGGCCACGGCTCCGTCCAAGACGCTATAGCCGTGCGTTCCACAATAATACAGGTACACAGCAGCAGTAGTACGTAGTATCAATATACCAGGTATCCGGCACCTGGTCCTTATTACGTACGCGGACTATTATTGGCGCCAAGGGAGGGGGCAGAGGGAGGAAAGGGAACGCAGCCCTATAAAAGGGGTTGTCGGTCGCATGTTTTGGATCGATTTGAACATCAACGTGTTCTGTTCCTGGAAAAGCGTGTGTGTGTGTGCAAGAACGGGATATATATCCAATACGTACAAAAGGCGCGTTGCGGGCGAAACCGCCGGCTATATATATGCGCTCGCTCACAAAGAATAATGGAACGGATCAAGATGTGGTCCAAAGGTGTAGGTGCTATAACAACAGGAGACTTGCAAATAAATAAATGCCAAGAGCTCCACATGCTCCAGTAGTAGTGAAGGCGTTGCCTCCTCGGGGTGCAGGTGGTATGTCGTCGGTGTTGCGATGTTCGTCCCCCGTTTCATTATAGTCCTCGCTGTCGTTTATGTTACTCCATCACGAGCGTGATGAGAGCTATTGCTAGGTGCATAAACCAGGTGATAAAGGGTATACATGAAGCGGAGGAAATAGAGTGGAGTGATAGATAGGCCGATGCGAACCAAGACCACTACTATTATTTATTGCGGTTCTTCTCCTGTTTTACCATTTATTTATTTGCACATCATTTATTTGAGAGGTGTGGCATCATTTCTTCTAGAAGAATCCTAAGAACGCGTACGTTCCCATATCTATCATCTCTCTGCTGTACATTTTATGGACTCCCATTACTCCAGGGAAATAATCCGGAGGGGGAGTAAGCCCATCTTCACTCGTTATGGGCTCCCATCACACCCACGCGACAAGTAAGTGGCTACTTCATACTTCACCCACAACACGGAGCTAACCTTCTAGGACAAACTACAGTCCCGTTTGGGGGACAAACCACTCAGATTATGAACAGCTTGCCCCCTAGACGGGATTGCAGTTTGCTACTTAACTACAACAGTAAACGGCCTATCCATGTTGTGTTGGCGCAGCGTAGCGACACATGGTTGTGTTGCGGAGAATACCATCAAACCGATATTATATAATAAGCGTCACGGCTTGAAAATGTCGATTTACTGTTGTAGGGTAGATACTCGTGTAAGCAAGTGGCTCTCGTGAACACACGCTGAAAATAAAGGGCCTGAACGTGACCATCCTTCCGAAGGCATAATAATACATTATATAATATGGTTATTCATGTGTATGAGCAACTAACTACGGTAATGTGTGCAAGCCTCCTGTATTTCGCCCACCATCTATCTGCTTGGCCGTCTGCGCTTGAATCTGCTCTGAAAACTGTGCGCCGGAGGGTGCTGTCTTCCTCCTCGGGTGCTTCTTTCAGATGTTCGAACCGGTTGCGCAGTACCTGACACATACCGGTACGGCAGTAAGTAGAAGCCACGCGACCAGCAGAAAGAAAGGTGAGCGAGAACAGCAAATTTTAAAGCAGTCAATCGAGGCTCGCAAGGAAGGGTGCTAGGTAGTACTTGTTGGCCGAGAGACATGTTATAATGTGTGAAGGCATTGATTGGCGAAAGGGACGCGATGAGGCATCGATGCGTGAGAGGGGGGGAGAGGGCGCAAAACGCAAGGCTATACTGCCCCCGCAACAGCCATGTTACCATTCCCTCCGAGCACTGTTTCAAACCCTTTGGGGCCCCTTGATAGAGTTGAAAAAAAACAACGACAACTTTGGTGCTGTCAAACGTCCACGAGAGCACAGCGTCAGCGCCCAGCGGCAGCATGGGCAGGATCGTGTTGAGCCCGTCCGTGCCGCACGACTCCTTGCATCAACCACAGTACGGATCTCGAACAGAGGGATTTGTATCGTCCCCCAGTCACGCAGTGCCCTTAGCTGTAGTGGTCATTTTTATCGTCGTCAAGTTTTCCCTCCTCCTTTCCTACAGAAAGTCTTTAGAACAACCGCAGTCCCGTTTTGGGGACAAACTACTTGGAATTTGACTGCTTTGTCCCCAAAACGGGACTGCGGTTCTAAAAGGGTTAAGCGATGTGAGACTTGGTTTTAGGGGGGAGAGGAGGGGTGCAGTAGCGCACGTGGTTATAATACGAAAAACCGTGGGGAGAAAAAAACAGTTTATGGCCTGGGCCACCGCAGTGAGTAAATTCGTGTATGCTTGGCCCATTTTATGAGACGATCGATATCGCATATGGTATACCTAGTCTTCCGTCGCTCCAGATCATGGGGCAGCGCGTGTGAATTTCACTTTTCTGCTATTATTCACGAGGGTAGTTCTACTATTATTAATACTACTACTGTATTTTGGTAATCAGCACCCACGATGGATCCGAAAATCACGCACCCCCCCATGCCTATTATTGGCCGTATCTGGTTCTGAGTCCTACAAGTATGATCTCCCATACTGTGAAGGCAGTAGAGTACGTACGTATACACCTGTTTGTTGGCACTACAGTAGAGAGAAAAAGAGCCGCGACGAGAAGAAAAATGACGATTACGACTGCAACGCCCCACTGCTTGCTTGGGGGGTGGTGATGTGTTGTGAGATTGGGTGTCCGAACTGCGATACATGGAGCCGTGTGTACGATGCGGGCTCAGCTGCAGCAGCAGCAGCAGCAGCAGCAGCACGGCCCTATACCCACGCGTTCGCTGCTTCTGCGCGCTCAAACGACTTAGCGTGTGTGCTCCTACCTCCTCTGCTGTGTAGCGGGCGGTTAAGATGACCAAGCTTATCTTATACAGAAAGTGGTCGCTACAATACCTCTGGCAATATTTCTGGGTCCCAAATAAGTTACTGTATACCGGTACTGTAGTATAACCAATAACTACGTATGTATAGTGCCGGTAAGCTCTAGCCGACAACACCGGCACTGCAGCGGCAACTGGGAGCTCACCTGCGATGTGCTCCGTCTGATATCCAACACCTGAGTCGAGCATCGCGTTTGACGACCACCATTACACACGAACGATGAATGACAGTTTGCGGTTCGGACGGCAATACGTATGCGCTCAAGATGCAAGCGAGGGTATCGTCGCATTGCCCCGGCATTCAGCTACTACTACTACTACTACTACTACTACTACGTACTACAGTACTGACACAACAATAACGATAATCGCCCAAGCCCAACAACTCTCTGCCCCCCCTCCACGTGACGCCTGTTCTACAGACTTCAAGCGCCAAACGCTAATAATGTTGCATGCCGTGCTTAAACCGTTGGGCGCTATCACCTTCTATCTGGTCTTGCTCTGCTGCAATGTTGGTTCGAAGGGAAGACCTTATTACTGGTTCCTACAATAATAGCCTATTTAGTCAGCTATCCCGCCCTCTCAGCCCCTTTAGAACCGCTGTCCCGATTTGGGGACAAACTACTTGAAATTTGAGCGGTTTGTCCCCAAGACGGGACCGCGGTTCCAAAAGGGTCAAGCAACCTGTCGAATGCTGAGAGGAAACGCGAAACAAGCAAGCTTGCGCGCCGTCAAAATACGAAGTCCCGAGGCGCTGAAGCTGGCTGCTTACCTCCTCCTCCATGTTGAGGACCAAGGACCAGGTCATCGCCGGCAGTGTCGCAACCAAAAGCGCCACCGAGCCGAGAGAGAGCCGCGCCATAATGCTTTCGAATCGCAACTTCCGGTAGTTACGTGCTGGTACGAAGCACTCCTTCTGCTGCTGCTGCTGCTGCTGCTGCTGCTGCTGCTGCTGCTCCACGAATTTGTTTGTATACAAAACCTCCACTATTGTCAAGCACAGGGAAGTAAGTGTCAGTCTGTCAAGCAAGACTTGAGGGACCAGATCGTACTTCTATCTGCAGAGCAGCGTAGTAGCTCCTGTGGGTGGAATGCGCCCGTTTTGGTGGAACAGGGACCAGAGAAGCAGAAGCCACAGCACAAACGGGATCTATATATTCGTATGGTGGAGGCTCTGTCTCTGGATATTATACGGGTACTGCACCTTGTTCGCGGAGCTCTTAGCCCTCGCAACGCGGACAGGATATACGATAAGTATTTATCAGTACAGCAGTAGTACCTGCCAGTACCTGCCTGCCTGGTGATTGAAATTCCAGGTGAGCTTAAAAAAAACGAGAAAAAAAGAAGATAACGAGCGAGCAGATCAGGTGGTCGAGCGGCTTCCTTTCGGGCCTCTTCGACCAACAGTCCCGCACTGCATGCGATAAGTGGTACGCATATATATGATACATGCCCCCGCTCCGTGCATCGCATTTATTTGCCCTTGGCGAGCGCGTGCCGAGGGTGTCTTCGATAGGAGAGATGTACTCGATCTCATGCATGGCCGTAGTCGTATGACCATAGACCCTCGCACCCCTACAATGCCGGGACGGAGCATGTTGTCGGGTTTTCACCGACCAGGCAGACATTGCTTGCACCAAGCGCGAGGCGCCGTACTAAAAACAGCTTGTGAGGCGGACTTGCATGCGGATGACAGCTTCAACGAGATATTTTAATTTCCGGTGTAGCCACTTACTTCCAGAGACAGCAATGAATGGGGGGCGCGCAATGTAACTGCCACTTTTGGGTGCCTTACCATAAACACTGCGTGATACGATCATTTTCCCCTTGTTGTGCGGAGTAAAGGTTCTTCGCCTCGCCCAAATGATCTAACTCAACCACCAGGCGTGTGACCGACCGTCAACATAAAAAAACGGTATTATTGCTGTACCCGGCATATTAATAGCTCAAGCAGTTAGCGGCATGTTTTACAGTGGTGCAGTTGCCAACCGAGACCCCAACCCGCCCTATATAAAATAGGCGGGGTGCGTGCGGGGGGGGGGGGGGTGTACTAGTTGTCATGCATAACCGTCGTCATCTAAGATTCTGTTGTAGTAGCCGTACGCGGAGGGGGGGGGGGTATTTTCCACGGGATTGGGTCGGACTCATGACAGCCTCAAAGAGAAACTTTATCGTTTTCGTCGCTGTTCCTATGTTATGGCGTTGCTTCAGAAGTCCTTGTAAGACCGGCAATTAGCTGAGCGAGATTATTATGGGAACGTATATTGTAACTGTAACCGGTAGTTTTCATCCCGGCATTTTCTGAGCCCCAATTCCATTCGTCGAGGGTCCCCCCCGGCTCGCCCTCAGCTGATTTTAATAAGGGGTCGCGGCATGCGCGCGGGAGTTGCCCCTGGGGAGAAAATCCCAGTTCCGCCGCACCTGGGGACGATAGGGACCCTTCCCTGGTTCGGATATCCCTCCGTACATCTACAGCTCCAACAACCCAGGGACGGAAATCGAGTTTCTCCGGGTGCATACCACCCCACACGTTGTGGAAACCCCAACCCCACCGACCGATCGCTGGTTGGCTGGGGATCGAAAACTATTCCAGCACCATTCGGGAAGGATAGGGACCTATCCCCGATCAGAAATCCTTCCGTTCATTTTCAACTCCACAGTTAACCCAAGACGAAAACGGCGATCCCCCGTGTCAATACCACCCCGCACGGTGTGGAAATTCCAACCCCACTGATTGCCTAGGATAACTTTGAGGTTCCGTCGCATCCGGGGAGGATAAGGTCGCGTCCCTGCATCATATATAATACTTACATACACCTACTACGTCGAAAAGGTGGGGACGCAATATAGGTGATCTCCAGGATCGATACCGCCCCGCACGGTGTAGATACCCGACCCCACGTGCTTTGTCACTGATTGGTTGAGATTCGTGGAGCCAGCGCCACACGGCGTTGTTAAAGTGCCATTCCCGGATCATGAATCCTCCTGTACAGCTACAACCCCGACAACGCCGGGACAAGAACGATGACCCCGAATCGATATCACCTCGCACGGTGTGGAAACTCACATCCCGCTGGGTGATAGCAGTTTGACTGAGGTAGCTTAGAGGTTCCGCCGCACCCGGGGGGGATAAGAGCCCATTCCCGCATCAGAGATCCTTCCATACATTTACATCTCCGACAAACCGGTTCTCCTTTTACGTTTTCCGGGGGGTTTTAGTCAGGTTTGGGAGGGATATTTCTTGTGTTTTGACTGTCTTTGACTCCTGCTACGATAGAGTTAAAGTGCAGCATTTTTTGTCAACAAACCGAGTTTGGCTGGGTAATTAAGCTACTCATGCATGGCACCGGACTGCGTCAAATTTTATGTTTTACCTCTCGACAAGGCATCCTCCCCCACCCTCGCCCCCTTCTGATTAGTGTGGTTGTACCAAAGCTAGAATATGCAGGCGAGGTATGGGAAGGGAACGCGAAGCTCGTAAAATAGCTGGAAACATTACAACAGCAGCTACAAAAGTACTATTAATAGGATGCTCAAATACGACGATAAAAAATGCAGTATTGAGAGGGACTGTACCCACTCAAGACAAATAGAGGCGTGAGAAAGTTGAAATATCAATATTTATTAGTAAGGAACACGCCAAAAACGAGACTACCCGCCACAGCTGATAGATTTGCATGGAAGATAGCCACAAAAGGGCGAGCTGCGATAAGTTGCGATAGCGTAGTCAAGAAAGTCTGCCAGGAGGTAGGAGGAAATTGAGAAGATATACTTTATACGGAGAAGGTTGGGGGGGTACAAGACAGACGTAGAAGAAAGCATGGAAATAAGGCAAAAGCTAGCGCTAAGAAAAACATTGGAAAAGGATAAACAGCTAGAGATACGAGTATAGATAGGGCTAAGAGAAGAGATAGGAGTCAAAACTTAATTGCACGGTCCTATGAACTCCGCGAAAACGATGATTTGCGGGTGGGGGACTTGAACAAGCTAGAAAGAAGAAAGTGCATCAGCAGCCGGCAAGGGGAAAAAGTAGATGCACACATATGCCCTTGTGACAAACCAATAGAGGGCGGAACTCACAAAGTGGGACAACAATGTAAAACGTACAAAAGGAGGGAGTGGATGCGCTAGAGGAGGTGAAAATCGACGAACTTGACATGGAGAAGGACTTCTTTCTGGTACACTACAGTAGTAGCTACCATAGTCACTACTAGCAATTGTCCATGTCTATGAGGGGGAGGTATAATAGCTGCACAGGCAAGAGCCGATCCCCCCCCACCCCCACTCCCCCCCTCCCCCTGCTGCCGTGCAACCTTGTCACCGCCGAGACACGCGCCGTACTGGTCCAATAAGGATCACAATATCTTAACGGCAGTACTATTGCGGGGGACCAGACCAAGGAGGTCCAAATGTTGTTCCTAGAAAGAGGTAAAAATATACCGGTAGGTTTTTGTGTGTACCGTACGAAGGTCCTATTTAACATGGTCCCACACGATAACAGGCCCCTCCAAGAGGATAGGGTGGAGGCAAACAAACGCTGAACCATGAACTGGCGTGCGAACGGCAGTGAGGGGCACGCTTCACGCCGACGATGCAGGCCCTGAGTCGGCGGAAGGCCTTGCAAAGACTACGACGGTAATCGTTACCGTTTTCGAAGCAGCGGGTCTGACTGTGTCATAACATAGAAGAAGACCACATTCCGAAACAGTGCTGGTATACCGTCGGAAGGGGGTAGCAGAGGTTTCCGCTGGTGCGGTCGAAGTCGTGTGCCTGGCTGTTGTTTGGAAAGTAGTGAAGAAGGTGCTTGGTGTTGAAAGTACCGCTCGCGAACCGGAAAAGCTGCCTCGGCGTATACTGTTGTGCTAAAGCCTAGAACAGGTGTAAACCTCGACGAACGATTCTTGTCTGTTTTAAAGCACTCTCAAAATACGTTCTTTGAGTAGAACTCTCATCTTAGAAGTTATGATCTTCTTGTAGAAACAATGATTCCTCATGTGAACAGCTAGTTATTGATAACGTAGCTGCTATTAATTCCTCGCGACATCGCGACATATATATATATAGCTACAGGTCATGCTTCTACTGTGATGCGCTATGAATTTGTACTGTAGTCTCTGATGGCAATTGATCGCGACAAGCGGTTGCTGGGGCCTATTTCTCAATACTCCCCTCACACGGAAGTCACGCCTGCCTGCAAATACTGCTTACCATGCAAACAATTAAGCACTGTTGTGACTTGACTTGATAATTTTAGCGTTTGTTTGAGGTCATCACCTTATTTATGTGAAGTTTGTGCCTCATATTTAATATCGTTGCAAGCACGTGTCGGGTTTCACTACTCACATTGAGCTTGGGAATCATGCAAATGAAAATATTGTGATGATGACGATGATGATGATGGTGGTGATGATGATGATGACGCCTGTGTGGCTGCTCCATGTAGGATTGACGATGTTGGGGGTGCTATTCCGTGTCCTGCACCAATAACGGCAATAGTTGAGATACCGATGGCCTCGGTGAGGCCGGTTCTGTGACGTACGAACAGCTGATGAGTTTACGAGAGGGCATACGTAGTGGCGGAGTCGCGGTGAACGTAGAACGCGACGAGCTGTGGCAGTGGCAGCAGCAGTAACCGTTAGAATAGATGTAGCCGGGATGTAGGTGTGGTGGTGCTTCGGGCTAACAACCATTTCCTTGTTCGACGCTAGCTTTCCGAGACCCGCCTCCGGTAACCGCATGGTTTTTGGAAGCACATGTCAGAAATAACCACCACTCTCTCCCCCTCTAAAAGGGTTTTCAGTCTTCGGCGGTGTGCCCAAACCCCCCCCAAGCGTCGCGATCCAGAGTTTATTGAGATGTTGTTCGTGCTCTAGCGCCAGTTTCTCGAGCATGAAGGGCTGCTTACCCTGTGCTCTACCATTAGAGCCGACGTTCTGCGTGGCAGTAGAGGCCATGAACGAACAGTGCCCTTGGTGGCGCCGCTCAAACTTCATATCGAAGGCAGCGTTACCGTGGTTGGCTTGCTTCCTCCGGAGCTGGCACTCGCAGTCTGAGTGAGGTGTGGCCAAGTGTGCTGAGCACCACTTGTCTCCTCCGCCTTGGTTCTACTACTTCAAGTGATGCTCCTTTTCCTTGGCTATTCACTCGTCGTCGGAGTGGGAGATCGTTTTTAGAGGACCCTCCTCCCCCGGTTTTTGTTGTGGTTGGGGTCGTACCTGGAGCAAAAACATCCTTACGGTGTCCAGCCTTCCTGAAGACGCACTACCCTACTCGCTGGCGGCACCCTGCGCTTGATTGCCCACATCACCGCTCGCAATTTGATGGTGTGCTCAAAGGGCGTGACAGAGGGGGTGCACACTACGCATCGTTGGTTTGACATCGCCCGTCCCGGATTCACGGCCCCTGTGCAGCTGATGCTGCGCATGGAGTTGCACTCAGACGTGAGTCGGTTCGGTGGAGGGTCGTCGATTCGTTCGGGGTATGGTCCCCAACATTGTGAAGACGAGCTTGCGCTGTCTCCATGGTGCACACGAAGCGGTCTGTATCCCGGCCCTGGTTCATCTTGGACTTGCCCAGTCTATAGCAGAGGTCTTGACGAGTGGCTTTGATTGACGGCGTCGTACGCCTCCTCACGCAACTTCCAGGCCGCTTGTCAGTCTACGACTCTGTCTATCCGTATATCGCCTCATGACTTCGCACAATTGCGACTCCGCATGGAGCCAGGAAGAGCCTACTCTTAGCGGAGGCGCGTCCGAGTCGAAATGAGCCCCTACGGAAGAAGGGATGGCGAGGCCATCTGATAACGCGAAGGCAGCATACGGCAGAGGCACGAGCATAACCGAAACGCTAGCACGGTTGATCCCGACGACACGAGAGATTTCATGAGATACGAAACAGGAGAGCCAGGGAACCGAAATTTGCCGCAGTGTCTGGGGGGACAGGGAGAGCAGAATGGGACCACCACAACCCGGCTGTTTCCGAGAAGGCGACAATCAGAGCGGCAAGAGAAGAAGGGCAACACAGCTTTGCCCGGGAAGGTGGTCGCTGAGGAAGGGGGCTCTAACCAACTACCGAACCTGAAATTCGGTGAGTTGTCATTGTGTAGTGAGTGGAAGGGTAGGCTCTAAAGAGACAGTTTTTGTTACCGAAACTGGCGTCACCAGCTGAGTTTCGCGAAGGTGCAACGGGTACTGCAACACGGATGCGACGAGAGAATCCTCGACTAATCTGTTAGCAGCAAGCAAACGGTTGGAGAGAGCGACTTGAGAAGAAACACGGGCAGCTAAATCTCCGAACGGATCATCAAATCTCGTACGGGGCCATTGATGGCAGAGAATGCGGAAATCGCACGGGAAGAGCGGTAGCCTACCTCGGTCGGCGCTCGAGGTGAAGGGTGTCAGGGCTTTCAACCCAACACGCATGGAGGAGGGTCTTCCAAGGAGAAATCTGGGAAAGTGAATATAAGAAAAACGTGTTATTCATCTGACAGAGTTAAGCGAGTGCAGCCGCTACGAGCCCGCCCCGTTGGGGGCAGTGGCAGGCGAGAGAGGAACTCGGTGCTCGCGTTGGCACTGTCCTCGCGATTCTCCAGGGTGCAGTCGTACGAAGTGAAGACTTCCGGCCACTGCTGCACGCGCGGGTCATGTGTCACAGCCTCGTCGCATGCATGTCTCATTAAGTTGCGGCAGAGCAGTCACAATTCCTGCATGCAAAGTACTCATGATAGGAGCTACCGCCCCGGGGTCCTTTCGGCACCATGCAGCAAGCGCCTGTTTCTACACCAAGGTTATTTTCTTTGTTTCGAGAGTTCTAGCCCGCTCTATGCCGGGCGTGCATGCCACGCTCACACTCTGCCCAAGTTCATGCACAAACTGACCATTATACCACGCAGCCAGCGGTTCTTGTTGGTGAACCATCGTAAGCGCTGTCCTGACCAGTGCTCTTCTGGGGTAGTACAGCGCCGAGGGTGGCAGACTAGGCTACGCTGGGAGCTCCGAGGTGTCGTGAGCTGCATCGGCCGCACATCCTTTCGTGCGGGCAGGCGTTTATCTCTGGGTTTAGTCACACCACCCTCCTTCCAGTACCAGGCCCACCCACTTGTCTGGAAACCCTCGAATCCTTGGAAACATCGTCGTGACACATGCCCCGCGATCTGGTCGATACTTTCGAGCGCCTTGTGGGCGTAAACAATGCAGAAAGTTGTGCCCCACATGAAAAGGGCGAAGGTGTTTTATACTCCACGACTCCAGACAAGGATTCCCGCTCTAGTTCAAGCCCAGTCCAGTGGCGCTCAGGCTCGATTGACAAGTAACGCAGCTGATGATCAGGATGCGACGATCGGTCTGCACGTTCTTGTTTTTGGTTCTTGTTCGATGGTGATTCCAAAACCGCCCACGCAGACGGGAGTTGTCGGTCATGGCGTCCTAGTCGCGGTAGACCAGAACCCGGGGGGCAGCTATTCGGCGAGAACTTCCCACATAGTGGCCTCCATATTGGGTGTGAAGACGAAGTTGCCCCCTCCGAACATCGGTGCCGTAGGGGTGAGACGTGACAGGAGAGCTGTTCGGCTTAGCCCAAACCTTGAAGAAAAGCAGGGGTCAGCAGTTAAAGTCGGTTGAGGACTTCGATCACACGCTGGGGACCTCCGCCGCCTGAGCACCGCCCAACTGAGCGATGGCGGCCGGGATCCGACCAGGATCATGCAAGTCGAACGCGATTTCTGTGGGTTGGTAGGTCATCCTATACCTCCAAACAGTACTTCGTACGCTGGCCGGCGCTTACACGTCCAAGTGGATAAAAATAAGCCAGAGCGAACCGTCTGAAGATGTGAATGGGGCTGAAATTCGGGTGCAGGGGCTGAGATTATAGTTTACAAACTGCCAGCGGACTAATCTACCATCTAGAAGGTGGGTGTCTCAGGTTATGTCGACAGCTAGCTGGTGGTGAGGACCCCACGTGGTAGCTTCCTTCGGGGATGTGGTAGGATGCTACGCAGTGGTATCATAAACGTTCGGCTGCATTTCGGAAGGAGAGAGGGGCCGGGGTGAGGGAACGTAGTTGCGCGCGCGATGAAAGGCGCATAGCTACAAACGCCCCGGGGGGGCAGGGATGGTTTCAGCATCGGGGGTCAGAGCGATGAAGAACTTCATTATCGCGCACCGCTTTTGCGCGACCGAGGGTGTCCGGGGGTTTCCGTTGTATTAGTAGAGAAAGGAGTTGTTCAGGGGAAGCTGGCGGAGGCGTCGGTCTACATGGACGAGAGCATCTCCATCCAACCGTGCGGTGGTGGCAAGAGATCGGGGGTTGGCATTTAGGCCCGTTGAAGCCGATGTCTCCGCTGCATTTCCATGTGAGGTAATGAGGGAGCCACTGATGACATACCGCACACGACTGCAACACAGGGCGTAGTGGGGTTTGTGCTGGGTGCGAAGGCGGTGTGCAGTACTTGCAGTACTCTTGGAATTGTCCATGTAAGTTAGCAGCTGGCAGAAAGACCGAAGCGAAGCGCATTTAAATTAACACAGGGGGCAGGCAGAGGCAGACACGGGCGGTGCTGCCGAGCGCAAAAGAGGGGGGGGGGGGGGGGATTCTAAGGTAGGCTGTTTTGGGGTCTCCATGGTGAAGGAGAGGTGCCGGATGGAAGAACCGCCGTTCTTGGCGTTTTGGAGCGGCAGAACGCTGCACGTGTGGACGAGGGGGGTATCCGGCCAACTCCCTCGCCTAGATATATTATATGCGGAATATTCCCTGAGATACGCAAGGTAACACACACCCTGGGTTGCATTCCAGGCCGATTCCCTCCGGAACAAAAGCGGGGGTACTCATTTGTTGCTTGCCTTATCCTTTTGACTGTTGACCACGCATCCCGACCGAGACGGAGCACTGTTCCTTCTCCTAAGAGAGGCACTTCCAACAGTTGGGCGCTCATTACGTTGTTTCCACATGTTGCATACCAGGTAGAAACGTTTTGCTATAATCTTATACCCCTCCTGTTCCTTTTCGCGGGAAACCAAGACGCGGATATGTAAGCAGAGAGAGATCGAGTACTTTTTCATTGGACACCCGAGGGCGAACGTTGCAGACCTCGCCTTCGTAGCATGGGATTGAGACGTGATGTACCTGGTAGGCGACGCGCGTATTTAAGCAACTGGGAGTTCATATGGTTTGCCTCAACTTTTAACACGAACACACAAAACAAAACGTGTTTCCAATGCTGAAACAATAAGCCTACGACACTCATATATACCTCGCACAAGAATTGGAACTCAGGCATAAGTCAAGAGTTGCTTAAGTGGCGTCGCGTGTTGTTTTGCGGCAGTAGGGGTTGGGGTGGCGTACGACGCGCACCAAGGTCGGGGGACGAGGCGGCGATAGCGGCGATGGAGGGGGGTGTAGCAGCAGAGGGCGGCAAGACGACAGCACTGATTGGTGAAATGCGGTACTCAAACGGGGAAAATAAGGCGATATTAGTAGACTAGACTGAAACCCTTTCGCTACTGTCAACATTGTCCCGCATGAAATCACAACAACTATTACGGGGGACCATAGTAAATAGGACCAAATATTGTCAGTAAAAATAGGGAAAGATGTAGATTTTTGTGTGTACCGTAGGCCCTATTTACTATGGTCCCCTGTAGTACTACAGTGGTGTGTCGTCCTTACCGTGGGTGCAATTCTGGCGGAGCCAAAGCGAAGGAGTTGATACCCGGCAAATTAAGAGGAAACGAAGACCTCAGTAAAGACCTTCGGAACGCCAAGCAGGCTCACGTTTTCCAATATTTGCCCAAAATTGTGCCATGCTTTTGAAAAAAAAAAAAGGAAAATCTTGCTCTCCCTCATAAAACCTCCGAAGCCAGACCATCCCTGTGCGATGGAAAGCTCCTGCGAGAATAGGATGGAATACGCCAGAAACAGAAATTCTCATTAAAACGCTCCCCGCGAGAAACAGCTGCTGAAATGGTGGAAAAAACAAACTTTTCCGAAACTTAATAACATAATGTTTCCATAAGCATCGGTCTCGGCTAGCCAAAGATAATGCAGTCGCAGTTCCAAACAGATGGACTGTTGCCATGCCCACGGGAAAATCGCGTTCTGATGAAAAAACACACACACAAATGTCCCGAGAGTCGAGGGATGAACTACTGGGTCAGTCAGGTTGTGCTCGCAGCTCCGGTGCGCGCCAAAAAAAAAAAAACTGTGTTACATTGAGACTAGATTACAGTCGTACGTGGCGAGATAAAACACTGATAGAACCTCCCTATATACTGCGTTCACAAGTCGCCTCGTCGTTGGACAAATAAAGCACATCGTGCATACGTACATCAAGCGCTCGGCCATCATATAGATGGAAACGGTGCGAGTCAAGACACTAACGCGACGAACCGTACCGGCCAAAAAGATAAATACGGCCGCGGCAGTACGTGCGCATCTACGACAAAGCTCCGTACTTTTCCGAAAGGGATTCACTCTCTTGAACTTCTGCAGGAACTTTAGGCAGATGTCCAATCCCTCTGACTACTACAAGAAGAAGGGCCGATTTCGCCGCCACCGCCCCCCGAGAGAAGGTCTACGTATCGGGGGCCGGCTGTGAACGCACGCTGTCTATTCGGAGAGCAACCACCGCACCATCCCCATACAGCTAAGAGACAAATGTAGAACATAAATTGGAGCGCATGCCCTTCGGCTTCCGCCTCCTCGCAAAACACACGAATGACACCTGGTGCCGACAAACACGTACCAGGTATCGAACAAGCGGCCAAACACGGCATGGGCGGCTTTTACTCCGCGACAAGACGTTGAACGTACGTGACGAACATCGTCCCCTCCGCAAAAACGCTATTACGTACCACGAATCTGAGCTGCCCTTCCAGCAAGGTCCGACGCACTACAAACACGCTTGCCTCCTTCTTCATCTCTGACGGCGCCCATTTCTGCATGACTAGTTAAGTCACCTCCATGCAGAAAGAAAGCTTGCCGCCACCAAATGCGTAACCTGGTACTGTCTATAAATACTTCATTTGCACACGAAACACTGTTGTGACACGACACGACCAACGCCAGAGCCCACCCGGGCGGCGGTGGGAAGAGCGGGACCAGAAACCACCGACAGCGGCCGAGAAGAAAGGCCCCTGCTCCAGTGCTTCGCGCAGCACAAAGTACACCTCTATTCCGGCACGTTTTGACTGCGCGCATCTCAGCATCTCATCGGACGTTCGTTCGGGGCGTCTGGGCACCCTGTCAGAGGACCAACCACCCGCCGAAAGATTTTCACTCGCCCACGGGATCACACCAACAGAGCTGCCGGTCGCTCCGTTCTCTACCATGAAGCGGGAAACCGCGCACGTGGGGGTATGGGTAGATATTGTCCAAAAAGCACGCAGCTCGGCACTGGCAACCTTCCCGACGTAAAAGACGCGAGCGCTGATTGGACGATAGCACGGACCACTGCGCGAAACCGACCTGCGGAATTACTTCGTGGAACACAATTGCTGTACAAGCAGCGCTGAAGGATCCAACGGACTTTCGAGCACGCCGTCTGAAACCGAACCGCGGATGTGTGTGTCAACTATTATAGCAGTCGGCCCAAGTTGACCGCTACACATTCGTACTGTAGTTGGCACGGTCGGCCGCTACTGTATAGTTGGCACAGCTTCCCGATGCCTCCTTCAGCCGACTCCGCACGGTGGGTGCATCCATGCTCAGAAGTCGTACAGTGGGGATTTTTCCGCGTAGATGTTGCTAGTTTTGTACCTGGCGCAGGCACGCGAGGGTAAAAAAAAGTCGGCCGAATACGGTAGACAAAACAACTTGGCGTGAGCAAAACATCTCCGAAAGCGTATGAAAACCCTGGTACTATTACACCAAGCGAATATTATCCTATCAATAGGGTCGGCTGCCCTACGTACCGTAGCTTGCCAGAATATGAGCACTCAGGCGAACCTCCAAGCAGGCATGTCTACAAGTCTTTCGGTCGGGTTTCTAAGTCCTTCTTCGGTCTTAGAAGAAGGTTGGACCGCAAATAATAAACTCGGTTCAAGGCGTTCTCGAGGAGGGGGGGGGGGGGGGGGAATAAGTGCACATTTCACCACTCCGCCTGTCGCTCCTCACATCGCGTTCGCCTTGCTGGAGGCGTTGGCGTCCAGATAGGTGGTGACGATGCTCTGAAGCTCTTTGAACTCGGCCAAATCGCTGCCGAGATATCTGGCGACCGAGTCTCTCCTCTAACAATAAATACAGCAGAGAGAGTACCGCAAAGGCCCATGAACGACAGCAAGAAAAAAAAAAAGAGGAAGAGCGTCAGGAAACAGCCGCCGCTTGAGGTGGTGTCACTTTTTTTGTTTTAGTCATCACTTCCACTTTCCAGCCTAACTCGTAGGAGGTTTCACCCTCGACGACCTTCTGGACAAGCCGTGGTCACAGGTGTCTACCCTTCTCCCCCCCGGTACGTACGTGCCTTTATTTTTTGTCGCGCATAGGGTTCAGCATTCCCACTGCTCGTCGATGTTCATCGAATGTAGCTAACTCACGCTCTCGCGCTTTCCGCTAATCAATTTCTTTTCATGCAAGAAAAAGCCCTTACGAGCATGCACTCGGTGGGACTTGAACCCCAAGGAGGCGGCGGGTCGCGCCATACCAGCCTCTACAAACGCGGGCATAGAAGCACAAGCCGGTTGCCGCCGGAAGCGTCCGTTCTACTGTTTTGCGCCTCCGCACTGTCCCATCTGGTAAGGCGATCACACCGCTGTGACAGCAAACGTACGCTGCTCAAAGCTACCCGCCAGTCCCTACAGCAGGCGGCGTCCCACCGTTCGATGTTGATAGCGACCGCACTCCGACCCGTACATACACGCTACTCGAAACCGCGCATCACCCCGACCAGTAGATACACGCCGCTCGGAAACTGCGCATCGCTCTGGAGATGCTGTCCTCCTCGAAAGCATGAAACAAAACAGTGAGCATCCCCACGTACAAAACAAAACAACTAACTGCTGTTCTGACCTTGTGGTACTCGTTCTTGGCGGCGGTGTACAACATTTGGTCCAGCTGGGTCAAACCGTCGATCAAGTCCCGAGTCTGCGAAGGCCCACGGAAGGGATCGGAGTCACAAGCGAGATTACTCTGGATTCATTTCTCAAGCCGCAGCCCTAAAATGGCGATCCAGGTGGGTAGCAAGCGACAGCAGCGAACCAGGTTGCCGCCAATATTTGTGTAGCGCTATATAGGCGTTGCGTGGTGAGTCTATCGCCTCTCGGGCGGTGTTGTGTATCATGCGAGTCGTCACGTACGGAGTATGTGGCCTCTCGCGCGGTTGCGTGTCGATGCGAGTCTTCTTCATCTGCAGCAGTAAGTGCATGTCCCTTTGGGACCCAGGGGTCGACACTATTTTATTAGATAAAACTATGCTCAGAGATGCCGCATTACCAACCGGTGTCTACGACCATAGACAGACTAATGACACCACGCGGCGTGGATGTCGGACATGCCCATGCGATGTAGCTGGGATAAGACCCTTATTGATACATCAGCAGCTCGGGCTGGTTTGTGGGGGCAGTGCCGTAATCATCCCTACGAGTTGGACACTTTTTTCCCCCTCGTTCCAAGTCCCAAAAGGAGGCATTTTTCGTGCGTGCTGTCTGAACGCGCATGGTTGTGCGCGTGCGGGTACATGATGTCGAACGGAGCCGTTGCTAGACACGCAGGCCTCGTGTCCCTGATCAGGCTTATTCGCAATCACGTGCATGCACGTGCAAGCAAGCACTCGTTCAGCTCAACCCAAGCACGTGGCGAAGGGTAAATAAAGAGCGTAGCGGCTGAAAAAAACAGCGCGCGGCGAATTTTGACTGGTTCACGCAAGGCTAGGCGGGGCAAACGACGTACCAGTCTGTTCATGATTGTACTACGGGGGGCCATAGTAAATAGGACCTACGGTACACACAAAAACCTATATATTTACTCAATTTACTAACGATATTTGGTCCTATTTACTATGGTCCCCCGTAATAGTGTTGCTGAGAACATTTTGCGGCATTAGGTACTCTGATCCACGATTTTCCAACTCCGCTGTATAGGTTTGATTCGTGGGAATCCCACTGGAACTCCCCAATACAACTTGTTTCATAAAGGTGTAAGGTGCGGCTTTTTTCCGTATTTTCTCCTGCCGCAGATTGGGTAACAACATAGGAAAGCTCCCCACACCTCCACGTACAACATGTGGAAGTGCGTCGATTTAAATCGGTTGCCGTAGCACACGACGTATGGCCGTTTCGATCGGGACCGCTTGAGCGTGCCTGAAACCTGGTTGACACGCCTGGTTTTGATAGGAGGGGGGAGGGTCACTAATGTCATGTATCGCTGTAGTCGTAGGGCGGTTGTAAGGAGAGAACCCACCCCCTTGGCCGCACGTGATGAGCCGATGCAGGCGCTATGTTCGGGCTCTGGGCAGTTCTCCTTTAACTACGTGTGATACCTCTCTCCAACCAAATAGCACTCTACTGGTTGTACCGTATCATGATATGCCGAATGTATGTGGTAAGTCGGTGCACACGCACACCTTGTTCAGCCTTTGCGCTGGGTGCCTCTTACCGCGTGCGATACAGGGATATCCGAGTGACACTGTAGGTAGTCGATCAGTGTATACGCTTTGTTGGGCTGTTCAGGCTCTGCGCAAGCGTGCCTCGTACTGCGATTGATGGAGACCTCCTCTCGACTAGCTTGTTACGATGCCATATAGATCTCCGCGTGCCAGTCAGGCGTGGTGTTTTCTCCCCAAGCTCCATTCTAAAAGCCGTGTTTGTTTCCACGTGACAAGTCAAGAGGTGGCGTTGGATGGCGTTGTTGTACAACTGCAGCATCTCGGTGGTGTGTATCTTCCTGTTGACTAGAGTACGGACCCGTCCACCATAAACGCCTACTACAGTACCGACCTGAGCAAGGATCAACCCCTTTTTTTGCTGTAGTGCTGCAGCCCCGCTCAGAGGGCAAACTTCTGATTAGTTGAGTGGCTTGTCCCCACAGCTGCACCGCAGTTTTTTGCCCCTAAAAGGGTTGAAAGCTTATAGTGACATTGTCAGCCGGCGTCCGCGGTGGCTTGGTAGGTGGTCCGCGTGCCTATCAAGATCAATGTCGTGGGGCACGTGTAACCCAACCCAACCCAACCCAGGGTAGAGCCAAACCGAACCAATCCAACCCAACCTAACCCAGCGAGCGTACGTACGCACGCACTCCACTATCCCTCCGACTGCCTCGCTCTCACCTTCTGAGGGAGGTCGTCGAAATGCGGCACATCGACGAGCTGCTTGCCGTCGAACCGGGTCGAACCTTTCTTCGTCTTGTACATGGAACTGTACGTCATGTCTATCATCGACCATCCCAGCAGCCGTCGCAACACCATCATACCTTCGTCGAACTCCTCCGTCAAGATTATCTGGGCGCACGGGGAGGAATTTCGCGACGCCTCTAGGTCAGACAAGACCCAGGGTCGAACCTAACCGAGCGTCGGGCCTGCAAACCGTACGCGCAAAAAGCGCTTCGTGGCTCCGTGCAGGGAAAGGGGTGCGACGGTTTTTCCAGCGCTCGTCGGTGATTCTACCACGGGCAAGGTTGAGGTTGCCAACGCCGAGCAGCAGGGTGTTTCTGGGGGGAGGGGGGGGGGGGGGATAAATCAGGTCGAGAGCTTTCCAAAAAAACACAACTGATCAAATAAAGTTTTTTGTCAACCACTGACACCTTTGCCAAGAAGACGAGCGCCGAGAAAACATCGCACCTCTGCTTGTGAAGCTAGAGCGCGTTACGGTACACGGCTCGTGGTGGCATCGACTTTCGTGAATCAAGTATATATACACACATATACTATATAATAGATAGATATATATATGACGAGAGGCAACACAGAAACGCAACGGTTTCAGCTATCTCGACGACCTGGGTTGGGAGAGAGGGGGGGGGCGTATTCGTCCAGGACTACCTGCCTGGGCAGGGCGGCATGAGGCACGGGGGGCTGAATCCTCGCGTGAACAGCGGAGTTGTGTCGACGAGAGTTATGCGCGGTCGTCTCAGCTGCCAAATGTCCCGTACGCAGCGTGGGCGCATACAAGCAGTAAGTCGCCTAACCTTGTGGCGCAGCTCTCGTGTAGCGGAGCAAGCACGCGGCGGTGTTCTCGGGAGAGAGCGCGACACGACATACGCCGCGGTTCTGCGCCTCGCGGTACATACACTTGCGAGAGGGGTAACACAAGAGGCCATAACCACACCCTCTTTCGCCCAAGAAAGCCCCCAGAGGGTGGGCACACAACCGAGGGGCCACACGGTAGCCAAGACAGGCTGTTCAGCTTGCACGGCCGGGAAAACGCCAGGCAAACGTACTGTAGGGCTCCTGCATTACGCGGGCACGGTCTAGAAGCGAGAGTGAACCCAGGTAACCGATGGCCTACCCATGGGCCAGCAGTCTCACACATGGGTGTCCATGGAAGTGAGGGCACCGGGCACCCATCAGTGGCGAGTGCTGGTCAATGGGTAGCCCACGGATAGTACAAGGGTCGTCCGCCCCTGAATTTTTTGGTGGTGGCCCATGGTTACAAACAACCCAATTTGGGGGGGGGTGGGGGCACTTGCCCTCTCTATAGATGAAACTCCAATGAGGTGTGCTTCGATACGGATGAAGAGTAAATCACCCCTGTAGGGGTGGTGCCCTAGTTTCTCAGCACCTCGCATGAGCAGCTAGCTAGGGCAGTATCTCACCCGGTATGTGGCTTCGAAAGAAGCCAGTTCGCGCGACATCTGACCAACAAATTCAATGCGATGGTGCGAAAAAAACGACTATACCAGTAAAAGCAGCATGGAGTAGCCGGTGTGCTAGTAGTTGCTCACTCGGGGAAGTCAACCGGTCAGAAAATATTGCCTCAGAAGGCAAGATAGTGCAACCCACTCCTTGGGGTGACTCTATTACATGGCAGTCGACCCGTTTAGGACTGCACTCCCGTTGTGGCGACAAAACACCGGGGAATAGAGTCAGGTGTAGGTTTATGCATATGACTGTGCACTAGTGAAAGGATTCACATCTCAGGCAGATAGATGTTCTATGTATGTCTACAGATGATCTACAAATCATCTAGGTCATCACCTGCCGTTGTGCGAGGTTGTGCGCGATCTATTGTATCGTAGTACAGACCCAACCCAATAAATGTGTGCTACAGCAAGCAGGTTGTGCGGCTCCCATCCGCCAACATTAGCTACAGGTATATCATACACGATCGGGAGTTACTCTGCCTCGAACGATCTAGATGATCTGTAGATGATCTGTGCGAGGTGAGAAGGGGATCATGGTGACAAGAAGTATCGCGTGAGGAGCTCTAGAGCTGCGCCTCACCCAGCAGCCGACTTGGACAAGGGGGGAAAAAAAAAGTTAAGCTTACTTAAAGCCCGATATACAGCCCACTGTTTTTTTCGGCGCCATTTAGCGACGACTAAGCGTGTAATGCCCCATTATCCTTGCAGCGATCGCGCACGAATCTCACAGCAAAGACGTGAGGAGAAGAAAACATGTCCATCCGCGCGAAAACGTGCGCCGTTCCAAGGGTGCGCGGCCGAGGAGGACCGAGTGACCTCTGCACTAAAGGCAATAGTTTGGCGTCCGCCAAAACAAGGAAACAAGTTTGTATTTTTCTTGTCTTTGTTTTGTCACAAGGGGTGAAGGTGGTTGTCTCTTGGCAAGATTTTGCTCCTCTGGGCTGTGCTATAAACGTACCAGTATAGCACAACGGTTGAAGGTTGGCTCACCAGCTTAAAATGCGGGAGCACATCTGCAATTAAGTTTTCCATCTCCGCGCGTGTCCTGATGCCGAACTCCGCCGAGAGCGGGTTGAACAAGTTAGACTGGGCCGTGTCGCCGCTCTGTTGCTGCAAAAACGCCCCGATCGGTTTCTGTTTTCAAGACGGCGGAGGGGAGGAGGGGGGGGGGGGGGGGAAGGGGGGGGAGGGGGGGTGTGCTCGATAGGAGATATGTACTCGATCTCATGCATGGCCGTAGTCGCAAGACCCTCGCCTCCCTACAATGCCGGGACGGAGCATGTCGGGTTTTCACCGACCAGGCAGACGTTGCTTGGGGGCAAATGGAAGGGCATTAAATAGGGTCCTCAAACAGGACAGCAAGCAACTAAACGAAGTGATCTCATGTACTTCGCTGTACGCGAATGCAACGCGTACACACCGGAGGCCAGCGGCCTTCAGCTATATGTCCACGCGCTGCTCAACGGGTACACTCCGGGATTTTTTTTTGCGGACCCCGTTCCTCCACCAGCACGTGTTCAAATGTGCAGCTCTCTTTCTCTGTGTATCGTTCGGGTCGCTGTTTTTGGCTTACATCAGGTCACCTCATTCTGCAGTAGCGGTAATAAAACTTCGAAACAGCCACTAAGGATTCGGACCACGAGCTGGTTCAAGCACATCGCCCCAAAAATTCGCCAGCCACGAATGCCGCATGCAACAGCTACTCAAATGTCACATAGTTGGTATCCTACCAGCCGCCATCCATGTACAGCGGAAGAGGGTGACATGGCTAGTTTTTTGTCCAAGGGCCTAGGACTGGCGCTACCGCCGAAAACGTGACCCAACCAATCGCAGGCCTTCAAAGAGGTCCAACAATAGTAACGCGCCTTCCGTAGGAATATCATTTTCTCATTCCCATTTTTGCTTTGGAACGAGCCGCTTCCAGGTGGCCCAAGGCAAGTTTGTAGAAAGTTTCACGCAAAATGTTCGAAGATCTGATTTGCGTATGACCAACAGTAAGCAATAATTAACGCCCAAAATCGATTACGTACTAAAAACTACAGTGAGTAATTCCGAGGCGATGCCGGAATTTGCACATTAACCTCACAAAGGTCCAAATGTCCACGCCGTTTTCAAGACATAAACCCCTGAACTTTTGCACACGTGTTCTATACCAGGTACGCCTCTGCCGAACCATCGACGAATTACTTTTTGTTTGCGTCGCCGAATACTTGGTATCCCCTGAGACGAGACGTAAACCTCCGAAAAAAAAAAATACCACGAGTATCTGTCGGGAGAAAAAACAAGAAAAACGTTAACGGGTCGTCAGGAGCTGATAGAACACATCTGCCAAATTTCAGGGTGTAGAATCTCCCAAAAACGCTTTTGAGGACCTTTGGGCGGTATGCTTGAACCGACCTGTATTGTAGCATCACACCCTCCTCGAGGCGGGGGTGGACAGGGCACTAGTTTCGCTCGCTAGCGCGCTGTTGCTCTGGCGCAATTTTTTGCGGGCGGAAAAACTGACGCCTTAGACTTTTCAACCATGTTTGCACTGCACTGCATGCACTGCTGTGTGTAGAAGCATGTTTTTTATTGGGTTTTTTATTTATTTATTTTTAGTCGTCACTTTTACTTTCCAGCCAAACTCGTAGGAGGTTTTTACCCTCAGCGGTCTTCTTCCGGACAAGCCGTGGTCACAGGTGTCGTCCCTTATCCCCCCCGGTACGTGCCTTCAATTTTGTCGCGCATAAGGGTTCAGCATTACCACTGCTCGTCGATTTCCATCAAATGTAGCTAACTCACGCTCTCGCGCTTTCCGCCAATCATTTTTTTTTTTGCAAGAAAAAGTCCCTACGAGCATGCACTCGGTGAGACTTGAACCCACGAAAATGATCTTGATAGGCACGCGGACCACCTACCAAGCCACCGGTGATGCCGGTTGCATTTGCCTCTAATTTGAAGTGTCTTGTACCAACAACGGCAGTGCAGCGAGTCCTAATAGCTAAGGGCCTAAAATGGTCAAGTATTGCCCTCGCGGAAAATTCCGAACGAAACACATATCTGGCACTCGGATGGTGTAATTTTTCCGTCCAGATAGGTTCACGCTCCAGTGAGGTACGTTCCAAATAGACACTTGAAAAAACGAACAAACAAACTAACGAACAAACAAACAAACACACACAAACAAACACACTAACAAACAAACACACACAAACAAACACACAAACAAACACACAAACAAACACACAAACAAACAAACAAACAAACAAACAAACAAACAAACACACAAACAAACAAACAAACACACAAACAAACAAACAAACAAACACACAAACAAACAAACAAACACACACACAAACAAACAAACAAACAAACAAACAAACAAACAAACAAACAGAGCTGTGAGATCGAAAAAATCCTCAAAAACCCATCGTTGCAAGTTTTGCGTGATACTGATACGAACTGACACCAACGCGCGTTATGACGCGGCCGGGGTGTGTGGGTTACGTTTTTCCTTCTTTTTTCCGAGAACAAAAAAAGTGTGGCACGACAAAGCAAGCACGCGAAGAAAAAAAAAAAAAAGCGCGAAGAAAGCGAAAGGCCGTGGAAGGGACGGTTTTTTGTCGTGGGCTCTCGCTAAGCACGAAGCAGGTGCTTATATCATAATCAAGTGAAAATAAGACAAGAGACAAACGTAAGTAAAACCCATGTACGTACACGGGAAGAAGAAGAAGAAAAAGTGGGGCCGTCGCGGGAAAAAAAAAAAGAAAAGTCAAGAATGGACTTGAAGGGTACGCAGACCAAAAATTATCTCTCCAAAAGTTACCGACACAAGAGCGTCGGGTTGGGTGCGCGCACTCTGACCTTTGTCTTCGGCTGTAAGAAGTAGTAGTAGTAGCTGAAAATGGGGCCCAGCAAGAGCAGCGAGCGGGCACACAGGTGGGCCAGGGGCAGGGGCAGAGGGGAGGGGCAGGGGAAGGGAAGGGGAGCAACAAAAAGGCAAAGCAAGAGGAAGCAGCAGACAAAAACGGTGTCGACAGATGGGCGAGAGGAGCGATCGCAGATACGAAGAGTGGGTGGACACTTATCCGACGCTTGCACGTTACGTACGCATGCATACATCCCCCATCGTCGGCAGATTCCTCTGGTTCCTTGTCTATGGTCGTACGACTACGGCCATGCATGAGACCGGGTACATCTCTCCTATCGAGTGCACCCCCCCCCCCCCCCCCCCCCGTTGGCGCCATCAATGAGGTGTTCGCATCTGATAAAAAGGGACTGAAAACAGCTGCGAGCCTGATCCACAAGATGTGGAGGTAAAACGCAGAACTCAACTCCTCGCCCGGATCTATGAAGAGATGCTCAGGCGACCTGACCGACAGCAGACACACGCGGGTTCCGCGTTTTCCGCTCCTGCTCCTGACAATATTTCGGTCCGGGTCGAAGATGCCAAAATGTCGGCCTTAACCCCTTCTCTATTTTCACTCCGAAAATGACCCCTCTCGTCTAATTCCAACTAAATGTCCCGAAAACGACGGTGCAGCTTGAAACGGGTTATTAACGCAGAGCCAAAGCTATGGAAAAAGCAGGACGCTCCAGCACCGACGTTTTAACCCTTTTAGGACTGCAGTCTCGTTTTGGGGACAACTGGAGACAAATTACTTGGAACTTGACTGGTTTGTCCCCAAAACGGGACTGGAGTTCTAAAGGGGTTGAGGCGGCAGCCTGCTTGGAGTTAGCGCCCGGTCATTTTTTGAAGCAGCAAAAGGAATGTGAGCTTTTTTGCGGAACAGATAAACCGCTTTATTCTGATTTTACTAGTACCAAGTCTGACCGAAATTATCCCCCCCCCAACAAAAAAAAAATTGTTCGCCCAATGAGATTCTTCATCACTAGCTTGTCGAACACGTTGGCGTTTGCGCGAGGAAGACGAGGAAAGTTCTGGCGATAGTGGCACCCATGAGCCGGTCGGTACCCTTCGATTTCCAAAATAAGGTACCTGGTACAAAAGTACCTTATATTTTCCGACCAGACTGATACATCACACACTGGCAGCAGAACGGTTACGCTTCCCGAAACGGAGAAACCGTTTCGAAACCGTTTCGTTTCATGTTGCTACGGCTGCGTTATACTCGTAAACCTCGTTAGGCCTGCAGTCCCGTCTGAGGGACAAACTACATTACATGTGAGCGATTTGTCCCCAGAACGGAAATGCAGCCCTGAAAGCTATAGTAGTCGCTAATAGGGCGGGGGATGGGGTAATAATTCGTGTGGCGTTTTACCTCAGCAGGTGATTTCGCGGCTCCCGCATGACGGAGATGAAGTTTACCCTCTCAGAGTCCCTCATTATTCGTCGGTAGTAGTCCTCGGCCTCGTTCCACGTGCCCTCATACTGGCCGAACACGGACATGTGGTAGTGCATTATGTCCACGCGCCCCCTGCCTTGTTTCGTCTGGTCGACGCGACCATCGAAACGCCATCGTCGCAAGCAAACCGGGGGCGGGGCGGGGGGGGGGGGGGGTCAGGGGGTAGCTCGCTTTTTATTCTCGCACGAGTACGAGCAAGCTTGGCCAGAGTGCCAGAGTTGCGTGGGCCTCCGCGTGTCTTGTGGGAGGCTTTTTTCCAGAGACCGGACGGCATGTGTGTTTGGCTTTGGCAGTGTTTCTTTGAGAGACCACGGGGCTTTTTTGTTTACAGCTAACTCATCGCCAGCATCTAGACCAAGACACACGCTCAAACAACCCAGCCGTCTATCGATCAATAAAAGCTTCACCCCCTGCGCTGTCAAGCTTTATCGGCGCACTTTCATCCAAGCGTCTGCCGGAAAATTAAACAGAAAGGCTCAATCCATGCTCTTGGGCCGACCCATGATCTCCGGAGGCGATCATTGTTTCTGCTCTCACGTGTGGCGGCGATTGCTAACACCTCGGGGACCCAGGTACGACGACCTAAAAAACGAGCAAATAGATACTGTTATCACCCGTCTGTTTTACGAGGGACCCTAGTAAATAGGACCAAATACTGTTGGTAAAAACAACGAAATATATAGATTTTTGACTATACCGTAGGTTCTATTTAATATGGCCCCCCGTAATAGTGCCATCGTCATGCTGCGCGGGGGTCCCGCGGCTCCTTTCGTCTGCGCGTCCCATGTACTGTACGAGTACCTCTCGCCGCTAGCGCAAGCCAGCAATTAATAGCTTCGTGTGGTCGAGTGATCGATAACGCCGTAAAAATCGTCACCTTTTGCCGAAGTTTTAGTTTTCCCCTCTTAGACCTATTGCCAATGGAAACGCGAAGTTCAAAAGTTTTTTTTCAAATATATCGCTTTCAAAAAACAGCCGAAAAAATTATCGTACCGCCGCTGTGGGAAAAAAAGAGAAAAATATTTGATTTTTTCTTTTTTTTCCCCCAACGGCTGCAGGCGGCGCAATTTGTGCTTTTCTGGTCGCAAATTGTCAACACGGTGATCGAAACCAGCTCGTGCGACGATCGACGCTCGATCTCGACATAGACTCAGCCCACGGCCAACCCACTCGGTATCTGGCAAGCCCAACGAATATAGATGACGGCCTCGAAGATATCAGGTGGATCCATGGTCTAGGGGGCGAGAGCTTGCCGGCGGCGTCCTACGGTATCCTCCCAAACCTGAAAAAAAGACTATTTGTTGCCATTCGAGACGGATGGAGAAGTTTTGTCTTCTGTTTTGTGCAAACCAGCGGCCAAATGTTTTTTTATCCCACGCCTGGCCAGCTCCCGCCACATGACACCGGCCATGGTGTGAAGACGATGACCCTAGGGTGGGTCGGAGCGCCTAACGAGCGCACTCCGTTCAGAATTCATGACGCAATCGTTGGTTTCGTTGATCGATGTCTGTCGAGGACTCGGAATCTCGCCGCTTCGAACCAAAGATCGGCCTGAGTTTTTCTCAAGCCGATGTTGGCCCAACATCGGCCCCAGATTTGCTTTTTTTGGGCTTTTCCAAAAGTTAGGAACTTTTTTTTTTTTTCAGGTGGCTCATAGGAAGCGTGTTCTGAATTTTTTTTTGCGGAGATCTTTGAAATTAAAAGTTTTTATTGCAACTTCGCTGTCCCATTGGCATAGGTCTTAGACCTATGCCAATGGAAACGCCAAGTCCGAAAGTTTTCTTTCAACACACTGCTTTCAAAGAACAGCCCGAAAAAAATCCTCGTACTGCCACTGTGGGGAACCGCGGCCCACTTCTGTGGAACAGAACACTCAAATTATTCCACGGTACGTACCAGGTAAGTAGGTTCTCCACTGGAGGGTGAGCGCTGTCGAGAAAAAACGATCAAAACAGCGCCAAAAAAAATGATAGCACCGCTGTGCGAACTCGTCTCTCTTTTTATGGTACTACAAAAACGATGGCACGTCTGGGCGAATTCAGCGCTGTTTCCGGTGCTACGGCGGTACTAGGCGTCGCGCGCTTATAATATGTTGCCGCTCATCAGGTTCTTCATCGCCGAAGCACGCCTCACGAAGCCAGATGAGGGTGTAGACGGTCTGTCTGTCTGCCCTTCGATCCGAAAGCGAAGAGCCGAGGAGTTTCGGAGCGTGCGCAGAGAGGAGGGCACATCTCCAAAGAACGATCCCAAGGCGCGTGACACCCGCGCTCGCGTACATATCATGTCACGCGTGACCGAGGCAATAAAAAGAAGAAAAAAAAAATGGAGAGCAAAAAAAAAAGAGAGAGAAGAAAAAAAAAAAGAAAAAGGCGAAAAAAAAGAGAGAAAGAAAAGAGAAGAAATAAAAGAAAAAAAAAAGAGAAAAAAAGGGGGGGGGGAAGAACAAAAGGCATTAAAAAAAAAAAAAAAAAGAGAGAGAGAGGGAGAAAAAACGTGCGATCACACGAGTACATATTGCTTTTAATGCCAATGGAAACGCGAAGTTCAAAAGTTTTTTTTCAAATTTATTGCTTTTAAAAAAACAGCCGAAAAAATTCACGTACCGCCGCTGTGGGAAAAAAAGAGAAAAGCGTTTGATTTTTTTGATTTTTTTCCCCCCAACGGCTGCAGGCGGCGCAATTTGTGTTTTTCTGGTTGCAAATTGTCAACACAGCGACCGAAACCAGCTCGTGCGACGATCGACGCTCGATCTCGACATAGACTCAGCCCACGGCCAACCCGCTCGATATCTGGCAAGGCCAACGAATATAGATGACGGCCTCGAAGATATTAGGTGGATCCATGGTCTAGGGGGCGAGAGCTTGCCGGCGGCGTCCTGCGGTATCCTCCCAAACCTGAAAAAAAAACTCTTTTTTGCCATTCGAGACGGATGGAGAAGTTTTGTCTTCTGTTTTGTGTAAACCAGCGGCCAAATGTGTTTTTATCATACACCTGGTCAGCTCCCGCCACATGACACCGGCCATGGTGTAAAGACGGTGACCCTAGGGTGGGTCGAAGCCCCTAACGAGCGCACTCCGTTCAGCATTCGTGACCCAATCGTTGGTTTTGTTGATCGATGTCTGTCGAGGACTCGGAATCTCGCCGCTTCGAACCAAAGATCGGCCTGAGTTTTTCTCAAGCCGATGTTGGCCCAACATCGGCCCCAGATTTGCTTTTTTTGGGCTTTTCCAAAAGTTAGGAACTTTTTTTTTTTTTACGTGGCCTATAGGAAGCGTGTTCTGAAAAAAACTGGAGGCTATCTTCGAAATTCAAACTTTTTATTGAAATTTCGCTGTCCCATTGGCACAGGTCTAACCCCGCCAAAATCACTCCACACCAATTGACAAAGGAATTTTGTCGCGAAAAGCGTCCGTGCAGTTCCAAGGAAGGTATAACACTCACCGGTATACCTGAAAAATGTGTCCCACACTAATTCCAACCATGACGGGGGAGCACAGCAGTAACCAGGACCCATCAATCACACACAAAAAAGCCTCCATATTCCAGGATGTTTTACTGTTACTTGCACGTGTTTCGTCCTGATTACTTTGCGTTCCGTGAAAGTACAGCAGTAGGTGCCAAAAAAAAAGGGGGTGTGCGTACTCGCAGTTTTTTTTAGCACCGCACTCCCATTCGTGGGGACAAAGTACTCAAACTGTGAGTAGTTTGTCCCCAAAACGGGACTGGGGTCCTAAAAGGCTTATAACTTAACCCTCTTCGGTCATGAGACGAAAAAAAAGGACGGGAAAGAAAAAAGACGATCACGCACAGCAACGGGGGTCAGGTAGGGTCAGCGTGCCCGAGCGCCAGCGGTAACAGCAGCCTGCTCTGCTGCTGTTGCAACGGGAGCTATGGGTTGAATTGATTACACAGGACACGAAACTAGAACGTGAAAGTGTGGTGAGCTTACGCCTTATTTGTTCACCAGTCCGCCGGAGGATGCAATAAAGTAAAAAATGAAACAAATTTACAGCAACGGCCAGCACGTGATTGGAGGATGATACAAATCGATGTCGGGGTTACCATACAAGGAGGCGTACGGACGGTCGTACGTCACGGGCGCAGCATGGCCCTACCCTTAATCCTGCCCGCTCACGCCGCTCGTAGACGGCTGATGGACACACCAAGTGTATAATATCATCGTTTCGGTCGCTACCAAAGGGGTTAACCCCTTTAGAACCGCAGTCCCGTTTTGGGGACAAACTACTTGAAATTAGAGTGGTTTGTCCCCAAAACGGGACTGCGGTTCTAAAAATAATATAGTACTCCTTGAACTATTGTATGATGGCAAGCTGCACGCGTCGAAGCGGCGACAACTCGGGTTGCGGACGCTGCGCCGCAAGCAGTGCGTAACAACAAACACGCACGAGATAATCAGCACTCCGCCCCTTCCCTTTACTTGGTGTCCAGGCAGTGCTTTGTCTTCACTGGAGTACGGTACAGTAGTGGATTGAGAGGAGATGCGGCACACGCCGAAAACACCTCTCTCTTATCTAGCTAGCGTTCTTTCGTGTGCACAGCAGTAGTGGAGAATACATACCAGGTATTCAGCTTTAACGTAGACAGGAGGAGCCCACTCGGCCTCTCTCACAACCCTCTTGAGACCTCAGAGAGCAAACAATTACGGTAAAAAAAAGGTGACTGTTTCAGCAAAAACGCCAACTGCGTGACTGGGGGGGGTTCCACGCAAAAAAATCCCCCCGAGTTCCAACGCGAATAAGTCGCACGGACGGCACAGCTGCAGCGTGACCCTACCCCTACTCCTGCCGGCCAGACACGCTGCTGCTGCTGCTGCTGCTGCTAGATAGGCGGCTGTCAACGCCAGACTTGTCTGTGTTATGGTCGCTACCTTCAACGCCTCAGGAGGTTGATAACCGTACTAATCTCTTAGCGTGCCCTCTCTCAAGTCGGGGTACCCACCGTATGATATGGCATTACCAAATCTGAATCACCTTACCATAATTACGACGTACTATTTGCGCGATCTCTCGTCGTCTCTACAGCAGTAAGTATAGTTAGTGACCACCAGACCTCGTATGTCTCTGTGCGGGTTCGTAGCATGAAGAAATCGGCACGGACATCGCAACAAAATGTGCTGACGTTTCGACGGCTGCGTATCATGGAAACACCAGCTCACTGTGATGAACAACCACACACGAATAAAACACACACATACCGGTACACACCTGTGTCACGGCTTCTGGCAGCGGGATCGCCGAGTTGTGGTCATTGAAGTACGCAAGCTGCGTCCCCCGACAAAAAAAAAGTCAAGGAAGAGGCGTGTGTCAATTGAAGGGGCAGGGGCAGAGGGGGGGAGGCGTGTGTGTGTGTGGGGGGGGGGGGGGTAAGAGGCAAGGAGGTGAGAAAAGACGTGCTCTCACCGGTTGCACCCGGTACATCAAGACGTTCAGAGCAGTCAAACGTGTAGCGAAGGGTACGCAGCGTGAGCTATAGTTTTTTTCCCTCGACTCTGGTGTGGGCACTGAGTTGGAGCAAACGCCTTTTATTTACAGCAGTACCTTGGAGGACCCATACTTGAGAGAGGAAGGCAGAAATTTGACGAACCCGCCTGGTGCACTAAGGAGGGAGCCATGTAATCGAGAGATAGGCCATTCTATATCATCCAAACTTACGCGTAATGCCGCTTTTGTTTTTAGGCCTTGTCGAGTACGGATTGGTGGTAGTACGTGCCGACAATCTTGACGCGACAGCTAGCGCGAGAGTATGTGTACGAAGCAATCTTTCCGCAGCCACTGCTGCCGGCTATCGTCGGAGGGACTGCTGTGCGAGCATCAGCAATCGCGCACGACTGATACAAGTATTCCTGCTTATGATCTGGGACGACTGCCGCTGCAGGCGATGGACTTCGGCTACGGCGTACTCTCCTCGGTTCGTAACGCCTTCCCTCCGTGTCGAACTCCTCGGTGACGCTAACCGGATAAGCTCTTCCATTTTTTCAAACAAGTTAGAATGTAGTGATAGTCATAGTACAACTAACCACACTTTGGTAAAAACCGGAGCCCCGACCTGACCTCAACCCATTCCTGTCCCGACTTCTGCAGTTATCGGCGGTTCCCCTACAAAAATTGCCTCCACTGAAAAGCTACGAGTATCAGGGTATATACATGCACAAGGTTCTTATCCGGGATGTTGTCGGCTTGAAATCCCGGGGGCGTTGCCATAACTCGCGATTTTGAAGACCCAGCGCACCCGCAACGGGCCCTGGCCGGGACCCACACTTGCCCCGTGGCGTACACACGAACCCCCGGGTGCCCCGCAGCCGCGGGTCCGAGAAAAGGCCCGCAGCCGGAGGAGACACGTAAACGGAGTACCAGGTATTCCGGAAGGGGGGGGGGGGGACAATTTGGTACGTGATGCTGTTGCCGTGCCTTTTTCTCCATATGAGATGGCCGCTGGCGTAAAGAGTGCACGGTGCGTACAGATACCACACAGCAGGAACGACAGTATCACTGAACCTATCCCGCTGCTGTGTCAGGTTAAGAGGCGTAACAACAGCAGTACCACCACCACCACCACCACCACCGCCGCCACCACTGCTGGATGGAGGCAGCTGCTGTGCAAGGCTACGAGGCGCGCTTGCCTTCTTGTCGTGCCTCCGCCCATAGCGGAACAGAAGGTAGGCCAGGGTGGTGGAGGCCGTCTTGTGCGTCTTGATAAACGCAATGTTGCATAACTGAGGCACGCACGCGAAAGGCAAAGGGGGCGGGGGGGGGGGGGGGGGGGGGGGGGGTTACTCGATATCATGCATGGTCGTAGTCGTATGCCCGTACATAGACCCTCGCATGTGGGGGGGGGTGGGGGGGTGTACTCATTTGTTGCTTGCCTCAAGTCATTTGACCGTTGACCGCGCATCTTCTCCGAGAAAGAGCACACCGACGGCCGGCGGGAGACGGAAGTGGATGGAATTTTGCCGTCAGTACTGTATTATCCGCGGTAAATGCAGATACTGAAAGTACAAGTGTATATATGTCAGGTACATATGTTAACATCGCGGTACATCGGCTGTGAAGTCAGGAAACCGTTCGTCAGCGTTATTTAGAATTCGTCGTGCGTCCAACGGAAATCGCTGCACGCATCGAGAGTTGAAGAATGTACCTCGTATATAAATGCATATATATATACCTGTACATACATATGTATACATATTTGTATGTATCAGGTATGTATGTAAGTTAACCAATTTACTGATGCAGTACCGAAGCGTACAGAAACCTAAATCTGAGTACGAGATATGATTCCCAAGTGTTTCGTCCGCACAACGGGACTGCACTCCTAAACTTGTTCACAGAGCTGCACAAACGATGTTGGGACTGAAATACTTGGAATTACTGTGTAGTATGGGATGCTGTTTGAAGTGTATGTTATACATGGTATAATACGAGTGAATGTGTGTGCCAGTAAGACTTTCCCTTTTAGCACCGCAGTCCCGTTTTGGGGACAAACCATTCAAATTCCGAGCAGTTTGTCTCCAAAGCGGGACTGCGGTCCTAAAAGGGTCAAGATAGACAGCAGCAACGGTTGAGTAAACGTGAAGAATAGATCCCTTGCTCAATTCCTTTCGTTCTATTATATACCAGGTACCTGGTATAGCTTTTTCCTCTTCCTGTTGTCATACCGGATGAGAGGGATGGAGGGTGGCGCCCAACACTATTACTCCTGCTGCTGTGGTGTGAAGGCGGATAGAATAACGACGAAATCAACAAATCCTTACCCCCCGGATACGTGGTGTCAAAACAAAATAAAGTCGTGCATACGTACAGTAGTGTATCGCTACGTGACGCTATGTGAGTCCGACCCACGCTGATTGATCGATAACCCAACTTTTGCAAGCAGCGGGATAAATCGGCCGCGAGTATTCAACATCAACATTCACAGACAGTTAAGGAGGATAGTGCCGATATGCCGGTGCCTGCCCTGGGGAGTAAAAGCAGCACTATTACGGGGAACCATATCAAATAGGACCTACGGTACACACAAAAATATGCATATTTACCTTTTTTTACCAACAACATTTGGTCCTATTTACTATGGTCCCCGGTGAAACTATTAATACTAACCCTCTTGGGACATCAGAGTGGGAAAATTGATGAAAAAGGAGTGACGATTACGCACATGAACGGTACAGTATCACACTGGGTGATAAGACAAAACACTCGGTGATAAGATTTCACACCCCCCTCAGACGATTGTTCAGTGCTGGGTTTCTCGACAGCGGGGAAAGGGCGTATACGCCGCCAGGCGATTCGTTTACTGTGTGCAACGTTCTCGACGGAATATTTCCAAAGCCACCATTTTCGTCGTGTGTGCCTGCCCCCCGAGCTATGGAGGAAACCGGGTCTGAAATCCGTCCGACCCAGGGGGTGTGTTATCTTATCACCCAGTGTGATACCACTCTGTATTTATAAGAAACGGTCCTCGTAAATATTATGTATTAACGGTCCTTATATAGAGAGACATATTACGGTAACTGCGTGATTGGGGGGATGTACAAGTCGGTTCCCCAGTTGCAGATGCAAGGAACCCTGCGGCACAGACCACCCGACTAGTACGGGGGGGCATAGTAAATAGGACCAAATATTGATACAGCAGTATTACGGGGGACCATAGTTAACAGGACCAATTATCGTTAGCAAAAATAGGGCAATATATAGGTTTTTGTGTGCACAGTAGGTCCTATTAACTATGGCCCCCCGTAGTAGTAATAGCGAAACATATACTGGTAGGTTTTCGTGTACCAGGGTATACCGTACCTGGTAGGTCCCCTTTAACCCCTTTAGAACCGCAGTCCCGTTTTGGAGACAAACTACTTAAAATTCGACTGGTTTGCCCCCAAAACGGGACTGCGGTTCTAAAGGGGTTAATATGGTCCCCCGTAAATATTAATACTGCTGGGCGCTCGCTCTATATACTCCTAAATGGTTGATAACCTGTACACCCAAGTTATCGCTGCTTTCGGTATATATTTCGGGGGGGCCACGAAGGTTAACCCCTTAGAACCGCAGTCCCGATTTGGGGACAAAGTACTTGAAATTAGAGTTGATTGTCCCCAAAACGGGACTGCGGTTCTAAAGGGGTTAAGAGAACGCCAACACCACCATCCTATAGGGTCGGTTTCCATAGACCTTACCCACCCCGTGCACAGGTAGCACGCCTGATCGAACAATCACTTCGCGGTAGTATTACAGCGGTGTTCATACTAGTATTATTAATAGTATCACACCATGCTTGCAAATATGCTTGCAAATACGAGTTTGAGGGGGGAAAATCGCTCTCAGACCCATGCGAACGGAAACGCAAGGTTCCCATAGAAAGTTCGGATTCCAAAGATACCCATCAGAAGTTTGGAGGCACAGCTTGCTATGGGCACGTTCCTCAAAACGGAAAGTTCCAAACTTTTGGAAAATCCCAAAAAAAACAACTATGGGGCCGATGTTCAGGCCAAGATCGCCTTCAGAAAACTCAGGCGGATGTTTTGGTGCGAAGCGGCGAGATTCCGAGTCCTCGACAGACATCAAACGACAGAACCAACGACTGCGTCATGAATTCTGAACGGAGTGTGCGCGTCAGGGGCTCCGACCCACCCTAGGGTCACCGTGTTCACACAATGACCGGTGACATGTGGCGGGCGCTGGCCAGGCGTATGATAAAAAGAACAAATGGTCGCCGGTGTGCACAAAACAGATGACAAAAATTCTCGATCCGTCTCGAATGGCAAAAAATATACTATTTTCAGGTTTGGGAGGATACCGTAGGACGACGACGGCAAGCTCTCGCCCCCTAGACCACGAATCCACCTGATAAATTTGAGGCCGTCGTCTATATCCGTTGGCCTTGCCGGGCACCGAGCGGGTTGGTCGTGCGCTGAGTCTATTATGTCGAGATCGAGCCTCTGTTGTCGCACGAGCTGATTTTTATGAGCGCGTTGACATCTTGCAACGAGAAGAAGAAAAAAATTGGGCCGCCTGCAACCGCTGTAGAACAGAAGAAGAAAAAATCAAAACAGTTCTTCCCTTCTTTCCCACAACCGCGGCGGCACGAGGATATTTTCGGCCTGTTCTCTGAAGGCAATATTTTTGAAAGAAAACTTTTTTAATTCGCGTTTCCATTGGCATAGGTATCACATCTTAGTTATTTTTTTTTTAGATATCATGCCGGCCCGCTCACAAGGCATGCCATAAGTACACAAATAGCACAATCTATTACGAGTACACTTCCGGGGCAACAAGAAATTATACCAGCGTTAGTGTGAAATGCGGAAGATACTACAGCAGTTGTAGCTCACATGGCAAATCCACCCTGCACCCAATTTCCCGGTTTCTTATACTTATCAGAGGGTCGGCAGTACTGTACTCCTGTAGTTTATGTATATCCTGCATTCCGGTTGATTATTATTATTATTACGGAGGACCATAGTTAACAGGACCTATGGTACACATAAAAACCTATATGTGTAACCATTTTTACTAACAATATTTGGTCCTGTTAACTATGGCCCCCCGTAATAGTCTTAGAGAGGGTCGGTGTATACTGCTGCGCTGTAGTTACCCTGTGCACGGAAACTCTTTCGTAAGCGTGACGCGTGACCCGCGTTTAACTCTCTTGGAACCACAGTCCCGTTTTGGGGACAAACCAGTCAAATTCCTGGAGGTAGTTTGTCCCCAAATCGGGACTGTAGTCCTAAAACGGTTAAGGAGGGCAACATCAATTTTTTCCCTTGCCTTTTCAATGCGGTCATACGCAGTACTCGTACGTAGCTGTTTTTAGTGGGTAACCCCTTCAGAACCGCAGTCCCGTTTTGGAGACAAACTACTTGAAATTTGAGTATGTTGTCCACCAAACGGGACTGCGGTTCTAGAAGGGCACATAAAAATTTATCATCGTACATACCTGGTACCAGGTAAATAATAGTCCGTCCGACCAAATATTTTTTCCACCCACTTTTTTTTCTCGTTTTTTTTTACAGAGTCGTGTAGCGCACCTGAAGCAATGCTTGCCGCCACAGCGTGGGCAAGGCGCACCGTAACCCGTCGACAAAAAGGAGGTCGATGAGCAATGCCGGATCCCTACACCAAAAACCCCAGTATACTAACATTTGAGCTGTCTCGTTCCAATATTTTCATGCGTTTTTTGACGATTTCCAAGAGACTTTTTTTAGCCGACAAAACCAACGACGAGAAAAGCCGATCGTGGAATGAACTCCCCGTAGTGAGCCCAACAAGTGCACAATCATATAAAACATGCATAACCATATGGTACCATGTACAATTATAATATTACTCCTCTGTCCCTAGAAAGAGAAGAACCGTTTTTCTTCTTTTACCTGGTATCACTTATACTTTCCAGCCTACGACTGTAGCTGATCATCTAGATCATCTAGATCATCTAGATCAACTGGGTTCTGTATTACACTACAGTACATAACCCGTTTGGGACCCTCTACATGGCGACCAAAACAACAATAAGTTTGGTGCTATCAACATTGTACGATACGAGCGTGCGGTACGACTCCTTGCATTGCAACAGCACTCGGACACCACATTGTGTCATCCGCCAATCAGGCAATGGCCGTCCGTTACTGCTGTGACCGTCAATTTGCACCGTCGCTTCTTCCCATTCAAGTATCAAGAGGGTTGATAGCGCGCGTGTGTGTACGCAAAATTCCGACGCGAGTCTACGAGCGGAGGGATCTCGCGATGATGATGAACGCCCATGTCACAGTGGGGGGGGGGGGGGGGCGCTATGTAACCAGACTACAGTACGCAAATCCCGGATATACACGAAAGGGAGGGAGCTGGGGTAGGTATTACGGGGGGCCATAGTTAATGGGACCCTTGGTATACATTAAAAGAAACTATATACTTAACCATTTTTACTATTAATAACAATATTTGGTCCTATTAACTATGGTCCCCCGTAATAGGGCGAAGATGATAGTAGATGACATAATAAAAAGGGAGAAAACACACTCATATTTCGCACAAAATCAGCCGCAAAATTCCACAAAAAAATGGTAGACCGGTCGTGGGTATACTACACTATTTGTGGTCAGCTATGCAAGCTGCGGTAACCAGTCAGGCTTGTCGGCATCAACAGAGTCCAAGAACAGCAACATTAGGATGATGATGCCTTAGCCAAAGCCATGGTTGTTTTTATCAATAGTACTATTCGAGTCGGAGAGAAAAAGGTTCACGAAACTCTTCTGACTTTTGGGGTGACTCCTACACGAAGCGTGTAAGATCAACTGGTACTTCGAAGAATGTATACAATCATGCATACCAAGTGTCAGGTATAGAATACTGCTGTAGTAGTGCCGGTCGCCCCGGTGGTTCAATTGGTTAACCTCGAATTCTACTTGTGTTTGAGTCCTGGGTTCGAGCCCCAGGTGGGTCGGACTTTTGACATTATTTGCAAAAATCAAAATCAAAAGGATTCAATTGCTGAGCGTGGGTTGGCACAATTCGATGCGAGTCGACGAGGGAAGAAAAGGCTGAAATCTTCTCGCGATAAAAATGAAGGCACGTACCGTAGCGAGAAAGGGGGAGAAGAGCCTGATATGTGACCCCGGATCTGAGTTACGAGTTGGAAGGAGCGAGAGAAGAAGATGGGCGAGGAAAATAAATGTGACGAGCAAAAAAAAAAAATGTGTCGTGCAGCCTAATTCTAGATGTAAGTTGTGCATTGTAATTACGTTGAAATATGAGGAATTACTATTAATACTGATAATAGGACCTGTCTATACTTGGAGTACTACTGTAGTACGTGTATTCATATCGGAGCATACTGGTTGCTGCTGTTGAGTACCATGTTTGAAGCATACCTGGTATAGTGCACCTACATACAGGTCCCTAAAAGCACCAGCACGGGTGTTTGTCGATACGTGTCGATGGTCGATTTTCGCAATGAGCCTACCGCCGTAGAGCGAAGGACGATGTTGCTACAGCAGTATTTGCTGCCGCTGCCTAAAAAAAACAAGCCAATGACCAACTTCAGGTAGCGGTGTGGACAGCAAGTGCGATGAGAAACAGACGGAACAAAAAAAAATCCCACAGATAAGACGTGCAATATATATACAGAGTAGATACCGCTCGAAAAAGCGGAGCAAAAACAGGCTTAAAACGTCAACAACCAAGCAAAACAAGGGGGATACCTCGGAGAAACGATTAACTTGAACGCTTGAACGCGACACACTTTCGCGGTTTTTTTGTCCAGCCTCCGCACAACAGATGCCGTGGTCACTCTACGATACGAATGTGTGAATAGCGTGTACCCTGGCATGCCCAACCGCCTATTGAAAGCAATCCATCCCCCTTGGTGCCTTCATGACAATGCATGCATGCAGCATGCGCCTCGTGACGGCCGAGGGAGCTACGTACAGTACGTCAAAGCCGCGGCAACAGTCTTCAAAGGAGACAAGCACATCGTAATGACCTGATCCATCAATCTGTACGTACCTACGTCAAAGCCGCGGCAACAGTCTTCGAAGGAGACAAGCACATCGTAATGACCTGATCCATCAATCTGAACGTACCTACGTCAACGCCGCGGCAACAGTCTTCGAAGGAGACTAGCACATCGTAATGACCTGATCCATCAACCTGAACGTACCGCAACTCGTGCAATACAGCAGCGCAGTACCAACACGATTGTAGGAACTGCTGATGCTTGCTTGTCCATCAGACGGCCCCTTATCCCCGACAGCGGACCGACTCCTAGCCTACCTGCCGACTACTATTACGGGGGACCATAGCAATTTTAGGACCAAAGACTGTTATTAATAGTGAGAATAGGTACTTACATACTGGTAGGTTTTTGTGCATACCGTAGGTCCTATTTACTACGGTCCCCCGTAATACTGCTGTGGGATTGTGTCTACAAGCGACTGCAGTAACTGGTGTCGTTGCGTGGCAACATACGACCAGGGGTAGTTTTTTCAATACAGCAGTACGAGTATAAACACGCGCGATGACACGCCTCCTTCGACGTTTTCGATAACAGTAGGTTGGGTTGGCGTCGGTTGGCAACGATACTGCCGTAAAACATGGTCGTACCGTTTTCATTTTTATTTTTATTGTTTTTGTGCAGTCGGTCACAGCTGGCGATCGAGTTATAGATCAATTATGCGGGGTGTACAACATTTACTCCGCCCAAGGGGAATGATCTCATCATGTACCGGTGGTGTTCATGACAAGGCATCCACGAGGCAGTTACGTAGTAAACCCATCGTCGTCTCTTGGAAGTGGCCACTCCGCAAAATAAATTAACTCATTGAAGCTGTCATCCGAGTGCAAGTCTGCCCCACAAGCCGTTCTTACTGTAGGAGGATGCAGGTCACTCTTCATGCGACTCGCCCACCACCTCACGGCGTTTCGCGCTTGGTGCACGTAATTTCTGCCTGGTCGGTGAAAACCCGTCATACTCCGTCCCAGCATTGTAGGGATGCGAGGGTCTATGGTCATACGACTACGGCCATGCATGATATATCGAGTGCACCCCCCCCCCCCCCCCCCCCCTCGGACGATGTTATAAACTGAATTTTCTCGACATCGCAGAAGAGTGCAAACGCCGAGCGAAGCGTCTATTGTGGGAAAGGTCTTAACGACCTCTCCCCAAGACCCACTACTTCCGGCGAGGACTGTAAGCCGATCGTCCGGTAAGACCCTCCGGGGGTCGGCCTGCTCGTTGTCTGCGGGCTAGGAAGCGCTTCCTCGTGGGATCAACGTACGGGAGTAGACCCAACCCAACCCCCAACCCAAACCCAAACCCCAACCCTGACCCCAAAGAGGACCCAAAGAAACGTCCCTAAAATGGGCGAGAAACGCGGCCCTTTCGCTTTTTTTTGTTATTCCGAACCCGCGGACCACGATTTACCCCGACACACTACTATTAATAGTGAAAGTAAAATTCCCGGAAACTTCTCGGAAATATTCTACTGGATAAAACGTGGATGCTATCTACTGATTTTCGGCGTGTGCCCCCCTTGATAAGTACGAAATCGGTTCGTTAAATCCCCCCAAGGCGGTGTGGTGTGCTTTTTTTTGTGTGTGTTGCCATTGCCATACGGTAGGTATTTCTCCTCTCGCTTCTTCTCTGTCTCACTTGGTTGTCTCGGCTACTGCTGTAGTTGTGTAGCAACTGCCTGTTGCTGCGCGGCGAATGTATAAATAAGGTAGCTGTTCGAGAGGCTCCTGCTCCTCTCTCTCTTTCCCTGTCTCGATTGGTTGTCTTCACTACTGCTGTGGCTGTGTAGCAACCGCCGGTTGTTGCGCCGCAAACGTGTCAGCAGTGAGCTATCTTTTCGATAGGCTCCTTCTCCTCTCTCGTTGTTTGTCTCACTTGGTTGCCTCGACTACTGCTGTGCTCGTGTAGCAGACTGCCTGTTGTTGCGCGACAAACGTATCAACAATGCACCAGGTGGCTAACAGGGTCCCTCTCCTCTCCCTTTCTCTGCCTCACTTCGTTGTATCCACTACTACCACGGTTGTGTATTACGGAGGACCCTAGTTAACAGGACCTATGGTGTACATAAAAACCTATATGATTGACCATTTTTACTAACAATATTTGGTCCTGTTAACTATGGCCCCCCGTAATAGCAACTGCCTCTTGTTGAGCGGCGAGCGTATTTAATAACGTAGCTTTCATCAATAGGGTCCTTCTCCTAACTCCGTCTCATTTAATTGTCTTGACCACTGCTGTGATTGTGCGCAAGTAGCAACTGCCTGTCCTTGCGTGGCAACGTACTACTGTAACAGCTATCTTCGACGGGTTTCTTCTCTGTTGTCTGACCTGGTTCTCCGTCAAAACCACCGACGCCGAAACCAAGCCGTTCAGGTAGTCTCTCGCATCTCCCCCCCCCGGTACCTGCGGAAAATCTACGCAAAACAAGAGCGCCGGGGGTGAGCCAACAGCCCGAAGCAAGGCAAGGGGGGCGATTTCGAGGCATCGTGTCATACAGAGGAGGTGCACACAAATTACTCTAGCCTCGACGTAAAATCGCTCTCCACGCACCAGTACGTATGCCCAACACACAACGTCGAACCTGCACGACTTCGGGAGGACAAATCAACTGCAGACCCCTTAAGGTGTCATGGTTAGTACCATGTACCAGGGTATTAAAGTAGTGAACCGATAACTGATACGTAGCCTGGCAGTAAATAGTGGCGTCGGGACGTTGTGCCGTCGTGGTGAAGAAAGGGCCGACGATCGATTCGCAACAAGCTGGCACGATGCGACGAGGCCATTGTATCCATGTTACATTGTACAAAGTATTCAAAGAAGCAAGCGGCGGGAAACTGCCCCGTGCGCGCAGAAATAACCCGCGTATGTACTCCTCTTCTTTACACCAGGAGTACTGCTTTTTGCAAGCAAAACAGGAGGTGTAGAGCAAGGTTTAATGACGAACATTTCCGGCGTTCCACCCTGATCGCACCCGGACCTCTTGATCTCATCCGGTCCTTAGTCTTCCACACTAACCCTCCCGTGTTTTACAGCTGCAAACGAACGCCGACCCAACCCAACCTACATATTATAATATATATACATATATATTGTGTATATATATATATATATATATATATATCCGTTGGAGAGGCGTCGGTTGGCAACGACGCTGTAAAACACGCCAATCACTTGGTGAGGGCTAGCTAGACAACCAGGGCACGTTTTTTCTTGTTCTGGTGCTCATCATGCGTGGTCAAGTTACATCAGATAAGGCGGGGTGGAGAACCTCAACTCCGCACGAGGGGGAGGATCGTATCACGTACTGCGTATATGGTCAGGCACGCACGAGGCAGCGACGTATCTTACTACGCCCCTTGCTGTCTCTGGACGTGGTGACCACACCGGAAACAAAATCAAATCAACCCCTCGACGCTGACCTCCATATGCAAGAAAGGACGCACAAGGTGCCTGAGACCGCCTCACAAGCGAGTTCTTAACAGGATGCAGCTCGTCCCTCGAGCGACTCGCCGAACACCTCACGTCGCTTCGCGGCTGGTGCAAGCAAGCAATGTCTGTCTGCCCGGCGAAAACCCGACATGCTCCGTCCCGGCATTGTAGGGATGCGAGGGTCTATGCCCATGCAACTACGGCTATGTATTATGAAGATAGTATGGCCGTCGCTAGGAACTCGTCCAGCAGGGTATTTAAACTGCCGCCAACTTTTGTGCGTCGCTGGATGGCGTCTCAGTGTGCTCTTGACATTGAACCCTTCTTTCTACCCGTCGAGATCCAGCACAACCAGTGTCCGCACCGATTATTTAATGCTACTGTAGAGAGATACAAAGCTCTGAGTGCCCCCCCTCCACACACAGCAAAAGTAATAGAGGGAGGGTAAACCACACGTAGGCAAGATGGCTGCGATCTTTTACAGATTCGCACCTTGACACTAAGATCAAGATATGTATCCGGATGAACGTGATAGTAACGAAGCTAGAAGATGCAGGAGAAGCATAGGAAGAAAACGCGAACTTCGTAGAACAGTTGAAAACGGAACAGATGGCAGCAGCTAAAAAACTAGTAGGATGCTCAACTATGACAAGCAATACAGTATTAAAAACAGAGCTTGGAATGTATCCACCCGAGACCAACAGAGACACGAGAAAGTTGAAGTGGCAATATAGAGTACCTGGCAAGGAACATGCCGAAAAAGAGGTTGACAGCTGTAGTTAGATAGAGCTGTATGGGAGAAAGTAACAAAAGGGCGAGCTGGAATAAGGCGGGATAGCCTAGTCGAGAAAGCATGGAAGGATACAGGAAGGAGCCAATAAGAGATGATGTCCGCAGAGAAGTTAGGGATGTACAAGGCAGCAGTAGAAGAACGGATTGAAAGAAGGGAGAGGCTAACGCGAAGGAACAAGGTGAAATCGGAGAAACACTTTAGAGATACACGGGGGAGCAAGCGAAGGGATAGGACTGCGAACGTATTTGCACGGCCCAACGGACTGCGCTGAAACTGCGATTTCGTGTAGGGGACCTGGACCAGCTAGAAAAAAGAAAGATATGTAATAGTAGCCGGGAGGAGGAGGAAGTAGATGCACAGGTGTGCCTGTGAGGCAAAGCAATACAGATAGAACTCACTAAGTAGGAGAATGTGAATTGTACAAGGAGACATGAGATGTAGTAGAAGAGAAGATAAGGAAAAGAAAAAATAATGTGACTTGAAGGAGTTTGGTACACTAGACAGCACCGAAAAAACGATCGCTATCCCAGGAGATAGATGGTGGCCACACAGGCGGCCAAACAGGAAGGGGATAAGATCAGCAAAAAAAATCTCTGTAAGGAAACATTGTAATGGGCACCCAACTGTTGGAGGTGTCTCTATTAGGAGTAGGAACGGTGCTCCGTCTCTCGAAAGGGATGCGTGGTCAATGGTCAAACGACTAAGGCAAGCAACAAATGAGTACGCGCCCCCCCCCCCCCCCCCCCCCCTTCCCACCGGGTACATATCGCCGCCCGCATGGCCTTGAGCAAAGCGACGGGTCGGACTCAACAGGCACTGCCGGTAGTGTATACAAGCACCCACGTCGACCTCTGCTACGGCATATACGACACGCTAGCGATTCGTAGCGCAATCCCTCGGACCCTAACCCTAACCCAAGGCGGTGTCCTTGACAACGAGCAGAGAGTAAACGCCGAGCGATGCGTCTACGGGAAATCATCTCGGCGACATCTTCCTGAAAGCCACCACTAGATCACACCGTCGTGCATCCCGCGCCCTTGTTCTGGAGAAAACCCGCTCACAAGTTTTTTTTTGTTTCATTCCAGGGGGCGCGTTATCTCGCATGTTATGTCAGATGCGCGGTAACTAATTCCAGTCCAAAAAAAAATACGGCGCCAAGCCTGTACTGGTAAAACAGCAGAGCACCGGCATTCTCATAAGAACAGGGGATAGTGTTGGCCACAGGCCCCAGTCTCGATTTCTTATTTGAGAAAAGGGTGCACTCCACACAAAACTCAAGACAACCGTTCCCAAATTTCCTGTTTACCGGGGAATATCAGGCTCAGATTCTCGAAATTCTGAGATAACCGCTCCCGATTTTCATGTTTCCCCGGGTATGTTACGCTAAGATTATCGTGGGGCTCTCTCCTATCAAGAGCTGAGAGGGACGGTACTACTGACTGTAATAGTGGTGTGCTGAATAGGCCCCCGAATAAGAAAAATAACCAAAATAAGAACATAAGGCTCATATTTTCGGGAGACGCTCAAGAAATTTGGATATTAAAAAAAAAACGTGCTCAGCGACGCTCGAGAAAATTGGATATCAGAAAAAGTGGTCAACGGCGAGCGCTCTACTCCAAACCCTAACCCTGCTGCAAAGTATTAATATTAAGGGGGACCACATTAAATAAGGACCTACGGTACGCGCAAAAATCTATATATGTACCTATTACGGGGGACCATAGTTAATAGGACCAAATATTGTTAGTAAAAATTGTCAAATATATAGGTTTTTAAGTATACCATAGGTCCTATTAACTATGGTCCCCCGTAATACTATTTTTACAAATAATATTTGGTCCTATTTACTAAGGCCCTCCGTCATAGTGTATGGTCAAGAAGATCGAAGACGGATGGTGTCACCATAAGGGCCTGAGGCTTGCTCAGATGGGGTGTTCCTTGTTGACGTGGCCATACCGCAATCAAGTACTATACGGGCGCGCCGAACATTTCCCGCACGCGCGGCAGACTTTCATGGCGTTACTATGCCGCGTGCGGAAGATCTCATTACGATACTATGTCGCGTGGGGGGCTACAAAGCTACCATGTACTGTATTCCAAAAAATGCTACATACTTCGTACCAGCATATAATATATACCAGGTATATATACATATATATATACCAGTAACTGTTTTCATGGGGGAGTACACCGTAGTAATCAGGACCAAAACATGCTACCAGGTATATAGTTACGGGGAGATACTTGGTTTTTGTGTCCACCATGGGTTCTGATTACAACATAAGCCCACCCCGTAACAGTGCTGATAACGAAAATGCTACAATACTGACACCGCTACGGAGAGGCTCCAAGAAGACAACAAATGCTCCTGCTACTGCCGCTGAGGCAGCTGCTGGGGGAAACCATTCGTGACAAAATCAAGACCGTCAAGGATTACCCCCTGCATTCGGGAACTTTGCGTGAGCACTTCGATCCTAATCACTGACGAGTTTGTCTCTGCGTGATACCTCCTATATGAAAATTTGAGAAAATCGAAAAACAAAAAAAACGGTCGTGTTTCAACGTTTCAATGTTCCAATCGTTCTTGATTTTGCTGATTTCAATCGGTGAGACAATCGGTTAGGCAAATCGTATATGATGTAACCTTCTTCAAACAAACGCAGACGACGCAGGTGTTGCTGTCTCCAAGTCGGCGGAGGGACTCGACGGTAGTAATTGTGACCGCCTTCGAAGCAGAGGGCCTCCCGGCATCGGAAGAAGAAAACAGAGACGATGCTGTTGCGAACACCGGAGCAGACAAGCAGCAGGCCAGGGGTGTAGACCGACGATGTAAAAAATTATTCCTAGGCCACTATCCACGAAAGAAGCGCTGACCTCTCGCTCGAAATCAGCCGACGTGTCGGTCTCCTGCCGGCATGCCTCAAACGCTTTGGTCCGGAGTTGCATGACATGACGACCGCCCCGCTTAGTCCGAAAGGCCCGCATGCGATGCGAGTGCGCGTACGTGACGTGGACAATCAGCGCAGAGCACGGCGACAAGCTCTGAACGCCTCACCAACGGCTCACCACCGAGTCCTCTTGCGAGTCGTTGGCTGCCAGCGCCGACAACGTACCGATCACACCACCCTCTCTCTTACGCGAAGGCCCTCAAGAAGGCACGATGCGAGAGCATCGAAACGACCGTCCGTACACGGCGGCTCTGCTTTGCGGGGGGGGGGGGCGTGGCGCGGCAACAGGAAGGGCGATTACCGAGTCGGGTGATGTTCGCGACGACCACCAGCGATGAGAGAGAGCCCGGGAGCAGGCGGGCATTAAGTTGACGGTCTCGAAGTGTTTCAAGCCACCGAGGGGTCCACGGAACACCTCCCGTTGCTGTGTGGAGTTGAGACCGCGCTGGTTCATGGTCAGGTGACACGAGGATGGGGCGGAAAATAGTAAGCAGCGCCACGCATCCGTCATGGGTGGCGCCCAAGGGAATGGGGAGGGGGGGTGACTGGCCAACAGTTGGAAGGAAACCGTGTTTAAAGACCGTGTTTAAATAAAGCAGGGAGGAGACGCCAAATAGGGCACGTAGCAAGGTACAAGGCCGACCGACTATTACCAAAGGCAGCCTATGCTACATCCACATAATCGTAATGCAACAGCTGCGGTTGCTTCGAATGTGAGTTTGTTTGTTTGGGTTTCATTGTGTTTCTTACATACTACCGCTACTACTATACCTGGTATACTACTTAAAAGTAATACATACCCGATTCCCTCGCTACCTGGGCAAGGCACGCTGCGAGGTATATGCCCTATCAGGCTTAGAGCGAGTGGGGTAGGTCTTTCCGGCGGGTGCAAGGCCGGACTCGCCCTCAAGGAGCGATACCTTCTTGCTGCTGCGTGTGGCCGCGAGAATTACTCGTGGCAGTAGAGTTCGGTCGTACGTCGTGCGTCAGGCTCGGACGGACACCTACGATTCGCGCGTCTTTCTTAGGCACCAGGGACAGAGCAGCAATGCTCAATCCGGATGTCCGCGCGCGGAGGCAGGTGACACCACAGGCTAAACTACGGCACACACAGTCTGACTGCGCCGGTAGGAGGCTGGATTCGATGACGAGGGAGGAGGGATGAAGAGACGGATTGAACTCACCCTGCGCGAGAATTTTTGTTTTTCAGAACAGAACCGCACACCCGAGGAGCATTTCGTTTTCGGGACGGGGGAGAAGGGGAACCGACTGAAGTGGCTACGAGAGCACGTGCAAAGGAGCGGTCCGATTGGGCTAAGGCCACGAGGCGGCCATGGAGAACGGTAGCAGGACGGCACACGGAGACCCACGAGCGGCGCGCACGCCATCACGAGAGCAGCAGTAATCGTTTCTTTCTGGTTTAGTTTTTTACGAGGCAGTAGATATGTACCTGTTATCTACGACACTGGTATTTGTAGTGTTGTCGAGATGTATAGCCTTCATGGGGAATGAATGACCCCCGCAAATGTCAGGGGCTGGGTATCAAATTAATAGCTGACCTGCACCTTTCGTCGGACAGTCCGAGAAGACATGGCGATCGTTGTTATTTTTTGTATCGCGGTTTTTGGTTCGATTGCTCTTTTTTCACTCGTACATGTCCTTGAATCGTCACTCTGACGGCACCCCAGACAGCAGGGAGGCGTGTTCTTCTCTGTGTTCGCGACTGCCGGGCGTTTCGTACAGTTCAGGCAGCACTCCAGACAGCAGCCGCTGCAAGTCAGTAGCAGCCACGAGCTGGATAGTTGTGGGAACGGGGGGAACTCCATTTTGTATATATAGTTTATAGTTGGGTGGATACGCGCGAACATGGCCATGTTGGTTGAGTTTGCACATTGATTTCATTTTGTGAGCGCCTTCCTTGTCTCGTGTATTTTTTTCAAGTTTTTTGCCAAGCTTTTTTATGGATATTTCCCAAGCCCTTCGTTGGCAAGTTTTCGGAGATTTGGACTTGCCACTCGTTTTTCATTTGGCAATTTTTTAGGAAAGCCCAAATTTCCAAAAACTTGCTATTTTGGCAGAGTTTTCACAGTGTCGTTTAGAACCGCAGTCCCGTTTTGGGGACAAACTACTCGAAATTTGACCGGTGTGCCCCCAAAAACGGGACTGCGGTTCTAAAAGGGTTCAAAACGGCCCTGTGTTTCTTCTTACAACTCACCGACCTCCTAAAGGATAAAAAACACCTGCTCGTATACCCCCACTAGTAAAGTAGCACGATAGATGGTCTTCTTCCTCATTACTGTGTATCATGATCAACCCTTCCAAGCCTCCGTCTTCCTCGTTCAACCAACTGCAACCCATCATCAACTCTATGAATTTCTCGTCCCCTCTGTTCATGCATGCCAACGATTCAATACCTCTCCACAAACCCCAGAAATCCTCCGTTCAAGTGGCAAGGAAGGGTCGAAGCGTTGGGCTTCCCAGCCGAATTTACATATTTACCCGGTACCTGGTATTGGTTTTCGGATCTTCTCGCGTACGGCTCCAGCACCTTTGCGTGACCACGGTCTTTTTTATTTGATAGAACAAGAACTATTTAATACTGGTACCTGACAGGAGTACTTTTTACGAGTACAAGTAGATATCGTTTTACCATAACTACTGATATATCTTTGTACTAAAATAAAATGGTGCGGTTCTACGAACGAGTACGATCGTACGTCGTACCACTACAAAAATAAAAATGATCAGAACGTACGTACCCTCTATTATAGTACTACTATTAATATAAATATTATACTATACCTGGTACTATTGTACGACACTCATGATCATTGACTGCTGACTACGACCTCGGTGGCTCACCCAGCTGTTCGCTCTTGGACACGACTCGTTCGCTGCCGGACACCAGGATTTTCAGATCGGCCAAGCCACGCCCAGTCCGGTCTGGTTCTTCTTGAGTTAATAGTTGGTGCTCTTCGTCGGCACCTTGGTCATGTACGACACACACCAGTATCAATATTAATATATAAGCCACACCAGATCGGTGCGCCATGTGCCATCTTATCGTGATTTTGGTTGTATTTCATGGGAGAACTAATAAAACAGAACACAACCGACATTTTGAACTCCACGTGGACCACGACACGAACGAGAGTCGCTCACGCCGGGTTGGGCGATCAACCTTCAAAACCAGCTCCTCGAAGGAAGCAGCGGAATGTGGAACCCCCTGGGGAGCTGCGTAAGGGGTTTGCTAGTCGCTGGACCAGCAAGGAGCTCTCGCCTTCGCGGAGCATGAGCTGCTTGCGGCGGTCGTAGTCAGAAAAATACCGTTTGATTGTTTTGATACTGCTGCTGTAGTCTCGTCCTATTCTTCCAATTTGTAGTAGACTGAGCCGGTCGCCCCGGTGGTTCAAGTGGTTAACCTCGAATTCTACTTGTTTGAGTCCTGGGTTCGAGCCCCAGGAGGGTCGGACTTTGACTTTATTTGCAAAAATAAAAAAAGGGATTCAATTATTGTTGAGAGCGCCTTGCAGCGTGGGTAGGCACAATTCGATGCGAGTCGACGAGGGAAGAAAAGGCTGAAATCTTCTCGCGATAAAAAATGAAGGCACGTACCGTAGCGGGAAGGGGGTAGAAGAGCCTGCTATGTGACCCCGGATCTGAGTTACGAGTTGGAAGGAGAGAGAAGAAGATGTGCGAAGATAATGAATGGGATGAAAAAAAAACAAACAAACAAACAAACAAACAAACAAACAAACAAAAATGTTGTTTTGCCTACGTAGAGCAGCTGCAGTTGGGCAGCCGCATGGGACACGATGGTGGCCAAGGTACTGATGCCCTCCCTCTCCGTGGTGGCCGATGCACTAGTGTTGGAGCCCAGCTGTGTACAAGCGTAACCAAGCATGTAGCGTCGTGACCCGTCATGAACCCAGTCTATAACCTAGACAAAATTGTATAATGCCACCGAGGTCTAGTATAAAGCCAAATTTTATCAAAGGCTGCCAAAAAAAAACATTTCATGGAATTTCAGGAGTGATAAAATCTCGGAGGAACATTTTTTCCACCAAACAGGCCCCATAAAACGTGATTTTGATAAAATCTGAGCAGATATGGGACCAGATACCCCGAAGCCTCTGTAAACAGTCATATAATCACCTCAAAAAAAAATATATAGTACTATTAATAGTACGGGGGACCATAGTTAATAGGACCTATGGTGTGTCTAAAAACCTATATATTCAACCCTTTTTACCAACAATATTTGGTCCTATCAACTATGGCCCCCCGTAATATTAACAATAGGTATACCGTGTACATAAATCAGAAAAAGAAATACGACTACGTACCAGGTAAAAAAAGCAACAAGGCACGAACAAGAAACGGAAGGCCCAACCGGAAGTTGGCGTTGTCCACGGACAGCGGAAGCAGCACACTAGTACTACTTACTGCTGCAACGCCTGCTACGTATACGGCGTTACCTGGCATATATATACCCGTGCTCGTACCTCTGCGGACTTCAGCTGTCAGAGAAAAGTTGACGACAGAACGTGACGATCGCGGATAAAAAAAAATGTTGTTCCAAGTTTTTACAGCTGGCAGTGGAAGTAGTACCAAAACAACATAGCGTATACCTGGTATATATCTCGGTCTAATTCGTCGTCGTTTATGAGTTGACCAACCAAGAAAGTTTGACTCGGTTTCTACTCTGTTACAGACCAGAGCAGACCAGCTGGTATTGGCAGAAGACTTCGCACCCGCGAGTACCCCCGACTATTTTCTAGATAGGGGTCCGACCTCTCGCATACCTCCGTCCGCGCCTCGAGAATGTTGTGTTCCTGAAGTCGCTTCCCGTCCCAGTTCCGCCTGGAGAGAGCACGCATCAAGCGACAATCACAATCGCACACCGCTCGTCAGCGCACGCTCTGCTCTCCCACTTTTTGTGTTACCAGAAATAATAACTGCTGCTGCTGTCTGATGGATGCCGTGGTACGAACAATAGAGAGAGAGTTCCTGGACAAAGCCACACAACACGGCACCAACGGCCGACAGAACACGCGCGGGGCACACGACAGAGACAGACTGCCGTGATACGACTCGTGCTGTTGTCGTGGTGTGCTAAGCGTCGGCCTCTGTGACGTAGCGATGCACCCTCGATCTCGCTGGTCGACATGGTCACCTCTCCATGCCTTCCTCTCTGTTGTGTGGTGTGTTCGAGGGCAACTCGTGTAAAACCCAATAGAACACCCCTTTTTTTTGCTGAGTTGTTCTACAGCAGCAGCGTAGATACGCATCACGCTCGACCATCGCTTGCAAAGAGCAACGAGTACTCGCAGAACAGACAACGCAGCGCACTCTCACCGCGTCCTCCCTGTACGACGAGAGCCTCGGTGCAGCCGGTGGCAGCCCAGCAACAAGGAGGACCACGCCCAACAGCAGCAGGCTCCTTCGCCGTACGAATAGCCTCATGCTCTCTCCTCTCTCCCACTCCGCGGAAATAGCTTTCTCCTTTCACCCCCTTTAAAACCCAGTCAATAACGATCCGTCCACAAGTTCTACCTTTGAAATTACCGGCTTCCGTGTTTTTGACGTACGCAGCACAGCAGGGGCACAGACAGTAGGCACGCCGCTGTCGCTTCGCGCCGGGGCTGTCGCAGGCAAGCCTCACACCTCACTCAGACAGCAGCGGCAGCAGCAGCAGTACGAGTAGTAGACGGGGCACCCATCGATGTTCTCTGCCCGCCCTGTCAGGAGGCTGTTCGACGGTTGGAGGAGCCTTTTCCCAAACGATGGGAGAGCTGCGACGGGAAACGACAGCCCTTGGCAGTCTGTGTAAAAAGCGGAGATCGACCCACACACCCGCGCGCAAACGTACCACAGGAAAAAGCTTGTTCGCCGAAAAGCGTCGAATATTTTTTGGAGATCTTGAAAAAAGACAAGTGAACTTATTAATACTACAGTCCCCTGTTCCGTACGAACGTCTTAAAGTTTGACTAATTTGTACCGAAAACGGAACTTCAGTCCTAAATGATTGGGTTAACTAAGAAGCAACCAGGTCTCGCTCGCACGCTCGCACGGAAGTATCAAATCTATAAAATCTTAACTCTTGGAAATCTTGAGTTTGATTTGCCGTTGTTTGTTCTCGGCGTGTTGTTGCACGTTTTACCTCTGTTTTCGTAGGGCACTTTGTCTGTCAGTTGTTGTGTGCTGTGGGGGTTGGTGTGTGCTCCGTGTCCTGTGCTCCCTGCGTACGGAAAAACCCCTCGGTTACGCGTGGTGCATAGTGGGGGCACGGTCAATTCGACGTCCAGGTTCAAAGGTCGTATTTTGTACGAGGTATGCTCCCGTCAGCTACATTTTATCGTAAAGCATGGTCCTTTAACCCCTTTAGAACCGCAGTCCCGTTTTGGGGACAAACTACTTGAAATTTGAGTGCTTTGTCCCCCAAACGGAACTGCGGTTAAAAGGGTTAAAGTATTTTCTCGGCCAAAGCCCAACCGTTTTCGGTCTTTCGTGTTTCCTATTTTTGCAAGGATATATACCGCAAAAACCACATACATACGTACCAGGTATATACATGTACGTACATACACAGCAGCATGCTGCAGTGTAAATAAGTACGAGAGTAAAACACGGCGAGCACCCACCTCTCGTAAACGTTGGTCGCACGGGCTACCGGGGCGTGTATTACTGGTGCTTGGCACCAACGGAGATGACACTGAACCGACTATTATTACGTAGTGCATGGGTTCCTTTTGTTTCCGAGGTTTTCTTCTTTCGGGAAAGTTATGAGTGATCAATGTTGAAGATCATGCTGCACATACATTGTCGGATGGCAAGGGAAATAATAAAAGAAGCAAGCATGAAGACCCAGATATTTTGAGGGACTTGGTTCACCTCGAGGAGGACCTCGGCGAGGACGGGGTGAAGGTTGACCCACAGTAACTTACGTACGGAGGGCAGTGTGGGGTATGCTGTACGCGGACGATGCAGGCATTGTGTCCAAGTCGGCGGAAGGCCTTTTGCGAAGATGATGACCGTGATTGTGACCGTTTTCGAAGCAGCAGGTCTCACCGTATCCGAAAAGAAGACGGAGACCATGCTGCTGCGGACACCGAATCAGGCACCCCGGGCCTCACCGCTCGTCATCGAAGCAGCGGGACAGAGGTATAGGCAGACTGACGATGCAGTTTCTGTACCTAGGTCCTGGGCGGCCTTGTGTCGTCGCAAGCGCTGACATTATGCCAGAGATCATGCGACGGATCCGACTCGCATGGGCATGCTACAACTCGGTTTAAACGGGAGCTGTACGATATATGGTGGATGCCCCGCTCACCCTAAAAGTGCGCATGCTAAAGGCCGAGGTGATGGAGACCCTGCAGTACGGGTGCGTGACGTGGACTCTTGGTCGGGAGCACTTACTTCGCTGAGCTCAGAACGGCACACCACAAACTCCTCCTCCTACGGATCATGGGCTTCCAGCGCCGGCAACGCACTGACCACCTCATGTCGTGCGCCAAGGCCCTCAAAAAGGCGAAATGCGAGAGCGTTGAGACGACCATCCGCAAACGACGCCTCCTCTTTGCGGGGGCCGTACAGCGGACGACCGATGAGCGGCTGACCCACCGGGTGATGTTTGGGGCGATGACTGGTGGGGAGAACCCGGGACGAGGCCGACCGGAAAAGAACTGGGCCCAATGCCTAGCAGACGACCTCAGGGTTTTTCAAGCCACCGAGGGGTCCACGGAAAGCTCCCCCCTGCTATTCGGAGTAGAGACGTTATGGCCGAGGGCGGATAAGAAGAGCGGGAAGTGGTACCGGGGGGTCGTCGAAGCGGCGGACTGCTTCATGGCGAGGTGGCACAGGGACGAAGCACAGAAGAGCCGGCTGCGCCACGCAGCAGAGGACGCCAAGTACGGCGACAAGGGGAGAGGGGGAGGGGGGAGGGGCAGCTGTTCTGATACTGCTGTCGACGACTGCAGAAACGAAATGATAGATCGGGTGGCTATTTAATAGGTATCGGTTCGACTATTACGGGGGGGCATAGTTAACAGGACCAAATATTGTTAGTAAAAATGGTTAAACATATAGATTTTTATGTCTACCGTAGGTCCTGTTAACTATGGTCCCCCGTAACAGCTCTTTACAGACTTTTGCCTGTATCTCCCTCTCTTTCGTGTTGCTTCGTCCGTGCAGCAGATACCTGCCCTTCCTGAGTGCGTATGCTGTCCGTCTAGCAGCCTTTCTGAAGTCCTTACGTCGTTTGCATTCTGTTTTTTCTTTTTTTCTTTTTCTTTTTTTTTCATTTCAGATTTTTGTTTTTTAGGTTTTATTGTATTTGCTCTTATTTTTCCGGTCTTGCTTGTGTTGTTGTGTTCTCGTACCCGGTGCGCTGACACTTCACTTTCTTGACACTTGAATTTGCGATTTAGTTTTATTTTTGGTCTTCCGTTGTCTCACAGTCTGTGACCACAGAATCAGTATCTCTCTAAGATAGGAATCAAGACGGACACTGGGTGTACTGATGAAGCTGCGGGTAGAAAGGACGATTTAATGTGAAGACAACAACAACATGTATTATTCATTCATACGAAGCACACAACCTACTGTTTTGCACCACAGGTACCTGGGAATCTACTTGACGGCTTGACGGCAACACTATTGAAAGGTCGTGCTTTTTTGCGTATACTATTAATAAACATAACCTCCGAATAAACATAATAAAACCTCCGGACGGAGTGGCCCCATTTCTTATCTTAGATCTCGCTAATTATGTGACTGGTTCTTACCTGGTATATTTTAGCTCATTTTGAGCTGTGTTTTTTTTAGTATTTTCTTACCCAATTTCCTACCTGGTATTTTTTTTGTAAACGGTTGAGTCTTTCTTTCTTATTATAGGAATAATAATGTCCTCACACAAATAGTACGTGTACCAGGTACGTATTTGTTGAGTTTCGTCTCTTATAAAAAGCATGCGTACCTGCTATATACTGGTAGTATGTGTGTAAAATGTTGTAGGAAAAGATCGTCACTTCGAGTCTCGCGCCGAGGTTAAAAGTGGCCGCTTTCTAATCGTACGAATATGAATACTAATCTTAATACGCAGCCACTTTGGCGTGGACAAGAGGCACAATCTTAGTGATGAAAGTAAAAGGTTGATCTCTATTATTGCGCCCGAACTCGGAAAAAAAAACATATTATTATTATTTTCCTTGCCATCCGACAATGTGCAGCATGATCATATTGTTGAGATGTGAGATGACGATGATGGCGAGAGGATTAATGTGTGGTCTCTCGTCCAGTACAAGGTTAACGGGGTTGGTCGTGGTCCAGGGTCCAGGTACACGGTATATTAGTAGACTACACAGCAGCATTGTTGCCGCGTACTACTGGTCTGGGGAAGGTTATTCGATTGAGAGTGATGTGGTCTGGTGCAAGTATTCGATTGGGAGTGACAGCTGCGCTATTGTTGCGCTGACGCAACTTTCGAGCCTGAATCGCGGTTGGTTACCGCATCAACAGCCAGCCGACCGAAGGACATATTATATGCGGTATTGTTTGGGGGAATTAAATAAAATGGCTGGCTTGCCGCAACGTATGTGCCGCGTTTCGCCCGCCGCAACTTTTTTCGCCACAGTCGAAGAAAAATCTCCGTGGCGGGGGTGTGGGTGGTGTGTGGGTGTGGGTCTTTTTCGTCGGAGATGATTCCTCTTTTGTAGTCACCTTTTCATACCTTTTCGAAATTCGGGAGGCTTCAACATGCGATTTTCACATAATAAGGTGATTTTCGGGGTAGGCAAGAAATTTATGTGAGCACACAAGTCACTGCCTGAGATGTTTGCCTCCCACGAACTTCTGGGGGGGGCTGCGGGAGGCTGGCGTAGCATGAGCTGGAGGTCTATACTTGTAGTCAACTCGTCCCCTCGCTATATGCCTGGCAGGCGTTCTTGCCTGGCTGGGTGTGAGGAACTACTCACCCCTTCTGTCGGAAGACATCCGGGCGAGGCAGGGAACTAAAGTACAAACACTGGCATGCAGCGACGAGTCATTCAAGCAATAAGTCAAGCATCTGTTTGCCCAAGCAGAGCCAGAAACAACATAAAGTCGGCGCTTAAGTCTAACTTGCTGTGAAGTGAGGTGAGATGAAGCCATCAAGACACCGTGCCTTAAAGAGCATCTGATTATACTTCTGAACTGCGGCTTTCGCTGTGGTATTTCTCGCACATGCGCAGGCATTCATATGTTCTACTACCCAAGGCCATTGGATCCGTCCTTGCTGGCAACTATATCCAGGTAACCACACAGCAGGTCCACATTATACGGACAGGTTATGAGCCTCGGTATATAAGCACAAGTACCTTATACAGATACAGTAGATCCACAGCAGTATACCCACATAGCACATACCCTGCGCTTGCATGCGTGCCAGCAATAAAAGAGGGCGCCGGGGGCATGTGTTGTCTTGCGGATGGATCACAGGTAGCGAAGTAACCGGCGAGTCGCCGGTTTGAGCACCGTCCTGGCTGTGTTTGGGAGTAGGGTAACGGCCGGCGTTGGGGTGTGGACGTTGCGTCAGTTCGCGTTGAAAATGGCCGGAGTTGAAGTGCACGCTGCCGTTAAAGCGATTGTTCTCGTTGCGGCGAGAAGACTTGTGAAGGCATACACTTACAGGCCACTTGGGTTCAAGCTATGTCAATTTTAGACTCCACCCAGGGTGAGTTTCTTTACTCACAACACTCTCCCCCCCCCCCAATCCCCCTTGAAACGGCAGGATCTTTGGAAATCGTATGGCCTACGCACGGCCGTACGTGCCTACCCAAGTTTCGTTTTAAATTTCTGGGGGTCCAAGGGAGATCATTGTTGTGACAACACTGCATGCGTTGCTTGAGGAACAAGCCTTCGGCGTGAGCTTCGAAGCCACGTCCTCTACGACGCAATGTGAACATGTCAACACGTGGACATGTGAAGGTACAATGGACCACTGGGCTACAGTATTGGTACCAGCTTTACCACTCATTGGCGTTCTCGATCTGCCACTTCTCCTCCCAACCTCCAATATTCCGAGAACAATCTTCCGATAGCTAAATAAATTCTTCCCGTGTACATGTGGAGCCTCCGCGTAGAAACGTGTCGGGCAGGCACCCCACAACATCACGGCGTTGCATTACCCACCCTGCCCAACGTACAATGAGGGTCCCGGTGCAAAATCGGTACCCCGACCACAGGCCGGTAACCGCGGGCTCCTTCCAAAGTAGCAGACCCCCGGTTCTTGCCCCACGTTAGCTGCCGTCGGCAGAAGTTACCGCTCACCTCTGGCGCTTACGTAACCCCCTATCTACCCCTCCGGGCACCTCGCAACAGCCAATCTCTTCCCAATCTCCGCCAGGGTGCTGTACCCGCCAGTGCGGCGTCTGGGCGTCGTACGCAGGTCGGTCCCGTTGCCACAAACCTCAGACCGCCAACCCCTGAAACGCCTCGTGGTGAAGTTAAGCCGCATTTTTACCCATCCGCCGAAGGATGGAAAAAATCAAGACTAAGCGGGCAGTCCTGTATCGCCCTTGTTTTTCTGCTCGTGGTACCTCTCCTCCTTCTACGGGGCTGGCGCAGGACGACCGCGGCAGCTCCGGCCCTTTGTACGCCTCCCACTAAGCGTGGAGCGCGTCGACTTGCTGCTTCAGTTGGCAAAGCTGTCTCAGCCATATCGGATGTCCTGATCAGGTAGCCATCCCGACGCCTCCCCGCTCTGGTATTTGTTGCTGTCGATGCCCCCATTTCCAAAAAACGCCTCTTTCATTTCCGGCAGCTCATCTGCCCGTTCACGCCAATGGCGGCGGCACTGCCACTGAAGAAGCCCGCTGACCCCCCCCTCCCCCCTGCCCCCTCCCTGCCAAGTAAGTTGGCGAACTCGTCGCCACAAGCATAGCGTAGACGCTTCGGTCGCGGTTAATGGCGTGATGGACATTGGCTGTGGACTCTGTCCTCCTCCGAATCCTGCGGCCGCTAAACGTGGCTTGGTAGATGGGACCCTACCGCTCGGTGGCGATTGTTCACCATGGTCTCGTCCCGAACTCGTGCGCCATCTTTGCGTGTGCAACTTCTCTCGCTGGCATGCAGGCCACCTCTTTCACCAGCAAAAAGCATAGCACGCTGCCCGCCTGCGCCTGCTCACCCTCGATGTTCCGCCCGATTACCAGGTTGTACCCCCTACGCCGTACGCTGTTTTCCCAGTGTCGTGTCTCCACGATCCCACCAATTTCCACGAAAAGTTCTTCTCCTTTTCCGCGCGAACAAAAACTTAATTTTCTGTTTTAAATTATTACATTCTTTCAACGCAAAAAAAAATAGTACATTCTATCAATGTTAAACGTACTTTTGATTCAAAACGCTTCTTCATCTAGCCACGATCGAAAGTCGTCGTCATCCAGCGCGAGAGTAGAGGTGTCGAGTCTGTTACGCGCGTCCCAACGGAACAAGACCGGAAAAAGTGTTCCGCCCGAGTAGAGGCACGAGATCGCCCGTTGAGTCCAGTAAGCCCCTACGACATACCAAGTACTCATCACACCGCTCCCGCCAAGATTGCCTGCGCCCTTGCAACAGAATATGGAGCCACCCCCGTCCCATCTTCTAGGTCACTCCTTGACTGACCGCGCAGGTGGTCGGCAGGCCCATGGTGACGTCATTGCACTATTTCGTAGCCATTGACACTAGCCAAGTGGCCACCTTGGGGTTGAACCCCCCCCCCCCTGCATCGGTCTTGGTTGGTAGCGGCACGCCTAATGACATCAGTAGTTAGCTGCAGGATTTTTCTAGTCGCGGCACTTGGAATCCTTGGGTGATAACGGGTGCGCGAGGAAGAACCTGCACGCTAAAAAAAACTAGATACATATACTTTCCCCGCACTGGAGAGCTGCTCCATGCCTTACAACAAGTCCAATGCGAGCGTCTACTACGGCCCGTAGCATAGCTACCCATTGGTTCCCGACTCGCTTCTCTCGTATACACCCCCACGAAAGCACGTAATGTTAAGGCCCTGAACCACGGCTTGGCGTTCTGTCACTACCTTTCAAGAGCATCGCGGTTTGCACGACGTCTGGCTGGGATCAGGTGCTGTGGACGATCGCCAGCACCCTCCGGCACGAGTTCAAGAAATGATCATCGTCTGGACCTTCCCCTCCGTAGCGCTCCACAGACTGTTGCCATGGAGCACGTAAGTCGCCGCTCTTGAGAAGGTCGTTGCCGTGGAGCATACAGCCCGCTTCTTCCAACGGCGTCTGCCTGTCGCCACCTCGCTAGTGGGCCACGGATGCGACTCAATTGCACGTCCTCTTTCTGTCGTTGGATCGGCCCAGGCGTGTCCAAATGCATGTCCGCTACCCTGCTTATTGTGGAGGGAAACGGTCCCACATTTTTTCTTGTATTCGGTGCCTAACTTCTAGACCGGGGTACCGGCCCCGACGACGGTGGTGTCGGTGGAAATAGCGGCACCGGTGGAGGAAAGTTTTGCGCCGGAGGCGGCACTAAAGGCGCTGGCGGTGGCATGTACTGCGCCGGCGGTGGAAATTACGGTGCCGGCGGTTGCAATAACGGCGCTGGCGGTGGAAATAACGGCGTCGGCGGCGGCGAGGTGGCAATAGCTGCGGTGGCGGTGGTAGTAAAGGCGCGGGCGGCGGCAATAACGGCGTCTAGCTGCGCCGGCTGTGATAATAACGGCATCAGCAATGGAAATAACGGCGGCGGCGGTGGCAGTGACGATGACGGCGCCGGCAGTGGCAATAGCTGCACCGACGGTGCTGGCGGTGGCAATAGCTGCGCCGGCGGTGGTAATAACGACATCAGCAGTGGCTTTAATGGCGCCGGCGGTGGCGATAACGTCGCTGGTAGGGGCAATAACGGAGCCGGCAGTGGTAATAGCTACACCGGCGGTGGCGATAACGGCGCCGGCAGTGGCACTAGCTGCACCGGCGGTGGCAGAAGCAGTGGCCGGCGGGGACGGCGCTATCTCCCGTGCTGGCTGCTCGGCTGCCCCAACTCTTGATGGATGTCCAAGCTTTGGGCCGTTGATGTTTGACGATGTACCGATATTGCACCCCTTCCCAATTCTCCGAACGGATTATATTCTCTCATTTCGTTTCTCCCCTTCAATCCGGGGGTTACCTGTAGCGGCGTTATTATCTGTTTCCGGAGAGCGCATGTAGCCCTTCCGGCGATTGTGCCCCCACATGGCTATGGTTCGTCCCTGTCTGCTGATAGTCCTAAGGTTCGTCGGGTTGCGATGCCCACATGACGAGTTCTAGAACACACCCAACATTGATTCTTCTTCGAAACAGCGCGTGCAGCTCTTCCAGCGAGGCGTCCCAACGTGGCTGCCGATCGTCCTTGTCCCTTGCTCTGCGAACAGCCCCTGAGCCAAGGTACGGTACGGGGAGTTACGCTTGTGTTTCCCGGATTCCCCAAATGTGATGAGCAGTATGTATACCTTACACAAATCACCTACGCGTGATGCTTCTCCCTATAGTGCTTGAAGCCCTTCCAGGGCTTCGTTCCCACATGGCTGCGAACAACCAACCACCCCTGAGCCATTCCGAGGTAGGCGGGGCTAACCAACTTTTGTCAGTTTCTCGACATCAAAATCTCCACATACCTCTAAATTGATACTACGGCGATGGGTTTGCTTTAGCAATATGGGTGGAATGGCGAAACCAGACGGTGTTTCGGCTGTTACTCCCGTGCCGCTGGCAGTCCGGCGGGGGGAGAGGGGGGGGGGCTCATTTGTTTGTTCGCCTTAGTCATTTGGCCATTGACCACTCACCCCTTTCGAGACGGGACAAGGGGGGCGCATAATTGTCTCGTCTGGTTGTAAGCCTCGTGGGTCCCCTCAATAGCAGTTAACCCGTGTACGGCCGGCCTTTTCTGTGTCCAACGAATGTTGCCTGTACGTTTCGTTGGGCGGCTTCCTGTGCCCAATAATGTGCGTTCGGGTGATGGAAGAAATTAATACTTGAAGGAAAATACTGAGACCTTCCCTCTCTCCCTGTTTAGGGAAGAGCGCGTGCCATTCCTCCCCGCAGGAAAGTCCCCGGTGAAGTGTGCGCAGCCCCGCGTTCCTAAGAGTTTCCGTTTCCGCTCCTCGTATTATCTCCCCTCCTCGTATTATATTTTCATTTTGATCCCTCTGCCGACGACCGCGAACGGCTGCTCCTTTCCCGACGGCATAGCCACACTGCTCGCCGTTGTTGCTATCACATGAACTCATCGCCATATAACCTACAGCAGTAGTCCGTGGTCATGAAGACGAGCAGGCTCCAAGAACCCTGTACTGAATGTATGTGTGCCTGGAGAAAATACATAAAACAAAATAAATACGTACACAGAATCCGTCCGGCTGTCTCCACCGCGCCCACTGCTCCAACCAACACCGGCAGGATAATCTAGCTATATTCTCGTCTAAAAGGGAAAAGTTTGGCTGGGCACTTTCGCAGCATCATATTATAGCCGTTGGGAACCGATGGCTGCCTTCGCTATGCTTGCTTGGGTGGCCACTACTCCCCCGGGCTCCTGTCCCGCTAGCTTGCGACACGCACGCGTCTCCCATCTCGCGGCGCTCGAGGTCACTTCGCTCAGCGTTCCCTCGCGACCTTGACCACATATTCCCCGCCACAGCCTCCGCTCTCAGCTGTCGAACTCTCTCGTCGAAAGAACGGACGTTTGCCCTCTGACGCATTATCATTTGACGAGCGAAGCGAAGCGGCTAATTTACGCCGACACCGCCTAAACCGTAGAGCGCACCCTACTCTCATTGACGTTCAGCTGAGTGAAGCCGAGAAATCCCCCCCAAAAAAGATCCGAAGCAGCAAATATGGGTCATCCGACTATTTTTTATTTTTTTATTTTTTACGTCTCGGACAGATCATCCACAGATAGATCATCTAGATCCTAACCTACCGTTATAGTATGTTGGGCAGGATCTGTATAGCACGGGTCCAACGCAAGGAACACGCGCTATTGTAGATCATGGAGATTGTACGGCTCCCACACGGAAAGATAAGCTAGACCATACAGATCGTACAGATCAGGAATCGATCTATCTACCTGCCCTGAAAGATCTAGATCATGAACTGCTGTGGGAATCGATGATCGTTGCGAGAGGTGTGATGGTTTTCCAGCTCCGGCTGATGCTGCGTACGGTAGGGGGACCATGATGCCATCATTTTTACTAGCTCACTGAGGCCGCTCGGGCGAGTGGCTCTAAAGCTCACCTAAAAATCGGGGTTGATGTTATCTTGTTGGCGCAGCGTATCAAACGATTCTACTGTTCATATTATGGCGGTGCACATCGCGAGATCAAAAGGCACATGTTCGACAAGCACTACAACCACTACTGTTGTTCTGTTAGTCGGCGCTGACTGTTAGCCCAGTGGTTAGGGTGTTTTTCTAGTATAGGTTTTTCAAGATTGCAAAGTACTATGTGTAGAGCAGTCACTGGGCCGAGCGGCTCGGAGTATTAACGGCTGAAAACAAAGGACACCAAAAGTGATCGGCGCCCCCCACCGTAAGCTCACACAACACTTGACGAACATGCGTTATCCCCACTTCAACACCCTACCAACGCCAGTTCTCAGCGAGTTACAGTACCTTAGGTCACTTGCATCAGGTCATGGTCGTGGTCTGTTTCCCCCTTCGACTGAAACCAGCCCTCCCGCCACCAGGGACTCCCCCTTCGCAAAAAAACATTCAGAACACGTGGAAAACCATGGCAATCGTCAATGTTTGGTTTCCATGCAGTTGTCACTGGTTGCCAAGAGGTCCGGTGTGCTCCCTCCACAACTGCCACGGGTTGGCGTGAGGTCCTATGTGCTCCCATGGAAATTGCCACCGGTGCCCGTGGGTTCGGATGGGTTCCAGTGGGCGTTCCCGTGGGAGCCCACGGGGAGGGGGCCTGGGGGGATTGCCATGGGAACCCGGAGAAATCCGTGCCAATCGCCACGAGAACCCATGGGAAACCGCGGCAATCGCCATGGGAACCAATCGCAATCGTCAAGGAGAGGGGACCCTTGGAAGCCCTTTTGGCTCGGCAATCGCAAAGGGAATCGCGGAGTTCCCGTGGCGACTGCCACCGGTTGCCATGATTTCCCGAGGATTCCCATGGATTCGCATGAGATCCCGTGGGAATTGCCATGGGTTTCCATGGCAACCTAGCAGTTGCCATGGGAACCCACGGGAACCCACAGGAACACATGGCAATCCGTGACGATTGCCACAGGGATCCACGAATCCTCTTGGGAATTGTTATGGGAGCCCATGGGGACTCGTGGGAACGCAGGAGATTTGCTAAGGGGGCCCTTGGGAAGTCATGGAAGCCCATGGCAATCGCCAAGGGGATCATGGGTTCCCGTAGCAGCTGACACGAGTTGCCATGGATTCCCGTGGATTCCCACGGATTCCCACAGGTTTCTTGCCTCGGGTTCCCATGGGTTCCCGTGGTAGGTTCCCTTCGGAGTCCACGGCAAGCCGTGATGGCAGTTGTCATGGGAACCCACGGGAACCGAATGGCAACCCGTGGTAATTGGGCAATTGTCATGGCAAACCACGATGATAATCCATTGTATTTGCCAAGATAACTTTTAGGAATCCATGGGCTCCCGTGGTAATCGCGAAGGGTATCAAGGATTCCCGTGGATTGACACGAGTTGCCACGGGTTCCAGTGGTTTCCTTTGTGTCCCTTCCAATCAGTTCCCATAGGAACCCACGGGAACCCACAGGAATTAGCACGGACCCCCCGAGGAAACCCAAGCGAATCATGGCCTCACGTGGTAATTACCACGGGTTGCCATGGATCCCCTGTGATGGCTGCCCGTGATGGATACCCGTGGGAGCCCGCCGTGGGAGCGCATGGGAATTGCCATGGATCCACGGAAACCTTAAGCAGCCCGCGGAAATTCCCATGGGAACCCACTGGATGGCATCCCGGGGCAGACCCCACGGGAACCTATGATTCCCTTGGAATTGCCGCGGGAACACATCGGTAGCTGTGGGAGTCCGTGCGAACACACGGTAACCCGTGGCAACTGTCACGGAAAGCCATGGGTTCCGATTGAATCCCGCAGGTTCTCACAGCGCCTTCCTACGGGATGCCGTGGGATACCACGGGATTCCACGGTATCTCGCCGGACTCCACGGGAAGAGGTGAATTACCTGCTGGAGCTTTTGGTGCGCTCTGGTCATGGATCTTACATGCAAGCTGGATGTTTCGTTTTCTAGGAAGTATCAGACGAATCCGGTGCACTGCTACTATTTCCGTTACACCGTATATCCAAAATCCGAATGCCCGTCCTGAAATAAGAATAACATCCCATGTGATCCCGTGGCGTCCCATGGGTTCCCACGGAACGTCCCACGGAGTTTTTCGTGCGACCCCGAGGCAATTTGCGCGTGAGATTCCGTGGGAACCCACGGCATCCCAGGGCAGGATCACATCGGACCCCAGGTGGGATTCCATTGGGATCCCGTGGGAATCGATGAGAGTCCCACACCATCCTAGGGAAATCCCATGGGAACCCAGTTGAAAACCAAAGTACTACTCGTAATAATAATGTCATCGTTGGTCGATTGAATGCCGTACGATGCGTTATACCCACTATCAAGCCATCGATGCTATTGATGTACCACAGACCATAGTACACTACTCCTGTATTTGGCATGCACATGCTCGGATGGTGACTCCTACGTGGTGTTCTCCTCGTGCTGTTGCTGTTGTCGTGATAGTTTAGTAAATCACAGCTGGCTGTGCAGCAGTGCGCATACAGTCAAAGAATACACATATGATATATATCTATGTACTCTCGTTTCTGTTTTCTCTTTGATTGTTTCTTTTCGTTTCCCTATTTCATACATTGTGTATGTCGTGCCTGTCGTATCTAGTATGATGACATGGCATTGCATTGCCCGCTGCAGTGCTTACTGCATACCTGGTACGTGGCTACGTAGTATCTCTGTGGCGTAGCTTTGTGACCACAGAACTTGTATCTCTTCTATTAATAGGATTGAAGAATCGGCACGGACACTGTGTGGGTGTGCTGGGTGTCGACGGGTAGAAAGAACGGTTTAATGTGAAGAACACAAACACACATTGGTACGATGATGCGGTGCGAGTCGATAAAAATAAACCGAAACACACTGCTGTACACTGCCGTACCGATTTTTGACGTACTTTCAGCACTCGTAGTGTACGAGTACTTCATTCACTGTATTTCACGTATCTGACAGATCAGATCTACAACTAACTGCAGATCACCTTACAAACAGTAGTACAGTAGAGATTCTATAATCTGCCAGTATGATAAGATAGATAGATAGATGTTGTGCCGGATCGGTATATACCATGGTACAGCTCCAACGCGGGAAACATGTTCTACTCTGTACGTCATTCAGATCATGGAGAGCTCCCAACCGGCAACAGCAACCACACTCGTACTACTATACTGCTGTATTAGACTCGTACAGATCGGGAATCGATATATCTGCCCAGCGGAAATATGCATGGCTCTATAGATCGTGAAGTGGGGTTCGGTGATGTTTCCGGCGGGTGATATCTTTTACCAGGGTAAACATTTTTATGATGATCTGTTTCGCCGGTTTCGTCTCCAAAAATGAAACCGTCGATTTTTTTTCTTTCTTCTTGCGGCTTCCGAATCGAATCCGACTCTCTTCACACTTCGGTCATCCGACCCATGTGTACCAACTGGTGTACCAGGGTATACAGTAGTAGTGCCAGGTATTATGTACTGCTGTGCGTACAAACATAAAAAATATCCAAACGTACTGCAAATAATCGCGCCCGATGGCGGTGTGGTGCTGCTGTAGTGCTGCCTGCACCTACCTCTTGCAACGTTCACGACTGATCCTCTTTTTTTGCGTACACCTTGTAATAATATTGTTAGTACGTATCTTGTGAACTACCTGGTATCTGGTACCTGGTATACAACAACAGCGTACTCGTACTTTCTCCTTCCTTGTTGATGAAACTGCCTATAACACTACACTACTACACTACATACACTACCCGTACATACATACATGCCGGTACCACCGTACCAGGTACCAGGTAGCACATAAAAAGGATGAACTTCAGAGTGCGAGTGCCCATATAGATAAAGCTCCCAAACGACACCTGGTCCAGGTGTCTGCGAGAACGTACAGGAAACAGCAGCAGCAGCAGTGAGTAGCAGTAGGAGCAGTACGAGTACAACAGCAACAACACACAAATACATTCATGTCGTCGGAAAGCTTCATGGACGACGTTTCTCGGGCCTCCTGTACCCGTACCCCGAGTGATCTTCGGTCAGATGGAAGAGCCAGCACCCGCGAGTTTTCGGCCGACTCGTCCTCCACAGCAGGGTGAGTGAGTGACTGTGCCTGCCTGTGCCCCGCGCTATCATTGGCGCTCATGTGCCTGGTATGACTCGTACATGGACCAAGCCAAATCACGTACTTCGTACGTATACATACGATGTTTGTACCAAACGTCTCTACATACAGCGGTGTTCACAGGACGAGCGTGTGCAGCAGCACAACAAGTACTTTTATTACAAGCAACAGCCATGGCCATGATCATACAGACAGTCGGTGGCGCACATTTATTTGCAAAACGTATGCATTGTCTGTGCTGTGCTGTGATTCGCTGTGCTGTGCTGTGCTGTGCTGTGTTGTGCTCTGCTGTACTACTATTAATGCTGTAATTTGCAGGCAAAGCGATGATGGGCACGAACTTGCTATGGATACATTCGACCAATCGTTGGGGAGAGATCACCGTCAGACAATCGCGGCCGTCTCGAGACTCTCTGCGTACATGGGACGCACGGGCAAAGGCATCAACCATATCTTTAAGGGTGCGAAGAGCGAAGTGCGAAGCGCGAGGCAGAGAGAAAAGGAGGTTTTCTACTGATACTATTAGTATTAATATCAATACTGCATATCACATGTATGTATTATGTGTATAGACACTCGTACGTACGCGTCCGCAGTCTTTACTTTCAAGAAGTCCAGGGGTTCCCATTTGAGAACGTATACCTCGAACAAGGTTTATCATGCAATAAGTAAAGAGCAACGGCTAAAAAATACCGTGGTACCTGGTATGGAACGTCCGCGCATACAAATCATACAAAACAGGACACACATGCTCCGCAGCGAGAATACGAGCACTAAAGAAAAGGCCGAGCCGAGATTTCCACGAAAACAACAATTTTTTCGGGAGACGTTAACAACACTGATGTTACTGTAGTAGTGTGGAGCGCACCCGTTCCCAGGTAACTTAAAGAAAGGAAGCCAGTCTTAGCCAAACGATCCCGTGTCTTTTACTCTCATGCGCGGTGTCGCTTTTTAGTGTGCACAGTACACCACTTTTTTTTTTTTTTTTCAATCATCACGTTTACCTTCGAGCCCAACTTTTAGGAGGTTTTACCCTCAGTGATCTTCTGGACAAGCCGTGGTCACAGGTGTCGTCCCTTCTCCCCCCCCGGCACGTGCCTTCATTTTTTTTCGCGCATAGGGTTCAGCACTCCCACTGCTCGTCGATTTTCATCGAATGTAGCTAACTCACACGCTCTCGCGTTTTCCGCCCATCATTTTTTTATGCAAGAAAAAGTCCCTACGAGCATGCACTCGGTGAGACTTGAACCCACGAAATTGATCTCGGTAGGAACGCGGACCACCTACCAAGCACCACACTATGTTCGAAAATTTAAGGTTTAATCGCATCTTATTACATATTACTATTTAACCAAAACGATAATTTATCGTTGGGGACAGAGACGTTTGTGAGTTGGCTTGTGCTTTTGGCTGGGTGATCAACGTTGAAGCTCATCATGCTGCACATTGCTGGATGGCAAGCAAGCATCATAATAATAATAAATGTAAGGGATGTATACGGCTGGCATCCAGGGGAAGGGTGAGAAACTGTCAGGGGATACATATACCCACTGGATTTTTTCACGACAGCAGTAGTAGTAGTAGTTGGCGTATGTTCTACGCACGCTCGTACCGCGGTACACAGGAGCTGCACGTTTCTGCTCACGCTCAATATTCTTCGACGAGTGGAGCTCCTCGGTTGAGCGCAATAAATGGTACCGGTACCGGTTACACTGTAGTAGTATGAGAGGCATTCTATGATGATAGAGGTTCACCCTACATTTTCTGAGGCTCCTCACTTGAGGAGCTCCATACCTCACCCGAAAACTGATTTAAGCAGAAATCAAATTGTATCCCGATGACTAACCCCATGGCCCAAGTATACCAAACCGCTATTTTTCGAAACAAGATTGGCATTCCTGACGATTTTTGGGTTAACCCCTTTAGAACCGCAGTCCCGATTTGGGGACAAAGTACTTGAAATTGGAGCGGATTGTCCCCAGAACGGGACTGCGGTTCTAAAGGGGTTAAGGAGCCCTGCCATTCAGAAATGTTATAGCGGAAATGTGCTACCTCTAGCGTAGAACGAGCCATGACACATAACATTATGCTTGCCATCCGACAATGTGCAGCATGAGCTTCAACGTTACACATTGTTCCAGCGGTAGGTGTGTTTCAGGTCTACAGCAGTACGAGTACGTTGCAGCCCTATGCCCCTGCTCTAGGAATCTTATTGGCCCAGGTTGCGTGAAGAAAATTTCCTCGACGTATATATATAGCGTTCCGGCGGTCGATAAATATAAAATCTTCATGTGCGTCACATCGGTTTAGATTTGTCGTGTGATACTGCCGCGCTTTTGTTTTTTTGGCAAATTCTTCACTTTCTGTTCCTTAGTCTTTTTTAGAACAACACTGCACACTGTCGGATGGCAAGCATGATAACAATAATATGATAATAAGACCCGTTCTTCATCGGGGAGTTTTTTGCCCAGAATTTCCGAAAATTTGGAAACAATTGGACACGTGTACCAAGACAAGGAGGCGTTCTGTCACAGTTTGTGAAAATCTTGACAAGCAAAAATAACAGAAAGTTACATTTCACATATTATTAGGAAGAAGAAAAATCAGGAAAATCTCGAAGATAAAAACAAAATGCGCGAAAAAAAGTTGGAAAGTTTGGGAAAAAACGTCTCCGATGAGAATGGCCCTATAACTAGCTCATTCGGGCGTGAGGGACTCAGAAAATAATACCTGATACACAATATACAGCGTCGGGATTTTGCCATGCCCCTGTGGTAAGGATCATTAATTACCCTTGGGCTGGGTAATCGATCGATACTTTGCCCCTACGAGTACAGCTCGGTAGATAATACCTTCACATTAGGCGTCGTCGAGGACACGGGCTCGAATCTCACTTCGAACGTTTCTTTCTTAGAAGCGCTTGCGCGTGCGTCCCTAAACAAATATCTCCCGGCTTACCTAGGTATTGAAACGAAGCGAGTTCGGAATGGGGGGGGGGGGGGGGGTGTCACAAGGATCACTACCCTGGGCTGGGTAATCATTCGATTTTTTACCCCTATAGCGCATTATTAGGCAATACCTTCACATCCTTCCCTGTCGTAAGTCTTTTTAGTCTCGCTTTTTTTGGTCTCACTTTCTTGCTGTTGAGATACACCCCTGTTCATACCACCACTACAATAAACTGCCAGGCGGGTGTGAACAACAGAAGCCCTATATACCATACCATACGCGATAGACGGCTAAAAAAACGGAAATTTAGTTGTAACCCCTTTCGGGCGTCATCACCATGTTTGGGCACAGATCGCCGTAAAAAAAAGCCGTTGGATTCGCACGCAAGGGTGATGTTTTCAGCGGTCGTTTTCTCAGCGGTCGTATTTTTATCGGCAACGAACGGACAGTAGCAGTAGTATTAATAGCAAATAAGGTTCATTCTTATCGGAGAGCGTTTCTTCCAAAACTTCTAAAATTTGGAAATAATCGGAGATATGTATCAATATACGGAGGCGTTCTGTCACTAATCGTGAAATTCTCCAGAACCAAAAATATCAAGTTCGTTAACATTCCAATATTTGGGGGAAAAAAACAGGAAAATATGGTAGGAAAAATTGGAAGATTGAAAAATTGCGCAAAAAAAATGTCGAAAAATTGGAAAAAAAAGCTCTCCCATAATGATGAGAATGACCCTAATAAGGGCGCCACGAAAAGTAAAAGCAAGCCTGCTGTTTTGCGGAAGGATACTCGGCTTCCATTGGAATGGCATCTACGCTATATTGTCAGCAGGCCAGCATCATCATAATAATAATAATAATAATAACAATAATACCAGGTACGTTATATTTTCGGAAGGCTCTCTTCTCTGGCGACCAGACGTTTCCGAAAGCACCTTAATGTTGTTCGGTATTGATAATTGTGGCAACCTTCTCCTTCTGGGAAAAACGAGTGCTCGAAACGATCGCACCCCCCCCCCCCCCCCCCCCCCCCCCCCCCGTGCGAAAGAAACGCCTCTTTACGGTACTTGTAATTAGACTTAACTATACGTTTCTTTACTGTGCGGTACTGCTGTAAAAGGGCTGAGAATGCTCACGTTTGGCTCGACTTTTTTTGGGCAAAACGTTTCTTGAAAAACAAAACATGTTTTAATACTGAAATTAGAGGTCTGTAGGCCACACAAGACCAGAAAATGAACCTGGACCCAAAATAAGACTTTGAAAAAATACGTATTGAAATCACTTTTACTTTCCAGCTTGACTCGTAGGAGGTTTTCACCCACAGCGGTCTTCTGGACAAGCCGTGGTTTCAGGTGTCATGCCTTCTCCCCCCCGGTTCGTGGCTTCATTTTTATCGCACGTGGGGTTCAGCATTCCCACTGCTGGTCGATGTTCGTCGAATGTTGTAGCTAACTCACGACCTCGCGCTTTCCGCTGATCAATTTTTATGCAAGAAACATCCTGACGAGTATATGCACTCGGTGAGACTTGAACCCACGAAATTGATCTTTAGTAGGCACGCGGCCCACCTACCGAGCCACCGGCCGAGGTTTGGTAAGCTGTTGACTACCGTCCTTCATGCATAACCCACGTCACGCTATGAATAGCTCCAACCATTGTTTTTGATCCCTGTGGCCACCGTATCACACTGGGTGACAAGATATCACACCCCCTCGGACGATTTTTAAAGCGGAGTTATTCGACAACGGGCAGGGCGTACTGAGTACGACGAGCGATGCGTCTGTGCAACTATCTCGACGAAATCTTCCCAGAGCCGACATTTTCGTTATGTGTGCCTGCCACCCCATGTTTTGGAGGAAACCGGGTCTGAAATTCGTCCGACCCAGGGGATGTGTTATCTCATCACCCAGTGTGATACTCGCACGGTATGGGGTTCATGTCGCGCTCTCCGTGCCGCACGACTCCTTGCATGGTAGCACTCGTACACCAACCATTGTATTGCCCTCCCGATCACGCAAGTTACCGTTGGGTGCTGAAACCGTCACCTTTTACGGACGGATTTTTTTCCACCCTCTGAAGAAGCCCCACATCAGTATTATTGGTATTGCGGGGGACCATATTAAATAGGACCTACGGCATATACAAAAACCTATATAGAACTACATACTTAGATCACAACCCCTGAGCGTGCTCGGTTGGTGCATCCCTGGCCTCTCAGAGCTCCCACGTCCAAACCGCCTCCTTTCATAACTTCCCGGACCTTTCCAGCAGTTCTGTGTTTTCTCGGTCATTTCTTCCTTTTTTCTTCTTTTGTTTCGTGTGCGTGCGTGTTCTCCGAACACGGCATCGCGGGAGGACCCGGCACCGTCGCGGGTGCCAGCGGGTGTTGGCGGGTAGAGGGGGGGTTGCAAGGAGCGCGGTCGCCGGTTTGGTGCCTAGGCGTCACGTGTGCCTCGAGACACGGGGGATGCATGAACGGGCTTTGTCTGGCTTCGATTTATGATTTTGGATAGACTATGTACGAGTTTATAAAGGTCGTTCGGGAGGGCAAGATAATATTTAAGCGGTGCTTATTTTTGCGACCACTCTGAAGTTGAAAGAGGGAGGTGTGCAGTTTGAACACCAACGTTATCGAGCTGGCGAACGACGGCCACGGAGAGCACCGGGCTTCACGCGGGGCGGGCGACGGGGCTGATTGTGGCAGAGAGTGATAAAAGCTTTACCCGGACCGAATCGGTAGCGAGGTGGTCGCGAGAGGGGCGGGCGGCGTACGAGGCTGAGAGAGAAGCTCTTCTGTGCGATTTTTCCTTTTCTTCTTTTCGACCGGATGTAAGGTGTTCCAATCAGGCAGAAAAATATTACACGAGAGGGGACAGGGATTTTTTTTCCTTTCCGAGTTTTCGGTTTCATTTTCATTGTTTTTGCTGCTGTGCTGTGCCGTGCTGTGCTTTCGCTTTCTTCGTACATACAATACAGACATAGAGCATATCGAAAGAAGAAAATATGTACAGACAGTAGTACCCTACCTGGGGTGTATTTACGTACGTACGACATCCGCGACGCGAAGCGTATATGTGGCATCCAAGCTAACGTCGGAGCTGTTTTTTCCTGAAGCATGGCGGCCGGACTCTTGGCATTATCAAGTCGCCGGTTTGCAATTACGATCCTTGAAAACACTAAAATCAATCGTGGACCTGTTTTCGCTTCGCATAATTTCATGTACTGTTTTCCTTCCTGAGCGAGCGTAGCGGGCGGCGTAGGCCGCCCGCGGAGCGAAGCGCCTTGAATTTCCCTATTTTTACTAATACTATTAGGTCATATTTACTGTGGCCCCTCGTAATAGTCTCTCCCCAAACATGCAGGGGGCGGGTGTCGTGGTTATCATGGTATCCCCGTATGATCCCCTGTCCCCTCAGTTGTTGAGGTGGCGCGTTTCAAGATGAAACACGGAGAGCAAATACTGACCGGTTTATATTTGCTCCCGCCCGCTGTTCGTAACTCTCTCGGACTACTGCGATATACCTGGTAGTACGTTGCGTGGCAACAACCTATATAAGACGTCAAACTGTGAGCGATCGAGAGCGTCTCTTGTGGCAGCTCTCAACCTGCATGCAGTAAGTCGGCCTTGCCCCCTGCTGCGCCCATGCAACCTGGTACCTAAACCTCCCCCTGGACATTAATGTTACGATATTATGTAGAGGCGTAAAGGCTCGCGTACTTGTACCATAAAGGTCGTAGCATCGAGGTCCAGGGGGAGGTTTAGGCACCAGTATACCGGTTATTTTCTTTTAGGAAGTGGCAAACTGTACCCACCCATGATGCGTATCCCCCCTCCCGCAGTATTCTACCAGGTAGGGTATAATATACCACCCCATGTTCCTATGGTATGTTATACCCGCCCCCGCCCTTAAAGGGGGGTACAAAAATGGAATATATACATGGGGGGGGGGGGGGGGGGTACTCATTATCATGCATACGACTACGGCCATGCATGATAATGAGTACACCCCCCCCCCCCCATGTGTGTATGATACTGTGTACCCCCCCTCAAGTACGCATGGTATGTTATACCCGCCCCCGCCCCCCCTGTAAGGGGGGTACAAAAATGGAATATATACATGGGGGATGGGGGGGGGGTACTCATTATCATGCATACGACCCCCCCCCCATGTATGATAATGAGTACACCCCCCCCCCCCATGTGTGTATGATACTGTGTACCCCCCCTCAAGTATGCATGGTATGTTGTACCCCCCCCCCCCCCCCCATCACGTACGTACGTATGTATGTATGTAAGCATGTATGTACGTGTCATTTTGTACCCCCCCCCCCCTAAGATAATGAGTACCCCCCCCCCCCCCATGAATGCACCGTAGAAAATGAAATCACATGTTGATTGCACCACGTAAGTCGTGGCGATGCATGAATGAATGAATGCATTCAGATCTGGACTCGAGCGGTGATGGAAAGCTGTCTCACGACGAACTGGAGCAAGCACTCGTGGAGCTGGACATCGACATCACCACGTCGCAGGCGCACGCCCTCGTCATGTTCATGGGTGAGCCCAGCCTAGTCTTGTCGACATACCTCTGCGTTTTGCCATCCGACCTTAATGTGCAGCATGAAGGAGCTTCAACGTTGATCACCCAGAAACAATCTTCCCGATAAAAAAAAGAAAACCAAGGGATTCCAAAACAAAGAGGGAAACCTGCATTGCGTCCGAAGTCTCACCCCCTCCTGGACGCAATATGTTGAGAAATAGAGACTAAATACGTATCCTATTGAGCCATTGCTTCGTAAAGGGACAATGGTTCACCTGACTACAGTTTAGATGGCCACCGTGCGGGGGCGGGGGGGGGGGGGAGAGGGGGGCGGGGGGGGGGGTGACGAGCTCGTACACACGAACCAGAAGTCGGGGCTGCTGGGTTGGGCGGGGTACGAACGAGAGTATGTCGACCGAAGCGCATACATACCGTAGCAGCAGTAGGCGACAGGCGCGCAGCTTTGTATTGATGACACTAACCACCTGCCCTGCCCTCTGTTGCACGCTCTCTCTTTCCTAGAAGGTGGATCAGACCAATTCTATACCACAATCAATCAATCACATTCTGCCGGTTTTCACGTCGCCATCTCCGGTCCCTCAACATGTGATATTTCTGAGGGGACCGTAGTAAATAGGACCCTCCGTACACACAAAAAGCTGTTCATTTACCCAGTTCTACTATTACGGGGGGGCCATAGTTAACAGGGCCAAATATTGTTAGTAAAAATGGTTATTAAACATATAGGTTTTTATGCATACCATAGGTCCTGTTAACTATGGCCCCCCGTAATAACAATATTTGGTCCTATTTACTATTACGATTAATACGGGGGAACATAATAAATAGGACCTGCGGTACACCCGAAACACTATATATTTACCTACGTTTAGTAACAATATTTGGTCCTATTTACTACCAGGTATTACGTTTATTCATAGTCATAAACTCTGATCCGGGGTCACACGTCTCTTTCCGCTGCGGTTCGTGCCTAGCATTTTTATTCCCTCGTCGGTACCCTTTTATTACGGAGGGCCATAGTAAATAGGACCTACGGCAAACACAAAAACCTACCAGGTATATATTTTCCTATTTTTAGCTACACTTTTTGGTCCTATTCACTATGGCCCCCCGTAATAGGAGTGCAGTCCCGTTTTGGGGACAAACCATTAAACATTCTATTCTAAGGCTCGTTCTTATCGGAGAGCGTTTTTTCCATAATTTCCAAAGTTTGGAAATAATTGGAGACATGTATCGATATACGGAGGCGTTCTGTCACTATTCGTCAAATTCTCCAGGAGCAAAAAAATCAAGTTCGTTAAGTTTCACACATTTTTTTTTGGGGAAAAAAAACAGGAAACTACCGAAGATTGAAAAATTGCGCGAAAAAAATGTCGGAAAATTGGGGGGGGGGAAAGCTCTCCGATAAGAATTACCCCAAGCAGTGTGCCCCCCAAGCGGGCCTGCGGTCCCAAAAGTGATGAGAGTAGAAGGTAGGGGAGCACGTGATGAGAAGGAAGGAGCAGGGGCGGCAATTGAGTGGAGCAGATAGCTGTCGAGCAGGAAGTAGGCGCAGAAGGGAGCTACAGACCTTAGACCTTTAGCGCGTAGGTTTCCTTGAGGGAGATAGATAGACCTTCCTTTGCGCGTGTAGTGTTGTAGCAGATTTCGTTGATGGAGGAGTCAGATCTTAATGCACACCAAGGTTTCTTCTGTTGTTTGTTTCCCTCTTTCTTTCTTTTTTCTTCTTCCTTCTGGTAATGTTTGCGAGCGATCAATGTTGAAGCTCGTGTTGTGGCTATCACACTGTTGCGGATGGCATAATATTAACATTAATAGTACACTATAGTGCATAGTTGACTGCATAACCTACAGCAATCCCTGGTACCTGGTGTATAGATGTCCCCTGTCGGCCGCCTGCCTTAGGATCTGTGAGGCACAGCTCTTGTACGCTGGGTTGCCCGCGTACGAGCTACGCGATCTGCTCGTAGCTCTTGCACACACGCACGTGTTTGCCCTAGCGGGACCTGTCTACCACGGCACTCTGACACACGTTTTGCACGTTGGGGTGGGATCTGTAGGCTCCGTGGGATCTACTACTGTAGATCCTTTCGTACGCTGTGATCTATAGGATCGGCATGGCATGATCTAGCACATGTTTGTCCGGGTGGGATCTAAAAGGTCTGGATCTTTCACACATGTATACTAATTGTAGATGGGATCTGTACATGACGGCTCTTTCACGCACATTTCGACGAATGGGATGTATACGAGTAGGTATCTGCATGATCTATACCGTTTCGCCTGAAAGGATCTATAGGATCTGCGAGATTGAGCATGCGTTTGCCCGGGTGGGGTCTAAAATATCTAGAGTAGATAGATATTTCACGGGTCTTTCCCTGGTGGGATCTATATGATCTGAGATAATTTGCACAACATATCATAGGGGTCACGATGAGATCTAGATGATGTACATGATCTAGATTATCTATCCGTAGATGATCCATCTGTCCTACGGACGTGTGCAAATCATTGATGAGTATTGATGACTACTGTTGATGATTTGTAGTGGTGATTTTTTTGTGATGGCCGACTGATTATTTGACGATGATGATGACGATAACGATGATGATGATGATGATGGTGACGATGATGATGATGATGATGATGATGATGATGATGATGATGATGATGATGATGATGATGATGATGATGATGATGATGATGATGATGATGATGATGATGATGATGATGATGATGATGATGATGATGGTGAAGATGATGATGGTGATGATGATGATGATGATGATAAAGATGACGATGATGATGATGATGATAAAGATGATTATGATGATGATGATGACGATGACGATGACGATGACGATGACGGCGATGATGATGGTGATGATGATGATGATGATGATGATGATGATGATGATGATGATGATGATGATGACGATGATGATGACGACGATGATGATGGGCGCAGACAGCGACGGGGACAAGGAAATCGACGTGAAGGAGCTGGACAGCACTATCCGCCTCTACAAGCGAAGGAAGCGGGCGGGACAGCTGGGCACTTGGCACGGCCAGCTAGAAGTCCAGCAGGACCCGGTCTTTCCCAACTGGCTCATCGGGAGGGACGACTTTCAGCAGGTCTTCTCCAGGTACGGTAGGTTTGCTCACTAAAGTTCCCACCACCTCTACAGTACACACCGTGGGCCTTGCTCTCATGAATATCTAGGCCTAATTCCGTCATTAGTGGTAGTAGTAGTAGTAGTAGTAGTAGTAGTAGTAGTAGTAGTAGTAGTAGTAGTAGTAGTATAGTAGCCGTAGCAGGAGTAGTAGCAGGAGTAGTAGCATTAATCGTGTCGTTATTAATATTATAATTTCCCTGGCCATCCGACAATGTGCAGCATGATCTTCAACATTGATCACTCATAACTTTCCCGAAAGAAGAAAACCTCGGAAACAAAAGGAAACCCACGCACCAAGTCTACCTCCCTTCTGTACCAACTTTCGGCTTGTCTACTATTAATTTTTTTTTAATCATCGTTTTTACTTTCCAGCCTAACTCGTAGTTGGAGGTTTTACCCCCAGCGATTTTCTGGACAAGCCGTGGTCACGGGTGTAGCAAGTTTTTGTGTGCCAAATTTTCAAGTTTTTAGAAATTCGGACCTACCAATCTACCTATTACCCTGGTATTAGTTTTTTCCCAAACATCGTCTTTGATATTTCCGTAGTCCTTCGTTGGCACGATTACGCATCTATTTTTTGTCGCCATTTGCGCTTTGGACCTACTATTACTAGTTTCGAGACTCGAACAAAACACCCGCTGAAAAAAAACTGCCGAAAATTTTTAAAACGTGTAGTAAAAAACGGCCTATGTGCCGCTCGACGTGCTGTTTTGAATTCAGGTTTTTGCCTGAAGCTGGAGCATGCGAACGACCGGAGGTGGAGACAGCTCTCAGGAAGAAACCCGAAGGTCGACTCAATCGAGATTTGCAAGCGATCAGCAGCTGGCTCGGGCAGCAGGTAATAGAGATGCGCGCAGCAAAAGAAGACAGTGGCGGCGGTGGTGGTGGTGGGGATCGGAGTTCGATTGGAGTTCGACTCGAAGTTTTTTTTCATCGAACTTGGTTATCGTCTGGGGATGAGTGTTCTGCGAGTGATCAGAATTGAAGGTATACAGTGGTGCTTGCGCATTTTCGATGCTGTATGCCGCACTTACGCGTCCGTGTGTCCCCACAACTCCCGCCGGTCGAAAAAACGTGAACACCGCACAAGGGCATTGATCAGGATCACGTGGTTTGTGCCAGGTGTAGGGTAAGGCACCCACGAGGCAGTTACGCACAGTAGGACGTGAAACCCCATGGCTGTCTCTGCAAGCGGCCACACCAGTGGAAAACGAACAAACTGTGTCGACGCTGTCGTTGACGCGCACGAAAGTCCGCGTCGAAAGCGGTTTTTAGTTATTGAGTACTGGTAGGATGCATGTTCGCCCTTTCATGGGTGCGGCTCCCTCGCCCAACACCTCCATCAAGGTGCTCCCCACTCGGCTGCAAATAGTGCCTGCCTTGTCGATGAAAGGAAACCCGACATGCTCCGTCCCGGCATTGTAGGGACGCGAGCGTCTATGATCATACGGCTACGGCCATGTGTGAAAAATGAGCACAACCCGCCTCCCCCCCCCCCCCCACCTCGCCTCGATTCGATTCGATTCGATTCGAAATTTCCTGGAAATTTCAGGATTCCCTGCGGTCTTTGGGGGCGAAGCGGTTGATGGAAGTGGCCAAAGTTGTGGAATTTCAAGAGATTGGGCAGGGAGAGCAGCTGTTCGCTGAAGGAGATGATCCCTTCGTGAGCGCTTCCTTCTGCATCGTATACATGTGTATATATTGTATGTTATATGTTATGCATTACTTTGGCCGATAATATAGGCCACGTTTATTACCCATGACAGACCCCAAACGTGTGTTATGTTACAGGCCAGAGCGGTGTTTAGAATACGAAAAGAAGAGTGCGCAACGTAGAAGGAAGGAGCAAAGACAGCAAGCGGAGTAGATTAAAAAATCTTAAGCCGGGAGTAGAGGTGCAGAAAGGGAGTTGGACTTTCGTACATAGGCTTCTCTTTGTTTCCGTGTTACGTTTTGTTCCTCTCTTTCGGAGTGATTATGTGTGATCAGCGTTGGATCTCATGCACGCTGCACGCCAGCGGGATGGCAAACGCAAAAACTCAACCACTCTGTGTGAAGATGTCACCCACCGAGCTATTGGGGTAAAATACCGATCGATTACCCAGCCCAGGGTATAACCCTCACAACGCTCTCCCCCCCTCGGAAAGGCAAGGTCTTTGAGGCGTCGGTACCGTGTACGACCGTACGCCGATGACCTACCCGCTTTAATTTCAATGCCTGGGGAACCAGGGAGAAGTATGTATTCAGGGACGCACGCGCAAGCGCTTCTATGAAACAAACGCTCGAAGTGAGATTTCGGACACGTGTCCTCAACTACGTCAAATATGAGGGCATTACCTGCTGAGCTACAGGGGTGAAAAAGACCGATCGATGACCCCAGCCCAGGGTAATCGCTACAACACCTGGTATATATACATATATATATATATATATATATATATTGCATTTCTTCATTTGCCCATCTGACAAGGTATGGTGCCCATTCCAATCGCACCATTCACGTATAAACGGGAATCCCGAATCCAACGACTTCAGACAATGGGCGGTACCAATCAGACCTGAATACTTGACGAAGCTACACCAAAAACGTACTGGAACACCCCTTAAGATTGTTTGGGGGGAACTCTTAGCCTCCCTTTTCGACACACCTCACTTACGTTTGACACGAAACCGGGACCAGTCTAACTTTAAGTTATATTTCGGCCGGAAGATGGATGCCGTCGGCAAGGGGTGGCCGATTGGGGTTGTCGGTGGTTAGAATGTCTTCATTGGTGCCTGCTCCTGTTTCGGTTGGGGCTTGTTGGCGCGAGACCTTCCCCGTCTCATCCTAGCGGGCTATATATATGACCTGCCCTGTAGCCGACACATATCCTGCATTGTGGCGAGAGACGGCTATGTCCTGTCTCACATCCGAGACCTACACGCCCTACATTGCAGCGAGGCTGTTCACGAGCGAAACGAGTCGCTGTTTTCAGTTTGTACGGTCTCCTAACACATAGAGGGGCCCCTTTTTTGTTTGCGCGCATGTATCCTATTACGGGGGACCATAGTTAATAGGACCTGTGGTATACATAAAATCCTATATATTTAACCTTTTTTACTAACAATATTTGGTCCTATTAACTATGGTCCCCCGTAATAGAGCTCGCGGTGAGGAAACAGGAGGACTTTATTTTTCAATTAGCGAAAGGAAGAAAGAAGCAGCTGCGAGATTGCAGACGAGCTTTCGTCGAAACTCATCCCTTGCAAGCTGTGCCATACTAGTCATACTGCTGGAGTCACACTTCAATCGCCCGTACTGCGTACGCACGGGTTCATATAGACTCTTGAAGTACTAAATGCCCCGCACCGAGTGGAGCAACATGCGGCTCCTGTGGAAGTCAGGAGGGGGTGCATTTACGGCCTTACTATTTTAGGTATAATTGCGGTGCTGTTAATGTTAAGGTCATGGACAGCGGGACACTTTGTATCCCTGGGCAGGTCTGCCTATTAAGCCGGTACTCATTGGTACTCACGTTGATGTTCGCTTAGAGATAGAAGAGCCACTTCATTCCTTTCGTGCACGACGGAGACTGGGACCACGCTCGTGCCTCTCTGGAAAACCCCTGGTTTTCCACCTAAGATACGCCTTCCAAGTACTACAAATACGATCCCAGTGCCAGAACCCAGGTAATTACCGGGCTTTCAACCTCATACTAAGCAGTATCATAACATAAACCCAAACCCCACATTTTAGCGAGAGAGAGAGCTACCCTATTTTTTTTTAGAGAGAGAGGCTACCCGATCCTATAGCGTCCACAAACTCTCAACTGTAAGGAGGAGCTTTGCACTCTGCTGTCTTCTGGACCAGGCTGTGGGCACATACTTACGTTCGCAGGTCTGTATTTCTGTCTGTCTTTCTGTCTTTCTGTCCGTCTGTCTGTGTGTGTGTCTGTCTGTCTGTGTGTCTGTCTGTCTGTCTGTCTGTCTGTCTGTCTGTCTGTCTGTCTGTCTGTCTGTCTGTCTGTCTGTCTGTCTGTCTGTCTGTCTGTCTGTCCCCCCTTGTCCCCCCCCTCCCTATGGCGGCATGCATGCCTAGATGTACATCGTGCAGGGAGGACACTCAGCGGTATCACTGATGTACACCTCTAGTTTCACAGCTAGCTCTTGTTTTTAAATTTTACAAATACCTGACGAGTCGATTTTCATCTACATACTTCGTGTTTGTTCACAATTAGCGATTTCGAGCTTTAGAAGGTGTGAGGAGGCACGCCTTGTAGCTTTTCACCGAGTTATTCACCCCCGACCTTCCGGCAGCAGGGACGACGAAAAGCGTTGCCGCTTGTAGCTTCAACACGTTGGAAACTTCCTCCTCCCTCCCTCCCTCCCTCTTCCTCCCCCCCCACCCCCCCCCTTCTTAGACATGCGAGGGTCTATGATCGTACGACTACGGCCATGCATGAGATCGAATACTTATCTCCTATCGAATGCACCCCCCCCCCCCCCCCCTTCACCGCCTCCCACCCACGAGGCAGTTACACAGTACTCCCGTTGCTGTCTCCGGAAGTGGCCACGCCGCAAAATAAATCAACTCATCAAGGCTGTCATCCATGCGCAAGTCCGCCTCACAAGCGGTTCTTAGTAGGGGATGCACCCTTCATGCGACTCGCCGAACACCTCACGGGGCTTCGCGCTTGGCGCAAACAATCAATGTCTCTCTGGTCGGTGAAAAATCCGACGTGCTCCGTCCCGGCATTGTAGGGATGCGAGGGTCTATGGTCATACGAATACGGCCATACACGATAGTGAGTGCCCCCCCCTTTCCCCCCGTCCCCCCAACCCCTCCCACCCCCTCCCCCCCCCTCCCTCTTCCCCTCCCTCCCCCTCCTTTGTTGCCCCCCCCCCCCCCCCCCCCCTCCCGGCCCCCTTTCCCCCCCCCTCTTGTGGTTGTGGCGCTGAGCCAATGTCAGTACAACAGCATCAAGAAGTTTTCACACCAACGCCTACTTCCAAGTACATACTGGATATATATACATATTATATATATATATTATGTATATATATTAAAAATAATATATATATAATATATATATATATATTAAAAATAATATATATATAATATATATATATATATTAAAAATAATATATATATATAATATATACCAGGTATATAATATATATATATTAAATCGCTGTTTTCTTCGCTAGAGCTTGACCCATGCACCACTATAATGACCGATAGTATAGTCACCGTTTCGCCTCTGATATCAATATCATGCGGGGAGTAAATTTCCGGCCAGCCAGAGTGGCACATACCACTTAAGGTACAATAACTCTCCGTACACTAGGTGCAAACAACCCGTCCCTAGACAAACATGGGGTGGTACAACCCCAAGAACTAATGGGGGGTCGATTTTTCCGTCGCTTCCCTGGGTTTTCCCGTGCTGTAGGCGTTCTATATGATACTCCACGGTCACGTGGTGGTGCTGGTGAAAGATTGTAAGGTGGCCACTCTGGGAGCCGGGGAGACGTTCGGAGAGCTGGGGCTGCAAAACCTGGAGAAGCGGACGGCGACAGTCAAGGCAAGCCCCCCCACGCAGCAATGCCTGCCTGCCTGCCTGCCTGCCTGCCTGCCTGCCTGCCTGCCTACCTGCCTGGTCGGTGAAAACCCGACGTGCTCCGTCCCGGCATTGTAGGGAGGAATACGAAGAAGGCATATACGGTTATGCGAGTACGGACATGAATGGCATTGTATATACACCGCCCCCTCCCCACGCAGCTTACCCATTCATGCGACTCACTACAACCGCTCACGGCGCTTTGCGCTTGGTGCAAGCAATGCCTGCCTGGTCGGTGAAAACCCGACGTGTTCCGCCCCGGCATTGTAGGGATGCGAGGGTCTATGGTCATACGACAACGGCCATGCATGACACTATGAGTGCACCCCCCCCCCCCCCCCTCCCGTACTGCGGCGTGGCATGCCTCGTGCTTGGTGTGTGCGCGAGTATAGGCCGATAACGGGGGGGCGAAACTGGTGAGGATGTTCATGGCCGACTACCGCAACATCTTGTCCAGGTACCTCATGGAGAAGATGCAGCTCAAGGTACGCTCGGTCGCGCCAAGTATCGTACGGTATATGATACTGCTAGTTTCCCCCCCCCCCCCCCTCCGACAGTGTATGGTATTCGGTACATGTTCCATTCCGACTCGGATCGAACACCTTGTATTACCGCAGGAGTTGTCGTCCCCCTTCTACTTGGGTCACTCTACACCGATAAAAATACCGCTCTCTTTTCGTGATCGGTCCATACCATCATGCTGAACGTACGCACTGTTTGGCGGTTTCAGCCTCGATCCCAGCTCTTTTTTTTTTGTTAGATAGACACGCACCATAGTCACTGCGCCAGCAACCAGCAGCCAGATCATGCTTTTCAGTCACACACAGACCATAATCACTTAGATAGCGGCCACCCCCCCTCCCCCCAGTCTCTGGAAGTGGCCGGACCAGAAAACATACCAATTCATTAAAACTGTCATCCATACGCAAGAAAATCCGCCTCAAAAGCGGTTCTTAGCAGTATGCAGGTCACCCTTCATGCGACTCGTCGAATACCTCACGGTGCTTCGCGCTTTTTTGCAAGCAATGTGTGCCTGGTCCTGGTCGGTGAAAACCCGACATGCTTCGTCCCGGCATTGTAGGGATGCGAGGGTCTATAACCATACGACCACGGCCATGCATGAGATCGAGTGCATCTCTCCTATCGAGTACCCCCCCCCCCCCCCTAGATTGGGATTTGCTAGATGTACACACCACAACGACCGGGCTGGCTATGAGCGCCTGCTGTCGCCGCAGTGGTTGTATTATAGTGTAAACATACTGTACGCGCAGGCATCTACCTAACGACTCATTCAGCGCCCTCCCGTCCTCGCGGCCCTTCAGTCCAGGTGCGAAGTATACGGCGGCCTTTCCTACGGCGATGACAACATCCCCTTGTTTTTTATTTCGTCGCGGTTCGAGCCCGCCAACACATCTATAGTTTTTCCCATACCTCGGACAGATCAGATCGATGATGATCTATCTGATCTATCTACAGGTAATCTACAGGTCATGTAGCCCATCACCTGCCGTTGTGAGAGGTTGTGGGGGATCTCTGTCTTACATGTATAGATCCAACCCTGGAAACATGTGCTAGATTCTGCAGACTTGTACGGTTCCCACCCGGCAACATGAGCCAGATCATACAGATCATACAGGTAATGCAGATCATACAGATCATACAGATCATACCGATCATACAGATCAGGAACATATATTACAGATCATGCAGATCTATCGGCCCTGAAATATCTAGGTCATGAATTTCTATGGGAATCGATGAACTGTCTGAGATGTGAAATCTCAATCTTTTATCTTTCTACCCTCTGCTGACTTCGAGAAGCAAAGGTCTACTGCGGTGATACACACAGCCACAGCGTTGGTTTTGATGTTTTTAGTTCCACGCACTCGGTGCAACGCCTCTTTCTCCCTGCACGCTAATCCGCAACACACACAAACGTTTTATAGTCGGCTACACCCCCCCCCCGCGCGCGCCCCTGCTCCGTCTCGAGTGGGATGCGCGTGATCAATGGCCGAATGACCAAGGCAGACAAGAAAAGAGTGCGCCCCTGGCCACGCTGCTTTTTCTCGATAGGGATGCCTGGTCAAAGGTCCTATGACTAAGGCAGGCAACAACTGAGTACGGCCCTCCCCCCCCCCCTCCCCGGTTGGTCCCACTCGCTCACGCAACGCACACAGATCAACCTGCTTCAGACCACCTTCACGCTGGGGAGCAACTGGTCGCTTTCAAAGATAAGAGCGTTCGCGTTCTGCATGGCGCATCACAGCCACGCCAAGGGGGAGTTCATCTTTCGACAGGGAGAGCCGGCGCAGAACCTCTACATCGTCTATCGAGGCAAAGTGAGACATACGTACATGAATATATGTGCTACTCGACACCGGGCGTCCCCGGTGGCTTGGTAGGTGGTCCGCGTGCCTATCAAGATCAATTTCGTGGATTCAAGCCTCACCGAGTGCATGCTCTTTGGGGCTTTTTCTTGCATAAAAAAATGATTAGCGGAAAGCGCGAGAGCGTGAGTTAGCTACATTCGATGAAAATCGACGAGCAGTGGGAATGCTGAACCCTATGCGCGATAAAACATGAAGGCATGTACCGGGGGGGAGAAGGGTAGACACGTGTGACCACGGCTTGTCAAGAAGGTCGTCGAGGGTAGAACCTCCTACGAGTTAGGCTGCAAAGTAAAAGCGATGATGAAAAAAAAAAAAAAAATGGCTATTGGCTATTGACTATTGTTTGTTGGCTGTTGGTTATCGGCTGTCGTCTATTGGCTATTGACCATGACTATCGGACACTGGCTATTGCATTTTGGACAGGAAGACCCAGCGCAGAATCTCTGCATCGTCTATCGAGGAAAAGTGAGACATACGCACATCCATGCAGCTGATTAGCTGCGATCGGCTATTGGCTATTGGCTATCGGCTATTGGTTATGTTGCCCTAACCGAGCGTAGCATGCGTGATGTCAACACAAGGACACAGAGCCGCCGACCTTTTTGCTGCGGAGCTCCCGTCGTTTCACCAACCGCCCCGCTTGTATCTGGCATTCGATGCGCGTTTGTTGGGGGGAGGCGGAGCTGTCGCCGCCACAGCAGCAACAAGCAACGAGTCCAGCAGCAACAGCAGAAGCAGCAACAACAACAACAACAACAACAACAACAACAACAACAACAGCATATGGCAGCAGTATCAAGCACCAGCATCATCAAATATTGTTGTCGTTTCGTGTCCTTCGTCGCGGCTCCTTCTACTGTTTTTTTCTCGCAGTTGCCTCCAAACTTGCCTGACAAGCAGCTACGCACGCGTGGTCCTCCCTGCCTTGCCTCCGCGTGCGTCCGCCCCCCGTACGCCGTGCAAGGTACTGGCTCAGACAGTGCTGCGATATGGTTTCGTGAACCGCTGGCCACTGTCCAACAAACGAACGCACCAGCGAAACTCTACCAAACAGGCAAGAGAGGATAGGCATCTTAGAGTGTTCAACAGAGGACCGTATTAAATTTTTCCAACCAGAAGGGCCATTGCTTGTCGAAGACCTTGTTTCCCCCTAGTTCTTCTCTTTTGTTTGGATTGAGTGAAACCGTCGCGGAGGTCCGAGGTATTCAACTGAACTCCATGCTACAGGCTAACGGCCGGTCCGCGGCGAAGATCTATCGACCGGAAAGCATCGTTAACGATCAGTTCGCGAAAAATATAGCTGACAGAAAAGTGACGCCAACGACCAGTTCATACACGAGTAACCTGAAGTCAGCGCTCTCGCCCAGTCCATACAACAAACATAAATTAATACTAACGACCAGTTCACGAAATAACTAGCGACCGGCAAGTGGCGCTAGCTATCAGTCCACGGAGAGCTAGCGACCGACGGGTGACGACAAAACGAGCTGTTCGCGAAGAGCTAGCGACCGGCAAGTAGTGCGCTAACGACCGACTCGCGACAGACCTGGCGATCGACAAGTAAGTAATAACGCCAACTATCGACCAGCAAGTAGCGACAACCACCACCCTCTGAAGAGCTGGCCACCAGAAAGTGAAGAGAGCAACCAGCCGGCGAAAGCGCTAGCGACTCGAGAACCAACGCTCACGATCACCAACCTGCAGATTCATGTATATTTCCCCCCCGGAGTTACGTGTTGCGCTCGCCTTTTGTCATGGCAACGGCAGGGCCCATTCATTCGTCGTGCATTCGCGTAAAAACAACAACAATATTATTATAACTATTGTGTATGCCACCCGAGCTTAATGTTTAGAATGAAGAAGCTTCAACGTTGATCACTCATAAACATTGCCAGAGAGAAGGAGAAAACTAAGGGAAATAAAAACCAGAAGGAAACCTAAGCTATTATTGTTGTTGTTGCGGGACAATGTGTTACTATCAGGCTGAGCTCCAAACGCGAAACACTCATAAACCTTCTGCGAAAGCAGAAGAACACCACGGGAACACTCTATCGTTGCCATTCCGTACTAGGATTGAGGATGCTGATCGCTGAACGCTGACCGCCCAAAACTGATTATTCCCACCCGCGCCGCTTGCCCGCCCGCTCCCGCCCGCCCGCCCGCCGCCGTGGGGCTTAGGTAACGATAAACCTGAAAACCTTGAACGTTGGAGACGTCATTGGAGAGGACTGCGTGTTGGGGTTCGAGTCGAGGCAGTACCAGGTGACGGGGGTTACCAGCCGCACGGTATTGTTGCCAAGAGACGGGTGGGCGCAACAGGGGTATATATGCAGTGTGTGCTCTTCACATTAAACAGTTATTTCTACCCGTCGACATCCAGCACAGCAGTGTGTGTGTTCTTCACATTCAACCGTTCTTTCTACCCGTCGACATATAGCACAACCAGTGTCCGCGCCGATTCTTCGATCCTAGACGAGGCAGTCCCAGGCGACGGGGGCTGCCAGCCACAAGGTGTTATTGTCTTTTAAGCTTTCAAGCGTCAGGAGACGGGTGGACGCGACAGGGGTATATACTCGTAGGACTTTTTGGCCAAAACATTTTCCGACTAAATAAACTACCACGCCCATTGTCGTTGGAATATCAGCGTTTCAATAATGTTCACTTAATGATTCGCGATACACCTGCTATTAATAGTAACTGCTGTTCGTTCATCGGGTTGCGCTCTTTATTTGCTCGTCTCCAAGGTCAGTTGTTTGCGTGACTTACTCATAGTACTGATGACTTGGTTGTAATATTAGTAGTACTACTACTGACTTGGTTGTAATATTAATAGTACTAATGACCTGGTAGTAATAGTACTATTGAGTTGGCAGTACTACTAGACTACTGATGACTTTCCAGGTATTCATGGTATCGTAATAGTACTATTACGGGGGACCACAGTTAATAGGACTAAATATTGTTAGTAAAAATGCTTGAATATATGGGTTTTTATGTGCACCATAGGTCCTATTAACTATGGTCCCCCGTAATATTGTAAATGCGTACTGATAGCACAAATGACTTAGCAATAATAGTACGGAAGATTTAGCAACAGCACTAATGACTTACTAGTAATATAGTAATGCCAATGACGCAGCAACTATTTACGACTTACTACTAGTATTAATGACTTACTAATAGCACCAATGACTGACTAAAAGTACAGAGCCCTCTCCTCAAGTAGGAAAATGCTGAGAAATTTTTGAGCATTGCAGTTCTACGGGGAGAACATTTTTTGCTCTAGTTTTCATCACTTTTACTTTCCAGCTTAACTTGTAGGAGGTTTTACCCTCAGCGGTCTGCTTCAGGACAAGCCGTTGGCACAGGTGTCGTCCTTTCTCCCCCCACCGGTACGTGCCTTCATTTTTTTTTTTGTCGCGCATAGGGTTCAGCATTCCCACTGCGCGTCGAGTTTCATGGAATGTAGCTAACTCACGCTTTCGCGCTTTCCGCTAATCATTTTTTATGCAAGAAAAAGTCCCTACGAGCATGCACTCGGTGATACTTGAACCCAAGAAATTGATCTTAGCAGGCACGCGGGCCACCTACTAAGCCACCGGGGACGCACTATGATGTGATGTGTGCACTAACCATAATCCGGTATGGTGTGTGAGCATGCGAGCATGAGGGTGTACTTGGTTCTTTGGGTCCATCGGGGATAGTATTTTCGGTAAATTATCGTTGTCACTGTATTTCGCCGCTGCCATCTATCTGACGAATGTGCAGCATGAGCTTACAGCGTTTTTTCAGAAACCACTCATCACTTTTATCACTCGCAAACATTCCCCGGCATGAAAAAACAAAAACCGACGGAAAACGGAAACAAAAAAACGAAACCTACTATTATACGTATGCACGAAACTCTCAATCCCTTCCGTACCTACCGGCATGCACTATTTACGGGGGGCCATAGTAAATAGGACCAAAAGTTGTTAGCAAAAATAGTGAACTATATACCTGGTAGTTTTTTTTGTGTGTGTTCCGTAGGTCCTTTTTAATATGGTCCCCCGTAATAGCTGCTTACACTGCAGCCCCGTTTTGGGGACGGAGCACTCAAATTCCAAGTGGTTAGTCCCCAAAAGGGGACTGCAGTCCTAAAAATGTCAGGCAGGAAGGAGTATAGGTACAGACAGAAGGGGGTTGACAGTTTTTTTTTGTCCTTCCCTTGGTTTTCTTACGATATTATGTATCGGAATGTTCAAGAGTTATCGACGTTGAAGCCCCTTCATGCCAGACATCTAAGGTCGGAAGGCAAATATATTGTGGGGGCGGTCAGTCAAGCCGTCGAACCGCGGTCCTGTTTTGCCTTCTTTTATCGCGCTAGGTTTAGTGTGGGCGACGGTCAGTCCACGCGTCAAGCCGCCATCCTGTGTTTTTTGTATTATGGTAGGTTTAGTGTGGGGCGGTCAGTCAAGGCGTCAAATCGCCGTCCTACGCCGTCCGTTTTTTCTATAATATGATAGATTTAGTGTCGGGCGATCGGTCAAGGCGTCAGTCAGATCGCCGTCCGATTTTTTCTCTGCTAGGTTTAGTGTGGGCGGTCGGTCAAGGCGTCAAATCGCCGTCCTGTTTTTTTCCTCTCTTCTGCTAGGTTTATTATTAGTGCGGGGCGGTCAGTCAAGGCGTCAAACCACGGTGCTATTTGGTAAAAAAACATAATACTAGTTTTCGGTCAGTGATTCGTTGGAAAGGCCCATGGGGGGGGGGGGGGGGGGGGGGGGGGGGGAGAGGGGCTCAGCCGTTGTGGGACGACTCCCATGCAGGAGGCGTTTCGATTATAAAGGAGGCAATATTTTGGGCGTCACCTCGGTTTGGGATCGTGTTCTTTCTGGCGGCTTTCCTTTTTGGTTCCTCGTTATTCGTGTTTGCGATCGATACCCGGAGACATTGATTGTCGGATGGCAAAGCATAGTCATAACAAATGAGTGTCCGCGTTGGTTCCTGAGAGCTGTATGTACTGTATATAACAAAACAAACGAACAAACAAGCAGGCAGACAACGCATTGACTACTTTCCTCCACACCGCGTTTACGTCGTGCTAATGTCATGCCTGGTAGGTGGTTGCGCTGACGCAGGATGTTCAGGTGTGCGTGGTGTCCAGGAATAACGCCTTCTTGTACCTCACGTCGGGAGAGCTGGATCAGCTTCATCACCAAACTAAAGTTCGTGGGAAAAGTAGGGCAGCTGTGCTCAACCCCCCCCCCCGCCCGCCCGCCCCCCCCAGCCCCCCGACCCAACCCGCCCTCCCGCCCCCCCCACACTTCATTACATAATATATTATGTGGTACGACACATGTGTGTTCTACGACCGCACTAAAATGCTTGCACACATTGGACAGATTATCCACAGATCATCCACGGATCATCTACAAACCACCTGCAGATCATCTACAGATCATCTACAGATAATCTACAGATCATTCCCTCTTCATGATATAGAAAGCCCTTTGCGGGCAGATACACTCCTGATCTGTATGATCCAGCTCATGTCGCCGGGTGGGACCCATAACAATCTGCATGATCTAGCGCAAGTATCTCCGGTTGAATCTGTACTGTATACAGATCCTGCAAGACACATCATAACTGAAGGTTAGAACCTAGATGATCTACCTGTAGATATATAGATGGATAGATCATGATCTGTTCGAGGTCTGTCCGACGCGTGAAAGCGCATCACTTACCGTACTGGCACCTACGGCCAGAGAAACGCCTTCGGTCCCCGTATTTTTCCCAACTGGCCAATCGTTTCGAAAGGATGCTTATGATTCGTGGAAAAACCCTGTTACTACGGTCTGTGCATACAGTAGTATCAATAGTATCTCCGTGAAAATAGTCGCCTGATTATTGGGCCTCGGGCGGGCTGCCAGCAGGGGGAAAAAAATGTTCATCGCGCATCGCACATCACACATCACCAACAGTTGACACATGACGCATCACATCACGTATGGCACTCTCTGTTCTTGGTTTGTCTTACCTTTGATTGTTTGCCTTACTTTGGTTTGCCTTACCTTGGTTTGCCTTACCTTGGTTTGCCCCACCTTGGTTTGCCTTACCTTTGATTGTTTGCCTTACCTTGGTTTGCCTTACTTTGGTTGGCCTTACCTCGGTGTGCCTTACCTTGGTTTGCCTTTCCTGTGATTGTTTGTCTTATGCTTAGTAGGAGTTGTACAGGTATGCGGGGGAATCGAGCACGTCATACTACAAGGCGGTGAAAGGGTGGCAAGACGCCAGCAGAATGAAGAACGAGGTGCAAAAACTACTCTTACGGGGGACCATAGTTAATAGGACCTATGGTACACATAAAAACCTATATATTTAACCATTTTTACTAACTCTATTTGGTCCTATTAACTATGGTCCCCCGAAATATCAATAATAGTCGAGTGAGAGATAAATGTCGGGGGTGGAGGAGGGGGGAGAAGACGGGGCGGGGGGGGGGGGGGGGAAAGGAGCAGTCCAGCCGATGTATAAGTAAGCAGACGGGAGACGGCCACAGGTTATCAATACCTACATGGGGGTCGTTCCGGAAGTTGCAGTCATGCTGCGAGACAGGTTTCGATCGAACAAGACTTTTTGTTCGGGGTATTGAAGACCCTAGGTAAATATAGGTAAAACCTAGGTGAATAAACCTACAGTACTGCTGTAGGAAATAAGGTACTGTATACCTATCCAGTCAGGGGTGCGCGTGAAAAAAAACCCCGACACCTCGCTGGCCATTTTCGAAGACCCAAACTCCATCACCGAGGGGGAGGGGGGGGGGGGTACACCCAAACGAAGCTATTAGCATCTTTGAAGCAAACAACAAAAAAACGTTTCGTAAAAAATCGTCCAGAAAATCCCACCCCATCCCACTGGTTTGTTTTCGGAATTTTGACTTTTTCAGGACAGCGTGTGATTTCGTTTTTTTTTTTGTCGTACACCCCTGTGTTTCCCGGTGTATTAGGTGATAGGGCCGTCGTATCGGCGTCGAGTGGAACTCAGCGAACGCCAAGCGCGGACCAAACAACGCCAACGCGCCAAGGCCGCCGTGCGGCGGAATAATCGCGGCAACCGACCGCTCGGGGACGCGGCAGCAGACCCGAGTAACGCCGCCCGTTTAGCTGAAGAACCGGCCAGGCTCACTCTACCCCGACTCAAAAGACAGGGCACGAAATGCTGAAACCACGCCATGTGATACTCTTGGTATACCTTTTTCTTTTTTTTTTTGGGGGGGGGGGGGGGCGAGGACGGTGGAACGGCTATAGAACAAAGAGAAACGACCGGAATCGCAGCGATACGGCTGCGAGACAAACCGAATAAACGGCTGGGTACAACAGAGAAACGCCTGCTATACAGTGAAAACTGCTGACCACAGCGAAACGGCTACTACTTACCTAGCACAGCGAAACGGCAGGAAAACTACTGCGTGAGAACAAAAAACGTACCACCATGCGAAACGGCGTCGATCGCGCATCGGGGGTACAAAACCCGCAAGGGAATCTCACCATAGCACGCTCTGGGGCTATAAGCCACCAGGTGTATAGGAGACCCCATCTTTGAGGGTGCGTCAAGGTCTCTTTCGGCCTCGAAGTGCCTATTTTTACTGTTTTTAGTGTAGGGGCGGTCAATCAAGGGGGTCAAAGCGCGATCTCTTTTTTTTTTAGTAATTAATTACCAGGTACCTGGTACCATATTCAGTACTTTTTTCCGAGCTCCACAAGCCGCCGGGGAAAGCACGAGAGCACATGCATATATGATACCTGGTACATGATACTGCTCGTACCAAACACCACCACGGACAGGAAGCCGGCAGGGACACCCCCCTCCCCCCCCCCCCCCCCCCCCCCCCCCGCCGCCTCCCATCCCCCCTGGGAGTATAGGAACGGTGGTCCGCCCCGAAAGGGATGCGTGGTAAATGGTCACACAACTACTACTTACTGTGAGGCAAGCAGCAAATTACGTACGCCCCCGACCCCCCCCCCCCTTTCCCCTCCCTCGCATCCAATAAAGTAGAACCCCACGTGGCACCTGGCACCAGCTGCGTGGCACACTACCACTGTTGTTGGCCTACTGGCAGTTTAACGAGTACTCGATTTTTGTTTTTTATTTTCCATCTCATGTTTTTTATTTTTTTATTTATAATTTTAGTTTCCATCCCATTTACAATCATCGCCCTTACTTTCTGTCGTTCCTAATACTACTAATAATGTACGAGGAATGCTGAAGATTTACGGAAGGATCTTCGGTTTAGATTGGAATGGCATCCACGCTACGTATATAGTCGGAAGGCAAGCTTATGATAATAATAATAATAATAATAATAATAATAATAATAATAAGAAGAAGAAGAAGAAGAAGAAGAAGAAGAAGAAGAAGAAGAAGAAGAAGAAGAAGAAGAAGAAGAAGAAGAAGAATATGATTAATACTCGTGACTAAGATCCGGTGTCACAAAGTTATATAGGCTTTTCTTCTCCCTCCCCTCCACTATACGGCTCGTTCGTGCCTCCCATTTTTATCGCGAGAACACTTCGGCCCCTTCCCTTTTTTTCCCCTCGGCGAGTCGCATATCGCATCGAATTTAGACTTGGTGCATGGGTTTCCTTTTGTTTCCGAGGTTTTCTTCTTTCGGGAAAGTTATGAGTGACCCATGTTGAAGATCATGTTGCACATTGTCGGATGGCAAGAGAAATAATATTACGGGGGACCATTGTTAATAGCACCAATTATTGTCGGTAAAAAACAGCTAATATATAGGCTTTATTTTGTGTGCACCGTAGGTCTTATTAACCATGTATGGCCCCCCGTAATAGGCGCTCTCTCTGCACTGCAGTTGATTCCGTTTTTTTCATGTATTTTCGTATTTTTGCAAAATAAACTCAACAGTCCAACCCACGTGGGATTCGAACTTCAGCATCGACTCTTTCTTGCCTAAAACAGTGGAGGGAACCGACATTATGCCACACCGGTGCGATCGTACAAGGCACCATCATCATCTGTTCGTACTATATTCGCCCTGCCTCTCCAGGTATATGTACCCCCCCTGGGGCAGCCCATGCGCGGGGTCACAAAGCGGGCACTCCCCACCCCTTCCCGCGACGGCCAATATGGAATGCCTTCATGTTGTAAGGATTGTACCCTGCGCTGTGGGCAACCGATCGGTCTCTTATACCCCTGTAGCTCGGCAGGTAATTATTAATAATACCTTCACATTTGACGTCGTCGAGGACACGGGTTCGAATCTCGCGTAGAGCATTTCTTTTGTACGTAGAAACGCTTTCTGCGCGTGCGTCGCTCAAAACATATCTCCCTGGTTCCCCAGGTAGGTATTGAAGCGAAACCGGTAGGTCAGCGTGCACGGCCTTGCACGGTACCGGTGTCCCAAACATCCCGCCGTTCAGTTCAGAGGAGCCGAGAGAGAGTGTTACCAACCGGTTTCCGAGTGCTATTACAATGCAAAGGAGAGCTGCATGGCATTGATTGGTGCAACATGATCGATCCTACCCGTAAAATACTGCTGGGCGTTTACACTGGTCTTGGGAGAAGATTCAAAACACGAAGTAAAGTTATCCTGGTTTCTGATCACCGCCATCTATCTCTTGATGCCAGAGAGGTTAACCCTTTCAGGGCTGCAGTCCCGTTTTGGGGACAATTGGGGAAAAATTACTTGGAATTTGAGTGGTTCGTCCCCAAAACGGGACTGCAGTTCTAAAAGGGTTAAAAGGGCGCTTTCTGCTGTCAATATGCTGCACACAAGAACTTGAGATACGTTGGCCTTTCTTGCTCGTTCCTGGAGATGGGGGCATAATATGGATGTACATACATGCCCATCGTGCTGTGCAAACGAATACCAGGTACCTTCTAGCATATACCAGACATTAGGTACGAACATTCAACGCGAGGACAAAAACTAAGGCAAGAAGAGCCGATAGCATCATATAGATGTATTTGTAGATTTATTATTCCCCTTGCCATCCGACAATGTGCAGCATGATCTTCAACATTGATCACTCATAACTTTCCCGAAAAAATAGATTTATTAATGTGTGTTGATGGTCGGCGATCATCACTGCTGCTGTCGTTTTTTTTTGTTTTTTTTTTATCCTCCGACGGATTGGTAAAAATAAAGCTTAAGCTCACCATATGGTTATACTTCCTCCTTTCGACAATCACATCATAGCACGCACTGTCCTCCGCTTGTGGTACCCGCTGATCACCTTAATAAACGCGAACGGGTTGTCCGAGTACCCGGGTTTCGGGTCGGGTACTCGCCGAGGTACACCTCTGCAGTGTCGCCGTATATCATCATAATACACCTGGTACAGTGTACGAAATCCGTGCCATCATACCGCGCATGTATACCGTACCGAACGCTACTGCGGCTTTGCCATGCTTTTCTTCTCTTCTCGTTCTCGCCCAATCGGCCCTCCTTCTTGATTGAGCTGCTATTACGGGGGACCCTAGTTAACAGGACCTATGGTGTACATAAAAACCTATATGTTTAACCATTTTTACTAACAAAATTTGGTCCTGTTAACTATGGCCCCCCGTAATACTATTTCACAGGATACCATACGAGGTACAGAGTAGTAACAGAGTAGCAGCAGACATAAACGCCATAATAAACCCTACGAGCTCCAACGAGCGTACGTGCGCGCCGCGCATACCGTACGATAACACGCAAGAAGAAGAAAAGAAAACAAGCGCCTCTTTCCTAGGATGATTTTCCGCGCCGATTTTTTCCAAATCAAGGAGGGCCGGGCGCACACACCAAAAATCGGTGGCCTTGGAAACGTATCGTCGAGATCTTTGCCAAAATAAATAGATAGAAGCTGCTGCTCTGGAAATATATCGTCCCAGAGATTTGATTGCCATAGATAGAAGTGATGCATCTCTGTTAGCGTACGCGCCGTTTCCATTGTCCGGGAAATCAGCCTGCCAATTCGTCCGTGTTTGTTTATCTCAAGTGTTACGCGGTATACCTGGCGTACAACAGGCCAAGGTATCGCCAGCCCAGCCTGTCTCTCACCGCTACGTGTGCACTGGCCGCATTCGGGATGTACGTGACCCAAAAAACAATACCGGTATAAAAAAAAAGAACACCTCGCGACGTACTTACCAGCTTACTGACTTGATGGGCACACATAGAATGCGACCCCAAAGCGATACGTAAGATAAACAAAAAACACACACACACACACCTCGCGACCTACTCAGGTACACGCATCAAGTTGCAACGTCAATTCCCACCACCGCCAAAAAAAACGTGAAAACCAGAGCGTGTAGTGCCTGCAAAATCATACCACTCTTGTCGGAAATATAGGGATCGTTTAGACATTAATATCAACATCAAGCGTTCCTTATATTCACGACCACACAGCGGCACGCGAGTTCAGGGGCCCTATCCTACTGTATACCTACCAGGGATTAAGATCTGCGTGCCCGCCGTCTTCCCATTGGCCAACACATTTTAAAGGGATCGTTCGATTGGTCGAAAACCCTGCTGTGGAGTTGTAATCCTCTTCTCTCTACTCTGTTGTTGTACCCATATACTCGTACGCTGCTCAGGAAGGCAATCTACCATCAAAACCTGCTTTCGCGCGACGGGGTTCTCGAAATGAAAATACACACTAAACAATACAAGGCTCTCGTCGTTTCTCGGCTACCTGCGGGTACCTCTTCCTCTATCATACAGTAATCATCGGTCTTTTATTTGCCTCTCGCTAAACGGCTGGAAAGGACAAAGCGAAACGGCAGGGAAAAACAAATGACGTCAACATCCACGGCCAATTTGAACGTCGAACTACCGTTTACGAGCCCTTCCCTCCCTCCCTCCCTCCCTCCCAAAGACGTCAGTTTACGGTACTTTTTCCTCTTTGACATGACGGACAGCCGTCAAGCAACACTAAAAATAGCACATCAAGTGTCAAGAGGCCTTGACGGGTAGCCGTCAAGGGACTTCCCAGCAGTACCAGTAAGTGTCAAGAGGACTTGACGGACAGCCGTCAAGAACGTTCCCACACCAAAAATAGCATATTCCGTGTCAAGGGAGGGTTGACGGGTCAAAACTAGCAGCAGACCGTCAACCGGCGCATTTGCTCCCTTTCCCCCCCGCCTCCCGCGAAACAAAAGCACAACGAAAACGCCAACAAAACAAACGAACACCACACACCTACCAGGTACATATTTTCGATATTATTATACAAAACGAGCGCCACCTCATGATCATCGTCGGGAAACACCTATTATGCCTGATACCTGACACCAGGTATACCGCACCGCCTTTCGCCGAGGGACGAGCGGCTTGCTTCCGAAGCAAATCGGAGCTATTGGCTATACCTAGTCAATGTTAACCCTGTGAGCAAAACCGCCATCCGCACGGCACACACCATACACCACGCACCACACACGCACAGCAGGTGTCATCTCGACACGCGTGCCGCCGCCGCTGCTGCTGCTGCGGCTGCATCCACACCACACACACACGAAGTAGCGTGTGCCATCTCAGCACGCGCGCCGCAGCACGCGCGCCGCTGCTGCTGCCGCTGCTGCTGCTACATGCACCGCATACGCATAGCGTGTGCCGTCGTTAACACGCGCACCGCCGCCGCCGCTGTTGCTGCTACTACCCCTTGCTACACGCACAGCACGCACACATAGCGTGTGTCATGTCGGCACGCGCACCGCCGCCGCCGCCACCGCTGCTGCTTCTACACGTACAGCGCACGGCATACCCACATAAACAGCGCGCATATACGTCAGCACGCGCGCCGCCGCTGCCGCTGCTTCCTAAACAGCGCGCATATACGTCAGCAAGCGCGCCGCCGCTGCCGCTGCTTCCACAAGCACAGCACACAGCGCTAGAACATCGCGCGGACCACTACTATATACCGATGGCCGTATAGCATGTGCGGGAGGGAAGGACAATAAACGGGCGGCGCTCCTCAATGGCGGGCCCGACTGCCTGCCCCCTCTCTGCGCCCAAGACAACGCATCAGAGGCTGTTTGCCGCGGAAAAAGGCGGACTGCCGTTAGGTCCCTGTGTCGGTCTTAACATCCAGTATCCACAACACAAACCTCATCACCGCCGATCCCTCTTGCTCCTGTATTGTCGTGTGCATTTACATTGGGCAAGGGTTATGGTGCAAAACACGACAGGCAGAGACAGACAGAGCGGGCGAAAAAAGGCAGATTATTAGACCTACATAGATGCCAACGGAAACGCGAAAGCCCAAAAGATTTTCTTCAAAGATATTGCGTTCACAGAACAGCCGAAATTTTCCTCGTACCGCCGCTGAGGGAAAAACAAAATGGTTTCGTTTTTTTTTTTTTTTTTCTTGCCCCCCAACGGCTGCAGGCGGCGCAATTTGTGTTTTTCTGGTTGCAAATTGTCAACACACTGATAGAAACCAGCTCGTGCGAAGATCGACGCTCGATCTCGACGTAAGACTCAGCCCACGGCCAACCCGCTCGGTGTCCGGCCAGGCCAACGAATACAGATGACGGCCTCGAAGATATATCAGGTGGATCCATGGTCTAGGGGGCGAGAGCTTGCCGGCGGCGTCCTACGGTATCCTCCCAAACCTGAAAAAAAGACTATTTTTTGCCATTCGAGACGGATGAAGAAGTTTTGTCTTCTGTTTTGTGCACACCAGCGGCCAATTTGTTTTTTGTCATACGCCTGGTCAGCTCCCGCCACATGACACACCGGCCATGGTGTGAAGACGGTGACCCTAGGGTGGGTCGGAGCCCCTAACGAACGCACTCTGTTCAGAATTCACGACGCAGTCGTTGGTTTCGTCGATCGATGTCTGTCAAGGACTCGGAATCTCGCCGCTTCGACCCAAAGATCGGCCTGAGTTTTTCTCAAGCCGATGTTGGCCCAACATCGGCCCCAGATTTACTATTTTCGGGCTTTTCCAAACGTGTGGGATATTTTTTTTCTAAACGTGCCCACAGGAAGCGTGTTCTAAAAAAAATCTGGAGGGTATGTTCGAAGTTCAAACTTTTCATTGATATTTATCGCTTTCCCATTGGCACAGGTCTTACGAGAGAATTGCGATTTTTGTGCCGAGCGAATACGAGTATTTTTTTCGAGAGAATCGCGTGTTTTTTTTTTTACTACCTATACTGCTGTATGAGCGAACCGATTGACTTCACCGCAAGAAAAAAAAGAAAAATTCCTTCTGAATAACCTGAAACAAAGGGTCCGCCGGCCGAACGCCGTAACGCCCACTAATTTCAAAAGACGAAAATAAAAAGGTGCAAATTAGTGCCACCGACGCACACAAGTTGACGGCAGTTACAAAATATCCTGCGGCGCGATTTCTAGCCACTGCAGCAACAGCAACGTATACATACCGGCCCACCTGACAGTAAAAATACCTACAACTACCGGTCGCCCAGGTGGTCTACGAGTACAGCAGTGGTTACCCTCGGACGCTGCTATTACGGGGGGCCGTGGTCAATAGGACCTACCATGGTATGGTATACATAAAAACCTACCGGTACATATATATTTAACAATGTTCATTACTTACGGGGGACCATAGTTAATAGGACCTATGGTATACATAAAAACCTATATATTTACCCATTTTTGCCAACAATATTTGGTCCTATTAACTATGCCCCCCGTAACATCAACAGCGTTGATCCTGGCGTCCGAATCCCACTGTGGTCGTAAGGTTGTGAGTATATATACGCGCGTGCAAATAACAAACGAAAAGGAATCGACTGGTGAAAGCGCCATTTTTGACTGCGAGGGTAGAGGCGAAGTAACGACGCCAGTCGACGAGAGAAGAAAGTTTTTTTTTGTTGAAGTCTTCCATCAGCCCCTTTAGAACCGCAGTCCCGTTTTGGGCACAAACTACTTCAAATTTGAGCGGTTTGTCCCCAAAACGGGACTGCGGTCCTACAGGGGTTAAGGGGGACCATAGTAAATAGGACCTACGGTGCTCACAAAAAAAAGTATAGATTTACCTCTTTTCCTATTACGGGGGACCATAGTTAATAGGACCAAATCTTGTTAGTAAAAATGGTTAAATATATAGGTTTTTATGTACAACATAGGTCCTTTTAACTATGGTCCCCCGTAATAACAATTTTTGGTCCTATTTACTATGGCCCCCCGTAATAGCAACAAAAAAGCAAGCTAACGCACGAATCGTAGTTGGGAGGGGAGGTATTAATAGGAAGAGCCGGCTATTCGACCCCGGATCTGAGTGACGACTACTGTAGGAGGTAGGAGGGAGAGAGGGAGAGAGAAAAGAAGGGCCGATACAAAAAAAAACGGAAACAAAAAAGCAACGAGAGAGAAACCCCCCCCCAAAACTCAGCCTGAGATTTCCGGGAAACTAAGAAGCTCGAGAGAGGTTACACTAAATGGTGTGGAACACACCATTCATCACAATGAGAAATCGGTACGTACTGAGCCAGGATTGTCCCGGTTTCTCGTTCCTAATAGAGGGCAGACACTGCAGTACACCATGGCAACACTTTGACAGCTGAATCACGGCGACTTCTACCTTCTACAGTTAGTAGCAGTACCAGGAAACGGAGCCGCACTCTCTGCCATGTCGGAATTGAAAACACAACTATTGATAGCGTGTTGGGGTTGTTATCAGAATATAAATTAACCATTTTTTTCAGTTTTCTTTTACTTGATTTCAATATACCCCCACCTGCCTGGGAACCCAAAAAAAACGATGGGGTGCCGTTTTTTTCCACCGTTTTTTTCCGTGTACTCTTGCTACTATTACTACTACTACTACTACTACTACTACTCCTACTCCTACTCCTACTCCTACTCCTACTCCTACTCCTACTCCTACTCCTACTACTACTACTACTACTACTACTACTACTACTACTACTACTACTACTACTACTACTATTAATACTACTACCACTCCTACTTCTACTACTACTACTACTACTACCAATATTACTACTACTACTACTACTACTACTACTACTACTACTACTACTACTACTACTACTAAATTCGACGTAGGCGTATTACCGCAGCACTAAGGACGACGGGGGTACGGTGGGCTATATCTTTATCCTTCACGAGGAATACACCCAGCATCATGATGTCTACCCCAAGGTTATGAGATACCAGGCAGCATCTAACACGCGCGATGGAATTCATCACGCATACGGTACACTGAAGTAGATCACACACCACACAGGCTCGGAGTACTGTTGAGAGACGAACAGTTTATCAGCTGGCGTAGGCTCACGTCTGACGTATTTCCAACAACAAAAAGGTGTCATATATAGACGAGTCTACATATAATTAATTTTATTCTTCACACGGCTGCAGGCGGCGCAGTTAGTGTGTTCCTGTCGTAAATTGTCAACAAGCTGATAAAAATCAGCTCGTGCGACGATACACCTTCGATCTAGACACAGCCTGCGCCCACGGCCACCCAACCCGCACGGTGTCGGGCAAGGCCAATCAAGTGCAGATCTATGACAGCCTCAAAGATATCGGGTGGGTCTATCTTCCAAGTAGGGAGCCAGAGCATTGCCGGCGGCGTCCCACGCTCTTCTCTCCCAAACCCGGAAACAAGAAGTAAAAAAAAATGTCATTCGAGACGGATCGAGAAAGATTTCCCATCAGTTTCTTGCACAGCAGCGGCCAATTGTTTCTTCGTTGTACGCCTGGCCCAGCGCCCGCCACATATCACCGGCCATTGCGTGAACACAGTGACTTTAGGGTGGGTCGGAACCCCTAACAAGCGCACCCCGTTCAGAGTGCATGCCGCAGTCGATTGTTTCGTCGGTCATGTCGGTCGAGGACTCGGAACCTCGCCGCTTCGAAGAAAAGCCTTTGGCTGAGTGTTTCTGAAGCCGATCTTCGCCCAACCTCTGTCCCAGACTTGTTTTTCGGGGTTTCCCAGAGGTTTGGAAATTTTCGATTGAAGAATCGTGCTCATACGCAAGCTTGTACTGAACTATTCTGGCGGGTATTCTTTGAAATTCAACCTTTTTGTGGAAACTTTGCGTTCCCGTTGTCATAGGTCTTGGCCCTTTTAGAACCGCAGTCCCGTTTTGGGGACAAACTACCTGAAAATTGAGTGGTTTGTCCCCAAAACGGGGCTGCGGTTCTAAAAGGGTTAGGCTGACATTTTGAGAGAAACCCATTATTCTACACTATTAATAGTAACGAGTACACATGCAACGAACGACAAGAAAAAAAACAACTCAAGACTGAGCAAAAAACGCCGAAAAAGAGGCAATTTGGACAAAAACCTCCGATATCTCCCGAAATACATGTAGTATCTATCCGTTTGGAAAATAATGACTCACCCGTGGTGGCATCGGTGACAGGAATCGTTTTGTCGGGCGATTAAATTGTACCGTTGGACATCGCATTCCCGGCCGAACAAGATCACCTTCCACATACACATACGTTTTACTTGCACATCCCATCATATTACCGCATAACCGTGTCAAAATCGGAAGGCCCAGGGAGCGAACGTCCAAGACCTCTCCAAAAACATCGTTCGTTTTTATTTTTAGAAGAGTACACCCCTCGGATCTGGTCCAACAAATACTCCCTGATTTTTCTCGAGTTTCCAAGCATGAACAACAAGGGACGAGCAACACTTGAAAACCTCTTCAGGGCTGCAGTATTCATAAACCGTTATGGGGACAAACTGCTCAAATCGTTCTGGGGATGTATTGCTTAGAATTTGAGTGATTGGTCCCCGAAAACGTTTTTGGGGATAAACTACTCAAATCGTTTTGAGGATAAAATACTTATGATACTATAGAATTTGAGTGGTTCGTCCCCGAAACGGGACCGTATTTTGCCCTCAAAGGCAAAAAAAGCCTGCGCCTTTGGACAGGCGATACAACGATGCCTTTCAGATTATTATACACCAAAGACACCGTACGTGGAGAACCGGGTACCTCAGCTGGGGACATTGTGGAAATTTACAAGGCTTATCGCACCAGTAGCTGACAATCAAGACGGGACAGGACGGGACTGTTTTGATTTGTTTGGCGGGGATAAAATCAAGACAGGACGGTAAAATGACACCAAAATTAGTTGGCGTGGGTGCCCAATTTCTCGACGGGGCGAAACGGCAAATTTCAACGGGGTAGATTTTCACGACGGGACGGGATGGTGAAATAAAACGAGCGTTTGGTCTTGCTGTGGAGGTATTTGGTGTATACTGCTGCTGTGGTCTGTGTTTGTTTGGCGGGTGGGGCAGCAGTTGGTGGGTGTTTGTGTCGCTGCCACCGGAAACATGAAGATTCATACAGACTCATGATCTAACAGTTGGTTGTTATTACAGTAATTGTTAACATTTGAACATTTCAGTAAGTATTCATATCTTCGTGATCTCGTCAATCGTAGTTACCAAGCATGTCTGCTGTGAAAAATAAAAACATGAACTCTTTTCTGTTTCTACAAAAATTAAAAAAAATGATGAAATTTCGAAATTTCGGAATACCGAAAATTCTTGGTGGGAATCGACGGGAAGAAACAACGGGCAGGGTTGAATCTTGGACAATTTTTGTTGGCGGGACGGAAAGGCAAAGATAACGAACGGTGTAAGGTTGGATGACGGGACGGGACGGTAAATAACGGTATCTCGACGGGACGGGACGGAAATGGGCAATGGGAGTAATTTCCTCCACGGGATGGGACGGTATTGTACAACGGGAGTGATTTTCTCGACGGGGCGGGACCATAAAGTACGACGGGGCAGAGTTTGGTGACGGAACGGGGCGGTAAGTGACCGCGGTGAGAGAATTTGTAGCCAGGACGGGACGACGGCACCAGTTTGACGACGGTTTTATCGTCCCGTCCCGCCGCTACCGTCGCTCCCGTCCCGTCAATATACCTTGAAAGCCTTGGAAAACTGCGCCTGGATGGAAAATACTGCTTCATACTATTAATACGTCTTGTTTAAAATTGTACCACGCAGCTACTGCGGTGCGTAGTGCTGTAGTACTGCTCACACTGCGAGGATACTACCAGCACTTCTTGAGGCACTGCTGCTGTGTGCGTATGTTCTTCACCCTAAACCGTTCTTTCTACCCGTGGGCATCCAGCACAACCAGTGTCCGTGCCGATTCATCAATCCTAGAGACACAAGCTCTGTGGCCACAAAACTACGACACACACACATTGCTATTACGGGGGACCATAGTTAATAGGACCTATGGTATAAAAACCTACCAGGTATATATTCAACCATTTATACTAACAATATTTGGTTCTATTAACTATGGTCCCCCGAAATAGTACAATAGTGCTACTGCCTGTAGATGGTCGGTCTGGTTCCTTGCTGCCCTTGTCTGCCCTCTCCTTCCCGTTTTCGCCAACCAAGCCCGATCCCCCGAGAAGATGCCTCAGACATCACAAAACAAAGCAGGCTCATCTACCCACGAAGCAAGACTTCTTTTTAGAAGGACAGGGAGGAAGAAAGATGCCAGGTAGAGAAACAAGCGAAATAAGTACCATCAGAAGAAATTCACGGAGGATCAAGGCGCAAAAAAGAAAAAGGCAACAACGGGATACCACGTTCGAACCAGCTGCAGTAGTTGGCGGCACTTCCGACGTACAGTATTCATAGTCGGCCTGGTGTCTTGCTACCCTGTCCGCCGTCTCCTTCCTATATTCGTCCACCGCGGTCCCCCCCACTACTCCTCCTGTTGCCCCCCCTCCCCGCATTCCGTTGGGCGTGTTTCTTTCCACTCCTCCTGTTGCCCCCCCTCCCCCCATTCCCTTGGGCACCAACCACAGCGGATGCGTGGCACTGCCTACTGTGCCTCATCCTCGTGCCACTTCACCATGAACCGTTCGGCTACTTCGAGGACCCCCCGGTACCACTTACCCGCCTTTAGTGCCGCAGTGGGTGGACCATAGCGCGGTCTCAACTCCGAACACAAAGGGTGGGAATTCCGTTGATCCTTCGGTGGCTCGGAACTACCTGCCTAAGGTCTCCGACTACGCATCTATGCCAAGTCTTACACTGGTCCACCAGGCCTCGGTTTCTCCCCACCCGCCATCGTCCCGAACACTACCCGACTGGGTAATCGCTCCTTGCTTTGCCGCGCCACGCCCTCCGTAAAAACAGAGCCGCCGTTTATGGATGGTCGTTTCGATGCTCTCGCTACGTGTCATCTTGAAGGCCTTCGCGAACGAGAGGGTGGTGCGGTCGGTACGAAGTCGGCGCTGAAAGCCCACGACTCGCAAGAGGACTTGTTGGTGAGCCATTCGGAGCTTAGCAAAGTGTTCCGCTCCGAGGGTCCACGTCACACACCCGTAAAGCAGGGTCTCAATCGCCTCGGCCTTCAGCATGCGGACTTTTGGACTAAGCGGCGCAGTCGGTCCATCATCCTATTATACAACTCCGGGTCGAACCGTTCGAGGCATACCCGCATGAGACGGATCCGTCGGTCGATTTCGAGGGAGAAGTCAGCGCTATCATCGTGGAAAATGTCGCCTAGGTATAAGGGCCGGGCCGTCTGTTCATACCTCTGGCCAGCTGCTTCGATGACAAGCGGTGAGGCGAGGGTTGCCTGGTCCGGTTTTCGTAGCAGCAGTGTCCTTGTCTTATTTTTCCGATGCCGTGTGACCTGCTGCTTCGTAGGCTGTCACGATGACTGTCATCCTTTCAGCCAGTCCTTCAGCCGACAATTCCAGAGTCATAGACGTATACACAACATGCCCCATATAGCCTTCCGCACGCATGTCAGCGGCTCCTGCTCCTCTGTTCCTACTACTCCATCATCAGTGAGTAGAACCAAATCCCTTACGATGGCTTCGTCTTAGCCGTAGCGTACCAGTGCGCCGTGTAACGCAGCAGCGAAGAACACGTTGAACAAGTAATGGTGATATTAAATAGCACGCATCCTTGCCGCAGCCCCTGCGTGACATCAAACCATTACCATTCCGAGTGCTCCCCGTCATCCGTACGCAAGCGAGCTCGCATGCCTCCATGGAAATTACGAATAATTGTATGCATCTTGGTCGGTACGCCAGAGCGTTTGAGTACCTCCCACAACCGCTCTCAGCCTTGCCGCAGCCCCTGCGTGACATCAAACCATTCCGAGTGCTGGCCGTCACCCGTACGCACGCGAGCTCGCACGCCTTCATGGAAATTACGAATAATTGTATGCATTTTGGTTGGTACGCCAGAGCCTGTGAGTACCTCCCACAGCAGCTCTCGGTCCGACAGAGTCGTGATTTCTGCAGATCGATGGAGCACATGTACAGGGGGGTTTTCCTCTGTCGTCCGAGCTCTTGCAATCGGCGCACGACGAACAGCATATCGATCATTGATCGTGCGGGGCGGAAGCCGCGCTGTTTCTCCGGGAGTATTTATTCCCTCGTTCTCGCGGTAGTTGCCAAGGCGGGACAAGACGGTGTTCAACAACACTTTGCCTGCGTGGGCAACAAGCGAACTCCCTCTATAGTAGTTGTTGCAATCAGTTCGGTCCTTATGTGAAGGACCTTGATGATGCGCATCTTTCCAGTGCTGGGGGACTTCTCCCGCCACCCGAACGTTGACAAGGATGTCGTGAAAGTACTGGGCGAAGGCGGGGTGGTCGATTTTTAGGATTTGGGCCGGGAGGCCATCTGGCCCAACAGCTGTCCAATTCAACATGCCCCACAGCAGTGCTTCCGTCATCTCGTCCATGGATGGCTAATCTCTGAGTGACAGTTTAAGCGGTCGCGGTGGCAAGAGGTCGCTGGTGTAGATCCTATTAATACTGCTGCTGTATGTCGTCCCACTACTGGCGGGAGTACGAAGTGGATGGAGCATCTGCCGTACCCGGTATCATATAAAAACTGTATACCTGGTATACTCGTACAACGTCCGGCTCCAAACACTATTCGGATAATGCTGTATTATACGAGTATGATACCGCTGCTGCTGTAGTACCAGGTATTCGAGGTTTTGAGACAATTTTCCAATTTCCCACCAATTTTCAGTTTTGATACTCGAGATACTGGAGACGTTTACGTACGTACGAACCAGGTACCAGGTACGTTTGATATGTACCTGGTACATGGTTTCCAGTATTGCCGAGGTGTGCTGGTTTCATGCTGCGTCGTGCGTCGTGCGTCGTAGGCTGCTGCTGCTGCTGCTACCGCTGGACGGACGTCTGTACAAAGTCTGTGTCTTTCTTGTGTGTTCTTGCCGTCGTACCAGGTACATATGATATGATACATGATACATGTAACATGTACTGCTGCAGTACTCATTGTACTGGTTGATATTAATATGAATCTGTAATAATACGAGTAGCACAGCTGAAGCATATGGCCAGGTAAATTATAACCTGGTCGCTGGTACCTGGTACGTTATAGTGCTGGATTCGCAGCGTGAAAAAATGAGCCGAGGATGTCAGAAATCTTCTCCAAAAATAGCAAACATGCCGAATACGAATACGCCTGCTGTGTGTGTATTAATAGGGTTTTTAGTGTTTACCCAAGCAGCGAGCACGACGAAAAGCACCACGAAAAAAAATCGTGGCATCATGACAGCGAACTCGTACCAGGTACAGGCGATATAGGCTCTCGCTCCTTGCGATGTAGGGCAACGGCTGTCGCGCTCCAACGCTATATATGTGTCATGTACCAGGCAGGTAAATCGTGCTTCGTCTCGACATGTCAGCATCGGTATGTTTGGTAGGGTACCCGGCAGAGGACAGGTTCAGAGTTCAGAGTTCAGTTCTCACGATCCACCCCACCCGGGCTATCCTGCGAGATTTCCCGAAGTACCAGGTATTTTGTATTTTACGTACCATTATTGGCGGAAATATAAGGGATACGTACATACTAATATGGATATAAACCGGTGCTTGTATTTCTGTACACAGCGATATCGTTCGATATTTAAAAAAAAAATCGTGCACACAGCACAGCGAAGTAGTCCAGAATCCAGAGCCGAAACGTCTCTCGTGCGTGATGGAAGACTCAAATTACTTCCGGCTTCCCCGCTGCACCCACAACCCACACCGATTACTGCTGCTGTTTGTACTATTTTTAATATTAATATTAATAGTAGTATCCTTTACTGGTAACCAGCTATTAATAGCTCGATAACCGGCACGCCTTGTCGCAAAAGCTGCGTACGACCAAGCCTTTGTGGGGCGCCAAGCATGGTATATGCATTTAGCTTGCGCCATACTGCTTACTGCTGCTGCTGTTGCTGCTGCTCCGGCTGCTGTTGCTGCTGCTCCTGCTTTGTTGCTGTACAGCAAGCCGTAAAAGTGCAGCAGCAGCAGTGCACTCTCACTCATTTAATATAACCCCTTTGTCCGGAATTGTAAGCAACATTTGGGTACTAATATAAAGACGAAACGGTCATTACATTTACGCACAAGGCGAAAGTTTTGTACTGCTGTACTATTTTTTTTCAGCTCGTAGCAGCGGCAGATCTATTTACACGATGCAGCTGGTGGCTCTTTTTCGTGGCAATGAGGTGCACGGTACAGGTATCGCCTGCTCTCGGGCGTGACAACAGCAGTCGGACAACCCGTTAGGCAGGACCATACACGACGCGCCCCAATGCCCCTAACAACGCGAAGAGAAAGGACATCGGGTCGTGACTGCTGTCCACTTACCGGTCCCCGCGTGCTCTCCTCATCCTTATCCAAGTTTGGGTTTTCCTGCTGAGGGTCGTATGACTTTGGTGATCTCAGCTCCTCTTCTGCTTCGTCGCCGGCGTTGTCCTCCTCGAAGCTTGGAGGGTGGTATGCGTACGGGTGGTCGAAAGGCTGGTCGTCCGTGTGGCAGCCGGTGGCGCAATCCACGTGGCATGCAAAACACCCCGGAATCATGCTGTCGTTCTCTGGTTGCCGCGTGAGCATATCCCTTGAACCTTGGCCTGCAATGCTGCTTGGGTTGCTGTTTGCTGGCGGGAAGAGACAGAGGAGCGGAGGAGGAACAGAGGGGACAACAAAATGAGTATTGGAAAAGCTTCATTACGGTATGAAACCCCCTTTTCAGAATATTTATTCGCAGCTGCTGGTAGGGGGTACGTGCTGCTGCTGCTGCTACTGCAGTGCGGCCGAGGGCGCTAAAGCCAACTGAACACACCTGAATTATTCGGCCGCACCAACCACAGCGCTACTGCTGTACGCTCGTCAGCTGGGGCTCGACAGGGAAGTGGTCTTGTTTTCCCGTGTACTTGATGTAAATTCAATTTCAATTCAATTTCCACTCTACTACGATATACAGCAGTCATAAAATAATTTCCAAAATTTCAATTTTCGACAGAGAGAGAGAGGACACAGCGCTCACGAGCTTACTCAACAGAGCTCATCACATACTCTTCTACACTTGCCGCCATGATATTGTACAACAACACCACGTCGGTTTGTCTAGGTCTTGTGCGCATGTTCTACTTTGGCCATCGTTGGAGGCAATCTCCATCCCCAGTCAGTCCCCCCGCGGGTGGTGTGTCGCTAATTTAACAGTTTACACAACAACATGATGTGATGCCATCCATTTACGACCAGGTAGGTACCAGTATGAAAAAAAAAAAAAAAAAACATAACGATAAAACAAATACCAGGTACCAGGTACGAGTCAAAACTCGTTAGATCTAAAGAAACAGAATAACATCAGCCAGCCAGCCGTTGGCCATTTGAGACAACACTCATATCTTCCAACAAGATAGTATGAATATACGTATTATTATGGAGTCATGGAGGAAGCGAGGAGAGATCACTTATTATGAAGAAGTATGTACCGGCCGTTCGACAAGCAAGACAGCACACCCCCCTAAGGGCGAACGAATGTCCTACTCGTACGTATCACAGACAGCCGAGTTTCTACGAAACTATTACAGAGAGCTGAGAGGGGTGCACACAACGACAATGAATGGCGGTGTGGGAAAATATCTCGTCGAGATATATATTCGCAACGTACTCGCCACGACCGAACCTACCCGTCTACGTACAGCAGCAGCCGTATATATGAATACATGCCGGTGTTCCTGGTGGTTTGGTAGGTGGTCCGCGTGCCCATCAAGATCCTTTTCGTGGGTTCGAGGTATCACCGACGAGTGCATGCTCGAAGCGACTTTTCTGGCCTAAAAATTGATTATATTTAGCGGAAAGAGCGCGAGAGAGCGTGAGTTAGCTACGTTCGTTATGCGCAACGTAAAATAAAGGCACATACCGGGGGGGGAAAGAGACGACACCTGTGACCACGGCTCGCCCCAGAAGATCGCTGAGGGTAAAACCTAAGCAAAAAGTGATTTTAAAAAAAAAATGGTACCAGGCAACGGCAAAAAATAAATAAAATGTTACAACGTCTTCTGGTGTGATATATCCAATGCCTGGTAATAGGCAACGGCTACTACTACTACTACTTGCTGCATTTGTTACGATATTCTCCCTCAAGGTTGTTGCAGTATACCCGTAGGTCGGCAAACATCCAGCCCGGGTCTGACGCTGTACTCGCTACGAACCTTCCCATCTACCAGGTATTATATGAATACCTGGTACCACCTGGTATGATATATATGTCATACCCGCAGGTACCTGGTAATAGGCAACGGTTACCGCTTGCTGCGTTTTTCACGACATCCTCCCTGAAGGTTGTTGCGGTAAGTCGGCGAGCATTCAGCCCAGGTCTGGCGCTGAATGTGTGTATGTATGTGCTTCGAACCTGAGGAGTATGTATGCAAAGGTACGGGGAAGCGCGCTATTAATAGCTATTGACAATAATAGTAGAAGGGAAAGACGTTCCGTGCCCGCAGGTTTCGCGGCGGGGGTTGTTCGACACGCAATCACAATCTACTACTTACTGACTGCTGCTTGCTGTAGCTCTTCAGATTTTTCTAGCGTACGCGAGAGACGGTGTTCGATTCCACGCCTTCCAGGGCTTCATGGAGTGTAAATAAGAAGAAGGTGGTGGCTGGAACGCGCTGGGACAGAAAAAAAATGTTGTTGTGGGTGCGAAGTTTATTTTCCGTATAAATAGCTGACAGAATGCTCGCTAGAACGTGCGAGTACAAATAACCATAATTATAAATATAATATGCTTGTTCGGATTCGATAGGCGCATCCCCCCCCCCCCCCCCCCCAGCCCACCTAACTGCTAACTCACTCCCCTCCCCGCCAGTTCACATCGTGTATGTTTTTTTAATACCCTCGGCGGATTGGTAGAAATACAGCTTAACCCCTTTAGTACTGGAGTCCCGTTTTGGGGGGCAAACCAGGCAAATCCCAAGTAGTTTGCCCCCAAAACGGGACTGCGGTCCTAAAAGGGTTAAGAAGCTCACCGCACTTCCACATTTAGAACGCGTGTCGTGTGTCAATTTAACCCGTAGCTCCCGATGCAACAGCAGGCTGCTGTTACCACTGGCGCTCGGGGGCATGTTGCCCCGGCTTGACCCCCGAGAGGGGCAGGTGCGGTGTGAAGATAGCCTCCCGGGAGAGTCGTCTCCTCTGGGTATGGTGTGGGACTCGCGCGAGCTCATCCACCGACAAAAACCCAAGGGTTCCCACGGGAGACAAATGGGACGGGAATTCCCATTGTCGATTCTGACGGGAACGGCAATGGGCCGGGAATGCCACCGTGAAATCGGAGCTCCCCACATTCCCATCCTGCCCCTCCCACAACGAATTTAAGCACCACTTGCTCCCCAAATGGACGACCTAGCATCCCCCCATCCCACTTGCTTCCCATTACTGTGTTGTGGGCACGGCTTCTCCCATTCACATTATAATTGTGGGCGCGGCGGCGCGGCTTCTCCCGTCCCCATTCCCACCCCATTCGCCACCAACCTCCCAGTGGCACGCCCACACACACATGCACCATACCATAACTGACACCGTTCTGAATCTTGGATGGGATGCCGGGAAGAACCAGAAGAATTGAAGAGGACCCGCGTGGTTTCTGTTAGAGAGAGAGAGAGAGAGAGAAAAAAAAAAAACGCGCCCGCTATCCACCCACCTACCCACCCACCCACCCACCCAAGCACAGGGGTGATGGCGGACCCCACTGGAGGTTCTTCTGCAGAGTGGGCCTCTCCCGCAAGCCAAGCAGATCACCGATGATCAACGGTGTTGCCTCAGAAGTGGTCGGTACTGACGCTGGGAGGAACAGACGGACGTCAGGGACTTGGGAAGCATGTGGTGGAGTTCACGCCAGCGATGTGAAGGGGAAGAACGGCGCGCACCTCCCGTGTTCCGTGGAGCACAAGTCTCACGTATTCCCCATTATCGTTCACCGTTGCGCCCCCATAGTTTTCCCCGCATTTCTCCACTGTTTCCCCCCTCCTCCATACGACACACTAGTCCCGTCCCATCCCGTTGGCGTCATGTTCGACTCGCATACCGCCATATGCATGAAACATGCCCCAGCTTCCCGTCCCATTCACATCCCGAGTAAGAAGCAAGTGGGCAGTTCCCGTTCACATCAAAAACGGGAGGCAACAATTTTGACGATGAGATTCCCATTCCCCAATCACAAAAGGGGGGGCCTTCTTTTTCCCCCGCCTGCGGCGAGCGAAACCCGACCGTCTCGTCCCACACGGGCCTCGTCTTCCGTGATAGAAACTTCGCTAAAACCTAGGATGTGAGGCCTGCCCGCCGGGCTTCGTCAAGTTACGGTCCGCCCTACCCGTTTGGGACGTTGGTCCTCGAAAAATTGTTTGTCGGCCCCCAAACCCGTCCCACCTGTTGTACAACAAATAGAGTCCCCATCGATCTCGGTATTATTGGAGTATGTTACGCCTTATGACCTCCCGCCGCCGCCGCCGCCGACACCGCCGCTAACCCTGCACACGTGTGCCCCCGGGCTCGGAAAAACTAACTCGTCATCCCCATTTCAAGCCAAGACGGTTCAACTGCAGTTCGGCCGGGGTCTGTTGAGCAGCCTGTTCGTGCAGCTGCACTTTATCGCGTGTGTACCGGACAACCCGTTTTTTTTCTCAAGTCAAGACATTTCGTGCGCCCGAAGGCGGAAAATAAACAAATTACCTCTATTTCCAGTACGGATTGATTAAATTGAAATCCAGATCAATTTTCCTTAATGTTTCGTTTTTCAGCTACAATGACTGCAGTTTTAATTATCGCGTGTGCACCGGACAACCCAATTTTTTTTTTGTTTTCTCAAAACGCCAAGACAGAGCTTAACTACCGCACAACTGCAGCAATTTTAATCGGGCGTATTGTGAGCAAGCCCTTTCGTCTCTAGCAGGTCAATCAAGACAGTGTATACAACCGCCCCTTTGTGAGCGACCCGTTGCCTCAAGTCAAGCTGGAGCGGCTGCAACTCGTCGCATGTGTTCACTATTACGGGGGACCATAGTTAACAGGACTTATGGTATACATAAAAACCTATATATTTAAATATTTTTACGAACAATATTTGGTCCTGTTAACTATAGCCCGCCGCGTAAACATTATTCAAGCGCGGCGGTTAGTGGGGTGTACAAAGCAACTCGTTGCCCCCAGTTGAGTCAAGATGATTCAATTGCATCCCTGCCGGGTGCATTGAGCGACCCGTTGTTTTGTGTTTCAAGTCAAGACGGTCCAAAACAAACTATTACGGGGGGTCATAGTTAACAGGACCAAATATTGTTAGCAAAAATGGTTAAACATATAGGTTTTTATGTGTACCATAGGTCCTGTTAACTATGGTCCCCCGTAATACAGCTTTATCGGATGCTTTTGAGTGAAACCCGTTGCCTCCATCACGTCAACATATCATGTAACAGCTACGATTCCGTCCAATGTTGCCACACTTAAAACATAAAAGCCAAGCGCCATGTCCGTTCCAACTTATACGGGTGAACGTCAATTGATAGAATAATGACAAAACGGAAAAAAAAAAAAACAGGAGGGGGGGGGGGGCTAACTGCACAACAGCGTCGCATGCCTAAAAAAAAAATACGGAGAAAATCCCCTTGACACGTGCCGAAAACCCTGTACAGAGCAAATTCACTCCACGCGTGTCTAAAACCCTGTACAGTGCAATCTCCCTCGACGTGGGTCTAAAGCCCTGTAAAGAGGAAACTCCCTCGAAACGATTGGGAGGAGGTAACAGTAGCATGCGCAGACTGCTGTGTTCTGGAGGAACAATACGCGCCGCCGCAGGCAATCCAACTATGAACGGAGAAAGGAGACACCATTTCTCGCAGAAATTGCCCAAAAACAACAAAAAAAAACGCATCGATATGCCCCAAAAAAATAACCTTCCACGCCCACAAGCAACAAATCACACAACCACTCTACACGAAAATAAAAATAACCCAAAGCCCGCACAATCAGCCAAAAACAAGACCAGGAGCCACTCTACAAGGAAGCCCAAAGCCCGCATGATCCGCGTAAAACAAACCCAAGCCAGGGGCCACTCTAATAAAAGGAAGCTATTTAGTAGACCAGCCCGAGGCCCAGGCCCAGCCCAAGCCCTGAATGTTCTGTGTGGTCTCACCTAATATCGGCAAGAAAAAAAAAAGGGGAGCGGTGTACAGCAAGTTCTGCTCTACCCTCGCCACGCAGAAACGCGTGATGTTTTTTCGTCAGACAAGAAACGCTCGGCGGAGCGCAAACACAAACGAAAATTAGGTCGGCCGGCCCTCTGCTCAAAACCACGAGCTGTGTCGGTTCTTGAGCCCTAGCCTCGACATGATGCCGGTCTTGCCTGGTGGCAACTTGTGCCTTGGATGGCATATTCGCAGTGCGGGGGGGAGGGGGCAGGGATGGAGGCAAGCGGTTCTCTTGGTCAGCTCAACCGCTCATGGTCTGCAAAAAAACACCATATGAAAGGATCATACACACCACGGTGTATACAGTACAGTAGCTCGGTGCTGTCTGCGCTGTACGTACGCACCAGTACTCATCATTCCCGCGAAGAACGAAGCAAAACAAAAAGTGCGAAAACGTGGATGAACGTATTTGTGTCCCTTGTGGTGGGCACGGGAGGGGGGAGAGTAGCGCACCAGTTAGGGTCGATCCCATCCTGAATCATGCCCTGCAAGAGGTCGCCAACCTTGGCGAAGGAAGGTCTCTTGGTCGGGTCTTCTGCCCAGCAAGACTGCGACAGGCAAGCAAAACGGTGAACGCAAGGGCGGCGAGTGGGCATCGTTATTGACCCAAATGCACAACTGTATGTTAACAAACGTGAGAAAACAAATACCAGGTGATGATCAACACCATCCTTCCCCCCCCCTCTCGACCCGAAAAAAACAAGCATCGCCCCCCCCTACCCGACAACGGCCATGCATGATATCGACTACACCCCCCCCCGCCCCCCCCCCCCTATTATATATAGGTTGGGTTGGCGTCGGTTGGCAACGGCAGTGTAAAACATGCCGCTCACTAAGGGAGCTAGACAACCAGGGTACCGCTTTTTTTTCTATTATTTTCTTTTTTTTGGCGGTCGGTCACAGCTGGTGGTCGAGTTAGATCATTTTACGAGAGGTGTAGAACCTTTACTGCGCACAAGGGGAATGATCGTATCACGTAGTGTTCAAGGTAAGGCACTCAAGAGGCAGTTACAAAGTACTCCCATCGCTATCTCTGGAAATGCCACTGCCTCCCTAAAAGTGGCCACATCGAAACTTAAATCAGCTCATTGAAGCTGTCATCCACGTGCAAGTCCGCCTCACAAGCGAGGTTCTTATCAAATAGTAGGATGCAGTTCACCCTTCATGCGACTCGCCGGACACCTCACGGCGCTTCGCGCTTGGTGCAAGCAATGTCTGCCTGGTCCGTGAAAACCCGACATGCTCCGTCCCGGCATTGCAGGGATGCGAGGGTCTATGACCATACGACTACGGCCATGCATGAAAATGAGTACCCGCCCCCCCCCCTGAAAAGACCATAGCATGCCGCACTACTGCTGCACCAGGGTCAGCGCGCGGAGCGGACCAAGGCGTTGGCCCACTTCTTGTTGATCTGGGGCCGGTGCAAAAAACAACACACACACACCATCGCCGCACGGATCCCCCTACAAAAAAGCCTTCCCACGGCCACCCCCCCCTCCCCCCCCCCCCCCTACACACTCACGTTCACCCAAAAGAGGCGAATCAAGCCACCCACGAGAAGAGACTTTAAAGCATGCCGCACCTACTGCAGCATGTGATACGTACGTGCGCGGGCCTCACTTTATATTTTTTTTCGTCTGAGGTGTAGGTGTGTGCTTCAGCTATAATGTGTACCTGGTACTATTATTTGCTTGTCCTATTTTCACCGAGGTATTTTCTACCACTCCACAGAGCTAATGGAGCCTGCCCTGCGACCACGGACTGCATGTATTGTGGCGATGAGTTAATATGAGAACAACAACAACAACGACAACAACGACGACAACAACAACAACAACAACAACAACAACAACGACAACAAGAATCATACCTGCATCAGCGCGGACCAGGGCTTCGGCCATTTCTTGTTGATGGGTGGGCGGTGCGAGCCCCGGACCACCTGGGAAAAGAATCGGTCGCGGCCCATGCCATCGAAGGGCTTCTTCAAGGTCGTCATCTCCCACAAAATGACTCCGTACGAGTACACGTCCACCTTCTCGTTGTACGGACGAGACTCCGCCACCTGACGGAAAGAGCACCGCCAACAAGAAGCAACAGAACGAAGAAGGAGTATACAGGGGTTTCAATACGAGGGGCCATAGTAAATAGAACCAAATACTTATTACGGGGACCATAGTAAATAGGACCTACGGTGCTCACAAAAAACCTACCAGGTGTGCATTTACCCATTTTTAATATCACTGTTTGGTCCTACTTATCACGGTCCTCTGTAATAGTTAAAAAAGGGAAATATGTAGGTTTTTGTCTGTACCGCAGGTCCTATTTACTATGGTCCCCCGTAATAGATGTTTGAGCGAGAACCCCTCGGGCAGACCAGATAGATCATTCCCACATGGCGATCAAGATGTTTCAGGACAGATAGATACAGTGGGTACATTCCTGATATGTACGTACGTATGATCTGTATGATCTAGCTCATCATGTTGCCGGGTGGAGCAGCCGAAATAGTCTGCATGATCTACAGTTGCTGTTGTTGTTGCTGTTGCTGTTCGTTGTTCCTGCTGTTGTTCTCACATTAACCCTTTTAGCACCGCAGTCCCGTTTAGGAGACAAATCAGTCAAATTCTAAGTAGTTTGTCCCCGAAACGGGACTGCGGTTCTAAAAGGGTAACACTCTCAAGTCAAAGAGTCCGTGGTCACACAAAAAGGTGTTGGATCCCTAAGAAGATCCGAAAAAACATTAAAAAACAAACGAACAGAATTCGGCTGGGACGCACGACGCTTCCCACCTAAACATACACAAGACGAAGAAGGCGCAGTAGTACGTACCATACCGAAGAATACTTCTTGGGTTGGATCTGTACTACTAGGCAGATCCCGCACAACCTCTCCCACCGGTAGGTGAGGAACTGGATGATCTGTAGATGTTCTGTAGATGATCTGTCGATAGATAGATCATCATCTATCTGATCTGTCCGAGGTGTACTTTCCCAGACGCGTGGTGCGATATATATGCAGGGGTGCTTGTTTCCGCCCCGAGTTGTTTCTGGCTGACAGGCGCCCCCGCCGAGGGAACGCCTCCAATATCGTCGGCACTCCGCTTCTGTTTTACGTAGGGCTAAGCACTGGCTCGCCCAGTCAGTAGCGATAACACTGTCGTCAAAATCAACCAGTACATTGGATTGCAGCAGGATACTGTCTCTCCTCTCTACTCCCTCCTCCCGAAACGCACCAAGTGGGTTTCCGTACTAAAGTTTTTTTTTTTTTTAACAGCTGTGAGATCGAGGATTTGGTCGAAACTCATCTTTGCAAGCTGTGTGTGACACTTCGATCGCGCGTACTGCGGGTTTTATATGGCCTCGTGCAGGGTATACTGTAGTCCGTATACATACGAGGAAGACAAAAATTAAAGCCGCAGAATGGTGTTTTTCTTGGCTATACAGAAAATAAAAACAACTGGCGAACATACTGGCCAGGTCAGTCAGTAGATTACTACTGGCAGACGCGTTCTACGCTAGAGGTAGCACATTTCCGCTATTCGTTTTTCTGAATGATACGAGAGCTCCTTAAATCGAAATCGTCGGAATGTCAATCTTGTTTCCAAACATGATGTTTTTCTAGACTTGGGGGCCATGGGATTATTCATCGGGATGCGATTAGATTTTTGTTGAAGTCAGTTTTCGCGTGAGGTATGGGGCTCCTTGAGTGAGGAGCCTCAGAAATTTTAGGGTGAACCATTATCGTAGAACGCCTCGGCAGTACATACCTGGTACTGCTGCGCCAGTGCCCAGCCCTAGGTTAACGTTATCACTGGTTTTGTCGACTGTCGCCCAAAAAATTAAACAAGTCATTAATTAGTTGAGCTGCGTAACGGAGTGCGTGAATTACTCCTGCCGAAGGAGGGACACGATATTGCACAACGAAAAAAACAACATGTGGGTCGGAAAGCCAACTCTATTTTCAAGTTTTTTTTGTCGGCATCACCTGGTCCATACACAAGATATACATAGAAAGAGATATGTGTGTATCATGGAAGGTGTACAGGTGGGGGCGGGGGGTACTAATCAACTATTAACAAAGACTTGAGCGAGTGTGGATTACTTACTTTCGCCAGAAAGAGGGATACGATATATCGGGTTGTTCGTTGATTTAACCTTACCTGGTACCGTTTATTTTTTCAAAAACATTTTTTGGGTGATGGATATAAAAATATGTACAGTAGCTCCTCCAGCAAGCGGGGAGGAGCCTCATAAAAATATACTGCTACGTACCTTAAGACACGTCATTACTGGCGGGGTCCCTCCTTATGCCCAACCCAATATATTCGGGTTTCGGTGAGGGTTCTTTACTAACTACGGTACAGAGTAGTAAAGAGCGTTAACTTCTGCACAGGGGCGCTATCTTTTTTCGGCGCTCGTTTTTTTTTCCCAGCATGGGAAGGTTAAGGTTGGCGATACCGAAAACAAGGTGTGTTCGCAAAATATCTCGGCCGAGAGAGAGAGAGAGAGAGAGAGAGAACCCTTCCGAAAATACATTGCTTTGACTCAGAATAAAATGGCACCCCCTCAATGACCGTTTACTAGCGAAAACGACCGCTGAACAACGATCGCCCCTTTTGTGTGAACTCAACGCTCGTCGCGCTATATTGGGCATCGGGCTTAAAAACTCCCCAACCCCACAAAAAAAAAAACAGGGAGACAGGTCGTGATCTAGATCAGCTACAGATAGATCCTCACCCTGCCGCTGTGTGTACGTCGGGCAGGATCTGCGTAACATAATTGTTTCACCACATCCCGTTACATAAGCACCGTATTTACACTAAATGTTGAAAAAAAAACGGTGCTTATATTTAGGGAGAGAGTCGTAGCACATCGCAAACCTGGGAAACATGTGCTACTACGGTGGGCCATAATAAATAGGACCTACGGTACACACAAAACCTATATATTTACCCTTTTTTTTTCAACAATATTTGGTCCTATTTGCTATGCCCCCCCCCCCCCTCCGTAATAGCGCTACAGTAATAGACCATGCACACGACACGATACGGAGCCCACCCTGCAACACAAGGCTACTGCTGTAGGTCACATAAAAAAAGGCAGGGAATAGATCTGTCCTGAAACGTCTGCAGCATGTCATCAAGCTGCGGAAACTTTGCTACGGCAGCACGCGTCAAAACAGAACACCACAACAACAAACGCGGCCGGCAAGGGCCCACAGAAAGGGGACCGTGTTTCGATGGGCTGGGCGCCCGAGGAAGAGCGGAGTGGGAACTCGATTGTGTAGAGAGCTTTGGCTAGAGCTTGGTCACATCCCAAACCGAACCCACAAACTATTACGACACCAGGCGATGCCATGCGATGCCATGCGATGCCATGCGATGCCATGCGATGCCATGCGATGCCATGCGTACTTTACCTTCGCGTAGCCACTCCAAGTCGTAGCGCGCGCACGCAGGCACGCACGCACATAAACAACAACAACAGCAACAAAAACAATGCCTCGGAGCTGATCGCGAAAGCAAAAAGGTACAAGGGTTGGTACGGAAAGCGACGAAAATCATCGCCCGGACACCAAGGAAGAAGCCCCCTCGTTTACACACATACACACTACACTCGCATTCATACACCCACAAGCCCCCATTGTTGTTGCTGTTATTGTTGTTGGTGTTGTTGTCTTCACATTAAATCGTCCTTTCTACCCAGCTTCATCGATACACCCGGTGTTCGTCCCGATTCCTTATCCTAAAGAGAAAATGATTCTGTCGTCAAAAACTGTGAGACAGACGAAGACCAAAAATTAAAAAAATTAAAAAATCGCAAATTCGAGTGTCAGGCAGGGGAAATGTCAGCGGACCGGGTACACGATAACACAACAACACAAGCAAGACCGGAAAAATAAGAACAAGCAAGACAAAAAAAAAAAAAAAAAAAAAAAACATCCAGGGGAAAAAAAACGCAATCCGCGCACAGAGGTTGCAAGAGGTGTCTCTGTTAGGAGTGGGAACGGTGCTCCGTCTCGAATGGATGCGTGGTCAATGGTCAAATAAAGACTAAGGCAAGCAACAAATGAGTACGCCCCCTCCCCTCCCCCCCCGCCCCTCCCCCGCCCACACGCAACAAAACATAACACACGGCCTCGTACCTCAGGCGCCATGTAGCGCGCGCTTCCCGTCTCCCCCGTCATGTTGTACCTGGCATTGTCCATCTCGCTTTTGGACACCACTCTGCTAAGCCCGAGGTCGAGCAGCTTCACATCGCCCTGTGGAAGCAAACAAGGCAAAGGCGGCGCGTTGTCATAAATCATTTAGTACGGGGAACCATATTACGGGGGACCATAGTTAATAGGACCTGTGGTATACATAAAAACCTATATATAAAAACCTACCTGGTATATATTTAACCATTTTACTAACAAAACCTATATATTTAACCATTTTACTAACAACATTTAGTTATAATAGGATTTAACCATTGTACTAACAATATAGGACCTGTGGTAAATAAATATTGTTAGTAAAATGGTTAAATATATAGGTTTTTATGTATACCACAGGTCCTGTATTGTTAGTAAAATGGTTAAATATATAGGTTTTTATGTATACCTCACGTCCTATTTGACTATGGTCCCCCGTATTAGTACTGCACCCACATTCTTCGGGTAAAACTACTTGGAATTAGTATGAGGTCATTTTTTGGGGTGGTAAAAGGGGTTAAGGCCGTAAGGCTGTTGTTTCCTATGCGGTTTGATGTCGATCTTCAGACTTGTATTTTTTTTTCAATCCCAACAATGAAAGCATCATCCGCCATTGCAGTCCGAATATGCAAAAACGGACCGGGTTTTTCTCGATTGGAGAATCCGATGGCACGAGTCGTCAGATTTTGGCCCAAAATCCAACGGCCAAAATCCAACGACTTGGACCATCAGATTTAGGCCCAAAATCCAGCGACTTGGGCCATCAGATTTTTTTCTAATCGAGCAAAAGTATGCTCGCTAACTTCAAGATGCTATCCACGCAAGCGAAGCAGCAGCAGAACGATCAACGAGTTGAAAGGTGACACAGCGACGTTACTTCGCGCCCGACACGCAGTCGGCGGTCGGCGCGTCTCTCCGTGGCCAGACTACAGTCGGCTGGCGCGGGCTTGAGCCTGAAGTCCACGAGAAGCGCACTCGGCGCGCACCTCTCCGTGTGGATACGTACTCGAAGACTGCAGCAGCAGCAGCGGTTAGTCAGCCTGCTGGGGTCGGATGCTTTATTGTGTCAACACACAAAATACCACGACAGGATAACTAGAGGGCACGCAGCACGTCTCTTCGCCGCCATACCAGGAGCAGCCAGCGGGGCTCGGGGCTCGGACGCTTGGGTCCTGCGCGCAGTGCGCCGCACTCGGCCAGACCTCAACAACAGTTGGCCTCCTCGTTTGCACGAAAACCTCTGCACGCACAATGAATCCCATTTTTTTTCCCGCATATATACCGTAGGAAGACTGTTTCGATTTGCGAACTCCACAGCTGAAAATGCGATCAGATCAAGATCTGAAGAGCTCGAAATCTGAACTGGTAGGAAACGTGAGAAAGAAAAAAAAGAACCTCAACGACCCTTGTCGCCGGGTGCCACATCACGCTTCATGACCTACAGCTTTAATATTACGGGTACCATAGTCAATAGGGCCAAATGTTATTTGTAAAAATAGGTAAATATATACCTGGTAGTTTTTTTCGTGTGTACCGTAGGTCCTACCTGGTATTTACTATGGTCCCCCGAAATAGTACTGCCCGTTGGACAGATAGATCATCTACAGATAGACCATCTCGAGTAGATCATCTAGGTCCTAACCTGCCGTCAAGTGCAGGATCTGTACATAGTACAGATCCAACCCAAGAAACATGTCCTGGATCATGCAGGTTTTGAGGCTCCCACCAGGCAGCATGAGCTAGATCGTACAGATCATACATATCAGGAATAGATTATCTGTCTGCCTTCAAGGATCTAGATGACCAAGTAGGGATCCGATATATCTGATCTATCTGATCCATATGATCTATCTGATCTATGCGATCGACCTGATATATCAGGTCTATACCATATATCTGATACATCAGATCTATCAGATCTCTCTGATATATTTAATCCATCTGATCTATCTGATATATCTGATCTATTCTATCTATCCGATCTATCTGATCTATCTGATCCATCTAATCTATCTAATCTATCTAATCCATCTAATCCATCTCATCTATCTGATCCATCTGATCTATCCGATCTATCGTTCTAGCTGACGGGTGAAAAGTGCAAACAGTACAACATACACTCCCTGACTCTACCAACTTCCAAGTACAGCAGTGGTTATATACATACCTCGAGTTAATCGTCTCGGGGACTTCCTATGGTAGGGGAAAACTGACCACCATGAGTGACGCGACACAGCGACCGCCACTCCGTGATTGGGGGATGACAGACTTTGATGATGGATGTCACGAGTTACAATGGTTAAAAATGACCCTATACCCTATACCCTACACCCCTGCTGCTGGGCCAGCACGCTACTATAAATATTAATAGTAGAGTTTTCATAAAAAAAAAAACCATGAAAAACGTCGGCTAGCGGAAAACTCAAAAATCGCAACGTGGTGACTAGTCAGTCCTATCATCCTAACGGGCAACGGCGGCGGTGAGCCAGAGGCCAGTGAAAAAAACCCTTTGCCGTACGCTGATCAGGAGGAGCATCGACGGTTTTGGAGCCACGCTCGAGCAGGAACAAAAAAACGGTTCAATCCGGCTTACTGTTTTCATCAGCCGTGCTACCCTCGAGATCGAGCGGCGTCCAAGACTTGTACTTGTTACGTATGGTCGCTATCCTCAACACCCTGGAGGGCTGAAGAGAGGTGCGGTGCAGGCCAGCCGACAACGCCCCTCTTATCTGACGTTTCCCTCTTATCCACAGCGGTCGGAAATATAGTCAAGCATCGGTGCGGGCGGGTCCAGCCGATTTGGCCTCGCGTAACTGTGCTGTTATCTTAAGAGTGCGCCTTCTCTCGAGTCCGGGTGCTCACTCGTTGAACTACTGCCTGCCATATTCCACGCTACGCCCTGTACGAGCCAGAACACAGCCCGTCTACTTTCCGCAGGAAGTAAAGGTGACACACTATCCGGGCGCGACAACTTTGACCCAGCGGCGCTCAACGCTAATGCGAGTATCACCAACCTCCGCTTGACGCCCTATATACAGCTTCAATAGTTCGCCCTATATACAGCTTCAATAGTTGCCTTGATAATAACTGGCACACCAGCACCAGAAACCACGCTGTCGCAAAGTATATACCTGGTAGGACCGTTTGTGTATCATTGATTCACACGTCGCACAGATAGAGCATCCACAGATACGATCATCCACAGATGGGGTTAGTCAGCTGGCGTAAAACTGCCCGTTCGGGAGAGAAGTTCTTAAGAACGCGCCCGAACAAAACGATGCCGTTCGAAAATGAGAGAGGGCCTTCGTCACGACCGATGGAGAGATTCTCTCGCGCTTCGGCTATAGCGGCGGCCGCCATCCCGATCCGGAAACTCTTGACCCTAGCCAGAGGCCTGCTTGGTTTTTTGCTGCGCCAGCTGGTTGTTGTGTTCGGAGAAAGGCTCTATTTGCTGTTCTCGGGCACATCTACCAGGAAATATCGCCTGAATGGGGGGCAGATATAGGCGAACCCAGGGCCCGCCAAACTATTATATAGAGTAGAGCCACCGGTGGCCGGGTGCCTACTAATCAATTTCGTGGGTTCAAGTCTCACCGAGTGCATACTCAGTAAGGACTTATCTTGCACAAAAATTGACTTTTACGGGGGGGCATAGTAAATAGGACCTACGGTACACACAAAAAACTATATATTTACCTATTTTTACTCACAATATTTGGTCCTATTTACTATGGTCCCCCGTAACAGCGGAAAGCGCGAGAGCGTGAGTCAGCTACAATCGATGAAAATCGACGAGCAGTGGGGATGCTGAACCCTAAGCGAGACCAAAATAGAATAAAGGCACGCACCGGGGGGGGGGGGGGGGAAGGGACGCCACCTGTGACCACGGCTTGTCCAGAAGAAGACCGCTGAGGGTAAAACCTCCTACGAGTTCAGCTGGAACGTGAAAGTGATGTTGAAAAAAAAAAAAGTGTCTAAAAAATGGTAGATATCTGGAGGGGCATATAAGGACCGTTTAGTCTTCATATTAATGTCTAAAAACTCCATATCTTTCCGATCAGAGTGGTACCCGGTAAATACTTACTGAGTGTTGAATATCGAACGAGAATCGAGTTTGGTACGTACGATATCGAAGAAAAAAACGGGGGAAAAAAACTATCGATAGCGATACCGATAAACAAAATACAAAAAACGAATCGATACAATTTCCAATGAACAAAAAGCAAAACACAAATTCATACGATCTCGAGAACAGGTACCAGGCAGATTTTAAGTTTTCCCTTCAAATATTTGCATGAGAAACACGGCGGGGGGGGGGGCAGAGGACAGGGGACAGGGCAAAACACGTTTGATACGATCTATTCGATATTTTTATATATCGAAACCATCGTTCCGGTATTCTAGCACAATCAATAGCATTAATAGCGGAGCTGCGACTCGCCTCAGCCGAGAAGCCGATGTTGTCCGGCTTCAGGTCCCGGTGAACAACCATCTTTCCCGGAATAGCCTCCTCGTGAAGGTGGCGGAGGGCGGCCGCCAGCTGTAGCCCGCATCGCAGCAACTGCAGGCACAACAAAAGGAGGCGGGGGAGGGGAGGGGAGGGCGTACTCATTATTAGGGAGGGGGGGGGGGGGGGGGGGGTGTACTCGATATCATGCATGGCCGTAGTCGTATGGCCATGGCCCCTCCCTCGCATCACTACGATGCCGGGACGGAGCAAGTCGGGTTTTCACCGACCAGGCAGGCATTTCTTGCACCCAGCGTGGATCGCGCCCCAAGGTGTTCGGCGAGTCGCAAAGAGGGTGACCTGCATCCTACCAAGAGGGGGGGGGGGGGGGGGGGGGGGGTGGGAGGGGGGTAAGACGCACGTCCCCTGGCGCCCGCACCGAAGCAGCCGAAGCCACACACAACAAAGGGAAGCGGAAGGGGGGGGTTGAGAGACTGCGCCCCCCACCCCATTGACGGTTGGCGAAAACCAAGCGATGAAGGCTCAGCACAAGGATAGCGGGAGGGGATGTGAGATACGCACCTCCTGCCCTATTGACCGAGACGGGGTGGGGTGGGGTGGGGGGGGGGGGTATCCATTATCATGCATGGCCGGGGAGGGGGGACGTACTCATATGTTGCTTACCTTAGTCATTTGATCATTGACTACGCATTGTTTTCAAGACGGAGCACCGTTCCTACTCCTTATAGAGACCACTCCCGCAGTTAGGTGCTCATTAGGTTGTTTCCATTTATAGTCATTTTATTTTGTCAATCATATCCCCTTCCTGTTTCGCCGCCTGTAGCCCCCATCGCGGTGGGGGGGTACTTATTCGTTGCTTGCCTCAGCCATTTGACCATTGACCACGCATCCCTTTCGAGACGGAGCACAGTTCCTACTCCTAATAGAGACACCCCCAACAATTGGGCGCTCATTACGCGGTTTCCATATATCACATAGAAACTTTGTTCTAATCTCATCCCCTTCCTGCTTGGCCGCCTGTGGCCACCATCTATCTCCTAGGATAGCGATCGTGTTCTCGCTCATATCTAGTGTATCAAACTCCTCCATGTCACATTCGGCTATTTCCCTCATCTCTTCCGTTCCTCCTTGTATATTCCACATCATCCTACTATGTGACTTCTATTCTCTACGTATTGCTTTGCCACACGGGCACATCTGTGCATCTGTTTCCTCCTCCCCCCGCCTACTGGTATACCTCTTTCTTCTTTCTGGCAGATCCAGGTCATCTACACAAAAGCGCAGCTTCAGAATTTTCGCCAAGTCCATTGGGTCGTGCAAATACGCTTTCATTCCTATTCCTTCCCTCAATCTCCCGTAAATCTCCAAGTGTTTTTCCGATTCCACCTTGTTTCGTAGCGCCAGCCTTTCCCTCCTTTCTATCATTTCTTCTACGTCTGCCTTGTACTACCCAAACTTCCCGGCGGACATCACCTCTTCTTGGTTTCCCCCTGTATCCTCCCATACGTTTTCAACTGCGCTATCCCACCGCATCCCAGTTCGCCCTTCTGTGACTTTCTCCCATCCAGCTCTATCAACTACCACTGGCAACCTCTTTTTTGGCATGCTCCTTACTTTATACTGCCATTTCAACTTTCTCATATATATTTGTCTTGAGTGGGTGCATTCCCAGTTCTGCTCTTAATACTGTATTATTGGTCGTACTTGAGCATCTTAGGAGTTTTTTAGCTGCTGCCATCTATATACTGTTTCCAACTGTTCTACGAGTTTCGCGTTCCCTTCCCATACTTCTCCTGCATATTCTAGCTTTGGTACTATTAATACCACATTCATCGCGATGGGGAGGGGGGGGGGGGATATGCGAGACGCGTCCCCTGTACATACCCCCATTGGCCGTCGACGGAAACAAAATGAAGAAGGCAAAGTCAGTGTACGAGTATAGTTCGGAAATATACACGCAGTAGTATGTTTGTCTAATCGGATACACGCAGTAGAGCTTACCACGTGTATTAAATACCAGGTGTTGAGACACTTCCCCTTCCACGGCCCAAATGTTGTTTTTCCGGCATTTTTCATTGGCCAGCTCATTGGCAACATATCATATCGACACCCTGCTCCCGCTCGCCAACTCAATCCCACACCCAAGTGATCCCATCCGGATCCGAGCCCTCTAAACCGACCTTGGGTATGGTATTAGCCGCCTGGGTACATGATTAGCCGCCGACAGGGCCCACGAAGCATCCTTATCCCACGCACAAAAAAAATCGAGGGTCGGCCTCAGCAAAAAAACAGGTCGGGTACAGCCAGGAACCTATCTTGTCGAATCAAGTGGTATTAATAGTCAACCCTACCGAACCCAACCCTGAAACACAGTCAGAGCTAACTATATAATACATCAACAGATATGTCCCAACAAAGTGGTGTTCTTGGTACGGGTCGTGATCCCACCCATGGGTTGGGTCCAGCAGATCTTCAAAATCTCACGGGCCGGGTCGGGTCCGATCGGGCGGGTGGAGTCAGGAGGTTTTCAAAAACGCACGGGTCGGGCCGGGTCACCCTGAACCGGCCCGGCCCGACCCGACCCGACGCGATCCGTGAGGTTTGACTTTAACCTGATCCGTGAACAGCCCTGCTACCACGGTTTACCTCCATGTGAGTGAAGGCCTGCTGTCCTCCGAACCGGCCTCGTCGATCTCTCAGCCTCGGGCTGTGGTTGCAGCGCTGGGCCAGCGTGCCTCCGTCGAGCAGGGAGATGATCAAGAACCTTTCGGGGTCCTGCCCTGCACCTAACAGTCTAACAATATTCTCGTGCCGTATCCTGCCAACAGAAGACAAATCAAATGATGACGCGTTTCGAAAGAGGAAACACATAATGGGAAACGATTCGAACTGGCCAGCGAGCAGCCTAACGATGTTCTCGTAGCGACCGTATCCTGCCAACAGAAAACGATCATGCGTTTCGAAAAAGAGGAAACATAACGACGAGGGGAAATTACGGGGAAATTATCGCACCGACCGACCAGCAGCCTGACGACTTTCTATTACGGGGGACCATAGTTAATAGGACCAAATATTGTTATTAGTAAAAATGGTTAAATATATAGTTTTTTATGTATACGACAGGTCCTATTAAGGGTCATTCTTATCGGAGAGCTTTTTTTCCAAATTTACGACATTTTTTTCGCGCAATTTTTCAATCTTCCAAATTTTCCTGTTTTTTTTTTTCCAAATATTGGAATGTTAACGAACTTGATATTTTTGGTTCTGGAGAATTTCACGAATGGTGACGGAACGCCTCCGTATATTGATACATATCTCTAACTATTTCCAAACTATGGAAAATATGAAAAAAACGCTCTCCGATAAGAACGAACCTAACAATGGTCCCCCGTCATAGTAATATAGCAAACCGTTGTCCTGCCACCGAAATCGTATATCTCGAGGGAAAAAAATGGGAAAGCTAACCAGCAGTCGAGGGAAAAAAATGTAACTGTAGCTCATCAACAATCTCCCCCAGGCCTGTTTCCTGGTCAGGTGTACCATTCCCCCCCTGGGAGTACATGGTTTCTGTCGCAGGAGACGGCACGAGAATATTGCGCCCACACTTTCAGATTCACTACTTCACGCCTGCGTCAAAAAATCGAAACGTCTCCAGCAGGATATCATATTACCACCGACACGGACCTTCTTAGCAGCGTCAGCTCGAGCTCGAGCTCGTCCCGCACCATGCCAGCGTCTTGGACATCTTTCCGCATCAGCTTCACAACCACCGGCTGCTCTTTGTACACCGCCGTGTAGATCGTACATCTGTGGGGGGGGGGGGGGGGGAGGGGCCGGTGGGGGGGGGGGGGGGTGTACTCGATAGGAGAGATGTACTCGATCTCATGCATGGCCGTAGTCGTATGACCATAGACCCTCGCCTCCCTACAATGCCGGGACGGAGCGTGTCGGGTTTTCACCGACCAGGCAGACATTGCTTGCACCAAGCGCAAAACGCCGTGAGGTGTCTGGCGAGTCGCATGAAGGGTGAGCTGCATCCTATTAATACTAAGAACCGCTTTTGAGGCGGACTTGCATATGGACGATAGCTTCAATGAGTTGATTTAATTTCCGTTGTAGGCATTTCCAGAGACAGCAATGGGAGTACTATGTAACTGCCTCTTGGGTGCCTTACCTTGAACACTACGTGATACGATCAATTTCTTGGTGCGGAGGAAATGTTATTTACCTCGCACAGATGATCTAACTCGACAAGCAGCCGTGGGCGACAGCCCAAACAAAAAACAAAAAAAACGGTACCCTGGTTGTCTAGCTCACGTAGTAAGCGGCATATTTTACAGTGTCGTTGCCAACCGACGCCAACCCAACCTATATAAAATAGGGGGGGGGGGGGGGGTTCGATCTCATGCATAGCTGTAGTCGTATGACTATAGACCCTCGCATCCCTACAATGCCGGGACGGACCACGGGGGGGGGGGTTCGATCTCATGCATAGCTGTAGTCGTATGACTATAGACCCTCGCATCCCTACAATGCCGGGACGGACCACGTCGGATTTTCACCGACCAGGCAGGCATTTCTTGCTCCAAGCGCGAAGCGCCGTAAGGTGTCCGGCGAGCCGCATGAAGGGTGAGCCGCATCCTACTATGAACCGGTTGTGAGGCGGACTTGCGTATGGATGACAAGCTTCAACGTGTCAATTTATTTTGCCGGGCGGGGGGGGGGGGGGTACTCGTTGTCATGCATGGACGTAGTCGTATCATATGACCATAGACCCTCGCGCTCCTACAATGCCCGGACGGAGCACGTCGAGTTTCCACCGACAAGGCAGACATTGCTTGCACCAAGCGCGAGACGCCGTGAGGTGTTGTAGCGAGTCGCATGAAGGGTGAGCCGCATCAAGAACCGCTTGTGAGAGGGACTTTCTTGCATACCTGGTATCAAATATCAGCGTCGAATTAATTGGGCTTTCGTTCTGGGAGGGGGGGGGAGAAGGAGAGAGTGTGACAGCAAAAGCAGCGAGGAGAAGCGGGGTCATGAGCCATGTAGGCAACACACGTGACATTTAACCCTTTTAGGACCCCAGACCCGTTTTGGGGACGAACTACTTGAAATTTGACTGGTTTGTCCCCAAAACAGGACTGCCGTTCTAAAGGGGTTAACGGAACGTATGCTGTAGTTTCTTTGGCCAGTCAAGGGCTCCACTAAACTCAACATACTATTACGAGAGAACATAGTTATCACGACGAAATATGATCAGGGAAAATACTGTAATACCAAGTACGTAGGTTTTCATGTGCATGATGAGTCCTGTTTACTATGGTCCCTCGTAACAGTTTCGTTTTGGTATGGACAGCTCCTTGACGGTTTTTCGCCAAAAGGCACGAGGGCGCAGCCGACTGAAATCTTCCCTGTGTGCATGACTTTGGGTTCACGACAAACAAGAAAACCCTTTTTGGCGGCCGCCAAGGTACAAAGAAATAGTTGACGCATAAAAAAAAATCCCGATTACAGCACCTGCCACCTGCGTGGTTGGGAGGCGAGGCAAATCTGGTGTCTGAGATGCAATCGTCTTGCAGTCGTGCGCACAAGACGGGCGCAGGTATGCCATTACTCCATCGTGTTCCTGCTGAGCGCATACGCACTACACGTAAGACGGTTCATAAAGCCGAACGCGTCGGGCGGTAATTGTATCACACTCTCGCGGGGTTCGAACGCGTTCAAACATTTTAGTACCGCAGTCCCATTTTGGGCACAAACCACTCTTACCCCAAGTGCTTCGTCCCACACTCTCGCGGGGTTTGAACGCGTTCAAACATTTTAGTACCGCAGTCCCATTTGGGCACAAACCACTCAAACCCCAAGTGCTTCGTCCCAAAAACGGGACTGCAGCCCAAACAGGGTCGAAACCGTTACTGAGGGGTCGGGCTGAAATATTTTTAGACGTAAAAAAGTCAAAAAAAAAAATGTCAGGGGGGGGGAAAGATGAATCTTCAATAAATATACCGATCAGCGCTTGGGAAAGAATAAGTACGTCACAAAAAAAACTCTTCATGTGGTACCTGGTATCATATACCAGGTACCAGGTACCAGAGTAGTATGGTACGAGAGGAGGTGCAGCGTGTGGCTCGAGAAGGGCGGAGCAGCAAACACAAAAAATACCACGACGAGTGCTTGAGCAGAAGCGCAGCAGCCCACAAAGGGGCGCGTGATCGTGGGGGGGGGAATACTGGTGCAGCCCCTGCCGGGCCTGGTTGGATCTGCTGATCCTGGTGCGGCTGCTGGCGTTGCTGACCCGGCTGCTGCTGCTGCTCATCCTGCTGCTGCTGCTGCTGGTACGGTGCAAGATGTTCCATCTAACCCGGTCGTGGCTGTCCGCCGCCCCCGCTATGCCACGGCGGATAACAGCTTTCGCTCGGCACACGATCGCCGCCGCCTCGTGGACACTACGACCCGTACGCTGCAGATATGTCTCCCGGTTCGCTCAGACATTTTTTTTTATTTTGGCCCTTGGCCGAGGTTCCTTCTGTTTTTTTCGAATCACTCATCACGAAATTGAGTGCCGTGGTCCCCAAAAAGTGACTCAAGGGGCGGCTTTTCGCCGGATCGTTATCTACGGATACTACGTCGATTCGAGCGGGGTTTGTTTCGCTGTATATGCGACACATCCCAATGTAGAGTACATTGAAGTCTGCGCACTACTCAAAAGCACGCCATAGAGCACGAGGCAGAAACCACACAAAAAACATGATTATCCGTACCTTTCAGTCTATAAATACGTCAATTTGTACTCCTGCGCTAAAACAAGCCAAGCATCCGAAAGGTATGGGCCTGTGTGAGGTGTCTGTACGACGTCAAGATTGAATTCATCTCCACCTCAGAGAAATATCGGATACAAGGTTACCATGCATTTACAATAAAACCAAGTACATGGGGGTATGTCGGTAGTTTTACTTTTTCAGATTTTTCCATATTTTTTGGCTGGTCGTTTCGAATAGCCTGCCGCTTTTTTGGGTAAAAACTCAAAACAGGCCTCCGGCCCCACCCCTAACTGTGGTTCTTCATGTTGAAAAAAAAGCTATTCACATCAGGCCGTTTTTTTCCACCCGTCGACACCCAGCACGTCCAGCGTCCATGCCGATTCTTCATCCCAGGATAGACAGACACGAGCTCTCTGTGGTCACACAGTACCATGCAAGGTTTCGTTAGCACCTCGTACACGGATAAAGTAACGCCTGGTGCAGAATTGGGGTGCCGCGGAAAATTGCAGCAAAAGCCAAACCTCCTCCTCCATCTCAAGACACACCACAGAGCATGGAGGAGAAGAAAGGGGGGGCATGCATGCATGCATGCGCCACACATGCGCGATGCTTCGTCAGCACCCCGTACCATGCAGTGTGAATCCTAACACCTGGTTACAGAGTGCATATATATAACCGATTGAATGTACCGATTGTAGGAGGAAAAAAAATACTGCTATGCTTCCCCCAGATTCCCCCGAAGTATACTGAAATAATTATATATAATATATATATATATGTATTTATATATGTATATTTGTACAATTTTTAACGATTTCGTGCTATTTATGGAAACGAGGTCTCTCAAGAATAAAAAACGAGAACATTACACCAAACCAGGAAGCGCACACCCACTCCACCCAACGGCTCGCCGGCCGCCGACCCGGCCGCCGATATGGCGAGAGAGAGACGCGATCGGGATCAGCAAAAGCGGGAGGCATACCGCTTATAACGCCCGCAAAGGCCCGGGAACAGGAACGCGGGAAAGGGTGGGCGTTCAATCTACTCGGAAGGCCTACTTAACCAAAACCATTTCGCAACCGGGCGTCTTTCTCAACCTATGCCTGGTATACGCTTGTTATCTAGGTATATATACTGGTATATGACACGCCGTCGCCACAGTTAGCGGTCGCGCGTTGTACAACATAGTCTCCCTAGGATGTGGAAAGCAATCGTGTCTTGAAAATTAAGAGTAGCACGCAACCACTTACGCTTCCTAAAAACAAATACACTGCGTATAAAAATCTTCTATAGCCCTTGTATCACAACATACCGTAACAACGCCAGCACGCCCCCCCACCGCCCATACCCCACCATACCGCACCCTCCCGTAACGTCCCATACACCGTATCGTGTCGTCTCGAACGGTCCCGTACACCGCACCACATCGTACTGTCCCGTGCACCACACCACACCACACCACACCGTACCAGACCATACCATGCCGAACCGAACCGTACCATACCGTTCTGTACTGGTACACGGGCCGTCCCGTACCTGCTGCCGTTGACGAGGAAAACGACCTGAGAAAGTTCTCGCCAGGCGACCTTCGTGTTGATCTTCCCGCCGGGGTGCGCCACCACCGGCAAATCGTGAAGGTGCGTCTCTACAAACGCTGCCTGGACAACGTTAGCACAAACAACAACACAGGCATCAACGACAGCAACAACAACCACCAGCAACAACAACAGCACGAACATTGACAACAACAGGGTGGCATACTTTAAAACTTCGTTACGTTTCCGTTCTGGCGATCTCCTTTTCGTTGGTTGCGTATGAATGTTACAATCCGAAACTTCTCGACGCACTGCCCAATCCGCCAAATTTATTTTGTGACAACAACATCAACAACATCAACAACGCCATCATCGGCAACAACACCAACAACACCACCAACAACACCAACAACAACCAGCACGGATGACGGCAACATCAAACACCAAACACACGAAAACAAAAAAACAGCACCACCATCACCACCAACACCACTTCCACCAAGGCCATCAATACCACCAACACCACCAACATCATCGACACCACCAGTAACAACAAACACAGCTACCGTCATTCGGGGTTCAAAACAAAACAAATGTGTTCCGTTTCACAAATAAAATAAAAAAAACGTTTCGACCCTTACCAGGGGTACACGAAAAAAAGAAAGAAAACGGAGTCATACTCGCTATCATGTCAGAATTGAAACTAAACTATTGATAGCTGGTTAGAATTTTTTGTCAGAATTTAAACAAAACCTTTTTTTTTCAGTGTTCATTATATTGGTTGTAGTATACCCCCCCCCCCCACCAGAAAACAAATTAACTCCTCGAAGTCGTCATCCATACGCAAGCCCGCCTCGAAAAAACGGTTCGTAATAGGATGCATCTCACACTACATGAGACTCGCCAAACACCTCACGGCGCTTCGCGTTTGGTGCAAGCAATGTCTGTCTGCTTGGTCGGTGAAAACCCGGCGTGCTCCGCCCAGGCATTGTAGGGATGCGAGGGTCTATGGTCATACGACTACGGCCATGAATGATCCCGGGTACACTCCGTCTCGAAAGGGATGCGTGGTCAATGGTCAACTGACCAAGGCAAGCAACAAAATGAGTGCACTCCCCCCCGCCGCCCTATCCGAGACTCGAACAAAAAAGTCGGGCGTCGTTTTTTTCTTTTTTCGTGTACCCTTGCCGATACAGCAGTTCACCTATCATACACACATCATACCGCACATTATAAAATGGCGTTACGGTCGGTGCGGGACGACTAGGTGTGGTCTCAGCCTCTCCGGATCCCACCTTTCCCTGTTTGTCGTGCGCCACATGCGGGTAGTGCTTCGCGATCTGCTGCTCGAGAAACAGGGCAGTGGCCGCCTTCGAAATGTGCTTCAGGAAGTCCAGAGACAAGACGTTGCGTTCGTGCAGGGTCAGAGACAGAAAAACCTGCCGTGCATAGCGCAAGACGAGGACGGGTGGTTACAAAGTTCAAACTTTCCCACATCAGACAGAGCAGATACGAATACATCATACTCCCATCTCATTACCTAGATGTTTCAGGGCAGACCTTAACATCCTGGTCCGTATGGTCTGGCTCACGTTGCCGCGTGGGCCGCCATATAACAGCATGGTCTAGCTGCATGATTTACATTATCACGGTGGCCCCTCCTACGTAGGCCGATAAGGGTAGGAAAGAGGCTTCCCAACGTATTTACTAAGAATACGACTGTTGCGTAGATGGAAAGCCTACCATCATCAACCGCGCGTTTGGAACTGGCAGCATTTTCGATTCACGCTGTGGTGCTCAAAATACAACGCACCAAAAGGGAGGCAGTTGGGCTTGTTTTGGGCCGATGTACTCTAGGGCCTCCGTGACAGGACAAATTTCCTTGGTCGGATCTGTGCCGTGCGGATCCTGCAAAACATCTCAGAACGGTAAGTTGAAGGACCTAACATATTTACAATAGATTGTGATGTCTCCGACAAATGAAAGGTTTGCACGCGGAGGAGGCGAGCACAAGAGCGAAAGCCAAGCCAGCATAGGCCAAGCGTAGAACGTTTATATAGTAGGGCTGTGCACTGGCTGACTCAGTCGGTAGCGACTAAGCTGTCGTCCAAATAAAATCACTACGCTGGATTCCAGCAGTGAACTGTCTCTCCTCTCTCCTCCCGAAACGCATTTAGTGGGTCTTTGTATTGTACTATGGCGTGTTTCTTGGACGCGCGTAAGATAAAAATTACTGGCGAATGTACTGGCCAAGTCGATCAGCAGATTACTCCTGGCAGTACATACTGTGCCAGTGCCCAGCCCCACTATATATACAACAACACACCCCCGCTTTGCGCTTGGTGCAAGCAATGTCTGCCTGGTCGGTGAAAACCCGACATGCTCCGTCCCGGCATTGTAGGGATGCGACGGTCTACGGTCATACGACTACGGCCATGCATGATATCGAGAACACCCCCCCCTTTCCCCGTGCCTTCGGAATCATCAACATTTCAGCGGCACGCGTGTCGCAACTCTCCACACTCCTTGCTTTCTCTTGAAAAACCGATACTACCTCTAAAACCGCGAACCCCCCACTGCCTGTACCGCCAATGTTGCCTCTCCCCGCCCCGCCCCGTGCTCGCTGAGTCGGGCATCGGCGCCCATTTCTTCGCCGGGATCACCGAGGGCTGATGTGTGGAGGGAGCGCGGCGCGGGCGTGCGTCCGCGGGCGGTCGGGTGGCGCTCGGTGGAGCCCGGTCTTCCGCGGGGGCACGCCTGAAACAGACATAACTGTGAAGATCCAAACGACCACTACTACCACTACTGCTGCTACTACTACTACTACTACTACTACTACTACTACTGCTACTACTACTACTACTACTACTACTACTACTACTACTACTACTACCACTACTGCTGCTGCTACCGAGAAGCATTATTAAAAAAATGAGGGGTATCGACGTACTGCGATTAGAAATCAACAGCAGGAAACTACCAACCGCGACGTAAATAAAAATACGAAACATTCCAACCTGCCGCCGCGACGGTACGAACTCAAAGCAACAGATTTTACAAACTCGTACCACGCACCGCGATGTAGTCGTCCCCCGCCCTGTCCTCGTCGTCCGAGTCAGAGTCGAGATGTACCGGCAGCACCACGGCTGTGTTCAGGGGAAGGGATGGGTGCAGCTTTCGAACCGCGGTCGACGTGAACCACAGGGGGCACTCGCTCGCCCTCGCCTGCTCGCACAGCTGCTTTGCGCCGCGACGCGAGTTTTTTTTTTTTTTTTTTTTTTGGTAACCAAACGGCGGAAGGGCGAGCGAAAGAGTGCGGTAAGATCGTCAGTGCGTAGCATACGATTACTCTGGTGTTTATTTGCAAAATCGGCAGAAAAATTATCATACCGACTGACACGAATCAAAAAAAAATCGTGCTGCTGTGAAATGCTGAGTGAGTTTTAGCAGGCCAGGAGTGGGACAGAAAAGTGCTCCTTCGTTTTTGTCCGTGGTCTCACGTGCACAACTGGCGGCTCAAGTATAGCAGAGGGTACAAGAGCGGGTGGCACGGCGCCGTTTGCTTGCTGCTGTTGATAGGCCTACGGACGAATAGAGGGCATTGCCACCAGCACAGGACTACATTGTGTGCCATTGTACGTTACTGGTAGTATTTACAATTTTGAACACTTTGGCCCACCGTATAGACAAGAAGGTCGATAGCACACACTATTGATAACACACCATAACAGTAATTCTTAAATACTCCCCCGTCATGACATCACTACATCATCGCGTCTTCGTTTCTAGAAAAAACTGCTGTAGGCGGTCGGGCTCGAGGGATATAGGGTAGACTGCTGTTTCAGCGAACGGGCGAAAACAGACTGCTCGAGGTGCTTGCTTGTAGGCGGTCGGGCTCGAGGGATATAGGGTAGACTGCTGTTTCAGCGAACGGGCGAAAACAGACTGCTCGAGGTGCTTGCTTGCTCGAAGTCCGCACACAAACCCTCGACACAGCTTGTAATCATTCCGATGACATAAAAAAAAAAATAACACAACTTATCATCATTCCGAGTTTTTTTTCTCCTGACGGTGAAGGGTGTGGACGGGTCGACAATAGACTTTTAATCAATAGTGCGCACTATCTTCGCACTAACTCCTCGTGTCATCTACATCCGAGAAAGTTCCCACGCGGTCTGGGTTGGGGCTACAAGGTTGAAAACAGGCTTGTATTAATATTGTATAGTGCGTTTTTTATCCACAGCAGTATTAAAAAAACCTCATTACGTCTTCATCTCGATAATTTTCTTACGACGAAGGTTGGAACTGCTGTCGGGAGGACCTTTAACAATCTGGGAGAAGGGATCTTTAGGTTGGTAGGCTGTTCGGATGTTTTGGTTCCTGTTGGGATCAAGGCACGGGCGAAGACACAACCCAACCCCTGACTCTAACCCTAACCCTAACCCTAACCCTGACCCCAAACCGCAGCCGAAACAGGCCAAAACTCGCCATAAACGAGGCTACGCCGAGTTTGCATCGAACCAGGAAATTTCTCAGATGCGGACGACGATTCCGAAGTGCAGACCACGCTACACATTTTTCGAGTCAAAAACATCCCTAAAGATCCCTTCTCCCAGACTGCTAAACCTACTCGCTGTCGGCGGGCGGGCGGGCGGGCGAAAACCGGCTGTAGTGTTCATGCAGTCCCCATAAATAATGTTTCCTCGCCACATGTTCGTTCCGAGAATTTTCCATGCGGTTTGGGGGTTGAGGTCAAGCGTGAGGGTCGAAAGCAAGCTGTTCCTGGCAACGCCTACTTACAGTATAATACCAGGTATTGCAGTAGTCCGCACAATTTGTAGCTCATATACCACACGACACGGCATTGCTTTGTCTACTCCTGCTTACAGCATTACAGTATACCAGGTACCTGGTACTGTAGTATCTCTGTTTCGTGGTTTCGTGATCGCCGAGCGTGTGCCTCTCCAGGGTGAAGCATCAGCACGGACGCTGGTTGTGCCGGATGTCGACCGGAACAACGAACGATGTAACCCTTCTACTACCGCAGTCCCGTTTCGGGGACAAACTACTTAGCATTTGACCGGATTGTTCCCACAACGGGACCGCAGTTCTAAAAGGGCTAATGTGAAAAACACTCACACACCCACACACCCACATTTTCATGCCGACAAAACTCGGGGCGGTCGAGTTTGGGACTCAGGTTGATTTTTTCCGGCGGACGGGAGAAAAAAAATATTAGCTGTAATGCACATTAATAGTAATAGTAGTTCAGACTATTATTAATAATAAACACACTAAACTAACTGCTGGACAAAATATAACCGTCGAACAAAAAAAAGAGAACCGTTCGTACACAAAAAAGGACCCTATGTACGATATATATGACACCAGTGTGTCCCAAAAAGTAAGGACCGTTATCGTACTAATATTCAGTACAAACGGTTATTCTATTCAAGGAAAGACTGGCACCTGATTTGTATGTGGCATGCGAAAGTAACGGTGGGCAGGCGCAGCAGCGACAACACATGCGCGGCAACGAACATCAGGAGTGCCTGTGGAGCCGGATCCAGAGTCAACGATTCCGCTCAAAGAGGTTTGGAGACATGTTAAATGCCAAGCTGTCTGTCTGTCGTGGCAAATCCATGGTGTCTATTAATAGACACATTTCCCCTATCCCCCTGGCATAAAACACCTCCATCATATGTATGCGTGGAAACCCCTTTTGTATCATTACTTATTGTGCTGCTGGCGTACTCGTTCTACATCATATACCCTGCTACGCGTACCATTAAGAGTATTGAAATCATATTTTCGATCATCGAGATTCTGTGGTTCAATTGCTTCTTGCTATAGAAATGGAACGAGGAGACTGCTGCTGTAGGTAGCATACTATCGAAATTCGTCCATAAATCCTTCCGCACTGGTTTGATTTTTATTGTGACCTTTTCTAGTAAGAGTGTGGTGTGTCCATTTGTCTCGTCCTCGTGAACCCCTGAGACCTGAGGGGGGGGAACGAAATTAATTTCGCTCGCAAGGGAGGCAATATACTGCACCGCTGCTTATACGAGTAGCTGGTACATATTCATACGAGTAGTAACCATGCACCACAGCGAGACTTTGGTGTTTCCTAAAGGAAATACACCTGCTGGAAATATTTTCTTCTTCCTACGTGTGTGGATTATTAAAACCAGGTATTTTCGTATCGTAAACTGATTATACTGCTGTTCTATTCAACATTGTACATGCCAACCAACGATGTGTCAAGACATCAACTTCAGCCTTGAAGTTTGAAGTTACTACTGCTGTACCCGTCCGTGTTCAGAGTTCAGTCTACGGTAGACATCATTTCGCTCCCCGTTGATCCTCTGGCCCTTTGAACATACATGCAGAAATCCCAAGAGGCACGGGCTGCAGACCCACCTGCTATCTTCCTCTTGTCACGTCGTCTCTACCGGCTTTAAGATAGAAAATAATAATAACCATCATGATTTTAGTGATGCTATGTGTGTGTGTGTGTGTTCTTCACATTAAACCGTTCTTTCTACCCGTCGACATCCAGCACAACCAGTGTCCGTGCCGATTCTTCCATCCTAGAAGAGATACAAGTTCTGTGGTCACAAAGCTACGCCACAGAGATACTACGTTGCCACGTGTGCAGTGTGAACTGCAGTGGGCAATGCAAAGCCATGTCATCATACTAGATACGACAGGCACGACATACGCAATCTATGAAATAGTGAAACGAAAAGAAACAATCAAAGAGAAAACAAAAACAAGGTAGACAAGTCGAAAAAGAAAAAGAAGAAAAATGAAAGCAAAATCTAAGAGAAACAATCTGTCGTGCCCCCCCCCCCGCAGGCGAGGTGGCCTACACTTGAAAAAGAACGAGCTGGAAAAAAGAAGAAATAACAAAGACACCACTGCTTGTGAACAGAGTAAGACAAAGAACCAAGGGGAAAGTAACAAGGAAAAATAACAAAGGGGAAATAACAGGCAGACCAAAGCCCAAAGCACCTTCTAGGTGGCGGCAGCAGCTTGTGGTACGAGTAGTATAGCCAGGTTCTCCCTGCTAATCCGCCTGGTACCTTGCTACCCAGACTGCCGTCTCCGCCCTGCGTTCGTCAACTATGCCCAGCCCCTTGGCGTCAGACAATACGAGCCGAGCAGAGCAGGTTCGTCTTCCTACCACGCCACACGGCTCCTTGAGTACGGCTTATCAATCAGAAAAGGAAGAGGAAGAGAAAAAATGAAATGAAAATCACGGAGAGTCAGCGCAAGAAAGAAAAAAAACAAAACTAAAAGAGAAGACAAGGGAAGACCACGTTCGAGCCAGCTGCACCAGTTGGTAGCACTAGTAGTATGGTCATATTCTACTTCCTAGTCGACTTGGTGCCTTGCTACCCTGTCTGCCATCTCCTTCCTACTTTCGTCTACCGCCGTTTCCCTTCTACCCCTCCTGTTCCCCCCCCTCTCCGCATTCACTCGGTCGGGCTTTCTGCCACTTCTCCTGTTGCCCCCTCCCCCCCCGTTCCTTTGGGCACCATCCACGGCGGATGCGCGGCGCTGTCTACTCATCTCAGCCTCAGCCTCGTGCCACCTCACCATGAACCGTTCGGCTGCTTCAAGGATCCCCCGGTACCACTTCCCCACCTTTTTGGCTGCAGTGGACCACAACGCGGTCTCAACTCCAAACACCAAGGGGGCAACTTCCGTTGACCCTTCGGTGGCTCGGAACTCCCTAAGGTCTTCGACTATGCATCTATGCCAAGTCTTACACTGTCCGCCTGGTCTCGGGTTCTCCCCACCAGCTATCGTCCCGAGCATTACCCGATTGGGTAATCGCTCCTTGCTTTGCCGTGCCACGCCCCCCGCAAAGAAGAGCCGCCGTTTGCGAATGGTCGTTTCGATGCTCTCGCAACGTGTCATCTTGAGGGCCTTCGCGTACGAGAGGGTGGCATGGTCAGTACGAAGTCGGCGCTGGAAGCCAATGACTCGCAACAGGACTTGGTGGTGAGCCGTTCAAAGCTTGGCAAAGTGTTCCGCTCTGAGGGTCCACGTCACACACCCGTACAGCAGGGTCTCAATCACCTCGGCCTTCAGCATTCGGACTTTAAGGCTAAGGGGGGCGGTCGTCCTATCATACAACTCCGGGCCGAACCGTTTGAAGCATGCTCGCATGAGGCGGATCCGTCGGTCGATTTCGAGCGAGAGGTCAGCGTTTTCGTGGATAACGCCGCCTAGGTATAAGAACTGGGTCGTCTGCTTATACCTCTGACCTGCCGCTTCGATGACGAGCGGTGGTGCGAGGGTTGTCCGGTCTGGTGTTTGTAGGACCATTGTCTCAGTCTTCTTTTCCGACACCGTGAGGCCTGCTGCTTCGAAGACAGTCACGATGACTGTCATCATTTTTGCGAGCCCTTCAGCCGACTTCGAGACAATTCCTGCATCGTCGGCGTACAACATGCCCCATACAGACCTTCGCACGCACGCCAATGGCTCCTCCTTCCCTGTTCGAACTACTCCAGCTTCCAAGAGTTGGACCAAATCCCTTACAATGGCTTCGTCTTGGCTGAAGCGTACTAGTACGACGTGTAACGCAGCAGCGAAGAACACGTTGAACAGTAACGGTGACAGTACACAGCCTTGCCGCAGCCCCTGCGTGACATCAAACCATTCCGAGAGCTCGCCGTCATCAGTACGCACGCGAGCCCGCATGCCATCGTGGAAATTACGGATAATTCTCAGCATCTTGGTTGGTACGCCAAAGCGTGTGAGTACCTTCCATAACAGCTCTCGGTCGACAGAGTCGTACGCTTTCTGCAGATCGATGAAGCACACGTATAAGGGGATTTTCCTCTGTCGTCCGAGCTCTTGCAGCCGGCGCACGACGAACAACATATCAATCGTTGATCGTGCGGGGCGGAAGCCGCACTGTTCCTCGGGGAGTAGTTCCTCGGTCTCGCAGTAGTAGTTGCTGAGGCGGGACGCGACGATTTTCAACAACACTTTGCCTGCGTGGGCAACAAGCGAGATCCCTCTATAGTTGTTGCAGTCAGTTCGATCCTTCTTTTTGTGAAGGACCTTGATGATCGCATCTTTCCATTGCTGAGGGACTTCTCCTGTTAACCAAACATTGACAAGGATGTTGTGAAAGCGCTGGGCGAATGCCGGGTGGTCGATTTTTAGGAGTTCGACCGGGAGACCATCTGGCCCGACAGCTTTCCAATTCGACATCCCCTTCAGTGCTTCGGTCATCTCGTCTATGGATGGTTCATCTTCAAGCGACAGTTTAGGCGGTCGCGGTGGCAAGAGGTCGATGATCGTGGGATCGAGTTTCAGCGACTTCGTGTTCAAGAGTTTGTGATAAAACCCCGCCCATCGTTCACGAATTCGTACCTTATCCCGTAGGATCGTGCCATCCTCGTCCCTAATGAACTGTTCGCTCCTCGCTTTAGTCCCTTCCAATCCTACCGTACTCTTAAGGTGCTTGTAAAAGCCTCTTTGGTCGTTGTTCGCTAGGAGTCGTTCGGTTTCGGCAAGGTACGCTTCGAAGTACGCATGCAGTCCTGCGGCAATCACCTTCTGCAGGTTCGCACACGCAGATCTCAGGGTCTTCCACGCGGTTCTGTCCCGGGGGTGGGCACGCAAGAATTGTCGTGCATCCTCCCTCGCTGTCCATGCTGGCATGAATGCGGCCAAGGTTTCGGCAGACTCACACCATCCATGTCTGCGGTGGCGACGTGCAGGGGGTGGTACCTCTTTTTCGACCGCATCAATAACAGCCGCAGTGAAAATCTCAACCATACCAGACGTATTACGGGGCTGGATAGGCTGGTTGAGAGTGGAGATGATCCTGGAGACTACTCGTTCACGACAATTTCCATCGGACATAAAAAGCTGCCTGTCGAACTCTCGGCGTTTCGTCGGTCTACGTATTTGTCTGTTGGGCGCAAAACGACCACCGAGTCGGACTTTGATATACAAGATGTTGTGGTCTGAGTCAGCCTTAGCT